>CM024602.1:19960483-20560483 GCA_014182555.1 Eucalyptus erythrocorys
CCACTTCCGCTTCAAGAACGATGGATCCCAAAAACAAGTGTGCTAATTTTTCAACTCAATTATGCATGTTCTTATTCTAGTTATGGAGATCTTGGGGTTGCACAACTTGCATCCAACATGTGGCATCCCGGAATTTTTACTAAGAATCTCTGGGATATGGATAGGCGAGGAAAATCTTGTGATTGTAATTAGCAATAAAATTGCCCATGACTCGTACCGAGGCTCGGCCATAAGCTTGTAAGGAATATATTTTAATGGCAAAAGACTTTGGCCATGTGATTAGAAGTTGTGCCTCTTTAAAGGTTGATTTAATTTTTAATCAACCTAATCAAGAAATTGTTTATTTAATTATTTTATTTAGTTAAAAAATTTATTTAATTAAATTGAGGGCTTTGGGCCGAAATTGAGTGGGCCTATGATGGGCCAAGTGGGCCGGCCACAAGCCCACAAGGCCACCAGCCCACCAACCCACAAACCGTGGGCGGTCGAACCAAGGGGAGGATGGCCGGTTTGCATGCAAATTTTTGCATGCAAACCAAGTGAAAAATCATCATTACTAGTAATGATGGTGTGAAGGGGATATATAAGTGAGGAGTAACCGGTTTAGAGGGGTTGGACGCACATAGAGAGAGAGAGAGAGAGAGAGAGAGAGAGAGAGAGAGAGAGAGAGAGAGAGAAGAGAGAAGGAAGAAGAGAGGAGAGGGAGAGGAAGACGCCGACTGTACCTCCGCCGTGTTCATCGCCTGTTTGCTTGATTTTTTTGAGTCTAAGGCAAGAGATCAATTCCCTTATCTACTCATGCATGTCTTGTTGTGAATCTAGTGTTGATTTGTGGTGAAAATCGTGGATGGTATGAGCTGGAAGTGAGATTTTGAACTGGGTTACTTGCTGGTGTTTTCGGTTTTGTGTGAATCTGCATGCGCCAGAAACTTGTATGGATTTGCATGTGGTTTTGGAGTGAGAATTTCATCTTGATTTCTTCATGAGATTTAAAGAGAACATTCTGAATTTTAACATACTAAAAATTGAGAGAAAAAGGACAAGATTTGAGGGGTGAACTCTATTTTCTAAGAAAATGTTCAGATCTGGTGATGCATGTTGAGTCCGAGTGATTCTGGTTGCTGTATCTAAAATTCTATTGAGAATCTTGCTTGGATGTCTTCGTGAAAATTGTAAAGAACATGAAGAGGAACAACATATCAAAAATTGAGACCAAATGAACGAGAATAGCCTAGGGAAAGGTCGATTTTTCTGAGAACGTGAGTACCGGGTGAACTGTACTGGAAATCAGTAGCTTCGACGGCCTATAAGAGGGTTTTCCTTTGGATATTTCACTTCGATGTCTAAATGAAAGTTGAAGAGTATCCTTTAAACAAGAACATATCAAAAATTTAGAGAAAAAGAAGCACAATAGGTTGGGCATACGTACTGATTTCGGAAGAAGGACGTGCTGGGAACATCGTTTTATGAGCAGAAATTCTTTTTACTTATAATAAATTTTCTATAAAGAAATTGGTCTAAGTGTCTTCATGAGAAATTTATATTAGAGTCTTGTGGATCATATGGTGAAGTTTTATAAATTTTAAAGGCCAACTGGTTGATAAATTTTAAGGAAAGGTGAATGTTAACACTGGACGTCGACTGGAATGCAATAATGTTGGAACAGTAGCTTATAATTTTTACACTTAATTAATTAAAATGAATCTGACTTGGATGTCCCAATGAAAAACATACCTTAACATATTGGCTATCACGTGGTAAATTCTTGTAATTTTTTAAGCTCGTTTAATAATTAATTTTAAATAAATTGAAAAACGGTGCAAACCGTGTCTACAAGGGTTAGCCGCTTGATTTATTAATCTATATCTTTTTATGTAATGACTATTTGGACTTGAATCCTTCTTGAATGTTGTACCCCTATGTCTTGTCTATGTTGTGGTTTAATTTTGTAATTTTTAGAGGCTATTTAATTATTTAAATAAGGAGAATGCCGAATTGATGTAAGTTGAGGAAATTGAAATTTTTCCCTTTGTAAAAGTTAAATATTATTTTTACATAATGACTTCTAAAATTATAAATTTTCATGGGAATAATTTATCATGTTATGACTATTCCTTATGCAAACCCACAATTTTGAAGATCAATTGAGTATTTGATTTTGAGTATTTTCTTGAAACATGTATATTGGAATTTAATAAATTTAAATAAAGGAAATATATGAGCAAAATTAGATGACATGAATTAGATGATTGATATGACCCCAAGTGTTTTACCATGGTACATAAATAATGATTTTTAGCATATCATGATGATATTGGATACGTACATCACGTCGTGTGCCATGTAAGATTTAGCCATGCATAAATTATATCTCATAATAAATGAGAAGGCTGTCGGATGGTGTGAGCGGACAATGCCCCGGGAGTTGCGGGATGCCCGGCCAGGGAGTGAAAATGCCGGATGCCCAGTAGCCCTGTGTGCATAAATCTGGATGGCCTCGGAGTTGAGATGCCCCGAGCGTAGGGGATGCCGGAAGCACGGATGGTGTGTGCCGTGATGCCTCGTGATGCCAGTTGAGGTGCGAGATGCCCGGCCAGGGAGTGTAAATGCCGAAAGCACGGATGGTGTGTGTCGTGATTCCTCGTGATGCCAGTTGGGGTGCGAGATGCCCGGAATGTGGGGGGGCCGAAAGCCCGGATGGTGTGTGCCGGGAATGCATTAAATTGCCAATTAAAAATTATGAAAATTGGATTGATGTATATGCATGTGATAATATGCATGAACGGGCATGGCATGATATGTATGGTGATATGAGGCCATAAGCATGGACTGATGTATATGCATGTGATAATATGCATGAACGGGCATGGCATGATATGTATGGTGATATGAGGCCATAAGCATGGATTGATGTATATGCATGTGATAATATGCATGAACGGGCATGGCATGATATGTATGGTGATATGAGGCCATGAACATGATATATGTGAATATGAATATGATGGTATGTATGCATGGACATGGCATGATATATGTGAATATGCATATGATGGTATGTATACATGGACATGGCATGGTATATGTGAATATGCATATAGTGGTATATATGCATAAGCTTGAATTGATGCATATGGTGATGTGTATGCATGGATATTGAATTTGAATACATAGATGGACGTATTCCTATGGCGAAATGTGATATATATATGTGGATGTGTGAAGATGTATTGTTATATGATGCAATTTCATGTATATGGACTTCAACTGTGATGTCTTGTGTGATGCTTGAGTAGCCATAGGGAATTATTTATTTGCTTTGAGTGGTTGTACTCACCCCTTTGGGGACTAACATTTCAACTTAGAGATGCCGATTCCACCCGTCACGCGGGGCACCTTTTATGGTATACCTTCGACGTGGATATAGAGGTGACGGTGATCGACCCGTCCCCATGTTCCCGGATTGACTTTTCTTCGGGTTCGTGCGATAGTATCTTATGAGGTGGGCCTACCCGATGGCCCGGTCACCCAGAGTTCATCTCCATCCATGTGCTCCGGATGGGATAATGCGAGGATGTTGCCACCTCCACCACCCGATGCGCCCGGATGGGTGTAGGCTGCTGCGTGAGGGGGGGAAAGGCTAGAAGCTGAAGGTCTTTTTGGACATGACCAATACCAAGGAGGGATGGGTCGCTCTTTTGAGATCAGTGAAAAGGGGGTAGAGGTGTCCCTTTTTGAGTATAAGCCACACTAGTTGTGCGATGGCTTACTTTTGTATGTACCTACCCCGGGATTAACCCATCCTGTAAATATGCAAATAAAATGGTTCGGTTTTTTTTTCCTTGATGTCTAGCTGGTGTGCGATTGTCTCATGTTTGTGTGAAGGGAGAGTTGGTAAGATTATGCTTCCGCAAATTAGACTTATTGGGACCGTATTTAAAAAAAAAAAATGCCCAAGTATTTATTGGCTTAGTTATAAGAGAATGATTGGATCGTAATGATCCCTTTGGGTTAAGGGGTGTCACATCCCGTTAGGGCAATGTTTTGGTATCAGAGCATTTGGTATATTTGGAGTGATAAGGAGCCTCAATTGGAAATTGAGGAACATGATGACAATGCACACCATAGGATACTAATGGGGTAGTTGTCTAGCCTTGAACAACGGGTGATGTGTATTCACTCGTAGATCCCTATTAGAGTTATTTTTAGGTTGTCAGTAACATGTAAATGTTACTTATATAGCTGTGGTAGATTTAAATGGAGACGATGAGTCTCATATTATTCCTGAGGCGAATGCTTGACAACTGCAGGAGAGGTATGGTGCGACCTGGAAGTGCCCATCCATCGAGGGCTGAAGCCTCTGCTGCAAGGGCTGAACCCCGGATGGAAGATATCCCGCGTGCATTGGCCAATATAGGGAATTTGATGGAAAGACAGCACAACAGCAACCTGGAGCGAACGCCGTACTCGGGGGCTGGTGGAGCAATTTTTGAAGTTAAAGCCACCTAAGTTTAGTGGAATGGGAAGTCCCGAGGAGGCGGAACATTGGATTGATGGAATGGAACAAATTTTTAGGTTGTTGGGCTGTAATGATGCTGAGAAAATAACTTTGGCAGAGTACCAGTTGGAGGGAAATGCAAAGTTTTGGTGGAGAGCTTCAAAGGATATAATCTTTCCACCAGGTACTCCCGTGAATTGGGATGAGTTTGTTAGGACTTTCAATAGGAAGCATTTTTCTAAGCGTGCCAAGGATAGGAAAATTACTGAATTTGTTCAGTTAGAACAAAAGGGATTGACTTGTAGAGATCAAGATGAGGCCAAATTTTCTGAGTTATCTAGGTATGCCCCTAGATTGGTTGAGGACCCGAAGAGAAGGCTAAGAGATTTTTGAAGGGATTGAGAACCAATATTAGGAAACAATTGGTGCCTCGAATATAAGAAATTATACCGAGGTCTATGAGAGGGCACAGTTGGTAGAGCAGAACTGAAAGGGAGCAATCGAGGGTAAGAAACAATGGTCTTTTGGTGATGTGAGAAAGGGAAAGAGACCCTATGTAGGTCAAGGACAGACCTGGCCACCCAAGAAAAAGAGTAATTTTGGGAAGTTTAATAAAGGTAAGGATAGCCTGAATATAGGAAGAATGCCTAATAGAAATGGAGAATGCCCGAGGTGTGATGGAAGACATGGGCCAGGACCTTGCACTGGACAGCTGAAGTGTTATAGTTGTGGACAAACAGGTCATCTTAGGAGAAGCTGCCCACAAGAAAGGTCGCAAGTGAGTGTAGGCTCGGTGCGACAACCACAACAACGCCTGTTAGACCCATTTTACCAAGAAATCCTCAAAGACCACCAGCACAAGGAAGGGTGTATGCAATCACCCAAGAGGAAGCGGAAGCTTCCAAAAATGTTATATCGGTACGATTCTTATAAATGATAGAAAGGCTTATGCATTGTTTGATACGGGCGCTACACATTCGTTTGTGTCCGAAAGATATAGACAAATTGAATGGGATAGAAGTTATGCCTCTTGAGACGCCTCTTTGTGTTTCTACGCCTTTAAAGGATGTGATTGTATCCACGTTGGGATGTAGAAATTGTAAGATAACGGTGGGAGAAAAGATATGGAGATAGACCTAATTGTGATGGCTATGTATGATTTTGATGTTATAATAGGGATGGATTGGCTTCATAAGCATCGAGCTAAAGTAGATTGTTATAGGAAAGTGATTCATTTTGCCTTACCCGATCGGTCTAGTTGTGAATTTTGGGAAGTCAAACTCACCGTCTACACCCCTTATTTCGGCAATGGAAGCTTGTAAGTTACTTGACGATGGGTGTCAAGGATATCTAGCCATGGTTAAGGATTATACTCGAGAGGAACCTAAGATCGAAGAAATTAGGATAATTAGTGAATTTCAAGATGTATTTCCCAAGGAATTACCTGGATTGCCACCAAATAGGGAAATTGAATTTGAAATTGAGTTGATGCCTGGAACAGCACCGATATCTAAAGCCCCTTATAGGATTGCACTAATAGAGTTGAAAGAATTGAAAGTGCAACTACAGGAATTGCTTGATAAAGGATTCATCGGGCCTAGTGCTTCATCTCGGGTGCACCGGTCTTGTTTGTGAAAAAGAAAGATGGATCAATGCGTTTGTGCATTGATTATAGGCAATTGAATCAAGTGACTGTTAAGAATAAATACCCTTTGCCTAGGATTGATGATCTTTTTGACCAACTCCAAGGGAGTTCAGTTTTCTCTAAAATTGACTTGAGGTCGGGATACTATCAATTAAGAATTAGGGAAGAAGATATTCCTAAGACGCATTCGGGACTCGCTATGGACACTACGAGTTCCTTGTTATGCCATTTGGATTGACTAACGCGCCGGCTGCATTTATGGACTTAATGAATAGGGTGTTTAAACCTTATTTAGACCAGTTTGTGATTGTTTTTATCGATGACATCTCGGTATATTCTAGAGGGCCTAAAGAGCATGAGCAACACTTGAGGATAGTTTTGCAGACTTTAAGAGATCATAAGTTGTATGCCAAATTTAGTAAGTGTGAATTCGGCTGGATCGGATAATATTTTTAGGGCATGTGATATCGGGAGAAGGAATTGCAAAGAGACCCGGCGAAGGTTGAGATGGTGATAAATTGGCCAAGACCGACCACACCTACGAAATACGAAGTTTCTTAGGATTAGCTGGTTACTATAGGCGATTTATCGAAGGATTTTCACAATTAGCGAGTCCTTTAACAAAATTGACTCGAAAGAACGTGAAATTTGAATGGAATGGGGAATGTGAGAAGAGTTTTCTAGAACTCAAGAGAAGGTTAACCTCGACCCCAATTCGACTTTACCGTCCGGATCGATGGCTTTACGGTGTATAGTGATGCATCTCATAAAGGATTAGGATGTGTTTTGATGCAAATGGCAAAGTCATAGCTTATGCATCTAGGCAATTGAAATCTCATGAACTGAACTACCCAACGCACGATTTAGAGTTAGCTACTATAGTATTTGCCTTAAAAATATGGAGACACTATTTGTATGGAGAAAAGTTTGAGATTTATACCGATCATAAGAGCCTGAAATATCTATTCTCACAAAAAGAACTGAACATGAGGCAAAGAAGGTGGATGGAATTATTGAAGGATTATGACTGTGAGATAAAATATCATCCAGAAAAGCAAATAAGGTAGCTGATGCTCTTAGTCGTAAGTCACTGTGGAAATAGCTAGTTTAAGAATGGCTGAGTGGAATCTGTTGAAATCAGTGGCAGACTCAGAGTTTAGGTTGAAAGTAGATTGCCTTACTAGTATGCTTAGTGCGTTGAAAATTGAACCTGAAATTATTCAAAAGGTTAAAGCTTTACAAGAATTTGATCCAGAAATCACGAAAGTGAAGGATGCAGTATCTTTAGGAAAAAGACTAGAATTTCAAATTTCTGAAGATGGAGTGGTAAGATGTCAAGGACGACTTTGTGTTCCCGACAATGAGGAATTAAAGAAAGAAATTTTGTCGGAGGCACATAAAAGTAGTTACAGTGTCCACTCAGGTAGTACTAAGATGTACAAGAATTTACATCAGCAATTTTGGTGGAATAGTATGAAAGCAGATACGGCCAAGTACGTATCTCAATGTTTGACATGTCGGCAAGTTAAGGCGAACATTGTAAACCCGCAGACTTTTAAGACCGCTAGATATACCGAATGGAAGTGGGAACATGTAACGATGGACTTTGTGCAAGGATTGCCAAGGACATCAAGTGGTCATGACTCTATTTGGGTAATAGTAGATCGTTTAACTAAATCCGCTCATTTCATAGCAGTTCGTACAGATTACCCAATGAATAGATATGCGAAATATATGTGAGTCTAGTAATACGCTTACATGGTGTTCCAAGAACCATTACCTCGGACCGAGATCCGAGATTTACTTCTAACTTTTGGAGAAGCCTTCAAGATGCCTTAGGTACTAAACTTCAGCTTAGTACTTTTCATCCCCAAACAGATGGACAAACGGAAAGAGTAATCCGTATATTAGAAGATATGTTAAGGGCTTGTGTGATTGACTTTAAAGGAAACTGGGATGAGAGACTGCATTTGGTAGAGTTTGCTTATAACAATAGTTTCCAGAAAAGTATAGGTATGGCCCCTTACGAAGCATTATATGGAAGGAGATGTAGGACCCCTGTTTGTTGGAACGAAGTAGGTGAAAAGAAATTGACTGGACCTGAATTGATACAAGTTACCACTAAAGCTGTTGAGATTATCAGGAAAAGACTTAAAACAGCTCAGAGTAGACAAAAGGACTACGCAGATAAGCGTAGAAGACCTTTAGAGTTCAATGTGGGAGATCATGTATTCCTTAAAGTATCCCCAATGAAAGGAATATCTCGATTTGGAGTGAAAGGTAAGTTGAGCCCTAGATTTGTTGGACCTTTTGAAGTACATGAAAGAATTGGAGATGTGGCTTATCGTTTGGCATTACCTCCAAAATTAGGAAATTTACATGATGTGTTTCATATATCGATGTTGAAAAAGTATCAACCGGATCCTAGCCACATACTCGATCATGAAGTCATCAAGGTGGACGAAAAGTGAGGTACATTGAAGAGCCCGTGCAAGTGTTAGATCGAAAGGAACAAATTCTCAGGACCAAGAGAATTCCATTGGTTAAGATTTTATGGCGATACCATGATATAGAGGAAGCCACATGGGAAAGCGAATTTGAGATGAGCAAAAGATATCCTCATTTGTTTAAGGAGGCATAAGTTTTGCCAAATTTCGAGGACGAAATTCTCTAAGGAGGGGAGAATTGTGGCATCCCGGAATTTTTACTAAGAATCTCTGGGATATGGATAGGCGAGGAAAATCTTGTGATTGTAATTAGCAATAAAATTGCCCATGACTCGTACTCGAGGCTCGGCCATAAGCTTGTAAGGAATATATTTTAATGGCAAAAGACTTTGGCCATGTGATTAGAAGTTGTGCCTCTTTAAAGGTTGATTTAATTTTTAATCAACCTAATTAAGAAATTGTTTATTTAATTATTTTATTTAGTTAAAAAAATTTATTTAATTAAATTGAGGGCTTTGGGCCGAAATTGAGTGGGCCTATGACGGGCCAAGTGGCCGGCCACAAGCCCACAAGGCCACCAGCCCACCAACCCACAAACCGTGGGCGGTCGAACCAAGGGAGGATGGCCGGCAAATTTTTGCATGCAAACCAAGTGTGAAAAATCATCATTACTAGTAATGATGGTGTGAAGGGGACATATAAGTGAGGAGTAACCGGTTTAGAGGGGTTGGACGCACATAGAGAGAGAGAGAGAGAGAGAGAAAGAGAGAAGGAAGAAGAGAAGGAGGAGAAGGAGGGAAGACGTTGACTGTACCTCCGCCGTGTTCATCGCCTGTTTGCTTGATTTTTTTTTGAGTCTAAGGCAAGAGATCAATTCCCTTATCTACTCATGCATGTCTTGTTGTGAATCTAGTGTTGATTTGTGGTGAAAATCGTGGATGGTATGAGCTGGAAGTGAGATTTTGAACTGGGTTACTTGCTGGTGTTTTCGGTTTTGTGTGAATCTGCATGCGCCAGAAACTTGTATGGATTTGCATGTGGTTTTGGAGTGAGAATTTAATCTCATTTCTTCATGAGATTTAAAGAGCACATTCTGAAATTTTAACATACTAAAAATTGAGAGAAAAAGGACAAGATTTGAGGGGTGAACTCTATTTTCTAAGAAAATGTTCAGATCTGGTGATGCATGTTGAGTCCGAGTGATTCTGGTTGCTGTATCTAAAATTCTATTGATAATCTTGCTTGGATGTCTTCATGAAAATTGTAAAGAACATGAAGAGGAACAACATATCAAAAATTGTGACCAAATGAACGAGAATAGCCTAGGGAAAGGTCGATTTTTCTGAGAACGTGAGTACCGGGTGAACTGTACTGGACATCAGTAGCTTCGACGGCCTATAAGAGGGTTTTCCTTTGGATTTTTCACTTCGATGTCTAAATGAAAGTTGAAGAGTATCCTTTAAAAAAGAACATATCAAAACTTTAGAGAAAAAGAAGCACAATAGGTTGGTCATACGTACTGATTTCGGAAGAAGGACGTGCTGGGAACATCGTTTTATGAGCAGAAATTCTTTTTACTTATAATAAATTTTCTATAAAGAAATTGGTCTAAGTGTCTTCATGAGAAATTTATATTAGAGTCTTGTGGATCATATGGTGAAGTTTTATAAATTTTAAAGGCCAACTGGTTGATAAATTTTAAGGAAAGGTGAATGTTAACACTGGACGTCGACTGGAATGCAATAATGTTGGAACAGTAGCTTATAATTTTTACACTTAATTAATTAAAATGAATCTGACTTGGATGTCATAATGAAAAACATACCTTAACATATTGGCTATCACGTGGTAAATTCTTGTAATTTTTGAAGCTCGTTTAATAATTAATTTTAAATAAATTGAAAAACGGTGCAAACTGTGTATACAAGGGTTAGCCGCTTGATTTATTAATCTATATCTTTTTATGTAATGACTATTTGGACTTGAATCCTTCTTGAATGTTGTACCTCTATGTCTTGTCTATGTTGTGGTTTAATTTTGTAATTTTTAGAGGCTATTTAATTATTTAAATAAGGAGAATGCCGAATTGATGTAAGTTGAGGAAATTGAAATTTTTCCCTTTGTAAAAGTTAAATATTATTTTTACATAATGACTTCTAAAATTATAAATTTTCATGGGAATAATTTATCATGTTATGACTATTCCTTATGCAAACCCACAATTTTGAAGATCAATTGAGTATTTGATTTTGAGTATTTTCTTGAAACATGTATATTGGAATTTAATAAATTTAAATAAAGGAAATATATGAGCAAAATTAGATGACATGAATTAGATGATTGATATGACCCCAAGTGTTTTACCATGGTACATAAATAATGATTTTTAGCATATCATGATGATATTGGATACGTACATCACGTCGTGTGCCATGTAAGATTTAGCCATGCATAAATTATATCTCACAATAAATGAGAAGGTTGTCGGATGGTGTGAGCGGACAATGCCTCGGGAGTTGCGGGATGCCCGCCCAGGGAGTGAAAATGCCGGATGCCCAGTAGCCCTGCGTGCGTAAATCTGGATGGCCTCGGAGTTGAGATGCCCGGAGCGTAGGGGATGCCGGAAGCACGGATGGCGTGTGCCGTGATGCCTCGTGATGCCGCTTGGGGTGCGAGATGCCCGGCCGGGAGTGTAAATGCCGGAAGCACGGATGGTGTGTGCCGTGATTCCTCGTGATGCCGCTTGGGGTGCGAGATGCCCAGAATGTGGGGGCCGGAAGCCCGGATGGTGTGTGCCGGGAATGCATTAAATTGCCAATTAAAAATTATGAAAATTGGATTGATGTATATGCATGTGATAATATGCATGAACGGGCATGGCATGATATGTATGGTGATATGAGGCCATAAGCATGGATTGATGTATATGCATGTGATATGTATGGTGATATGAGGCCATGAACATGGGCATGGCATGATATGTATGGTGATATGAGGCCATGAACATGATATATGTGAATATGCATATGATGGTATGTATGCATGGACATGGCATGATATATGTGAATATGCATATGATGGTATGTATACATGGACATGGCATGGTATATGTGAATATGCATATAGTGGTATATATGCATACGCTTGAATTGATACATATGGTGATGTGTATGCATGGATATTGAATTTGAATACATAGATGGACGTATTCCTATGGCGAAATGTGATATATATGTGGATGTGTGAAGATGTATTGCTATATGATGCAATTTCATGTATATGGACTTCAACTGTGATGTCTTGTGTGATGCTTGAGTAGCCATAGGGAATTATTTATTTGCTGAGTGGTTGTACTCACCCCTTTTGGGGACTAACATTTCAACTTAGAGATGCCGATTCCACCTGTCACGCGGGGCACCTTTTATGGTATACCTTCGACATGGATATAGAGGTGACGGTGATCGACCGTCCCCATGTTCCCGGATTGACTTTTATTCGGGTTCGTGCGATAGTATCTTATGAGGTGGGCCTACCCGATGGCCCATCACCCGAGTTCATCTCCATCCATGTGCTCCGGATGGGATAATGCGAGGGATGTTGCCACCTCCACCACCTGATGCGCCTGGATGGGTGTAGCTGCTGCGTGAGGGGGGGAAAGGCTAGAAGCTGAAGGTCTTTTTGGACATGACCAATACCAAGGAGGGATGGGTCGCTCTTTTGAGATCAGTGAAAAGGGGGTAGAGGTGTCCCTTTTTGAGTATAAGCCACACTAGTTGTGCGATGGCTTACTTTTGTATGTACCTACCCCGGGATTAACCCATCCTGTAAATATGCAAATAAAATGGTTCGGTTTTTTTTCCTTGATGTCTAGCTGGTGTGCGATTGTCTCATGTTTGTGTGAAGGGAGAGTTGGTAAGATTATGCTTCCGCAAATTAGACTGCGCTGGGACCGTATTTAAAAAAAAAATGCCCAAGTATTTATTGGCTTAGTTATAAGAGAATGATTGACTGTAATGATCCCTTTGGGTTAAGGGGTGTCACATCCCGTTAGGGCAATGTTTTGGTATCAGAGCATTTGGTATATTTGGAGTGATAAGGAGCCTCAATTGGAAATTGAGGAACATGATGACAATGCACACCATAGGATACTAATGGGGTAGTTGTCTAGCCTTGAACAACGGGTGATGTGTATTCACTCGTAGATCCCTATTAGAGTTATTTTTAGGTTGTCAGTAACATGTAAATGTTACTTATATAGCTGTGGTAGATTTAAATGGAGACGATGAGTCTCATATTATTCCTGAGGCGAATGCTTGACAACTGCAGGAGAGGTATGGTGCGACCTGGAAGTGCCCATCCATCGAGGGCTGAAGCCTCTGCTGCAAGGGCTGAACCCCGGATGGAAGATATCCCGCAGGCATTGGCCAATATAGGGAATTTGATGGAAAGACAGGCACAACAGCAACCTGGAGCAGAACGCCGTACTCAGGGACTGGTGGAGCAATTTTTGAAGTGAAAGCCACCTAAGTTTAGTGGAATGGGAAGTCCTGAGGAGGCGGAACATTGGATTGATGGAATGGAACAAATTTTTAGGTTGTTGGGCTGTAATGATGCTGAGAAAATAACTTTGGCAGAGTACCAGTTGGAGGGAAATGCAAAGTTTTGGTGGAGAGCTTCAAAGGATATAATCTTTCCACCAGGTACTCCTGTGAATTGGGATGAGTTTGTTAGGACTTTCAATAGGAAGCATTTTTCTAACTGTGCCAAGGATAGGAAAATTACTGAATTTGTTCAGTTAGAACAAAAGGGATTGACTGTAGATCAGTATGAGGCCAAATTTTCTGAGTTATCTAGGTATGCCCCTAGATTGGTTGAGGACCCAGAAGAGAAGGCTAAGAGATTTTTGAAGGGATTGAGAACCAATATTAGGAAACAATTGGTGCCTCTGAATATAAGAAATTATACTGAGGTCTATGAGAGGGCATAGTTGGTAGAGCAGGAACTGGAAAGGGAGCAGTCAGAGGGTAAGAAACAATGGTCTTTTGGTGATGTGAGAAAGGGAAAGAGACCCTATGTAGGTCAAGGACAGACCTGGCCACCCAAGAAAAAGAGTAATTTTGGGAAGTTTAATAAAGGTAAGGATAGCCTGAATATAGGAAGAATGCCTAATAGAAATGGAGAATGCCCGAGGTGTGATGGAAGACATGGGCCAGGACCTTGCACTGGACAGCTGAAGTGTTATAGTTGTGGACAAACAGGTCATCTTAGGAGAAGCTGCCCACAAGAAAGGTCGCAAGTGAGTGTAGGCTCAGTGCGACAACCACAACAGAACGCTGTTAGACCCATTTTACCAAGAAATCCTCAAAGACCACCAGCACAAGGAAGGGTGTATGCAATCACCCAAGAGGAAGCGGAAGCTTCCAAAAATGTTATATCAGGTACGATTCTTATAAATGATAGAAAGGCTTATGCATTGTTTGATACGGGCGCTACACATTCGTTTGTGTCTGAAAGATATAGACAGTTGAATGGGATAGAAGTTATGCCTCTTGAGACGCCTCTTTGTGTTTCTACGCCTTTAAAGGATGTGATTGTATCCACGTTGGGATGTAGAAATTGTAAGATAACGGTGGGAGAAAAAGATATGGAGATAGACCTAATTGTGATGGCTATGTATGATTTTGATGTTATAATAGGGATGGATTGGCTTCATAAGCATCAGGCTAAAGTAGATTGTTATAGGAAAGTGATTCATTTTGCCTTACCTGATCAGTCTAGTTGTGAATTTTTGGGAAGTCAAACTCACCTGTCTACACCCCTTATTTCGGCAATGGAAGCTTGTAAGTTACTTGACGATGGGTGTCAAGGATATCTAGCCATGGTTAAGGATTATACTCGAGAGGAACCTAAGATCGAAGAAATTAGGATAATTAGTGAATTTCAAGATGTATTTCCCAAGGAATTACCTGGATTGCCACCAAATAGGGAAATTGAATTTGAAATTGAGTTGATGCCAGGAATGAAAGACCGATATCTAAAGCCCCTTATAGGATTGCACTAATAGAGTTGAAAGAATTGAAAGTGCAACTACAGGAATTGCTTGATAAAGGATTCATCAGGCCTAGTGCTTCATCTCGGGGTGCACCAGTCTTGTTTGTGAAAAAGAAAGATGGATCAATGCGTTTGTGCATTGATTATAGGCAATTGAATCAAGTGACTGTTAAGAATAAATACCCTTTGCCTAGGATTGATGATCTTTTGACCAACTCCAAGGGAGTTCATTTTCTCTAAAATTGACTTGAGGTCGGGATACTATCAATTAAGAATTAGGGAAGAAGATATTCCTAAGACTGCATTCAGGACTCGCTATGGACACTACGAGTTCCTTGTTATGCCATTTGGATTGACTAACGCGCCGGCTGCATTTATGGACTTAATGAATAGGGTGTTTAAACCTTATTTAGACCAGTTTGTGATTGTTTTTATCGATGACATCTTGGTATATTCTAGAGGGCCTAAAGAGCATGAGCAACACTTGAGGATAGTTTTGCAGACTTTAAGAGATCATAAGTTGTATGCCAAATTTAGTAAGTGTGAATTCTGGCTGGATCAGATAATATTTTTAGGGCATGTGATATCAGGAGAAGGAATTGCAGTAGACCCGGCGAAGGTTGAGATGGTGATAAATTGGCCAAGACCGACCACACCTACTGAAATACGAAGTTTCTTAGGATTAGCTGGTTACTATAGGTGATTTATCGAAGGATTTTCACAATTAGCAGGTCCTTTAACAAAATTGACTCGAAAGAACGTGAAATTTGAATGGAATGGGGAATGTGAGAAGAGTTTTCTAGAACTCAAGAGAAGGTTAACCTCGACCCCAATTCTGACTTTACCGTCTGGATCTGATGGCTTTACAGTGTATAGTGATGCATCTCATAAAGGATTAGGATGTGTTTTGATGCAGCATGGCAAAGTCATAGCTTATGCATCTAGGCAATTGAAATCTCATGAACTGAACTACCCAACGCACGATTTAGAGTTAGCTACTATAGTATTTGCCTTAAAAATATGGAGACACTATTTGTATGGAGAAAAGTTTGAGATTTATACCGATCATAAGAGCCTGAAATATCTATTCTCACAAAAAGAACTGAACATGAGGCAAAGAAGGTGGATGGAATTATTGAAGGATTATGACTATGAGATAAAATATCATCCAGGAAAAGCAAATAAGGTAGCTGATGCTCTTAGTCGTAAGTCAGCTGTGGAAATAGCTAGTTTAAGAATGGCTGAGTGGAATCTGTTGAAATCAGTGGCAGACTCAGAGTTTAGGTTGAAAGTAGATTGCCTTACTAGTATGCTTAGTGCGTTGAAAATTGAACCTGAAATTATTCAAAAGGTTAAAGCTTTACAAGAATTTGATCCAAAATCACGAAAGTGAAGGATGCGATATCTTTAGGAAAAAGACTAGAATTTCAAATTTCTGAAGATGGAGTGGTAAGATGTCAAGGACGACTTTGTGTTCCCGACAATGAGCAATTAAAGAAAGAAATTTTGTCGGAGGCACATAAAAGTAGTTACAGTGTCCACCCAGGTAGTACTAAGATGTACAAGAATTTACATCAGCAATTTTGGTGGAATAGTATGAAAGCAGATACGGCCAAGTACGTATCTCAATGTTTGACATGTCAGCAAGTTAAGGCAGAACATTGTAAACCCGCAGGACTTTTAAGACCGCTAGATATACCAGAATGGAAGTGGGAACATGTAACGATGGACTTTGTGCAAGGATTGCCAAGGACATCAAGTGGTCATGACTCTATTTGGGTAATAGTAAATCGTTTAACTAAATCCACTCATTTCATAGCAGTTCGTACAGATTACCCAATGAATAGATATGCAGAAATATATGTGAGTCTAGTAATACGCTTACATGGTGTTCCAGTAACCATTACCTCAGACCGAGATCCGAGATTTACTTCTAACTTTTGGAGAAGCCTTCAAGATGCCTTAGGTACTAAACTTCAGCTTAGTACTGCTTTTCATCCCCAAACAGATGGACAAACGGAAAGAGTAATCCAGATATTAGAAGATATGTTAAGGGCTTGTGTGATTGACTTTAAAGGAAACTGGGATGAGAGACTGCATTTGGTAGAGTTTGCTTATAACAATAGTTTCCAGAAAAGTATAGGTATGGCCCCTTACGAAGCATTATATGGAAGGAGATGTAGGACCCCGTTTGTTGGAACGAAGTAGGTGAAAAGAAATTGACTGGACCTGAATTGATACAAGTTACCACTAAAGCTGTTGAGATTATCAGGAAAAGACTTAAAACAGCTCAGAGTAGACAAAAGGACTACGCAGATAAGCGTAGAAGACCTTTAGAGTTCAATGTGGGAGATCATGTATTCCTTAAAGTATCCCCAATGAAAGGAATATCTCGATTTGGAGTGAAAGGTAAGTTGAGCCCTAGATTTGTTGGACCTTTTGAAGTACATGAAAGAATTGGAGATGTGGCTTATCGTTTGGCATTACCTCCAAAATTAGGAAATTTACATGATGTGTTTCATATATCGATGTTGAAAAAGTATCAACCGGATCCTAGCCACATACTCGATCATGAAGTCATCAAGGTGGACGAGAAAGTGAGGTACATTGAAGAGCCTGTGCAAGTGTTAGATCGAAAGGAACAAATTCTCAGGACCAAGAGAATTCCATTGGTTAAGATTTTATGGCGATACCATGATATAGAGGAAGCCACATGGGAAAGCGAATTTAAGATGAGCAAAAGATATCCTCATTTGTTTAAGGAGGCATAAGTTTTGCCAAATTTCGAGGACGAAATTCTCTAAGGAGGGGAGAATTGTGGCATCCCGGAATTTTTACTAAGAATCTCTGGGATATGGATAGGCGAGGAAAATCTTGTGATTGTAATTAGCAATAAAATTGCCCATGACTCGTACGAGGCTCGGCCATAAGCTTGTAAGGAATATATTTTAATGGCAAAAGACTTTGGCCATGTGATTAGAAGTTGTGCCTCTTTAAAGGTTGATTTAATTTTTAATCAACCTAATTAAGAAATTGTTTATTTAATTATTTTATTTAGTTAAAAAATTTATTTAATTAAATTGAGGGCTTTGGGCCGAAATTGAGTGGGCCTATGACGGGCCAAGTAGGCCGGCCACAAGCCCACAAGGCCACCAGCCCACCAACCCACAAACCGTGGGCGGTCGAACCAAGGAGAGGATGGCCGGTTTGCATGCAAATTTTTGCATGCAAACCAAGTGTGAAAAATCATCATTACTAGTAATGATGGTGTGAAGGGGACATATAAGTGAGGAGTAACTGGTTTAGAGGGGTTGGACGCACATAGAGAGAGAGAGAGAGTGAGAGAAAGAGAGAAGGAAGAAGAGAAGGAGGAGAGGAGAGGAAGACGCCGACTGTACCTCCGCCGTGTTCATCGCCTGTTTGCTTGATTTTTTTTTGAGTCTAAGGCAAGAGATCAATTCCCTTATCTACTCATGCATGTCTTGTTGTGAATCTAGTGTTGATTTGTGGTGAAAATCGTGGATGGTATGAGCTGGAAGTGAGATTTTGAACTGGGTTACTTGCTGGTGTTTTCGGTTTTGTGTGAATCTGCATGCGCCAGAAATTTGTATGGATTTGCATGTGGTTTTGGAGTGAGAATTTCATCTCGATTTCTTCATGAGATTTAAAGAGCACATTCTGAAATTTTAACATACTAAAAATTGAGAGAAAAAGGACAAGATTTGAGGGGTGAACTCTATTTTCTAAGAAAATGTTCAGATCTGGTGATGCATGTTGAGTCCGAGTGATTCTGGTTGCTGTATCTAAAATTCTATTGATAATCTTGCTCGGATGTCTTCATGAAAATTGTAAAGAACATGAAGAGGAACAACATATCAAAAATTGAGACCAAATGAACGATAATAGCCTAGGGAAAGGTCGATTTTTCTGAGAACGTGAGTACCGGGTGAACTGTACTGGACATCAGTAGCTTCGACGGCCTATAAGAGGGTTTTCCTTTGGATTTTTCACTTCGATGTCTAAATGAAAGTTGAAGAGTATCCTTTAAAAAAGAACATATCAAAACTTTAGAGAAAAAGAAGCACAATAGGTTGGTCATACGTACTGATTTCGGAAGAAGGACGTGCTGGGAACATCGTTTTATGAGCAGAAATTCTTTTTACTTATAATGAATTTTCTATAAAGAAATTGGTCTAAGTGTCTTCATGAGAAATTTATATTAGAGTCTTGTGGATCATATGGTGAAGTTTTATAAATTTTAAAGGCCAACTGGTTGATAAATTTTAAGGAAAGGTGAATGTTAACACTGGACGTCGACTGGAATGCAATAATGTTGGAACAGTAGCTTATAATTTTTACACTTAATTAATTAAAATGAATCTGACTTGGATGTCATAATGAAAAACATACCTTAACATATTGGCTATCACGTGGTAAATTCTTGTAATTTTTTAAGCTCGTTTAATAATTAATTTTAAATAAATTGAAAAACGGTGCAAACTGTGTATACAAGGGTTAGCCGCTTGATTTATTAATCTATATCTTTTTATGTAATGACTATTTGGACTTGAATCCTTCTTGAATGTTGTACCTCTATGTCTTGTCTATGTTGTGGTTTAATTTTGTAATTTTTAGAGGCTATTTAATTATTTAAATAAGGAGAATGCCGAATTGATGTAAGTTGAGGAAATTGAAATTTTTCCCTTTGTAAAAGTTAAATATTATTTTTACATAATGACTTCTAAAATTATAAATTTTCATGGGAATAATTTATCATGTTATGACTATTCCTTATGCAAACCCACAATTTTGAAGATCAATTGAGTATTTGATTTTGAGTATTTTCTTGAAACATGTATATTGGAATTTAATAAATTTAAATAAAGGAAATATATGAGCAAAATTAGATGACATGAATTAGATGATTGATATGACCCCAAGTGTTTTACCATGGTACATAAATAATGATTTTTAGCATATCATGATGATATTGGATACGTACATCACGTCGTGTGCCATGTAAGATTTAGCCATGCATAAATTATATCTCATAATAAATGAGAAGGCTGTCGGATGGTGTGAGCCGACAATGCCCCGGGAGTTGTGGGATGCCCGGCCAGGGAGTGAAAATGCCGGATGCCCAGTAGCCCTGTGTGCGTAAATCTGGATGGCCTCGGAGTTGAGATGCCCGGAGCGTAGGGGATGCCGGAAGCACGGATGATGTGTGCCGTGATGCCTCGTGATGCCAGTTGGGGTGCGAGATGCCCGGTCAGGGAGTGTAAATGCCGGAAGCACGGATGGTGTGTGCCGTGATTCCTCGTGATGCCGCTTGGGGTGCGAGATGCCCGGAATGTGGGGGCCGGAAGCCCGGATGGTGTGTGCCGGAATGCATTAAATTGCCAATTAAAAATTATGAAAATTGGATTGATGTATATGCATGTGATAATATGCATGAACGGGCATGGCATGATATGTATGGTGATATGAGGCCATAAGCATGGATTGATGTATATGCATGTGATAATATGCATGAACGGGCATGGCATGATATGTATGGTGATATGAGGCCATGAACATGATATATGTGAATATGCATATGATGGTATGTATGCATGGACATGGCATGATATATGTGAATATGCATATGATGGTATGTATACATGGACATGGCATGGTATATGTGAATATGCATATAGTGGTATATATGCATACGCTTGAATTGATGCATATGGTGATGTGTATGCATGGATATTGAATTTGAATACATAGATGGACGTATTCCTATGGCGAAATGTGATATATATGTGGATGTGTGAAGATGTATTGCTATATGATGCAATTTCATGTATATGGACTTCAACTGTGATGTCTTGTGTGATGCTTGAGTAGCCATAGGGAATTATTTATTTGCTGAGTGGTTGTACTCACCCCTTTTGGGGACTAACATTTCAGCTTAGAGATGCCGATTCCACCTGTCACGCGGGGCACGTTTTATGGTTTACCTTCTGACATGGATATAGAGGTGACGGTGATCGACTGTCCCCATGTTCCTGGATTGACTTTTCTTCGGGTTCGTGCGATAGTATCTTATGAGGTGGGCCTACCTGATGGCCCAGTCACCCAGGAGTTCATCTCCATCCATGTGCTCCGGGATGGGATAATGCGAGGATGTTGCCACCTCCACCACCCGATGCGCCCGGATGGGTGTAGGCGCTGCGTGAGGGGGAAAGGCTAGAAGCTGAAGGTCTTTTTGGACATGACCGATACCAAGGAGGGATGGGTCGCTCTTTTGAGATCAGTGAAAAGGGGGTAGAGGTGTCCCTTTTTGAGTATAAGCCACACTAGTTGTGCGATGGCTTACTTTTGTATGTACCTACCCCGGATTAACCCATCCCGTAAATATGCAAATAAAATGGTTCGGTTTTCTTTCCTTGATGTCTAGCTGGTGTGCGATTGTCTCATGTTTGTGTGAAGGGAGAGTTGGTAAGATTATGCTTCCGCAAATTAAACTGCGCTGGGATCGTATTTAAAAAAAAAAATGCCCAAGTATTTATTGGCTTAGTTATAAGAGAATGATTGACTGTAATGATCCCTTTGGGTTAAGGGGTGTCACACAACATGTGGTATCAAAGCTTCCATAACCCAAGCCCGACCCGACCCGATTCATGGCCGACCCGACCCAACCTGATCTAAGGACCTGACCTTACCCGTTGACCGACCCGACCCGGTCAACTGTTGACCATACTGGTCAATCGGTCGGACCGAGCGGCTAGACCGGACAATCGAGCCGGGAACCGGTCGGACCGCAACCAGTCAGATCGGTTTTGACCGGCCATTGACGCCAGCGCGTGAGCTCCACACGCCTTGCACTCAGGTGGTGCGTGCGGGCACGTGGAAGCTCCTATCGACGCGTGGCCGGCGGCACTGGACTCGTATGTTCATCTTCAATGTTGTGGTATATTTATTTTACATGTTTGATGATTTTATGGATGTGAAAATACATACGGAACCCTAAATACGTGTATTTTAAGTGTATTTTTTGCGTATTTTTCTTGTATTTTTCTTTGATTTTAGAGATACAAGTGTTGGGTTACTGGTATGTTATCATATAAACATTATGAAAATGTTGTTCATTAATAATATACAATAAATTTTAATTTTATTAATCAATGAGGCAGTGTAATTAGCATGATATGTGATTTCAGGGATATGTTGTCCCTATCACTAAAGTTAAGATCACATGTATATGGTGTATGTGAGATGTAAATTTTATATTCCTGATATGAGAGAATTTCAAAGATTCAATTGAGTTGTGACTGCCAAAGTGGCACATTTGATTGGGTTTGAGAAATTTCGGTCTCGTATATTGATTGGGATATCTCCTAGTCTAATGCATAGTCATACTCCTAAAGGAGGTGATTGTGTATTAGTTCATGGAGGGATACATGCTAGTATGGTGAAGGAGTGACTGATCCTAGTGGTTCATATGCCCAAAGGTGATGAATTCACGAAGATTAGAATATATTCTCATAACCACTATCATGTAAGGAGTATACAATTGTATGTCATGTATTCTACCCAAAGGTGATTATGTGATTTTGCATGTAACTCTCTAGATGTGTACTTGTTCGTCAAGTTACACAATGCTTACATGATGCTAATTATATACACTACTTGTTTTTCAGTCACCTTTTCTGTAAACAGTAACTCCGTCACTATTGAGGTTCTTGCTAGTTCAAACTTTAAGAACTGGAGAAAAGATTTTCTATTTGCTATGTAGATGGCAGATGTTCATATGGCTCTTACTGCTGATTGGCCGGTAGATCTTACTACTGAGAGTACAGAAGCTCAGAAAGCTCATTTTCTTGCCTAGAAAAAGAGCAATAGAATTTGTTTACTGTCGATGAAGCGTTCCATTCAGGAACACTTGAAGAATGGTTTGCCTGCAGACTGCACTGCTAGGCAGATGATGGAAGCCTTGATGGCTAGAAACCGTGTCTCGCCTAATGCTAAGATAGGAACACATCTACAAACACTATTTACTATGAAGTATGATGGTTCTGGTGGAGTTAGAGGTTATGTTATGAGGATGGTAGATTTGCAGACAAAGCTTGAGGCTCTCAATGTTGTTATTCCCATTGCTTGCATTGTATATCAAGCTCTAAATAATCTTCCTCCTGATTTTGGGATTATCAAGACCACTTATAGTTCCCAAGATGAAACCCGGTCAGTTAATAACCTAATTGCAAGGCTGGTGACAGAGGAAGAAAAATTGAAGAAAGATAAAAGGCACATTGCCCTTTATGCTTCTAATTATGCAGTGATAGAGAAATTATACTCATAAGGGCAATTCTGAAGTTGTTGGACCTTCCAACAATGAAGGAAATTTTGAATGTGCTGGACCCTTTAACAGTTTAGGTCCTAAGAAAGCATTCACCAAGAAAGATGGTGTTCTTTGCTACTTTTGTAGGGAGAGAGGACACGTAAAGAAACGTTGCAACAAGTTTAAGGCTTGGTTGTCTAAGAGAACCAAAAGTGAGCCTAAAGGTAATAATTATTTGACATTTGTTTATGAATCCAATCTATCTGCAGTCCCGACCAATTTGTGGTGGCTAAATAGTGGTGTAAATAATCATGTTGCATTTACCATACAAGGGTTCATAAACCGAAGGACGCCAAATCAGGATGAATCAAAGCTCATTGTTTGAAACAGCATTGGAGTTAATGCCGAGTTCGTGGGAGATGTTATTTTGATTTTAGATTCTAGTTTTAGGATGGTGTTGAGAAACACTTTTTACATACCTTCTTTTAGGCGAAATTTAGTTTCTGTGTCTTGTTTAGACATGTGGGATACTCTTTTGAAATAAAGAGTTATATTATTTCCATGTTTTATAATTCAAATAAGATTGGGTGTTGCAATTTATCCGGTGAATTATATCGATTGAGTTTATCTCCCAACGACATGTACGTTACTTATTCAGCTGAAAAAGTTGTTTCCAAAAGGCATCTACCAAAGGAACAGTCTTATGCATTGTGGCATAAACGTCTTGGTCACATCTCTAAAGAAATAGTAGAAAAGCTTATAAAAGCTGACATCTTGCCTACTCTTAAAGGTGATCTAGAGACTTGCGTAGACTATTGTAGAGGTAAGATGACTAAGATAAAGAAGAAATCCGTCGTACGAAATTCAGACTTATTGGAGGTTATTCACACTGATATTAGTGGACCATATACAATTACTTTATGCAAAAATTTTTATTTCATCACATTTATTGACAACTATTCCCGATATGGATACTTATACTTGATTAAAGAAAAGTCTGAGTCTCTTGACAAATTCAAGATTTTTCGGACTGAAGTGGAGAAACAATTGGGAAAAGTTATAAAGATTATCAGATCTGATCGTGGTGGTGAGTATTTTGGTAGACACGGTGACGCTGGACAACTTAAAGGGTGGTTTGCTAAATACCTAGAGGATTCTGGGATAGTAGGTCAATTTACTATGGCCGGAAGTCCTAAACAAAATGGTGTAGCTGAAAGGCACAATCGTATTCTTATGGACATGATGAAAAGTATGATTAGTAGGACCAATTTACCTAATTTTCTGTGGGGTGAACCTTTGAAAATAGCACTTTATATTCTAAATCGTGTTCCTACTAAAGTGGTTTCATTGACTCCTTTTGAGTTGTGGACTAGACGTAAACCTAATGTGAATCATCTTAACGTTTGGGGATGTCCAGCAGATGTGAAGTTATATATGCGGCATCCCAAAATTCATGGCAACCTCCAGATACATTAAGGCCTATGAATAGGTGATGGAAGTACCATCAAGTTGTATCATAGCCATTTGATCCATGATTTGTAATAAGATTTATGGCCAAGCTTTTAATGGATAATTATTTAATAGGAAAGAAAATTCTATTCTTGGCTATATGATTTATAGGCTGGAATTTATTAATTTATGTTGCAAGCTTTATGGCCAAGTGAATAAGTGTAATCAGGTAATTATATGATGGGTAATTAAGTGATGATTAAAGGGAAAATTAGAAGAGTGGGTTAAATTTTATTGGCCCAAGATCAGCCCCTATTCGGCCATTTAGGCCTGGCCCACGAAGCCCAAAGGAGGAGGAGCTGCCATCGAACAAGGCTGGCCCAAGCCCGGCCGGATGAAGCCTCTCTTGCAAGGAAAATTGCCAAGTGTTTCTCCCTTAGAGCCAACTGGCACCAGCATGCAAGATCAATGATAATCATTGATCGGAAGAAAATTAGAGAGGAAGAGGGGGGTGGATTAAGCGAGGAAAGGGAGAGAAAGAGAGGGGTGTCGCACGAAGAGAAAGGGGGAAAGAGAGAGAGAGAGTGACCGTCCGAGAGAAAAAGAGGAGAGAAAGGGAGAGAGGGAGCTGATAGAGGCTAGTGAATCCACCTGGAGGGGAGTGAATAGGTGATTGTGGAATTCTTTTGGAATCTTTAATTGAAGAATACTTTAATATAACAAATACATCAACAATAAATAAATCATGCATTCACAAAGTAAATAGAGTAGGGTAAAAGAGAATTGACACAAGGATTATAGTGGTTCGGCTTATTCCAAGCCTACGTCCACTCTCCACGCTGGCAGCCAACTAGCTGTAATCACTATGTAGCAAATGAGAGCTGTTACAATTCACGAACTAGATTTCTTCAGTAGACAGTCTCTCCTACAGCTTCCTGCTGTGTTCGCACTATAAGTGACTCTCTTTGATACACAAATTGAACACGAGAGATTTTAGAGAACAAATGATTTCAGAGGTTCTAACATCGAGATTTTTCTATCAAGTCTCTCTCTATTTTCGAGCAACACCGATCCACCTTAAATAGCCTCCGTGCCTCCATACCCATAGGCACTTTCCAAGAATTCATCCAATCAACCCGTTGGACTGAATCAATTTAAGTGATCTTCCCATCGCCGAAAATATATGTAGACAATAGCTCGTCAATCCTGCTCGCCCATACAATCAGGATCTTGAGTTCCCAAAATTATATCCTTTCCAAAAATTTGCTTGAACTTCAACGGATAAAATCCGAAGAATAAATCTTCCGAGCTCACGATCACAGCCAGAGATATTCCACGGATAAGTTAGGGAATATAATATCCAAATCTTACTTTCCTTAACCATAAAAATAACCTGTTGCCAGCCTGTCAAAATCGCAAACTGTCTTCAGACTTAGATTTGGGTCTTGAAGGTCTTCAGACTGAGTCTTAACTATCTTCACACGGAAAAACTTCAGATCGAACTTTGGGTCTGACTGTCTTTAGACGGAAAAACTTTGGGTCTTTGAACTCTTCAGACTTAACCAACTGAGTCTTGGATTCTTCAGACCTTACTCTCGAGGCTGTTTTGTCAACTTCAAAACTCCAAGAGATTTTTCTTCAACAATCTCCCCCTTTTTGATGGTGACAAAACCCTCGGCAGATTTGCGAATTTAAAACCTGCAGGGAAGACTCATATATATTTTGAGGATTATTTCTGCAAACAGAGTGTTAGTCCAATAACAATTATCCTTACAAATATAATGATCCTACAATGCAAATTCACAAGTCTAGAAATCCAAACATCAACTTATCAGGATAAAGTCATAAAGATTCAAATAACACTCCAATCCAAATCAAAAAATAATGAAAACAGCAAGCAAATGAAATAAAAGTTCAAAATAAACTTCAAAAGATAAACTTCAAAAGGATAAACTTCAAAAGCTTCAAAGCTTCAAATTTGCAAACTCTCTCCCTTTTTGTCCCATCAAAGGAGGTAGAGTGAATAAGAGATGGTTTTGAAAATGATTTAGGGCTCTCCAGGGAAACGAACAAGCTGAAATTTGCTAAGCTCCTTTACTGTCTTCTCGAGATTTGCAAGAGCTTCCTTCACTGAAACCAACTCTGCACTGTTCTGATTTGATTCCACTTGAGCTCTCAGTGAGTTGATCTGATCTTGCATAGGGGTGTGCAATCGGACTAGGTCAACCTGGTTCCCGGTTCGGCCCACCCGGAAAATAGGGTCGGGAACCGGTTCTGGTTGAAACCGGTCCGGGAATCGGTTCCGAGGGAATACCCACCTGGGAACCGGATCGACTGGACCGGTTTGGGAACCGGTTTGAGAACCGGTTTTTAGGCTCCAAAATAAAACCCTAATCGTTTCTTTCTATCTTTACTTCTAGTCTCTGACTCTCTCATGCAGCACGCTCGTTGCTCTCAGCCTCTCACGGTCTCACCTCCGCCGATCCATCTGAGCGGAAGCAGCATCGCCTTCCTCCAGATCAGCACCCCCATCTTGGTCCCAGCCATCCTCGCCACCCCGGCGCCGTCGGCCTCGCTGCTCGAGAAGGTTGGGTGCAAGATGTTCGCGGGCCTCCTCGTCTCGACACCAGGGTCGACTCCTCACAGGGTCAGCACGGTGCTCAAGCCCACCCCTGTCACAATCTTCACCGTTGACAGCATCCTCCTCTCCGCCAAGCTATTTAGCAAGTCCCCGTCCCTCGCGCCGGCGCCATCGCTGGTAAGCACGATGTTTGCTCTTTTGATTCGTTCTTGTATTGCAAGTCTGGTTTTTTTTTTTTTTTTCAGTGGGGCGAATCTTGAGAATTGGTCAGGAGTTGAGAGAACAAGCGAACGAGCATTTGAGGTTATTGTGAATCACGATTTTGGTTTTTGGGTCTGTGTTTGTTTTGTGAATACAGATTGCTGCTTTGCCTTTTTTTGGTAAGTAGCTTGGATTTGTGATTTTCTCTCTGTGAGGTTCATCTATGCCCATGGGGTGTGGGCTGCAGATCTGGGTCTGAATAATTTCAACTTTGTGATCAGCTTTTTCATCATCTGAATTTTAGGGGTTATTGCTCTTTATCTGTTTGTGCTTTTGTGTTGAAATTGTGGTGATTGTCAATTTATCTGATTTTTTGAGCTGCACGAAGGCTTGGATTTAACATTTGGAGGATTAAGCATTGGGATACTTAGCAATTTGTTTTTATTGCGTTGTTAATATTCATTTTTGTGGACATGGCTATAGATACGTTGACTTGTCATGCGATGACTCTAATGTGTCTCTCCCCTTTCCTCACCACTGGTGCGGTGACTTGTCTGACCCTAGTCCCGACCATCCTCACCGCCCCGCACCGGCGACAGAGCCTACAGGTACGAAGTCGAGCCCCCTCTTTAGGCCGTTGGTATCTGTTCCCTGCCTAACGGGACAGCAATTCATGCCGCGGGCTTCTTACTTACTGAATTTTGCTGGCATTCTCGTGGGTTGACCTGGTTTTGCTAGATGTAGAATGATAAATCTGGATTGGGAGATGGTGAAAACAGGGATTATATGGTTCTAAAAGTGAATCGTTGATTCATATTCTTGTACAAACTCCTTGATGGAAATGCATATCACGTGTTTGATGAAATGCTGGAACCAGATCCGGATGTGTTTCTAGTAGATCATTGAGCCGAAAGTCGTAATGCATCAACTCAACTCATAATTGACTTATGAAATCTCACTGTGGCCAGTTGAGTTGGAATATGATGCTGATTTGTTATTGAATTGGCGTTATGATTCTCATGTTGGAAATTGCGTCTTGATTTCTCTGGTTTGAGTTGAGTCTTCTATATGAACGGAGTTCAATGTTCGAATCGTTGCTTGTATGCTCAGATTTCTCTATTATATCTCATTTTCCCCTGTCCGTATCACTCTGATGTGTCATTGTTGTGTATGAGGTGTGGCCGGTGATCGAGTGAGAGCTTGCCTCTCGAAATAAAAGCTCACTGACAGTGGTTGACAAGGCCCCAATCATTAACTATGGATTCTCCGCATTTAGTTGTTTTAATTACTTGTGTTTCTTCTTTTCTGTCCGCCATTCACATCTTTGTTATTGAGCTGTTTCAAGGTCCTGTGAGAATGGTGAAAACAGAAAAATTTTGCAAAACAAGTTCTAATATAAACAGGATTAACCCTATTCCCGGACCGGAACAGGGTGGGTCGGGAACAGGGTCCAATGCAAACAGGGTAGGGAACAGGGTCCAAAAAAAGAGAACCAGTTATAACAGGGTCAGGAACGGGGTCCAAGTCTAGACCCTACCCACCCTGGACCCGATCACCCCTAATCTCGCATATTAACAGAAGTACTCAGCATTGCCTTCTTTAAGTCCCTCTGCTCGAAGTCCATTCCAAACACCTGCTTTTTCAGGTCCAACATAACATCTAACAGCTGTGTAAAGGCTGTCGAATTAGTGTTACCTCCACTAGGACCAGTAGATTTAGTTCTAGGAGTTTGGAAACTCGGAGCATCCTTCTCAGCCCTTTCCTTCTCTATTGGTGAGGATTCTTCATGTTCTGAGAAATGAGATGCATAGACCTCCTCAGGGTCAGCACCTGACCTACTCACTTCACTAAAGTGTAATGGCGATATCGTTCCATGTTCTGCAGCAGCTCCCCTTGTGTTGATGCCAGTGGATGGAGTGGAATATTCCTCGCCAACATCCATATTAGTACTTTGATGTTTCTTGGTCTCTTCCCCAGATTGAGCAAATGATGGCTCTAATCTTGCAGCCATATCCTCTTGCATTCTGCTCTCCTTTTCATCCTTCTTCCTTCTTTCTTCTTCTTCTCTTCTCATTTCTTCCTCTTCTTTCCTTCTTATTTCTTCTTCTTTAGCTTTCCTCTGTCTTTCCTCTTCTTCTCTCTGTTCCTCTTCTCTTCTTCTCTGTTCTTCCTCTCTTCTCTTCCTTTCTTCTTCTCTCTTCCTCTGTTTCTCTTCCTCTTTCCTCTGCTTCTCAGCTTCCTTCTCTCTCGCTTCTTTTCTTGCCCTCTCTCCAACCTCTGTTCTCAAACTAACGGCGCTCCTCAGTTTTGAGAGAGCGAATAAAGTCATGGCATCATCCTCATCCTCTTCGTCTTGCAGGATGATTTTTCGATGCTTTTTCTCAGCCATGGGCTCTTTACCCTTTCTCTTTGATGAAGCAGTGGGGATCTCCTTAGAAGGTGTCTCTTCCCTCAACCTTTCCAATGCAACATTCAGCTCTGGAAGCTTCATCTTCATCACCATCTTGTGACCAACAAGTATCAGACTTAAATTGGTCAGGCATAGAGGTGCAGGAATCTGAATATCAAAATGCCTGAACAGCTTGGTGATAATCGATGAATAAGGCAATTGACCCTTATCCTTAACCATAGTTCTGTACATATGGAAAAGAATAACATGTGGGAGAGAAAAGGGTTTGTCTTGGTTGATGGCAAACATCAGCTTGGCTTCAGTCTTGGAGACATCGGTCTTCGAGGTTGTCTTGGGCTGAATATAGTTGATGACGATTTTGTGCATCAATACATTTGTGGCATTCATCCTAGTATAGGATATTTTGCCTTCAACGGTTCTGTCACGCACAATATCCAGAGTTGCAAAGGCTGTAGAGACTTTTATTGGTTGGAAACTCCTCTCCACCCCAATAACGTCAGCCAAAGTATCAACATCAACTATATAGTCCTTGTCCATAAAGGAAAAAGACAACCGATTCGCATCCAAAAATGACAAATTCGAGTAAAAATAAGCCGTAAGTTCAGAATGGGCATTTGTCGTATCTGTGCAGAATCTCTCCAATTGTAGCCTAGCAAACTTCCCTCTAAGATTTATCTTCAACGAATCAAGGAAGTTGAAATCCACACTTCTCGGATTTACTACACCCCTCTTCAACAACTTCGTGTATACTCGCTCATGCTCTTTAGACCGAAACAAACTTCCCGAAGGACAAACAGAGTTAGCAGCCACACCAAATCGCGGCTGGAAGTGAGAGAAAAGTCTCTCATCATCATCTAGGGTCTCGGTTGGAGTATTGTCAAGCGGATTACTCGAAATGTTTTCGAGCGCCCTTTGTGCAGTACCTTCCTCAACAACTTTCATCTTCTCCATTTCCCGCAAGAAGATATACACGCTTTTAAATCCTCTTTCTTTCAAAAAATCCTCAATCGTCTTTAGGCTTACTCCTCTGTCTTTAAGCCTTTTGTAAAGATCAAAAGCAACATTCGATTTAAGAGTTTTTACCGGCTCTGCTTCAGCGATCCCTTCCTCAAAATGCTGACTTTCGGCTTCCCTTTGAGGAGACTCTTCTCCTGTGAGGTCCACCCTTGTAGGACCCTCTAGTTGTCTTTGTGGTCCCCTGTTTGCGATTCTGGAATACTTCCGAGACGACATTTTTGGAACACAGGCGAAAGTTCAACTTGTTCGCTAAAAAGATGGGATTTTTATCAAAAGATGATGAAACAAGAACGGCAAATGTAGCTTTTAGGGTTTCGAAAGCGAATGAGTATGGAGATGAATTGCAAAAGAGTAGTAGCGGATGAAAGTGACGATTCGAGTGTATAAATAGTAAAAGAAAATAAAACCAGAATACTGAATCGTCACCAAAAAGTAAAGATAAAAATTGCTAAAAATAAACCGTAATTTCGAAAAGAAGAAATCTGCCTTTTTGAAAATATAAACCGCCATAATTGCATGTCAAAAATTGAGTAAAAAGAGATTTTGAAAATTCGAAAAGTAATTAACAAAAATAATATAATGCCAAGAATACGAAGAAATACGTAAAAGGACTTTAAAATAGAGTCTAATAGTTGTTCAGACTTTACCTCAGAGTCTGAACTCTTTTTAGACTTTACCTTTGAGTCTGAGAGCCATCAGACTTTACGTTGAGTCTGAAACACCTTCAGACCTTGCGTTGAGTCTGAACTTTTCAAGACTTTAATTTTGAGTCTGAACATCTTCAAATCTTACGATACTCAATCTTGAGCGAATTGATTCAAAGTGAGCCTTCTCTAGGGGCTTTGTGAATATATCTGCTAATTGATTCTTTGAATCAACATGCTGAATCACAACTTCACCATTTTGAACATGATCTCGAATGAAATGATGCTTGATTTCAATGTGCTTTGCTCTTGAATGAAGTATTGGATTCTTTGTGAGGTTGATTGCGCTTGTGTTGTCACATTTGATTTCGTACTTGTTTCCTCAACTCCAAAGTCTCTCAATTGTTGTTACATCCATAGGATTTGAGAGCAGCAACTTCCAAGAGCTATGTATTCTGCTTCAGCGGTTAAAAGAGCTACGGTACCCTGTTTTCTTGAGAACCAAGACACCATCCTGTTTCCCAATAGTTGACATGTACCTGTAGTGCTTTTTCTATCCACTCTACAACCAGCAAGGTCGGCATCGAGAATATCCAAGGAGAGTAAAATCTCCTTGTTTGGAATACCACAGACCTAGCTTAGATGTAGTTGCAACATATTTAATAATGCGCTTCACAGCAATCATATGAGATTCTTCAGGATCAGATTGAAATCTAGCACATATGCAAACACTAAATAAAATATCAGGTCTAGATGCTGTAAAGTAAAGAAGTGACCCGATTATACTTCTGTATAGCTTTTGGTCTACACTCTTTCCTTCTTCATATTTATCCAGCTTTGATGAGCTTGACATAGGAGTTTCTGTTTTCTTGCAATTTTCCATTCCAAACTTCTTGATAAGGTCTTTTGCATACTTCTCTTGGTGAATAAAGGTTCTTTCACTTGATTGTTTGACTTGAAGTTCCAAAAAGAAGTTCAATTCACCCATCATGCTCATCTCAAATTCATTCTGCATACACTTTGAAAAATTCTTGCAAAGCTTTTCATTAGAAGAACCAAATATTATATCATCAACATAAATTTGAACAAGTATGAAATCCTTGCCTTCTCTTTTGATAAATAAAGTAGTATCTACTTTACATTTAGAGAAACCATTTTCAATTAAGAAATTACTTAACCTTTCATACCATGCTCGAGGTGCTTGTTTTAAACCATATAAGGCTTTCTTCAGCTTGAAAACAAGGTTTGGTCTTCTAGGATCTTCAAATCCTGGTGGTTGTTCCACATAAACTTATTCTTGGATAATTCCATTTAGGAATGCACTTTTCACGTCCATTTGGAATAACCTGAAATTTTTAAAGCAAGCAAAATCAAGAAGTAATCTTATAACTTCTAACCTTGCCACTAGAGCATAGGTTTCATCATAGTCGATGCCCTCTTCTTGTGTGTAACCTTTTGCCACAAGTCTTGCTTTGTTCCTTACCACTTTTCCTTGTAGATCACGCTTGTTCCTGAAAACCCACTTGGTATCAATAATTTATTTACCTTTTGGTTTAGGAACTAGCTCCCAAACATTGTTGATTTTGAATTGATTCAATTCTTCTTGCATTGCTTCAATCCAGCTTTCATCTTTCAATGCATCTTCTATGTTTTTAGGTTCGATCTCGAAAATGAGTGCAAGAGCACTAGATTCTTCATGCCTTTTAGATCTTGTACGAACTCTTTCATCAATATTGCCTATGATGAGATCTGTAGGGTGACTTGATTTGTGCTTCCAATTTGTAGTTGGTTTGTCACTTTGATGAAGCTCTTCTTCAGTTGGAGTTACTGAATTGGTTTGCGGCTGTGTGTCTGAGATTTTATTTTCTTCAAGAGAATTTGTAGACACTTGGCCAGACTCAAAATCTTCAGGTTGAGTCTGAATTTGAACTGAGTCTTCAAACTTCACATTCATGGATTCTTCCACAGTCTGAGTCCGTTTGTTGAAAACTTTGAAAGCTTTGCTTGTCATAGAATATCCAAGGAAGATTCCTTCATCTAATTTTTCTTCAAACTTACCAATTCGATCACTAGAATTCTTTAGGATAAAACATTTACAACCAAATACATGAAAATAAGAAACAATAGGTTTCTTACCTTTAAGCAGTTCGTAAGGTGTTTTCTCTAAAATAGGTCTTAGAAAAATTCTATTTATAATATAGCAAGCAGTTGAAGTAGTTTCAGCCCAAAAATGAGGAGAAATATTACTTTTAATCAAAAGAGTTCTTGCCATTTCTTGCAAAGAACGATTTTTCCTTTCTACAACTCCATTTTGTTGTGGAGTGTATGGGGATGAAAAATTATGTTGAATACCATAGTCATCACAATATTTAGCAAAATCATGATTCTCAAATTCTCCGCCATGGTCAGTTCTAATACTTGAAATTACATACCCTTTCTCAATTTGGATTTTCTTTGCAAACTTAGTAAAATAAGTCAATGCATCAGATTTATTTGCAAGAAAGAATACACAAGTAAAACGAGAATAATCATCAACTATTACCAAACAATATCTTTTACCTCTAATACTTTGAATTCTTGTTGGCCCGAACAAATCCATGTGTAATAGCTGCAAAACACGATTAGTGGATACCTGTTTTATAGATTTATAGGAATTTCTAACCTGTTTTCCAAGTACACAGGGAGTGCATAATTCATGCTTCTTAAACTTGAGGTTAGGAAGTCCCCGAACAAGCTTTTTGGAAGAAATTTTTGCAATTTGCTTCAAATTGACATGTCCAAGCTTCCTATGCCAAAGAATGGCTTCAACTTGAATTTATATCAAGTATTATGGACTGTCTGACGTTACATCTAGCAAATAAATGTTTCCATGTCTTTGTCCAGTAAAGGATTGAGAGAGATCTTTGCTTGTTCTAGAACATGTATCTTCTTGAAAGTTGATCTTGTATCTAGTGTCGCATAGTTGACTAATACTCAATAGATTGTAGTTCAATCCTTCAACAAGAGAAACATTGTTGATTGTGAGGTTTCCTATCTTCACGTTTCCTTAACCAACAATTTTTCCTTTGTTGTTGCCACCGAAAGAAACATTTCCTCCTTTTACATGAGAGAGCTTGGTGAAACAATTTGAGCCTCCCGTCATGTGTCTTGAACAGCCAATATCCAAATACCACTTGATTTTCTTCTTGATAGTGACCTGCATTTAAATGAAAGACTCAAGTCTTCTTTGGTACCCAAACTTTCTTGGGTCCATCATTGTTAGTAGCATAAACAGATCTTTGCCCGGCTCTTCTTAACAGTCTCCAAACTTTGAGACACTCCTTTTCAAAATGTTCTACACTTTTGCATTTTGAACATGTAAAAGCATTTCTATTAACAGGCTTTACAAAAACCTTTTGGAAATGATTCTTATAAAACGATTTTTTTTGCCTATTTTTGATTCTTTCCTTTACCTTTGGGAAATCAATCAAAGGAACAGTTTCATGTGTCATTCCTAGACCAAATTTATTAAAATAAGGTCTTTGAATAGAAAGAATTTTATCCAACTTTTCAGAACCCATTGAAAATTTCTTTGTAACTTTCAACAAGTCTTCTTTCAAGCAAGCATTTTCTTTTAAAAGTTCATTCTAATTTTCTTTTCAAACAGCAAGAGACTTGTCTAGACTTTCAACTTTTTCAATTAAGATCTTTTCTTGTTGTTTCAGTTTGGAATTCTCCTTTTCGCCCGAAATCCTTTTAAGAGAGCCTTTAAGACCGAGACAAAGTTCATCAATGTATTTTGATACTTTGGTAGGAATTTTTAAATTTCTAACCTTGATACCGCTGTTTGAGTCTCGAGTCTCGAGTCCGATTCGAGTCCGAGCTTGAATCCGAGTCTGAGTCTGAATTCGCCATAAGACAGATATTTGCATACTCTTCATCACTCTCCTCACATTTAGTGTCACTCCAAGTTTCAGCTTTGAGTGCTTTCATGAACCTTTCAAGTTTTCCTTTCTTTTTCTTCAATAAGGGACAGTTGGGTCTAATGTGTCCCTTCTTCTTGCATTCAAAGCAAACAACCTCTTTGTTGGTATCTTCTTCTTCATTTGATTTCTTTTGAAATCTCTGATTGTTTTGTCTTTTTCCATTGAACCTTCTGCCTTTTCTATTTAGCCTTCTGAATTTTCTAATTATAAGTGCTAACTCCTCATCATCCAAGTCTTCTTCTGAATCTGTAGCATCAGAATCATCATTAGATTTTAAAGCAATTGACTTCTTACCTTTTGTGTCAAATTCCTCATTGAATTGCTCGACTTCATAAGATTGAAGTGTGCCGACCAATTCATCTACTGAAAGAGGCATGATCCGTTGTGTTTCTCTTATAGATGTCTTGACGTGATTCCAATCTTTGGAGAGTCCTCTCAACAGTTTATTGACCTTCATAGGTCCTGAGATTGGCTGTCCTTGGTATGCCAAGCCGTTTACAATTTCTATAAATCGACTGAACATATCCGTGATGGATTCTCTTGGCTTCATTTTGAAGGCTTCATATTGACCAAGAAGGATATTGATCTTGGTTTCTTTGACTCGATCTGTTCCTTCATAGGTGACGTGTAATCTATCCCAAACTTCTTTGGCTATTTCACAAGATGAAATTCTATTATATTCAGTAGGAGATAGTGCACAATATAGAGAGTAGATAGCCTTTGCATCAAGGGCTTGTCTCTTTGAGATATCGGTGTGCGACACTCCCACTCCATCAGGTAATTCTTTCCCTGTGATTGATGCATCTTTAGGAGCAATTCCATTCTCCACTACATCCCCATTCCATAGGATCCTTGGATCTTAGGAATGCCTTCATCTTGTTTTTCCATACGTTGTACTCCTTTCCATCAAAGTAGGCAGGTCTGGTATTGCTTTGCCCTTCAATTAAATCTAGAGCCAAAACACTAGTCATAGATCTTTTGCTTTAGAAATAATAAACACTTCCAATAAATAAGCAACCAAGCTTTGATACCAATTGATAGAGGCTAGTAATCCACCTAGAGGGGGATGAATAGGTGATTGCGGAATTCTTTTGGAATCTTTAATTAAAGAATACTTTAATATAACGAATACATCAACAATAAATAAATCATGCATTCACAAAGTAAATAGAGTAGGGTAAAAGAGAATTGACACAAGGATTATAGTGGTTCGGCTTATTCCAAGCCTACGTCCACTCTCCACGCTGGCAGCCAACTGGCTATAATCACTATGTAGCAAATGAGAGCTGTTACAATTCACGAACTAGACTTCTTCAAGAGATTACAGTCTCTCCTACAGGCTTCCCCGCCGTGTTCGCACTATAAGTGAGTCTCTTTGATACACAGATTAAACACGAGAGATTTTAGAGAACAAATGATTTCAGAGGTTCTAACATCGAGATTTTTCTATCAAGTCTCTCTCTATTTTCGAGCAACACCGATCCACCTTAAATAGCCTCCGTGCCTCCATACCCGTTGGCACTTTCCAAGAATTCATCCAATCAACCCGTTGGACTGAATCAATTTAAGTGATCTTCCCATCGTCGAAAATATATGTAGACAATAGCTCGTCAATCCTGCTCGCCCATACAATCAGGATCTTGAGTTCCCAAAATTAGATCCTTTCCAAAAATTCGCTTAAACTTCAACGGATAAAATCCGAAGAATAAATCTTCCGAACTCACGATCACAGCCAGAGATATTCCACGGATAAGTTAGGCAATATAATATTCAAATTTTACTTTCCTTAACCATAAAAATAACCTCTTGCCAGCCTGTCAAAATCGCAAACTGTCTTCAGACTTAGATTTGGGTCTTGAAGGTCTTCAGACTAAGTCTTGACTATCTTTAGACGGAAAAACTTCAGACCGAACTTTGGGTCTGACTATCTTCAGACGGAAAACCTTTGGGTCTTTGAACTCTTCAAACTTAACCGACTGAATCTTGGATTCTTCAGACCTTACTCTCGAGGCAGTTTTGTCAACTTCAAAAATCCAAGGGATTTTTCTTCAACAGGAGCGAGCGACAGAAGAAGAGGAAGAAGGAGGAGGAGTTCGCCGCCTAGTCGCCGCCGTTAGTTCGCCGCCTTGCCCCACCATCCTTGTCAATGTGTTTGTGCTCGGATTTGAGACAAGTAGAGTCTGAAAACCTACCCTTTGCTCACTATGATATGTGCTGTAAGGGATGATAAACTTTGGTTGTGGTAGAAGTGAAGGAATTTGAAGCTCTAGGGAAATATGGTAGCCTTGCATTTTGTTCTCTAGAAAGGCAGTCCGACCTTTGATGAATTTGTGAGCTGCATGTGACTTTTTAGTTAGAATCTTATTTCGACTCATTGATTAAAGTTGTAGAGAACTTCTTGGAGAGTAACATATCAAAATTTCAGAAGAAATTAACAAGTATAGACCGGTGAAACTATTTTTCTTTGGAGAAGTCAGATCTGGAATCGAAATGCTGACCTAGTATGATTCTGTGAATTTTATAAAATTCTCCGGTTGAATTTTGATCTTGTGTTCTGAATGAAAGTTGAAGATGACGCGTTAAGGAATAACATACTAAAATTTTAGAGGAAATGGATGACTTTAGGTGGGTGAAATGATTTTTATTTGAAATGGTCAGATCTGGGAATTTTTGCCGAGGGTTAGAGACGGCTACGGTGATTGTAGTTTTTAATCTATCGCAAATATGATTTCTAGTTCTACATGAAATATTTACTTCTGGACCTTTTCTATAACATATAAAAATTTCAGAATTTTTGGAGCTGATTTAGGATTTTTACCGAATTTGTGAATGAAACTATGTATGGCAATATTCCGAAATTTTAAGGACTGTGATACGTGGATTGTACTGATTTGTGTGATGTTCTTTTGATATGGTGTGCTTCACGGAATACTTTCCTGTAGGTCATGTATGTAACATGTCAAATTTTTAGAATTTAATAAGGTTGTTTACTAATTTTTCAAGAATTATGACCAAAGGAGTGTAATCAGTTTTTATCCGAAATTTTGTTATATTTTCAAAAATAAATGAAATTGTTCCATGTGACATGATGTCTTGAGTGGTCGATTATGCTACATATGTGGTGACATATGGCATGTTATATGACATCAAAAGCTGGTTGAGACTCTTGATATTGATGCATCAAATGCCATGTTGAAATTGAGATACATGTGTGAATATAAATTGAGATAATAACGAGACCGTCGGAGGTGTGAGCCGACGATGCCCTAGGAGTGTTGGGATGCCCGGAGTGTGTGTGCCGGATGCCTGGAGTGTGTGCCGGATGTCCTTGGGAGTTTCGAGATGCTCGGAGGTGTGTGCCAGAAGCCTCGGAGGTGTGTGTCGGAAGCCTCGGAGGTGTGTGCCGGGGGGATACCTCGTGATGCTAGTTGGGGTACGAGATGCCTGGAGTGTGTGTGCCGGATGCCCGGAGGTGTGTGCCGGAGGTTCCTCGCAATGCCAGGTTGATTGCGAGCGATAAATTGTGGGATGCAAACATTGGTCCCTAGAAAGAAAAATGATGTGATATAATTGAAAGATAAAGATCGAGAATTGAATCATGCGCATGGATGTATGCTTGATAGCATGGATGATATGAATCTTGGTGATATAAATTTGGCATGCTTGATGATACATGTATAAGTGTGTGGTGGTATATGCACGTTGCATGATGATATGCATGGCTGCTCGATGATATAAGTACAAGTGCATGGTGATTTATGCACGTTGCATGATGATATATGCATGGCTGTAAGGTGAGGTATGCTTGAATGCATGAATGATATGTGTTTTATTCTTGATACCTTGATTGTTCTGTTGACGCATTGTGTAGTTTGGTGAATCTTTACTGTTAAGTGGTTGTACTCACTCTTGTTGGGGATTAACATTTCAGATTAGAAATATGCCTTTGCTACCAGTTGCACACGGTACCTATTATGGATTGCCATATGATGTCGAGGTGGAGTGCACAGAGCATTCCTGTACTAGTGTACCTGGTCTAGCGTATGTCCGAGTCCGTGTCTTAGTGATGTACGATGTGGGTCTTGCTGATGGCCTGGTTATCCAGGAGTTTTTGTCTGTTCATGTCCGGCGTGGTGGAGTCATGCTAGGGATGCTATCGCCGCCGCCACCCGATGCACCGAGCTGAGTGCCGCAGCGATTGGTATCAGAGCAATGGTTATAGTTGGAGTAATAAGGAGCCTCATTTGGAAATTGAGGAATATGATGACAATGCACACCATAGGATATTAACTGGAATAGTTGAGTAACTTTGAATAATAGGTGAAGGGTATTCACTTGTATATCCCTAGTAGTTAGTATGAGTTGCTTTTAGGTGCCAGTAACATGTTTATGTTACTTATGTAGTTATAGTTGCTTTTAAATGGAAATAGTGAGTCTCAAATAATTCTTGAGGAAAATGCTTGGAAACTGCAGAAAAGTCATGGTGCGAGCTAGAAGTGCTCATCCATCGAGGGTTGAAGCCTCTGCTGCAAGGGCTGAACCCCGAATGGAAGATATCCTGCAGGCATTGGCCAATATTGGAAATATGATGGAAAGGCAAGCGCAGCAGCAATCCGGAGTGGAATGTCGCCCTCAAGGACTGGTGGAGCAATTTCTGAAGCTGAAACCACCTAAGTTCAGTGGAATGGGAAGTCCTGAGGAGGCAGAACATTGGATTGATGGGATAGAACAATTTTTCCAGTTGTTGGACTGCAGTGATGCTGAGAAAATAGTTTTGGCAGAGTACCAGCTGGAAAGGAAATGCAAAGTTTTGGTGGAGAGCTTCGAGGGGTACGATCTTTCTACCAGGTACTGATGTGAACTGAGATGAGTTTGTTAGAGCTTTTAATAGGAAGCATTTCTCTAACTGTGCTTAGGATAGGAAAATTACTAAGTTTGTTCAGTTGGAACAAAGGGAGCTGACAGTGGATCAGTATGAGGCAAAATTTTCTAAATTGTCTAGGTATGCTCCCAGATTGATTAAGGATCGTGAGGAAAAAGCTAAGAGATTTCTGAAAGGGTTGAGGATTGATATTAGGAAACAAATGGTGCCTTTGAATATAAGGGATTATCATGAAGTTTATGAAAGGGCACAGTTAGTGGAGCAAGAACCGGTGAGAGAGCGATCGGAGTTTAAGAGACAATTGAGCTTTAGTGATATCATAAGGGGTAAGAGAGCCTATCCTGGTCAAGGTCAAATGTGGGATGCGAAGAAAAAGAGCAATTTTGGAAATTTTGGAAGAGCTAGGGATGGCCTGAATATAGGGAAAGCACCCTATCAGCCTAATGCTTGTCGAAGGTGTGATGGGCGGCATGGCCCAAGAACTTGCAATGGACGGCTGAGATGTTATGATTATGGACGAGTAGGTCACCTTAAGAGACACTGCCCATAAGGGAGGTTGCAAATGAGTGTTGGCTCGGTGCGACAGGCACAGCAGAGTGCTGTTAGACCAAACTTACCAAGGAATCCTTAGAGGCCACCAACACAAGGAAGGATGTCTGCGGTACTGCTCCTCTCCAAAGTTAATGCACCTGATTCTACAGAATCTTCCAAAGCTGAAGAGCATATGTGATGGGATCACGAGTTGTGATTCCCTCAGGTGGATTTTTATAGACAATTGTCCAAAACTGAAGAGGATTCCTATGTAGCTGCCCCTGCTTCACAATGGGCTCCCTTCTCCTCCCCCCTTCTCTTCGAGAGATTCGGATAAATCAACAGACGTGGTAGTTGCTAGAGTAGGATCATCCCCTTGTCCGCTCTTCACTTGAACACTTTGTCAAGTTTCTTGGTAAGTTACCCACAAATTTTACTTCTTTTATCCTTCCCATCTCCCTTGGTCCCTTCTAAGGATCAATTCTCCTGCGGTATGGGAAGTTCATTTTTCTTCCTAACTTTTACAGCAAGTGTTATTCCAAATAACTGTGCTACACACTGGTTTATGAATTCTATTCCAGCTCGAAAGTGTAGCATAATGGTCATGCTATTATTAACGTTAGTTGTTTTGGCGGTGTTAAAAGATTAGAAAGAAAAAAAAAACTCCCTTGACTTTAAATGAATACAAATGGCTTTAGTCTTTCCTCTGTTTTTTTTTTTTCCTTCTTTTTGGCCAAGCCACTCTTTGTACATTTAAAAGATGTTTCTCACACCGACTTTACAAGAAAAGCCATTCTGAGTATACAAAAATATTGCATATGCTGATATACAAATCCCTCTATTATAAGTAACCAGTTTTTGTGGTCGCAAGATGATCACGGCATAGAGATAGCGAAGGATTAGTGGCTGCAGAATTCTCACACAAAAATAAAAAATTGAACATGACACCCTTGTTGGAAAGATGCCAAACCCTAGTAAAAGTAAAACTCGTATAGGAAGTTCTACTTTATTGGTTGGGATAGTTTAAGAGAGCATGTCGAATGCTTTTTACCTTTCATTATGTTGCCTTTTCTATTTTACCTCATCCAGTATTTCTATTTTTTGTTGCCTTTTCTCAACTGCAAGTGACTAACAAAAATTAATAGTTCTGCCCCCAGACTGATGAAGCCGTGGAGGATCTAGTGGAGGATGAATTGTCTTGAGAAGGCAGTGGATATCAAACTTCTATTGCCATTGCTACATCATCCTCTGCTCGATTGACGTTTAAAGTACCACTGAATCTTGTGATGGCATATGCTTAGTTTATGCCTCCTTTTCCAATATATGATAACTATGTCTTGTTTCTGGATTTCTCGGTTTGTATTATCCCTTATTTCTACCTCATTAAACGTTTCTCTTTCTATTACTCTCACCGCCACTTGAATGAATCGTGGAAAGTATTGATCTGGATTTGAATTAGAGGGTCCACTTAGAGCAAGTATAATTTACTGTGGGAGGTGCTCTTGGTTTGGCGCAGACTAGTGGCTATTCCACTCGACACAGAGGGCATGATGCTAGCTTTAATGGCATCCGCAATGTTAAAAGAATATGACCTGCTGCGGGAAAACTATTAAACTTTGATCTTGGTTATCAATGCATGATCTGGCTAAGAAACGTTAAACGAGAATTGAAAAAACTTAAGAATATGACAAGCCTGCAATATCCTCTCAGTTTCCATGATTTCTGGCATTGTTAGGCGGCTTATGTTGGTAATTGTTTACATCCATAGTATCATCTTCTTGATTTTGAGTCAAGCTTATACGATGCTACCAGCATATTGTGGAAATTATACGATACTATATCATGCAAAAAGAGTCCGACCTTAATGAAATTTATTAAGCTGGCCGCGAATCTTGATCCCACTGCTCCAAATAACTGGAGCAATGGTCCTATATGCTAATATCAAGTCCTGTCACCGGGTGATTCTTTAATAAAATTACTCTTTCCTCTCCCTGCCTTGCAAAATCGCAGCTAGGCATTGCTAGTAACGCACTGATTTACATTTTCAGTACTTGGCTCTGTTTGTTAACTGTTGGAGATCTCCCAGGGTGGTGGAGTTGCTCTCAAGGCATTTAGAAAAGCATCAAGGACCATCAACTGCCTCCTTTTGTTTTTCTAGAGAAAGAAATACTCCGTTTTGAAAGTTTGCATGAAAGGGATGACCAAATTAACACTACCGTTCCTTGGTGTCATGAGAATGGACGCGCGATGCAATCCACGGCAAAAGAAATTCAACGGGGATTGGGTTGGTTCGGAGGACAAAGACAAGCAAGTGTACCTCAAAGGCCTCGGCAAGACGTCACGCTCAATCCTCAGGATTGGCGGAGACGACGCTAAGGCTGCTCAACAGAATTCAATCCTACTCCTCCATGGTGGAAGAATTGCTCGATTGATCAATTTCTTCAATGGTCAACGAAGAGAACCCAAGAGGAGGAGGAGTGAAGAAAGCAACGATGGTCGCTCACCCTCACTATGGTCCGCAAGGGCCTAAGTGAGGGTTCTGACACCTTCCCAGCCATAGAGAGGGCACGCAAGCCCTTACCTGATTCAATCGCGAGCCTTGACCCCGGACAATGTGGGCTTTGTGGTCCTTGCCCAGTGGGTTGGGGGGGGGGAGTGTCATTGGCCCTCACCTAGTGGCCAGCAACCACAACTACCCTTTGAACTAAGAAAGAGAGAAAAGAAAAGAAAGGAAAAATTTTAAAAATTGATAAAAAAAAAAATCAAAATTTGTTAAATGGCTAACGTCTATGCTTTTCTAATTATGCTCTTATACTTTAATATGCCTAATCAAGCCCTTATACTTTCATTATAATTTTAATTAACTCCCCCAACACCAAATCCAATCAAATTCAGCTTACAGGGCCACCGGACAACACCAAAGTATGATGATAAAATATGTGGATGCCCACATAAAGCTGCAGGGAAAGCTATAGCCATGTATATAACATCAAAGTTTGATGTGGATAAAATTTAACCAATGTAAACACCCATGTGGACATCCACATTATAAAAAAAAAAAAAAATAAAAAAAATTATCCACATCACACTCTCACGTGTTGGTTGAGGCCACTTCAGCTAGATTCGGTTGGATTTGAGGCCGGAGAGACTTAATTAGAAAATTTATAAAGGTGAAATGGATTAATTGGATATATTAAAAGTGCAAGGATTAGAAAAAGCGTAAAAATAAGAGCCGAAACGTAGAACTTTTTCGTAAGAAAAGCACGTTGTTTTTAATGGAAGTAAACATTATGCATTTTTACAGAGGGATCCAAAGTTGAGCCATGTCAATGGAAATAAACAATAACATATTAAATACACATGCTATGTAGATACACCAGACATTTGCGAGATGGTCCCTCTAAAATCAAACCTACTATGGTATATCAGGTTGAGACTTGAGAGAGTATCTATTCAAGCAACGAAAATAGAGGGAAGTGACAAGTAAGGAAGACAAATCGAGAAATACAGAGAGAGATGCTTATCATAGATAGGATGAGAAGACAAAAATAAATTAAGCATATGTCATCGCAGAAACCGGAGGTACTTCAAAAATCAACCGAGCAAGACGATGTAGAAATGCCGATAACTTTGTTGTCCATTGCTGTCAGAAGACAATTCATCCTCAGCTAATCATAAATCGCCCAACCAGTCTGGGTTTAGAACGATTAAATTTTGTTAGTCATTTGCAAATATCATCATCGTCCTATGTAAAATATCATGCCACATGACTATTAATGAAAAATCTATCAACATATGTATGGCAATGCATTTTGATAGAGCTTACAAAAACATGATCTCTGGCCCATTCGCTTAATGACACCTAAAAATAAGCAAAACTAATTTACATTGATTTCATTTTTTTATTACAGTACAGCAATTAGTTTAAAAACCAAAAAGGAGTTTGAAATTGAAAATAGGAGTACCGGGTCAGGTAAAATCGAAAAGGCAACAGAAAGAAAAGGTAGGGAAAAAGAACAAAAAAACAAAAGCAGCTGACATGCTCTCTTAAATTGTCCCGACTATTAAAGTAGAACTTAAGAATTAGACCTGATATTTTAGCACTTTTAAGTGTTAGAAAATTGTCATTATTATTCTTTGAACAATGCCACGACAACTAATTTTCAATGATAATATAACCATTTTGATATACTTTCAAGCAATAATAAAAAGTTATACGCACTGGGTCTAACAGTTGGTATAAAGTTCGGAAAAAAAAGAAGTGATTTTACTGTGCTGTGGGAGATCGATCGTTAGATATAGAGAATAAAAGAAATGTAAAACTTGTGGGTAACTCACCAGCAAACTCGACGAAGGGCTCAAGTGAGACACGGGCAAGGGGATGGTCCCACTCCAGCTCTTGCCACGTGTCCTCACCTATCACAATCTGTCCAAGGGAGGGGGGAGGAGAAAGGAGGCCATTGTCAAGTGGGTGCAGTCGCAAAGGAATCCTCTTCAGCTTCTGACAATAGTATACTTCAATACGTTGGATGTGATCGCAGCTCTCCATCCGATCACATATCCTCTTTAGCTCCAGAAGAAAGCTTAGACACAGGTGTGTTAACTTTGGGAAGGATGGCTGCGTCACATTGGGAGCAGTACCTATTATTGTCTCTATGCCCTTGCACAATACGACTGTTATATCTCGGAGGAAAGGGATGTGGAGCAACATATCATGCGTCAGCAGCACCCCCCTTCATGTTGTTGCAACCAACAATTTTAATCTTTGTAAGAAGACAAGCGGCACTAATTGGCAATGGTCCACCTATTATTTCCTCTAATTTCTCACAATCTAATATTCCACTGGACTTCAGATTTGGAAGGCGAGTGGTCAGCCAGTCCCCTTCCACCACTCTTTTCATTTTACGACAACGCTTCACTTCCATAAAGTTTAGATTGGGCGTAGCTAAATTGATCCCTTCCAATTCTTTTGAGCCTATGATTGTAAACCAGCGTAGATGTGGAAGCCCCTGTCCCTCCACTGAGAGAAGCTTCAATTTGGAACAGCAATCGATCTCCAGTCCCACCAGCTGAGAGAAGTGGGCAGTACCAAGCCCCTCCAACTTCTCCCATTGATCTATAGTCAGCTCCTCTAGATTCTCCAGTGGGCCTACCTCGCTCAAACTTGTTAATCCACTGCCTCCTCGTACTTTCAGTATTTGCACATTTCTTGAAAGTAAATTGCAGCCATCCCCACTGATTTGTTCATATGCCCTTGCCATAATAGCGTTGCAGCTTTCAAAACATTCACATATCCTTTGATCTTGCCAATTGGACACCCCTTGTTCACGAGGATTTACGAAAAACAATTCGAAGAAATTAGATACTTCCTTGACATATCAAATTAAAGAGAGAATGTAGACAACATGAAGAAATTAGAGAGTTCCCTGACTAACCGAGCTTAATCAAATTAAACAGAAAGAAATTCAATATGTGCAAATATGCAATTGGAAGTCCAAGAACAGGTGTTCCTTTCGAAAAACGAGAAAGACTAATTTACATTGGTTTAATTTTTTGATTAAAGTGCAACGATTAATTTAAAAAGCAAGTTGGAGTTTGAAAGCGAAAATAGAAGTACTATATGAGGGAAAACAGAATAGGCAACAAAAAGAAAATATAAAAAGCATTTAACATGCTCCCTTAAACTCGCCTAACTCATGAAGTAGAAGTCAAGAATTGCCTCAACATTTTGGCACTTTTAAACGTACAATCTACCAAAATGAAGAAGTGTAGTATTTTTAAGGTACAAAAGGGAGGGAAAAAAAAATAGCGAGGATTGTTGTCAGTATTATTCTTTTGAAGTGAAGGGAGTGTTTTCTTTACCGAAATTTCAATAATAATGTAAACATTTTGATATACTTTCAACTTGTGATAAAATTCATACAGTGGGTCTAATAGTGTGGTATTGAGTTTCCAAAAAAAATACAAAAACAAAAAGGAAACTTACTATACTGCGGGAGTACATCCTTCCAAGGGTCCGCAGGAGATGGAGAGGATGAAAGAAAAGTAAAAATTTGCCGGTGACTTACCGTAATCCTTGGCTAAGTGTTGTAGTGGAGGTTGGAAAGGGGATTGGTCCCACTCCAGCGACTGCCACGTCAGCCTATCTATCACAATATCATAATAATGGCGGGGACTATCGTCAAGCAGAGGAAGCCTCTTCAGCTTCGGACATTTTGCTATATCCATATATTGGATTGAAAGGCAACTCACAGTCCCTTCACATATGCTCTTCAGCTCCGGAAGACTCCATAGAGTCAAGCTTAATAAATTTAGGAAGGAGGGTTGCATCATGTTAGGAGAGGTGCCTATTATCACCTCTATGCCCATGCAGTCTTGGACAATTAGATGTTGGAGTAAAGGGAGGTTGAGTGACATGTCATGCGTCATCAGCACCCTCTTCAGATTGTTGCATCCTTTTATTTTAATCTTTGTAAGACGACAAGTTGCACCGATCGGCAATAGCCCACCTAATATCTCCTCTATGCTTGCAATCTTTTATTTTAACGGACCTCATATTTGGAAGGCGAGTGACCAGCCACTACCATTTCACCACCCACTTCATTTTAGGACACCCGTACACTTCTATATTATAAAGAAAAGGTGCTGTTACATTAATCCCTTCTAGTTCCTTTGAGCCCTCAATTTTAAACCATCGTAGACATCGAAGCTCATGCCCCTCCTTCAAGAAATGCTTCAGTTTGGTACACCGAGTGATATTCAGTCTCCGTAGGCGAGGGAGTGGCCAGCATCCAGCTCCTCCAGCTTCTCCCATTCCTCTATCTCTAGCTCCTCTAGATTATTAAGTGGGCCTACCTCGCACAAACTTGTCATCCCATCGCACCGTCTTACTTCCAATACTTGCACATTTTTTGGAAGTAAAGTGTGGCTGTCCCCACCAATTCCTCCATCTACCATCGCCACAATACTATGGCAATTTTCGATGATTATATGCCTCTCGTGCTTATCCTTAAAGTAGTGGTCTCCTGAGTCATTCAACCACAGTTCGTATGGTAGGGAGTTGTTTTGCTCGAGAAACCTCACACATGCATTAAATGTTTCAACATTTGAAATAAAGCAATAGAGTACTTCCACCTTCTTTAATACTCCATTTATCCATGTCTGCCCCTTTCCAATTGCCAGATATTGCAAGTTCACCAGCTTCCCCAACACTCCTTCTGATAACGTCTTGATCTCTGTGCCACGTAGATCAAGGTAACTCAACTTGACCAACATCTCCATTCCCTCCGGCACTTCTTTGAGCATTGCACACCCACTTACGTCCAACTTTCTTAGGGATCTCAACTTTCGTACACAAGGTATTCGCAATAATTCCTTACACCCTTGAAGTAATAGTGCTTCCAAGCTCTCCAAGTGAGAGAGTGTGTCTGGTAATTCCGTGATTTTTGTTTGGCAGAGATCTAAAACCTCCAGCCCCTTTAGATGCCTAAAGAAAGATTTGTGGATGGCTTCCAAAAACATATTATCATTCAACAATAGCCTCGTAAGTTTAGGGCAATTTGGCAATATGCCGTCTGGGATTTCTTTTATTTTGTTGCCTTGTAAATGGACTTTCTCTAAACAATCGGTCCGGAATTTTTCCTTTGGAATTTCTTTCAATTCCATATAGGTCTTGACCATGTGAGTTGGGCTCCTCACCATATGCAATGCCATGCCTCTTATCAACGGGTGTAGATATATAAATTGGCCTACACCTTCGCATAAGCAACCCTTTCTTAATTTATTCAGTATGGTGTTACCATGTTCATGCAATTTTTGCCGAGTGCCAATGCTATCTAACAAGCCCTCATCTATGAAAGAGTCTATCAACACACTAGTATTTAGACAAGCACCTTGAGATTTTTGAAATTTTTGTGTTAAATTCAAGAAACACTGTTGAACTTGAGAATCACCCAAATTCACATAACAAAGTTTCAAACTCTTGAACACATTAAGTTCCACCCTCGACTCTTCTAATTTTCGCAACATGCTTTTCCATTCGCACACTTCCTCTATTCCCCTCATGCAAGTTGCAATCTCAATGATACCAAGTGGTGAACCCCCACACTCCTGTACAATTAACCTTGCAAATTTTTCAACTTCTGAAGTGATTTCTTTCTCACCAAGTGTCTCTAAAAATAAGTTCCAAGCATCACCCTGCAGACTTAATGGTTCTATTTTGATCAACTTTTGGCAGAGCATTTTATGACACACATCTAGTGACCAAGTAGTAAATACCAACTTAAGGCCACTTTTTTTAATTGGAATTCCCACATCCATAACCTCGAAGTGCATCCACATGCCATCTAAAAGTAAGATAGATCTCTCCTTTTTCTTAAGATGTTTATCCAATATGCATGCCCTCCTCTTCACATCCTTATACCTTGAGAGATCATCTAGTCCGACTACATTGGCAATCTCGTCTTGTAGTTCATAGACACTAAACTCCTGAAGTACAGTGACCCAGAACACATCATTAAAGGTAGGATCCTCAAGTACCCTATTATGGACATGCAATAGAATGGTTGTCTTGCCAATTCCCCCCATTCCATAAATGCCAATGATGACAATCTCATCCTCCATTAAATAGTCGCAAATCTTATTTATTGTCTTCTTACTTTCTTTGCCTACTAACTTTGTTGTGAACAAGGGTAAACTTTTCCTACGTCTTGTAGCATGTGTCATTGACAACTTTCGGAAGCTACGGTAGCGACAGTAGTTGACAACTTCTCGATTGCCTCGTTCTCCCCGCTTTCTTTTTAGGGATGGCACATTTTCATTGACAAGCCCACAATTACCCGGTCACTAACCATGACTGCATCCTTTGTCCTCGCATCTGACATCAAGGAAATACTTATGATACTTTATGGAAACACATTGTTCATACAACAAAATGAATTTACGAAAAGAAGCCAGCCATTATGGTGAAATGAACTTTGATAAAGTATCAGACGACAAAAACTTAGATAAAGTATAAGATCGTAAATAAAGGATCAAATGATGGGCCCCCGGAGGAAAGAGAGAAAAGGAGGGGGGGGATGTGGGGCGGGCGGCTAGGTGTATTTGGGGTTGGGTGAGCACTTGCCTTATTGCTGGGCTACGTCTATTAATATACAAATATGAAAATTGAAGTATGTGTTTTAGCATAAATTACTCCCTAAAATGTATCATATTTTACACGAATCTTAATGCTTTGAACAAAATAAACTACATTACTGTAATATTGAGAGAAAATAATAAAATATTTTAAAGAAATACATTAATAGGAAGAATCACAAAAAAATGTTAGAATTTCCAATAATTGCTAAATTGCAACGTTAAAAATTATTAAATTAATCTCCTTTTTTTTTTTCAGGATGAAACTCATGATATTGAATGGAGCTAGCAATCCTAGTTGAAGGCAAAATGAGTGGAGAGTGCGAGAAAATACTACTTGCAAAAAGTATATCAATCTCTTGCACTTTAGACTTCTATGGGTCACTCTTAAAGGCAATCCACAAGAAAGATCTTGTTATTGTATATTTATATAGATGCTAACATTTATTTACCTATGCTTTCGAAAAGTTCGAGCAGCACAATAATAGAAAAATTTAGATCAACCCCATAAGTTAAAAATAAAAGTCCCCTTAACCAGACCCTAAGTTGAATTTGAAATTAGGATTGAAAAAAAAGGGAGATATACTTCATTTCCACATCAAATGTACAAAGGATAATGTCCCATCTGTTCTATAAAAAAAGAGCTGTAATTGCTTTTAATTAGATCATTGATTGGTGGGTGATCCATTTGAACGTCACTCAAACGCAATGGTAACTAAAGGCACTAGAAAAAACTAAACCACATTATTGATGGCTTGGAGGCAATGCACAACGATCTTTCGTCCCATTATTGTACTTCTATAGTGTCCCTACAATTCCTATCAAAATTATTCAAAACCATGAAAAACAAGTGATATCCATATAACTTAAATTTCAGATGTTTGAAAGTGTTGTTAGTTAAAATCTCATATAGGTGGCATTTGAATGTGAAAAAAATCAATTAAAGGATGATTTGCAGTTAAGTATGAATCATTGAAAGAGCAAATAAATTATTGTACGCTGTCAGAAATTAGTTATATGTGCAAGTACAATATCTTGTGGACATATATCTTAGAAATGTGGAATATTTCTTAGATGAATGTCTCGCGTCATTTGGATAGCATGGGAGTTGGACTTGGTTCTTCCATCATTACAATACAAAATAAGAAGACTTATCTAAAGCCTACAAGCATAGACTTACGTTGGTTGTTCTCTAATCATATTGAGAAATAACTAGCAAATTATTAACGAATCTTGCCTACAATAACTGTCTCCTTCCCCTTTTGTCTCCCTGAAGCAGTAACCACCTCCTTCCCAATCTAAGTAGCTGCAAATCTCATTTTTAAAAACTTGTGAGGGCTTTCCTTTTCTCTCATTCGCACTTCAAATTGATTATTTTGCATTTCACACATAAAGCTACCAAGTGTCATTTTTATGAAGCAAATCTTCACATACCTTTCATAACCAATGATATGAGCCCTTCATTTATGTGGGATTTATTCCGAACAAGAGTTGGAAGAGCCATTGATTGAAGTTGGAGGAAACGGGGTTGCCATTGCATTTATAACAGCTATGAGATCGACTATAGGAGCTGAATATATTACGGATTACAATGAGCTTTTGAAGTAATCGGGTACCACATGGTTTTCAATGAGATCTCAGAATTCTTACAAAGTTGAGTACTGTATGGATTATAAAATTCTATGTCTATTGTAAACTTATAGCACAACAACTATAGGAGAAAAACTTTTAGATATACTTGCAATCACTTATTTCCAATAAGATACTTATACTTTTTTTAACTCGAACCATTGAAAATTAATGAGAAAATTTTTCTAGAACCAATAGGTTTTGGATAACAATAATTTTATGAACCAGTAGAATCTGCATGTCAATGAATTTTTAAATTTGTTCGAATGAGTTGAATATTGGATGAAGTGCAATCTGTTTTGAAAATTTTTAAAAGATTAAAAATCACAATGAGAGTAGAAAATCAATACAAATTTAAAGAAAAATAGTTATTGTTGATAAAATATAGGAATAAAAACAATGTATTTATTTGTTCTCCTCTTAAAGGATCATCAACTCCAAATATAACAAAGACAATGTATTGTGGATTTTTTTATGAGAAGATATCATGAACCTGGACACTAATATGCATTTTAAGTTGATTTTTTAAATTAACTAATGTTATCCAATGAATGAAAAAAAAAAAATAAGAATGATTGCTAAAAGTTGATCCAAAAAAAAAAAAAAATAATCTTAAAAGACTTATATACTATGATAGCACTTATGTCATCAATAAATTAGTAAATTGATTAAGAAATTTATTGCTCATGATTTCATTTTCAAATCAAAGCATCACCCACCAATTTTGCATTTGATAAGATAATTCTTTGAATATTTGAATTGTGTTTAGTATTTCCTACTTGTCAAGAGAAAAAAAAGCGGGTTAGTTGATATCATTCTTTCTACATCACATTATATTCTAGGGGTTTCTCATATAGTGACAGAAGAAAAAAAGATTGCCAGAACAAGATGCCATTTATTTCATGAAATATAAAAATGGTCACGTCTTACATATAATGGAAGAGCAAAAAAGAAAAAAGAACTCCAGAGAAACATGTCATCCATTTGATGAGAAATAAAGAAGACCATTGAGAATTCAAATGGTTGAAGCTGAAGTAGCTAATTTTGAAAGAACAAAAATAAAAGCAATGACTAGAGTAAGAATCTAAGTCCAAAAGAGGATTCCTCACTTTTTGTCTCCTTCATATAACAATAAATTATATAGATTCTATATTATAGTAGCAGAGATGCCATTTATGTAGATTATAATAATTTTCGAGGAACACTGTAACTTATTATATTTAGAACCACTAACAAAAATCATATGCTTATGACGACTCCTTTTCTATCATAACATTTTCTGTTATCCATCGAGAAGCGGTCAATTTAAATTTTAGGCTCATCTAATAATTTTAAGTTTGAGATTAAAGTATTAAGATATGATCAAAGATAATTCCCATCTTTGTGCAGTTGACAGATATCAATGGTTCACATGAAATTTTTTTTTTATGATTCACATGAAATTTTTTTTTTTTATGAAGTACTTTATTTTAAATCACTAACAATACTTAGCATACAAACCCATGATTTGAACTATTCAGTCATAATTTTATTTTCAATTAAGATTTCGTGTAGTTAATTTTCATGAGATGCGTTGCTTGGCCAAGAAATTTGAGATCAGTACACATTTGGACTCTTTGAAGGGGAAACAAGGAAATTTCAATGAATTTTATAGATTAATCGAGACAATACCAGTCCACTCAACACATCGAAAATATTCAGATAACTGGAAAGTGCTAACCAAATGCATGCTTACCCCTTCTATGCATCCTCTTTTTTAATTTGGAAGTACTTTTGGAAATTCGTTAGGGAAACATGAATGAAATATGGAATGATCTTCACAATTTTGGTACATGAAATTGAAATTAAACCGATGCCTATGCAAACTGCTATAATTGTCCATCTCCAAAGTCAGCCCACTAGCAAGGAAAGTTCACTGATCAAGTGAACTCATTTTACAAGCAGCAATTTGTGCGACGTTATTTTTTGCCTCAATCTTTGCATGTGATAGGTTGCATTTGGATTCAATTGGCGAGTTATTATACCTTAATCTTCTTATTTATAGCATATACACCAAACTTTGATTAAAAAACTACCAAAATTTTAATTGATTTCCACGGAACGCACCAGTATACACCTAGTGTCCCAATCTCTAAAAGATTATGCAATTTGAATTGATAAGCGGTTTAACAACAGATGCTCAGGGAGAGTTGTTGCTCCCGTGGTTCACATGACTCTGTTCATTTGTTTAAAAGTAAATGCTCTTTATGTAGGTGATCTAAGGGGATAGAGAGAGCCATGGCTTTTCAAGATTTGAAAGTCACACTTGAAAAGGATTTGTCTGTTCATTGTCAAAGAACTATTAATTATTATCGACCGACTCTTAAACTCCTCTATTCATTTTCTATTACTATTAGGAATCTAAATGCCCTGCTATATCCAAATTCTTAGATAAGGATTAGAAGACAAATTAAGCGTCCTGCATGAGCATTAACATATGGTGAATTGGGAAAATGCACATACCTTGTGGAAGCTCTGTATTGGGTTCTCCCTTTTCTGCATTCAGCGAGTGTGGCAAGTTAGTCAAAGCTCCAGGTGTGAGGTCTCCGCCGCTGTTGGGATTACTCAAATTCAGCGGCTGAATGTTAGAATCACCAACATGAGATTGAGGAGATTGTGTCCAGAATGAAACGTCCCCATGTGTGGTCATGTTTTGAGTAGGAAGAAACTGACTGGGCACATTCATCTCATGCAATGGAAGGTGGTCTGACAAACTTGCATCTATAGTGCTTATGGCATCAGAGCTCAAGTACAGCATGTTAGCGAATGAAAACTCTCTCGGACCATCTTCATTGCTTGCAATCACAAGCTGATGCGGACCCTGTTCAATATTGCCTTCTGCTCCAACGCTCAAATCTGTAAGAATTATTGTGGCCCGCATGATGTTATTAATTAATGATTTAATGATTGTTTAAATGCTATGAAATGAGTATTGGCTATGAGAAGTTGCAACTCTTATGAAAGGGTGCAATTCTCATGATAAGCTACAGTTGCCTTGAGAAGTTGCAGCTCTTATGAAAAGGTGCAATTTTCATGAGATGTTACAGTTTTATGAAAAGATGCGATTCTCACGAAAAATAGAATGTGCTTTGATAGGAGGCATCTATTGATGGCATTAATGAAGGCATCTATGGATAGTCTTTATAAATAGAGTACGATCATCTCCGCACCCAAGACAACAAACGCTCTATTCTATCATCCATCAAATAAAATATGTTAAGAAAAAGTGGATTCAAGGAGAGAAATTAGATTTCGTCATTTGCTTCTTTTTATGCAACAACCATTTTCTCAAAGTTATTGTTATGGATAGAGGTATGTCTTCATCTCTATTCTTGTGAAAAATCATGAAGATCAAAAAAATTTTAATTCAAAATTTTCCGCATAAATAATCACGTTATCGCTTACAGACTTCGCCACTCCTTTACCCTTCAACACATTTCTAGCTTCCGATCTCACTCCGCCGTTGACAGCCTTGCAGTCATTAATCCCATATCCTCCAACTCCGGCTAAGTGGGCCTTGATCCTGATCACGCTTCTGCCATACTCCTTGTTGCAGAAGTTACACTTACACTTGTTGCCCCGCAGGAACTCTACCCAATGCTGAAAGGAGTCCTCTCTGGGCATTTTCTTTGTATCCCGCAAAAGAATGAGCACATATGTTTCAAGGAAGACCTAGAATTTTTCGGGTGAAAAATGGCGTTGGAGCCTGTAGGATATTTAATTAAATTTGGACTTAGGAAAAGTCTTCGTCAATCCCCAGTTCTTTTAGAAAAAGGCCCCGCTTCAGTGACCCCCACCCTCATTTCTACCCAAATTATCTTTTCATTCTCAAATACGAAGAAAGCATCTTCGGTTCAACGATGCACGGTAAACATCCGGTTTACAAGCATCGAGTGTGGCTTTGACCGGTGGCTTTATAAGGTAGCTTGAGTTGGGATTCGCAATGTAATTCGAACATGGACCTATAGCATCTCTGATGAAGGGGTAGACTGACCGCTCAGTTGGTTATGGAAGTTATTTATAATAAAGCGAGAAAAGTCTTTTCTCTTTGCTGACCGGCAGCATTAAATAAAAATGACAGAGAGCAAAGATTTTAATGGTCCCCTAAGTCAAAGTTTGCGTCAACTCTGTGCCCAGCCCTCTAGAAAGGTTCTTTCTATCTAAGGATAAATTATCATCTTTAATCTTGTCACATTATTTCAATGATGGAAATGTGTTTGCACAATGGATTTACGATCAAATGACCATTTTTATCCCTTCCTCCTCAATTTTATGAAACTAGGTAGTTTCGTAGGATTCTCCTTGTTTGCTCGGTGGGTTCTTTTTGTCCCTCGTACCTCACATCAATGACGCCGCCCTAGACGTCGACCCATGGTTGAGCCGCATCGATCCCCTATCCTATTATCTAATAGACAATTAATTGGTAGCCAAAAAAAAAAATACTAGTAATTGACAAGTTAGAAAAGATTCATTCGCCATCATACTTAATTTAATTAGGAGGTTTTAAAGGCTGCAAATCAAGGTTACAACAAAATTTGGGTATAATTGTGATAATTTTTCATATCGAGGCAGATATTTTACTTTTCAGAATAAGAAATATTAAGATGGACAATTATTGTGGCAAAATGCTTTCAGAAATGACCTAAAAAGAGTCGCTTATTTCACAATACATTCCTATTAATACAAACAAGCTGTGAATTATTTATGTCCATATTTTGAGGGTTCTGAGATGTATCAGAGTAGCTTGCACAGCCACGGGTTGAGGAAATGTACCCATCTCTACCCCCATAGCTATTTTCTAATTCATGTATTGATCTCAAGAGCGCCTCCATAACAAAGATTTGTACCATCGGCCAGCAGAGGGAAATAAGGAAAAAAGAGAAAAGAAAGGGAAAAAAGGGAAAAAAAAAATGGAAAAAAAAAACTAGAAAATTTAAAAAAGATTTGAATATCACTCTTGGAAGCATTTATCTATCTGCTTATCTCCAAAGAACTTATTAGTTATCATCGCCCGAATCTTATCAAACCCCTCTCTTCCAATTAATTCTGGTGCATGTGTTTCAATTACTAATAGAAATCTGAGCTCCCTGCGTATATCCCTATTCTTGGGTAAGGATTAGAAGACAAATCAAGCATCCTACATGAGCTTTAATATATGGTGAATTTGGAGATACACGTACCTCGTGAAACCTGTATGGGGGGTTCTCCCTCTTCTGTCATTAGTGAGCGCACCACGTCATTCCAAAAATCTAGATCGCTACTGGGATGACTAAAACTCGGCGGTTGAGTGGAAGAATCACCAGCATTAAATTGACGGGATGGAGGGCAGGATGAGAAGTCTGGGATCACGATTTGATCTGGAAGAGACTGATTAGGCAAATTTGTCTTAAGCAATGGAAAAAGGGCTGAGCCTGCACCTACAGTGCTTATGATATCAGAGCTTAGGTCCAGCATGGCAGGGCATGGTGATTCTTCCAATTAGTCTCTTCCAGATCAAATTTGCATTGCTTGAGACAAATTTGCCCAATCAGTCTCTTCCAGATCAAATCGTGATCCCAGACTTCTCATCCTGCCCTCCATCCCGTCAATTTAATGCTGGTGATTCTTCCACTCAACCGCCGAATTTTAGTCATCCCAGTAGCGATCTAGATTTTTGGAATGACGTGGTGCGCTCACTAATGACAGAAGAGGGAGAACCCCCCATACAGGTTTCACAAGGTACTCCAAATTCACCATATATTAAAGCTCATATAGGATGCTTGATTTATCTTCTAATCCTTACCCAAGAATAGGGATATACGCAGTGTGACATCCCGAAAATTCGAGTAATTATTTTAGTATAATTAGATTTTTAGAAATCTAATTTATTTAAAATGGGCCGGAAAGTGGACCCATTGGACTTTATGAATTTAGTGGGCCGTAAATTTAGTTTAGAACCGAGTTATGAAATGGGCCAAGAAAGCTGGGCTTGAATTTGGCTGGAATGGGCCAAGGCTCGGGAATTAGAATTTAGAATTGTTAGTGGGCCTTTATAATTTAGGGATTGAGCCCGTTGGGCCGGGATTAGATAATTGAGCCCAATTACTTATAATTTTTAGTTAAGATTTATTAATCTTAGTTTAAAGTGATAATCAGTGAATTATTTATAACTCTGATAATTTTGTTTATGACTGATTGTACTTTAGACTAACTTATTATCAGTGAGGTGTTAGGATTATGTACAATTGAGATTAAATGGAAACAACACTTCATTAGATGATTATATTTGAAACTAATGAGCTACTTAGTGATCTCAATTAATTGTTAATGAACAATGATCAACTAATGGCGAGTACATGAGGACACGACACCTAATATTTTTCATTGAATCGAAAACACACGCACACGCACAAGTGTACACGGTTTTCTCCACTACAAAACCGGTTTCTATGTAATGATTATAGAAGCTAATAAATTAAATTGAAAACTAAACTAAATTACTAACTATAAATACCTATTTTTCTCTCTCCTCACCTCATTCTTACCGAAAATCTTCACTCAAAACCCATTTTCTCTCAAAGTTCTCTCTTGGCCGAACACCACCTAGGGAGATCACCGAAAATTCTCTTCTTGCATGCGCGACTTCTTGGTTTATTTTGGAAGATCAAAGCTTGAATTAGTAGGCGAAGCAAGGTAAGGAATGATTTAACTCTAGATTGAATGAAATCCGTTGTTTTATCAATGAAATATGTTAATCTAGCTATACATGGATGGATTTAGATATTTGATGGTTAGATTGAGTTAGTTTAGTGTCAATACATGTGTAGATGTTGTTGCATGTTGAATTGATGCTGAATTTTGTGAGAATACACTCTTGAGGTGTTGTTATGTTGAGCGAAGCAATTATTTGATGGCCGGTTGTGCCGATGAGTTTAGAATGGATTTATTTGGTGCTTGGATGCGTTGTTGCGCAAAGGCGAGCCATGTATTGTGCTTAGATTGGAAGAAATGAGTTGTTATGATACTTAGATGATGCTGTGAGGATATGCCGAAGTCATTAGATGTGTTGTTTAGTTGATGGAAGTGTTCTAAATGGATAGAAAGTGTGGCGAACCTATGGTACTAAGTGATTTTAGTGAATTTGTACAAGAAATGTTAAGTTTATGTGAAAATTCACTCATTCTCATTGAAGAAATTAAAAGTGAAGTGTATTTATATGATAGAACAACTTTAGAATGGTGTTGAACAAAGATTTGTAGACAAATGAATCCTATACAAGATAAAAGAAGTAAAACTAGTTGAGGTAGTAAGCTGTTTTCGGTAAAAACTAATGTGACCTTTGCTGTTTGTGTGGGAATTATAAAATTATCTGTTGAGAATTGAACTTAGGGTTCTTAATGAAAGTTGTAAAGCACATCTTAAGGAATAACGTGCTAAAATTTGAGAATTAATGGATGATAATTGACTAGGGAAAGAATTTTTCATTGTTAGTAGAAAATCTGGATTAGTAGCTGGAATTCAGCAAGGAAAAGTAGATTGTTACTAATTATACACTGAGAACTAGACTTAAGTGTCTTCATGATAGTTGTTAAGCTATGTCTTATGTATAACATACTAAAATTTCGTAGCATTTCGATAAGAGTTGATATTTATTTGGTATTTAAAACTGAAACTGTGCAATAGGTTAAAATTCTGGTTGTAGCCGAAATTGATGTTTGAATGTTAACACTTGTAAAATAGACTTGTTTGCTGTACATAGAGTCTAATGAACCTCATGCTAGATGTTAGACAAGAATGGTTAAGTTCTATACATCCATGAGAGATATAATTGCATTAGATTCATGTGTATGCAAGAATGTGATGCATAGTGCTTGATTATGGAATAAATATTTGTCCGGCATGGTATGGGACATGTTCGTGATGGATTTTATCTTATAATTCGGACACGCACGTGTGCTAGGATCATAAGTCTAGATAGATAATTAGGTATCTTTTCTTTTGCATACGATATGCATATTTAAATAAAGGTGTGGTGTGAGACGTATGCTTAATGAGGTGAACGGTTCCATCGGTACCGAGTTGCCGGTGATGCCCCGGAAGTTTGGGATGCCCTTGTGTGTGATCAAGGATGCCTCGACTGAGATGTCGGAGATGCCTCGGAGTGAGATGCCCTTGTGTGTGATCAAGGATGCCTCGACTGTGTGATGTCGGAGATGCCTCGGAGTGAGATGCCCCTGTGTGTGATCAGGGAGGTCCTCGGTTTGGTTAATACTGAGATGCCTCGGAGTGAGATGCCCACGATATGAGGTATTGTGGAAGTCCAGATAACGTACTTTCTGGAAGTGACTCGATCAAGCCGGTAGCTTCCCGGTTGTGACTGATTCGAGAGTGGTTATTTATGCTCACAAAAAGTTAACTATAGACGGCGAGTGAGTTCATATTTCATATGTGCATTATATTTGCATTTGGGAAGCAACAGGTTAGGATTGGATACATGACAGGTGAACCATATACTGTGCATTATAGTTGAACTTGTGAATGATAAATGTAGGTGTGAAAGCATGTCAGGTAACTTATGCCGTGAATTATACTTTTATTTTAGTATCCTGAACGGTTAGTTAGTTACATATGAATTGATAGCTATGGATTAATTTTCTGTAGAGTTTTATTATTCTTTACTGGGCAAGATTGTTTGCTCATACCTTACATTTTCAGACTGAGACCATGGACGTGCCGCCAATAGCTCGTTACGGTGCGATAGCTGGCATCGATATCACCTATGTGGCTATTTATGACCCTGACGTTGATATGATTTTCACCAAGTATGAAGCGATAATGTGGATAGATGATGGTACGGCCAGTCCGATGCCGATGAAGTTTGTTGCGTGGTTCGTCAAGCATGAGGATGACCTGTTCGAGCCATTGCCGTTCGAGTTAGGAGGACCTGGTGGCGGGGATGATGACGCCTAGCTGCTTATGTCATGAAAGGCTTAGAGTAGATGTTTGATGTTTTCTTTTGTTAAGGGCTAGTATGGGTTAGACCTGAAGTAGTTACCCTTACCTTATTCCCTGATTGTGATGCGCCTATCTTTTGAGTTGTACATGCTGTAAATATTCAGGCGAAGAACTTGTCATGAGATAATCAGGTGGATAAACTTTTGAGCCCAATGATGGTAAATAAGACACAGCCTTTCATGTTCAGAATTATATTTTGTATATGTACGTTTTTAACGGTTAAATTCACATGGTACATATAACGGGATTATCCATTATACCATGCTATACATGCTAACCTTCTACAGCTAAAATATAAGACTGATTAGTAAGTGGATACTAATTATAAATAAATGAATAATATTCCGCATGCGCTTAGTTGGTGACGCCCTGGGACGTCACACGCAGGGAGCTCAGATTTCTATTAGTAATTGAAACACATGCACCGGAATTAATTGGAAGAGAGGGGTTTGATAAGATTTGGGCGATGATAACTAATAAGTTCTTTGAAGATGAGTAGATAGATAAATGCTTCCACGAGTGACATTCAAATATCTTTTTTAAATTTTCTAGTTTTTTTTTTTCCATTTTTCTTTTTTTTCCATTCAAAATCAGAATATCTTCTGTTTGTGTTGGCACCCACCAAAGCAAATTCCATTCCCACCTGCCCAATATGTTCAAAACCTAACCATCTAATCTGGATCTTGATTGGCAAACCTTTTTCCCCCAAAATCAGTATAAACATGTTTAATTAGTACTCTGTGATTTGGGGCAAAGGATGGGCAAAGTTATAGAAGCTCAACTAGACCCCATAGGCACAAATCAGTATAAAGGAGGAAGAGTGAGAGTTGAAATTGATCTGACCTTGCCTTTAAAGTCGGGGGCCATCTTGGATATTGGCAACAAATGGCTTTGGGTGGAATTCAAGTATGAGCGACTCTCCCATTATTGTTATTCTTGTGGTTGAATTGGACATTATGTTGCTGAGTGTCCTAAAATCCCCTATGCAACTTCTCCTTGGGCTACGACTAAAACTGGCCCTTATGGGACCTGGCTGAAATCAGAGACAAGAGATCATAGCCCATACTGGGAGACATTCTATGGTACAATTGATGAGGAGTTGGAGGTCGAAGAGACTGTACCTGTGCCATCCAACCAGTATAGTGGAATGGAGATTATAGTCAAGGAACCCCAACCTGAGATGCAGATGGTGGCATGCAGCCAGAAACGAGCAGAATGCAGCCAAAATCAGGAGGACAGGCCAGCTGAGGAACCCTTCACAGAAGCCATCCAAGACCGTGGCAAACAGGTTGCAATCCCTGAAATACAAAAACCAGTTTTATCCCAAATTGGCAAGTGCAGCAAGAAACCTATGAAAGTGCAAAAATCAAAGAAACAAAAATGCTCTTTTGACACATCCCAGCTACTCCTAGACGAGGCAGACTTTCTGGACACTCCAGTGAAACTGATTAAAGATGGAAAAGACTGGGCTTTAGTGGCTAGCCCTAATAAGCCACCAAAGACGCCATGAAAATAGTTAATTGGAATTGTCAGGGGCTAGGCAACCCCCTGACAATCCGAGAACTAAGAGCTCGTGTAGCTCTTGAAAGGCTCTGTTTACTCTTTTTTATGAAAACAAAAAATAAAGCAACATTGGTGGAAAATGTTTGCAGAAAATTACAATTTCAGCACCTCTTTTTAGTAAATCCTACAGGAATTGCTGAGGGTCTGGCCATTATGTGCAAGAGGAAATCAATTTGAAAGTGCAAGCCAGTTCAAAACACTTTATAGATGTGTCATGCACTGATCCCGAAAGTAGAATCGATATGCAGATTACCTTTATTCATGCCTCAACAGATTTTGGAGAAAGGATGGAACTATGGCAACAACTGGGGACTTTTAAACCTCCTTCTTCAACTCCCTGGATGTGTATAGGCGACTTCAACGAGATCTTGTATGTCTGGGAGAAACAGGGGAAAAAAGAAGCCGATGTGAGAAGAATGTCAGCGTTCAGAGATATGCTAAATGGACTTGCCCTAATGGATGTGGATAGTCATGGATGCACCTATACATGGACTAACAATAGGGAAGGAGAGGAATTAGTCAAGAAGCGACTCGACCGTATGCTCTGTACCTTAGAGTGGAGAGTTACCTTTCCTGAAGCAGTAGTCCAGGCACTACCGGCCATTGGTTCGGACCATAGCCCCCTCGTTCTTAGCCTTTATCCTGGTACAAGGCAAAGCAATAAACTGTTTAAGTTAGAAGCCTATTGGACAGAACATGCAGAATATCAGGGAATGATTCAGCAAATCTGGTCTAAAAACCCAAACCAGACAACCTCTTTCTCCAGGAAATTATGGGAAACCTCCCAAATGCTGGCCAAATGGAGCAAGGACACTTTCGCCAATGCATCTGTGCAGATAAAGCATCTCAGTAAATCACTCATTGAAATAACCAATCAAACGCCTCAGACTACCAACAAGGAACACGTACAGAAAATCAAGCATAACATAGAAATTCTGCGACAGCAAGAAGAACAGTATTGGGGCATGCGTTCACGCATTAAATGGCTGCAATGGGGTGATAAGAATACCAGCTTTTTTCATGCTACTACTATATAGAGAAGACAGAAAAACCGTATCACAATGTTGCAACTAGAAGATAACAGCTGGTGTCGGGATCCTGAGACCCTAAAGGCTCATATCCAAGATTTCTATAAGAACTTATATACGACTGAGGGTCCAAGAAATTACCAACCAATTCTCAGTCAATGTCCCTCACCTATAGATGACAACATAAATGCTGAACTGGTGGCCATACCTTTGTTAGAGGAGATACATACCGCTATTTTCCAACTGGGTGCTTTGAAAGTACCAGGACCCGATGGCTTCAGTGGGATCTTCTATCAGCAATCTTGGGAATCTCTCAAACCAGATCTGTTGCTGCTTGTCTAGAATTTCTTTCACAACAGCACCCTCGACTCTCGCCTAAACCAAACCCACTTATCATTGATCCCCAAAGTCAAAAATCTTGAAAATATCAGTCAATACAAACCCATCAACCTCTGCAACTTTAGCTATAAAATCATATCCAAAATTCTTGCAAATAGACTGAAAAAATGGCTGCCTTTTATCATCGAACCTTAGCAGAGTGCCTTTGTTCAAGAAAGGCAGATTCAGGACAATATCCTCATTGTCCAGGAGGTTCTACACCAGCTGCGCACAAAAAAGACCAAAACAAAGCATTAGGCAATCTTAAAACTTGATATGCAGAAAGCCTATGATCGGATTGAATGGGACTTTGTGAGGGACAGTATACTGCATATGGGCTTCTGTACCAAATGGGTTTCAATGATTATGACGTGCATCTCTACAGTCTCTTTCAATGTGAAATTCAATGGAGCACCTACCTCTTTCTTTCAACCTTCACGCGGCCTCAGACAAGGTGACCCACTATCGCCCTATATCTTCATCTTGATGTCCAATGTTTTGACTTGGTTGATGAAATAAGCATTAGTAGATGGCAGCATAAAAGGCATTCAGCTAAGTGAGCATTACCCTCAACTATCACATCTTCTCTTTGCTGATGATGCAATTTTTTTTTATGGATGGCACTTTAGTGGAATGTCAGAATTTATTATTCATACTCAGCCAATACTGCTATGCTACGGGCCAAGCTGTTAATTTAAATAAGTCAGGGATATATTTCAGTGCACACTGTCCGGATCTTTTAAATATGAACATGGCTATAGAGATGCGAGTGAATGTGATGGAAAAAACAGGCAGATATCTGGGTCTACCTACGGAATGGGGACAATCTAAGCGAGATTTATTTGGCTGGATTCTAGCCAGAGTGAATTCTAAGTTAAAAGGCTGGAAAGAGAAACTGCTTACCAAGGCAGGAAAGGAGATCTTGATAAAAAGCATTGTGTAGTCCATACCTACCTAAGCAATGTCCATATTCAAACTCCCAGTGTCCATCTGCAAAGCCATAGAAAAAAGAATAGCGTCATTTTGGTGGCAAAAAGGAGATGCTAAAAGGGGGTTGCATTATAAACGATGGGAAATTTTAAAAACCAGAAAGGATAATGGAGGGATGGGTTTTAAAGACTTGCTCACCTTTAACAGGGCCATGCTTGGAAAGCAACTCTGGCGATTGGCCAATTCTCCAACAACACTCTGGAGCCGTGTCCTCAAAGGCATATACTTTCCTCATGGCGATGTTTGGACAGCATCTAAGGGTCGCAGATCATCGTGGGGATGGCAGGGACTCATGATTGGCAGAGAAACCATAGCAAACAATATAAAATGGTCAGTGGGGAATGGAGAATCTATACACATTCGAGAAGACAGGTGGTTAACACAGGGGCTTATAGGTGGACAAGCATCTACAACAAAACCCTTTCGGGTTTCCGAACTAATTAACTCAGAAACACGGGAATGGAAGTAGCAGCTCATACAACAGCTTTATGAGGCAAACATAGCAAATGAAATATTAGCCATACCACTGAGCCAACAGCCACAACCAAATTCTCTAACATGGACAGGCAACAAAACAGGACAGTACTCTGTCAAAAGTGGCTATAATATTGCTACTCAACAGGCCACAAACACAGATATACAGCAACCTTCCAGTTCCTATAAACCGCCACGCACCTTGTGGAACAAGATCTGGAGTCTCAACGTTCTACCCAAGATTCACACTTTCCTATGGAGTCTTTGCCAAAATGCTCTCCCCACTCGTGAAAATCTGCACAAAAGGAAGATTATTCAAGACCCATCCTGTCCTTTTTGTCACAATAGCGTTGAAACCACAGAACACTTGTTCTTCCTATGTAAATGGACAAGCAAAGTATGGCAAGACTCAAGATTTGCAGAGATCCGCCCCACCAAATACCTAAAACGCGTAGATCAGTGGATCGTTGAAGCTTTTAGAGGTACTAACACTTTACCTTCTCGAGAACTCACGGCGATGGTCTTGTGGAACATCTGGAAGGCGAGAAATTACTGGATCTTTCAAGGAACACACCCCCAACCAGCAGATCTGCTAATTTCAGCATAGGAACAGCACGCCTTCGTTAGTCGCAGATGGAGGAACAAGCACAAAAAGAAGAGAGAAAGGAACATACCTGTTCACTGGAGTCCCCCGGCGAAGCAGCAATTGAAAATCAACGTGGATGCGGCTTGGAGTTCTAGCGATTTTCTGGGTTCGGTAGCAGGGATCGTGCGCAACTCTTCAGGCAGAACTCTCGAAGGCTTCATCTCCACAGTTAGGGTTTCCACCCCCCACGAAGCCGAAGCGGAAGCCATCTATCACGGGATCCTTTATACTCGTGATCTAGAAGTGACCCACGTGCAAGACTTAACAAGTAAAGACTTCAGATGGGTTATTGAAAGCGATTGTTTACCGGCAGTTGAAATGATCATGGGCCAGGCCGACGCTGCTTGGAACTTAGCCATCCATGTGCAGAAATGTAAGGATATGTTGGCCCAATATCCAAATATAACGCTCCAGCATTGTCCCCAGGAAGCCAACGCAGCTGCTGATTGGATTGCAAGACACCATCGAAGAAATCAGCTTCCTCTCAATTGGTGGCTTCATCCCCCGCTTCCTTTATGGAATATTTTATGTTCTAAACTCTTGGGTAACTCTACTTGTAAATACCCTCTTTAATCTCTAATATCAAGTGCCATCTTCGACCCAAAAAAAAAAAACTGTTATCTTCTCTTTGGGAACGCGGTTTTCTTTCTTCTTCAATGTTCATGGGTGTGCACACTCTATCTTGGGTACTCTCTCTATCATGCACTCTCTCTTCAGCCCCTAATCTCGGCCCTTGACTCCGCTTACAGCAAAAATTTCATGACCCGGGCGCAGCTGTAGCCTCGAGTTTTTCCATTTACTTGGGTTCTTTACAAACTAATTCTAAGGATACATGGTAAACTCTCCAGTTTACAGGCATCAAGTATGGCTTGACCGGTGGCTTCCAAAGCTAGCTCGAGTTGAGATTTGCAATGTAGTTCAGACTTGGATCTATAGCATCTGGGACGAAGCACTTGACACCACTCAACTAATTATGCAATTTATTTTTGATAAAGCAATATAAGTCTTCGTTCTGTGCTCACCGGCACTATTGTTTAGTAGGATACATTCCGATAAACAAACTCAACAGAACCCAGCCAACCCATAAATCGACGATTACAGAGCGACATAAACTAGAGGACTAGAGACCGAAGTGCAAAAATTAGGGTTCACAGGAAAGAAATGGGAGAACGAAAAGGGAGTAGAGAGATTGAGGGAGAACGAGTACCTCCGAGCTGGTGAGAAGAGGGCCTGGGGTTGAATCCAAAGGAGAGCGTCCGCAATGGAAAACAAGGTTTGCTGAAGCGGAGGAAAAAATTGGGGGAAACTCTCTGGTTTTGTGCAGAGGAGTAAGAAGAGTCGAAGATCTCGATCAAGATACATCAATCTTAAAACGTCTAAAACGCTTCAAGAAAAAGGTGATCTATGTATATTCCGGATCGGTGGGTCCATACTTAACTAAGCAAAACGTTTTGACGCCCAATAGAAAATAGGGCTTTTTTGATAATAATAAAAATCAAGGAAATGTCTGAAACGCCTCAAGAAAAAGGTAATCCATATAGATGTTCCGCATGAGTGTGTCCATACTTGACTCAGCCAAACGTTTTAACTACCTACTAGAAACCGATCACCTTTTTTTGTCCGAAAAAAATCTATCATTGGACCACGCAAACAAATTCAGTCGACAAATGTCAACATTCCTAGATTATTAGAATAATTTTGATCATATTTCTGACTATTACAAAATTTCAATCAGCATTTAAGCACCCAAAAAGAAAAAAAAAAAAAAAAAAAAAAAAAAAAAAAAATTCTTCACGCGTCCGCTCAAGGCCGGTTGACCCAAAGCAACTCGAAAATTTTGGGGTCCTTGAACAGACTTGATCTTTTTGCAGGTTGGGAAACACGTTACCGGAGTGGATTTCTTCCTTTTTTTTTTAATCGAAAGGAAATATTTTATTTATGTCTCAAAAAGATATATAAGAAGTTTAAAACAAAGCATATTCCAAATAGTAAAGTAAAACAACAAAACACAAAATTGCTATGATTGGCACAATCTGATTTTACAAGAATGGATTTGTCACAGCATCAAAACATAATAAAGAGCAATCAATTATTGAATCTCACATTATCCATTGTAATCCCCCCGTTTGTCCAATGAGCGGTGTGTGCTTAAGTTCAGCATATCAACACCACCTCCATACAGACACTAAAAATAGGTTGAAAAAAGCTCTCAAATCTAAATATAGATAGGGAGAGGTTGGACAAGCACAGAAAACACCTCTAAGAAACTTACAAATTTAAATTTAGTTGGGAGATGAAATCTTCCAAAACTCGGAGATGTCGCTACTTCCAAGGTATTAGGAAGTCATCGTATTTCTTCTCAATTTTATCGAATTTTTTAATTTGGAGGATCTAAAGCACTAGATTGATACCTAATGATGAAAGTGAAAAATACGCCGAGAGAGCGAAGAAGAGTATCAATAGTGAGCAAGGGGAAAAAAAAGATTAGATGAAAACAATAAACTATTCCCAGATCATGTTGAGATAAATAATCTTAGTTGAGAATATGGAGCCTCCCTCGATTGACTATTATTTTCAAGCCTGAACGGCTAACTTGACAACAAATGTACTCATTGTTTTAAATTCCTCCGGTTCCTATCCAATGCTAGAAAGATTGGTGTTTTCTAATTTCAAACAGATTTTTGTTCTTTTTCTTTAATCATATCCTTAATTTTCATTTAGATTTCAATACACAAGAGAATATCTCAAGCCATTATATATTATTAATTTTTTTTTCTTATTTCTCTTATCCTACCATCCACTAAATTCATCAATAATCAAAATTTATGTTGGAAGTTAGTAGGGGAGATCGAAAGAGAGAAATGAAAGAAGAGAGTGCGTCGGCCTTGACAGGACATTTTATAGGGACACAATCACAAAAAAGTAGCAAATCACGACGGCGATGGGGCCCAAGAGGGGGAGGGCGGCAAGCCCTGTGGAGCACGCACTATCGTCCTTTGCTCGCCAAAGTGGTCGAGTCTTGTGGCGTCGGTAGTTGGCGAGGCGGATTGCACATCTATGCCAACCCAGAGCTCCATTTGGCAGCTCTATCTCGTAGTTCATAGATGCTAAGCTCTTGAGGTACAATGGCCCGGAATGCATCACTAGAGGTAGGATCCTAAAAAACTTTACTATGGACATGCACTAGAATGGCTGTCTCGATAAATGTTAGTGATGACAAGCTCATCCTCCATTAAATAGTCGCAAATCTTGTCTCCTTACTTTCTTTGCCTACTAGCTCTGTTGTTAACAATGGTGAACTTGTAGGACGCAAATTGCGCAACCCCAAGATCTCCATAACAAGAACAAGAACACACACCCAAGAGTAGAAGATTAACGCACCTGTTTTAGGATCTCGTTCTTGAAAGCGGAAGCAGAAAGGGATTGCCCACACTCAAGGGGTTTATTCATACATCAAATCCTCCTCCTTTATTGCCCTCTGAGTCACTGGCTCAATGAGGCAGCCCCCACGATTGACGTTAGAATAACGTCCCTTAGGTGAGGATATATGAGATTAGGGTTAGAGGAGAGACTTCAGCACTATTTATAGAGTTTCCAGCCAGTTCCCCTCATTATGGGCCAGGCTCAACTCGGCCCACACTAGCCAGCCCCATATTAGACTAATTAAGAAACCTTCTATCTCACCTAAGACCAAACCCCGTAAAACGGTAAACGTTAAACGGTAAATAACAATGTCAATTAATTTAGTCCACATATTAGGAAAATTCTAACATTCTCCCACTTGGACTATATTAATTGAAATTGCATTGTATGTGCGCACATTGGTCCAGAGATAATTCTTAATAGTCAATCCTATCCCATAAAGCCTCCAACACCGAATCATGGTGGTAACATATCCGCTCCATTCGTCAACTCATCCATCAAACCCCAAAGCAAGTAAAGGAGTATGTTCAGTCCTCCAAGTTTGACCAGCACCCCATTCCTGCTACTGAAAAAGAGTACTTTGTTACTCTTCAGATTCCTCCAGAATTCCCTAGACAGTGGACCCAAAAGGGTTACACTCATGTTCACTATGGTGCTGTTCGTCTTGCCCTCACCTTTCATGATCGTAAAGGTTTACCTGTTGTGGCTAGGATAGCATTATTGGATACTCGCTTTCTGGAGTACCAACATGCTTGTATTGGCACAGTCCAAACTACTTTAAATGCTGGCACAGTTTTTGTCACTCTGTATCCAAACTTTAATATTGCACTTTCAGACCCACAACTACTTTCTTTTATGAAAGTACAGGTTCAACTCACTGGAGCTCCTCAGACTGCTGACTCTGTTGCTGCAACGCTCCATTATCAGATGGTTTATCAAGTGCAGAACCATGCTCTTGATCTGAACTTCAACAATGGAATGAAGATGCTTTGTTCATCTCCATGCAAAATGATCAAGCTTCATGTATCCATGTTCCCAGACAGATTCCAAAAGAGAAGTTAGCCACTCTTCTCCCAGACACATGGATCACAAACTATGAAAAGCTGCACCAAAATAGCAAGCCTATCCAGTCCTCGGATTCTGAATTCATCCAAAAGAAAGATGGAACTGTTTCCATCAAGTTCGGCAAAGAAAAAGAAAAAGGTAGTCCATCTATCTTCCAAACTCTTTTTATGATCGAACCATGTGTTCCTGAAGCTATCTCCGAGCTAGACCCAAAAAAGCATGTCCGACATTTTCAAAGTGATGGACAGTCGGTCCATTACTATAAAGACCCATATGGTCATTGTTTTTGGGATCCTTTTTGCCAGTGCTCCTCTTGCACAAAATCTCCTGATGAGGTTGATCCATTTGAAAAACCTCCACCTCGGAGAAAGAAAAAGAGAGATCCTTTGCTTCAACAGTACTTAAACGGAGATCCATCCGTTGATACTCTTGGTGAGTGTGACAAATACCAGTACGTAGTCTCCTAAGCACCTCCTCCACCACCAAAATATACTGTTGCACCTTCAAACTCTCCACCACCATCACCTCCACCTTCTCCACCTCAGAAGAAACAAGCTCTCTCCCCGTTCTATAGGCCAATCCTGAAGTGGGCTAAGAAAAACTCTTACCCACTTGAAGTTCCACTAGAAAAGCAACCTGTCTCTTCCATTGCCACGTTTCAAGATACGGACTTCCCCCCTCTTATCCGTGAACATTCTAGACTTACATTCCCCGCTCCAGAAGAGTATACTGATCCACAAAAAAGGTATCGTTATACTCCTAAAATATCTACCCCCACTGAGGTAGATGAGCATGGAAGACCAAAAAGAACTATTGCTGCTGAAGCTGTCCTAAATTGGCAGTCAGAGACTTTGTTGGCACAAAACAATGCTTTCAAAGTCATTGATTACAAGATAGGAAATGTGCAACAAGACCTTCAAAGACATGATGAGTCCACTAAGAAGCTGCTCTTCGAATTCCAAAAAAGGCTTGATGCCTTGGAATCAGGACAACGTCTCGGGTATCATCATCTTGAAAGCCCGCAACCGGAGATAGAAAAGCTCAAAGGCGAGATTCAAATCCTTGAAGAAGGAAGGTTTCGACCTTTCGATCCATTAGCACCAACTGTGAGAACTGGGTATGTGCCACCACAACCCCAGACATCTATTTTTGCTACCATTCCAGAAGATCCCTACAGGAAAGAACCAGATATGGCGAACATGAGAGATCGCCTTAAAGAGCTCACTCGGAAACAAAAGGAGAAAGGAAAAGAAAAAGAAAGGCTAGAAGGGCCAACTAGGCCTACCTCTTCTGTTGTCATCAGAGAAAGGCCAGATCAGATGATGCTTTCAAACCCTCTAGAATCCTTTTTAAAGGATTTGGGTACTGAAACCAATCGATTCGATCCCGTAAATCAACGGCGATCAACGATCGATCACGCCATTCAAAATAATCAGACCCTTTTTCCTGATATCTTTGATTTCGATTCAGATTCGGTATCTCTTGCATCTTCCTCATCCTTTTCACTTCCTCCTATTGAATCCCCTCCTAAAGCACCAATCACCCCATCCATATTCATGGCTGACCCACCTGCTCCAGATATTGACATGGAATCAAATTATTCTGAGCCAGAAGTCGTTCAGAATAATACTGGACAACATGTGTCCATGGCATCAAAACAATTTTTCACCATTGATGATATTCCTTATCACAAATGGCCAGAAAGACTTGAAGAATTTCATACTTGGTTGAATACTCAATCTATCACCAACCATGATATGAATGATGTCCTCTACAACTTTGTCACCAAGTTTACTGGAAGCCTCAAAGCCTGGTGGAAATCAGTATCAGAACAAGATCAGATTCATTTTCTGATGTCACCAGATTTTAGCCATGCCATCACCATTCTATACCATTTCTTTGTGGGGAAACCCACTGACCTTGTGGAACTAAAAAGAAGATAATTCTTTGAGAGAAAATGCTGCTCTCTCCAAAAGAAGCATCTTGATAAACACTATCGAGAAATGCTTAAGCTTTTTTATCAGATTGGAGCTGATTCAAATTTAAAGCATGTCTTCCTCACTTCCATCCCTAAAGAATTGACCCAGATGGTTGAAAGATCCTTTTTGGAAAGCAAAAAGTGCAGGACATTCCTTTGGGAGAAACACAGCAAGAAATTCATCGTGTCTTGAAGAACTTTGTGCAAGCGACGGATGGTCCGCTCTTACATTATAGAAGACAAAGGCCTCGAAACAGCCTGTTCCGTCAAAAACGAAGATAAAGTGTTCCAAGCAAGATTGCGGCGGCGTGGAAAGTATTGCCGGAAGAAAAAACACTTCAAGAGATTCAGCATCAAAGGGCACAAACATGGCTCTAAACACTACCGGAGAAAGAAGAAGTGGCGATACCTACGCAAAAGGAAAGATCGCGTAGGCCACAAGAAATCAAACCGATGTTTCATCTGCAACCAGAAGGGACATTTTGCCAAAAATTGTCCTCAGGCAAAAAAAGGTCAGAATCGTTTAATTCATCATATTGAGAATGAAACTGGAATTTCTCTTGAAAATGATGATATTGAATCCTTATTGTCCGCTGATGAAGAGCCATCGGAACATTCTCCGCTGATGAAGAGCTCTCAGAACATACTCTTTGTATCATCCCTTCCTATCAAACTTCCAGTGAAATTGAATCTGACACAAAATCTGAAGAGATTTTTCATATATCTCTTGCATTCTCATAACAACCTCCTGACATATTTTCAAGCCAAACCCAGTGTCCTCATTTTCCTGTAAAAATCTTCACTTCCAAGTTTGCAAAACCAATCAATGTCATTGCTCTTATTGACACGGGAGCAAGTTGTTCCATCTTGGACATCAAAATTCTGCACGAAGAGTATTGGACTTCTCATGTCCGATACTTCAATTCTAACGTCTGGAGATACTTTCTTCACAAATGTCGAACTACTCCTATAAGCTGTCAATTCTTTCCTCGGTGTTCTATCACAACCAAAATCTTTGCATCCAGTCTCACCAATAAAGATCTGATAATTGGGTGGGATATTATGACTCAAATCGCTCAACTTCGAATCATCCCTGGAAAAGGTTTAAGTATAAGGACCAATTCTCTGAGTTCGTCAATATTCAGAGACTCTTTTCCATTCACATGAGTCTATTAGATCCAATTATGCAAAAGTTGCTTGAATCATGTTCAGAATCTCACTCTGAGTTCGCTCAAAAATGTTCTCATCCTTTATGGGAAAATCCAGAGTTGTTTGTTCGTCTTCCGTTCAAAAAGAATGAAGATATAAATCCAACCAAGGCGAGTCACTCGAGAATGAATCCAGAACATCTAACTCTGGCACAAAGGGAATGCTCAGAACTTCTCTAGCAAGGACTTATTGAACTTTCCAACTCTCAATGGGCTTGTGAAGCCTTTTATGTCAATAAGCGTGTTGAGCAAACCAGGGGAAAAATGAGATTAGTGATCAACTATCAACCTCTCAACCTTTTTCTCCAAGATGATAAGTTCCCTTTACCTTCAAGAGATTCTCTCTTTGCTTTGGTCTAACCAAAGCCCATATCTATTCCAAATTTGACCTCAAAGCCGGATTTTGGCAATTGGGCATTCATCCGATGACAGACCCAAAACGGGGTTCTGAATCCCAAACCAGCACTTCCAGTGGAAAGTCCTTCATTTTGGTTTGAAAGTTGCCCCATCCCTCTTCCAAAAGACCATGTGTCGAATTTTCTAGCCAATACTATCAAGTGCTGCAGTCTACATTGATGATATTCTGCTCTACAGTCCTAATGAGCAGTCGCATTGCCAACTCCTTGAGCAGTTTGCGAAATTGTGAGGAAGCATGGCATTATGCTTTCTCAAAGGAAAATGAATATTGCCCAGACAAATGAATTTCTTGGTATGCACCTCAATAAAGGTACGTACTACCCGGGGCCACACATTGCACAGGAATTATTGAAGTTTCCTGAAGAAAACTTTACCACAAAGGAAGTTCAACAATTTCTTGGGATAATTAATTATCTCAGGGATTTTGTTCCAAACATCTCAAAACTACTGATCCCACTCCAGTCAATGCTGAAGAAGAATCCCCATCTTGGGGAAAGACCCCAACCAAAGCGATTCTTTGAGCTTAAGGAGATTATGCAAAATCTCCCACCACTACAAATCTCCTTAAGCTCAGCACTGGCGTCAGTCTGAAGGATTCTTTTTCCTGTTAATGGTATTTGTAGTGGTGGGAGATTTTGCATAATCTCCTAAAGCTCAGCAACTGCTTTGGTTTGGGTCTTTCCCCAAGATGGGGGATTCTTCTTCATCATTGACTGGAGTGGGATCAGTAGTTTTGCGATGTTTGGAACAAAATCCCTGAGATAATTAATTATCCCAAGAAATTGCTGAACTTCCTTTGTGGTAAAGTTTTCTTCAGGAAACTTCAATAATTCCTGTGCAATGTGTGGCCCTGGGTAGTACGTACCTTTATTGAGGTGCATACCAAGAAATTCAATTTCTGTTTGGGCAATATTCATTTTCCTTTGAGAAAGCATAATGCCATGCTTCCTCACAATTTCGCAAACTTCTCAAGGAGTTGGCGTCGGGACTCCATTAGGACCAGAGCGAGAATATCATCAATGTAGACTCAAAGCACTTGACAAGATTGGCTGGAAAATTTGGCACATGGCCTTTTGGAAGAGGGATGGGGCAGCTTTCAAACCAAAAGGAAGGACATTTCACCGGAAGTGCTGGTTTGGGATACGTAACCCCGTTTTGGGTCCGTCATCAGGATGAATGCCCAATTGCCAAAATCCGGCTTTGAGGTCAAATTTGGAATAGATATGGGCTTTGGTTAGACCAGCAAAGAGAGAATCTCTTGAAGGTAAAGGGAACTTATCATCTTGGAGAAAAAGGTTGAGAGGTTGATAGTTGATCCTAATCTCATTTTTCCCCTGGTTTGCTCAAAGACGCTTATTGACATAAAAGGCTTCACAAGCCCATTGAGAGTTGGAAAGTTCAATAAGTCCTTGCTGGAGAAGTTCTGAGCATTCCCTTTGTGCCAGAGTTAGATGTTCTGGATTCATTCCCGAGTGACTCGCCTTGGTTGGATTTATATCTTCATTCTTTTTGAACGGAAGGTGAACAAAGAACTCTGGATTTTCCCATAAAGGATGAGAACATTTTTTAGCGAACTTAGAGTGAGATTCTGAACATGATTCAAGCAACTTTTGCATAATTGGATCTAATAGACTCATGTGAATGGAAAAAAGTCTCTGAATATTGACGAACTCAGAGAATTGGTCCTTATACTTAAGACCTTTTCCAGGGATGATTCGAAGTTGAGCGATTTGAGTCATAATATCCCACCCAATTATCAGATCTTTATTGGTGAGACTGGATGCAAAGATTTTGGTTGTGATAGAACACTGAGGAAAGAATTGGATAGTTATAGGAGTAGTTCTGACATTTGTGAAGAAAGTATCTCCAGACGCAGAATTGAAGTATCGGACATGAGAAGTCCAATACTCTTCAAGCAGAATTTTGGTGTCCAAGATGGAACAACTTGCTCCTGTGTCAATAAGAGCAATGATATTGATTGGTTTTGCAAACTTGAAAGTGAAGATTTTTACAGGAAATGAGGACACTGGGTTTGGCTTGAAAATATGTCAGGAGGTTGTTCTGAGGATGCAAGAGATATATGAAAAATCTCTTCAGATTCTGTGTCAGATTCAATTTCACTGGAAGTTTGATAGGAAGGAATGATACGAAGAGTATGTTCTGATGGCTCTTCATCAGCGGAGAATAAGGATTCAATATCATCATTTTCAAGAGAAATTCCAGTTTCATTCTCAATATGATGAATTAAATGATTCCGACCTTTTTTTTGCCTGAGGACAATTTTTGGCAAAATGTCCCTTCAGTTGCGAGATGAAACATCGGTTTGATTTCTTGTGGCCTGCGCGATCTTTCCTTTTACGTAGGTATCGCCACTTCTTCTTTCTCCGGTAGTGTTTAGAGCCATGTTTGTGCCCTTTGATGCTGAATCTCTTGAAGTGTTTTTTCTTCCGGCAATACTTTCCACAGTCGCCGTCGCAATCTTGCTTGGAACACTTTATCTTCAGTTTTTGACGGGAACAAGCTGTTTCGAGGCCTTTGTCTTCTATAATGTAAGAGCGGACCATCTGTCGCTTCAGACAAAGTTCTTCAAGACACAGATGAATTTTTTGCTGTATTTCTCCCAAAGGAATGTCATGTACCCTTTTTTGCTTTCCAAAAAAGGATTTTTCAACCATCTGGGTCAATTCTTTAGGGATGGAAGTGAGGAAGACATGCTTTAAATTTGAATCAGCTCCAATCTGATAAAAAAACTTAAGCATTTCTCGATAGTGTTTATCAAGATGCTTCTTTTGGAGAGAGCAGCATTTTCTCTCAAAGAATTCTCTTCTTTTTAGTTCCACAAGGTCAGTGGGTTTCCCCACAAAGAAATGGTATATAATGGTGATGGCATGGCTAAAATCTGGTGACATCAGAAAATGAATCTGATCTTGTTCTGATACTGATTTCCACCAGGCTTTGAGGCTTCCAGTAAACCTGGTGACAAAGTTGTAGAGGACATCATTCATATCATGGTTGGTGATAGATTGAGTATTCAACCAAATATGAAATTCTTCAAGTCTTTCTGGCCATTTGTGATAAGGAATATCATCAATGGTGAAAAAATGTTTTGATGCCATGGACACATGTTGTCCAGTATTATTCTGAACGACTTCTGGAATAATTTGATTCCATGTCAATATCTGGAGCAGGTGGGTCAGCCATGAATATGGATGAGGTGATTGGTGCATTAGGAGGGGATTCAATAGGAGGAAGTGAAAAGGATGAGGAAGATGCAAGAGATACCGAATCTGATTCGGAATCAAAGATATCAGGAAAAAGGGTCTGATTATTTTGAATGGCAGGATCAGACTGTTGATCAGGCTGTTGATTTACGAGATCAGAATCAGATTAGTTCTGAGTACCCAAATCCTTTAAAAAGGATTCTAGAGGGTTTGAAAGCATCATCTGATCTGGCCTTTCTCTGATGACAACAGAAGAGGTTGGCCTAGTTGGCCCTTCTGGCCTTTCTTTTTCTTTTCCTTTCTCCTTTTGTTTCCGAGTGAGCTCTTTAAGGCAATCTCTCATGTTTGCCATATCTGGTTCTTTCCTGTAGGGATCATCTGGAATGGCAGCAAAAATAGATGTCTGGGGTTGTGGTGGCACATACCCAGTTCTCACAGTTGGTGCTAATGGATCGAAAGGTCGAAACCTTCCTTCTTCAAGGATTTGGATCTGCCTTTTGAGCTTTTCTATCTCCGGTTGCGGGCTTTCAAGATGATGATACCCGAGACGTTGTCCTGATTCCAAGGCATCAAGCCTTTTTTGGAATTCGAAGAGCAGCTTCTTAGTGGACTCATCATGTCTTTGAAGGTCTTGTTGCACATTTCCTATCTTGTAATCAATGACTTTGAAAGCATTGTTTTGTGCCAACAAAGTCTCTGACTGCCAATTTAGGACAGCTTCAGCAGCAGTAGTTCTTTTTGGTCTTCCATGCTCATCTACCTCGGTGGGGTAGATATTTTAGGAGTATAACGATACCTTTTTGTGGAATCGATATACTCTTCCGAGCGGGAATGTAAGTCTAGAATGTTCACGGATAAGAGGGGGGAAGTCCGTATCTTGAAACATGGCAATGGAAGGGACAGGTTGCTTTTCTAGTGGAACTTCAAGTGGGTAAGAGTTTTTCTTGGCCCACTTCAGGATTGACCTATAGAACGGGGAGAGAGCTTGTTTCTTCTGAGGTGGAGAAGGTGGAGGTGATGGTGGTGGAGAGTTTGAAGGTGCAACAAGTATATTTTGGTGGTGGAGGAGGTGCGTAGGAGACTACGTGCGGTATTTGTCACACTCACCAAGAGTATCAACGGATGGATCTCCATTTAAGTACTTGTTGAAGCAAAGGATCTCTCTTTTTCTTTCTCCGAGGTGGAGGTTTTCAAATGGATCAACCTCATCGGGAGATTTTGTGCAAGAGGAGCACCGGCAAAAAGGATCCCAAAACAATGACCATATGGGTCTTTATAGTAATGGACCAACTGTCCATCACTTTGAAAATGTCGGACATACTTTTTTGGGTCTGGCTCGGAAATAGCTTCAGGAACACATGGTTCGATCATAAAAAGAGTTTGGAAGATAAATGGACTACCTTCTTCTTTTTCTTTGCGGAACTTGATGGAAACAGTTCCATCTTTCTTTCGGATGAATTCAGAATCCGAGGACTAGATAGGCTTGCTGTTTTGGTGCAGCTTTTCATAGTTTGTGATCCATGTGTCTGGGAGAAGAGTGGCTAACTTCTCTTTTGGAATCTGTCTGAGAACATGGATACATGAAGCTTGATCGTTTTGCATGGAGATGAACAAAGCATCTTCATTTCCATTGTTGAAGTTCAGATCAAGAGCATGGTTCTGCACTCGATAAACCATCTGATAATGGAGTGTTGCAGCAATAGAGTCAGCAGTCTGAGGAGCTCCAGTGAGTTGAACCTGTAGTTTCATAAAAGAAAGTAGTTGTGGGTCTAAAAGTGCAATATTAAAGTTTGGATACAGAGTGAAAAAAACTGTGCCAGCATTTAAAGTAGTTTGGACTGTGCCAATACAAGCATGTTGGTACTCCAGAAAGCGAGTATCCAATAATGCTATCCTAGCCACAATAGGTAAACCTTTACGACCATGAAAGGTGAGAGCAAGACGAACAGCACCATAGTGAACATGAGTGTAACCCTATTGGGTCCACTGTCTAGGGAATTCTGGAGGAATCTGAAGAGTAACAAAGTACTCTTTTTCAGTAGCAGGAATGAGGTGCTGGTCGAACTTGGAGGACTGAACGTACTCCTTTACTTGCTTTGGGGTTTGATGGATGAGTTGACGAATGGAGCGGATGGGTGAAAAGGATGAAGTGGGTTTAGCAAAAGCGGAGTGTGGGTTCATGAGAGGGAGTTGGGTTTCAGAGATCCTGATCTCATCACTAAGGGAGACTTCATAGAGATAATCTATCTTAGAAGCATTAGAAACACGGAATTCTGGGGGGGTGGATGATGAAGGAGCAAGAGAAACAGGAGCTTCGAGAATTTCTGGTTCTGTAGACATAGTGGAACAAAGATCTTCTCTGCACTGGATTCACCTACCAAGCGCATGGAACGAATACTGTTACAAACAAATCCATGGCTCTGATACCAGTGAGGGGACCTAGACTTAGAACCAGGGAAGACAAAGTCAATTTTCTGCATACACACAGAGCCTTCCATGGTCACAAGTGTTTTCAACTTTAATGATATGGATTCAATATGGTAGTGTGGCAAATGGCTAACATATCTCATAGAGAGATCCATTTGTCAGTCACCATTCTCTTACTTAGGCGACACAAAAGTTTGTGCCACAAGAGAATGAAATCATGGTTCTAATGAACCCACATATAATTTTCCTACTTAGGCGACACAAAAGTTTGTGCCACAAGAGAATGAAATCATGGTTCTAATGAACCCACATATAATTTTCTTACTTAGGCGACACAAAAGTTTGTGCCACAAGAGAATGAAATCATAGTTCTAATGAACCCACATATGATTTTCTTACTTAGGCGACACAAAAGTTTGTGCCACAAGAGAATGAAATCATGGTTCTAATGAACCCACATATGTCTTATCCTTATGGTTAACCTTTTACAAGAACATATGCACAAGGCTAATAACCGGATGCCCCTAGCCTTCACTCAAGGTAATATCTTGAGACTTTATCAATATGTATTCAACATGATAATAATAAATTCAAAATTATTTTATTGAATGTAAAAGTTGATACTTATCAAACCGTTACTAAAAGTAACGAACACAGATGTGAACTTTATCAGAGTAAAGCCAAAGTAGCTTCCACTAAACAACAGTATCCGAAGATACTCCTAGGCCCATATTGATGACATGTCACTCAAATACTCATGGGCATAGGTCTTTAGTTAGTGGATCTACAACCACATCATCTGTGAAAATATATTATATAATAAGTCACCTTTCTATACCGTTTCTTTATGGTCAAAAATATTTGACCGCCATATCTTTAGACCCATTGAGACATTTGTTATTAATAAACAATAAATTTATTATCTCAATACAACCATATGGGTCTATAAAAAAAACATCAAAACGGTCAACTCCTTCATAAGGTTCCGAAGCATAATAGCTTAATTAACAGCCCAAAAGAATGTTACAAACTCTACTTACATAGTAGACATAAAACTTTATTTACTGCACTGCACTTCCTTAAAATCTTTTGGCAACAACCCAGTGATCGCATCCTGGATTCAACTTATATCTACCTAGAAGTCCCGTTGCAATGATGATATTTAATCTAGTGCAAAATCAAATATATATTATACTTTTAAGTGCACTAACACAAGGTACACCATTTAATTAGATTTTCTCAGTATCTAAATAAGGACAATGTGATAGATTCAGTCCATCACGCTTAACAACAGGAGTAATTCCTGACTTGTAATGATGTATACTGAATATTTCCAAAATACGATCAGCAATTGTCCTCCAAGAAAATCTAATAAAATATGGTGAGAACAATCCTTACGGACCTTAGTGTAAAAGAGAAAAGATGCCTCAAGGTCACTACTTGCAAACAAAGTATCATGTACATAGAGTATGAGGAAAAATAAATTTCCTCCCACTGACCTTGCAATATATTGAATTACTTTGTTCTCAATTGAACAAAATAACAACACTATGAAACTTTATTAATATTATCTGGAAACTTACATAAAACTATTAATAAGACTTTTCAGTCTACACATAAGTTTACTTAAATCTATTACAAAAACCTCCAGTTGCACTATATAGATTTTGTATCTATTTGGCGTAACTCAATAAATAATGCTACATGCACTCTGAAAGAATTTTTTAAAGAAATAATTATTTCTTCACTATTAACTATCCACCCCTCTTTCAGAGTAAAAACTTCAAGTACAAGTTTAACTTTAAACTCCACAATCTTTCTTTGAAATCCTTTTAGTTTTGTACGCCAATTTACAACTAAAGAACTTGTGATCTATAGACAAGTCAATAAGTTTCCAAACATGTTTCATAGATTGCATATTGCCTTTTATGGCATATAATCACACACTCAATTAAGGATAAGAAACACTTTACGTGTGTGAAAAGGATATTTTCAAAATATCATCCCATAAAAAAAAAAACCGAATAAATTAGTCTTACTAATCATACTCATCACTATGTACATTTATGGTGCAATTATGCCTTTTGGCCAAATCTTTTGTCAGGACTTACAGGTATAGTAATTAAGTTACCACCCCAGAATCTACCAAGTATTCGACAAATGACCCTTTAAGCTATTTCGCATTGTCATACTTGCCAAAATACTCATGGCCACTATTAACTATGCACCCCCCTTTCAGAGTGAAAACTTTAATTACAAGCCATTGAGGCTTCCATCATCTCTTAGCAATGCAGTTAGTAGGCAAACCACTTTTCAAGTGTTCCAGAATGAAACGCTTCATGGACAGTAAGCACATTCTATTGCTCTATTCTCAAGCAATAAATCATATGTCCACTACTTAAAATTTGAAGCAGTAAAAACCTCAATAATAGTGGAGTTATTAATTACAGAAAGGTGACTGAAAACCAAGCAATGTATATAATTAGCATCATGTGAGCACCGTGTAACTTGACATACAAGTACACATTCAGAGAGTTACATGCAAAATCAAATAATCACCTTTGGGCAGAATACACGACATGCAATCAGAGAGTTACATGCCTCCACATTCTTCACGCGAGCTTATCCTCAGCCGGAGATTTTTATATTGCTTTTGCTTTCAACTATCGCTTCCTCCTTCCTTGATCAGTCCCTATCGCCTACTCCATTTTCGGTTCCCTCTGCCATCCACGACTTATCCACCGAAGAGCCCAATCTGCCGTGGACAATTCTCCTCCATCCTCCCCCTTTCATGCGACACCAACACCGACGGAAGAGGAAGCCTAGCTCCTTCCCACCTGCTCGTCTCTCTCGGCTTGCAGCTTCATGGTCAGCTTCGGTGGATTTCTTCATTTTGTTGACCACCGAACCAACTGCCATGTTGAAGTCCAATTGCTGAATTTCTTCAGCCTGTTGACCCAACGAAGCCACGAAGTCACGGATTGCTGAAACATTGAAGAAACTCCAGTGCACGAAGACCAAAGCTACTTCTCCATTTGGTCACTCCACCATTCGTTGTCCCCTTCATCTTTGGTCAACCACAATTTCACCGAAGCTACTACCAACCGTCTGCTCCTCCATTCTTTGCCCATCTCCACCGAACAAGCTTTAACTTCCCACGTGCTTCTCCATTTCTCCTGCCGCACGTCCCAAGCATCTCCACGCGTCCACTACCTCCTCGCATCGGTCAACCGAAGAAGCCGTTTCTGTCCATCGTTGACCTCTTGTCTCCACGCGCCAGCTCCATCGCATTCCAGTCCACGGTGCATCTCCTTGGTTGAATTGTTGACCACCGAATGAAGAAGCCGTGCCCCCTCCATCAACGATCAACGCCGTAAGCCGCTTCCTCCGTAGTTGCCACGTTCCGTCAAACGAAGCGGCGTTGAAGACACCAAAGTTGACCCGTCTCGCCGCTCTGTCTCCGCATGGTCTTCTCCAGCCCGAGTATTGACCGAAGCTGCACGCCACACGTCCGCAACAAACTCACGATTGAAGACGCCAGCAGCTGGTTTTCTTCTACTTCACAAATCCGCGTGTCTTCGCCCACGCCAACCAACGACGCCGGTTGCTTCTGTTTTTCTGTTCATGGCCCGACTCAGTCAACAAAGCCCGAAGCCGCTCCATTTCATGTGGCCTTCTCCAGCGAATTTTGGCCCAGCCGTTGGGCTCGTGTCCTCATCCCAGCTTCAACGTAATTCCAGTTCAGTCAGTTTTGGAAGCCCAAGTCTTCGGCCCAAAGAACTAGATCCAGTGAAGCCGCAACCCATTGAGTCTTCAGCCCAAGTAAAAATCAGTCCACAAGTCGGCGAAGTTTTGGCCCAAGCGCAGCCCAAGAAGTTGTTGATTTCTCAGCCCAAGCCCGAGTTTACGTGGGCTTGCAAAGTTTCTTCACCCGGCTCGAGAGTCCATCGATGCCGCCGAAATTTTGGGATTCGGCCGCCGTTGCGTCGTCGTCGCGGTGTCCCGGTCTTCGCTTTGCGCAAGTGATTTTTACTCACTGATGCCTTCTTAGTTTGTTAATGATGCCTAAGGGTTGATTAGATTTATTTAATTGCAATTAGGTGATTAGATTAGATTACAATAATTAAATTAGAGACTTGTTAGTGCATGTTAGTTAAATTGAAGGTGCATTTAGCAAGTAGACATGTCCTATTAATTATTGGATGCTTCTTGGGATTTTTCCCGTCCCTTATCGGGTGTTAATATAATAATTCGGGCCTAAAGTGAATTTTTAGGATTTAATTATTAATTTTCGAAATTAATTTAATTAATTAATTAATTAATTATTTCCCGGAAATTCATTTAGGATGGTCAGGAACCGGAATTTTATGCTGATGATTGTGGCACAGACCGTTTATTTAATTGAGCTTTATATTGTGCTAAATTGAATTTATTGTATTTATCTATTTATTTAATTTTCGAAATTAATTATTTAATTTTTTATTTTTCCGGAAATTCAACCGGGATGGCCGGTGACCGGAATTTCTTGTTGATTGTGGTGGCGCAGTCCGTTTATTTAATTGAGCTTCAATTTGTATGGAATTGATTTAATTATGTATTTTTAGGATTTACTCCTAAATGATTTGAATTGTGGTAATTGATTGGTAATTACTGGGCATCGATTCACAGCGCCAAAAATGTGTTTTATGGGCTGTCAAAAATGGTGGGAAGTTCTAAAAGCAAAATATGATATTTTGGCTAAGGCCGACCGTGTCCCCCACACGTGTATTTTATCGGAATTGATAAAGAAATTGGCGGTTGATCAGAACAGTATACTATATCATCCTAGGGGCTCTGATATGTCAGCTTAGCGAGAGCAGTATACTGGTGTACTATATTGGCCTGCGGGCGATATGTCAGCTTAGTGTGAGCAGTACACTTTATCAGCTTAGAGTGAGCATCAGGGGTATACTATATCAGCCTGCGGGCGATATGTCAGCTTAGTGAGAGCAGTATACCGGTATACTATATCAGCCTACGGGCGATATGTCAGCTTAGCGAGAGCGATATACCTTAACCCTATCGCTTTAGTGCGAGCTATACTATCTATTTATCAGCTTAGAGTGAGCAGTCTTGGACTATGGTCGGACTTATAGATAGCATTGAATGTGCCAACCAAGCATGGGTCATGATGACATGTAATCGACTAGGTCGATTGATCATTGTTTTGATCTGATGTGGTGAATTGACTGATCGATTGAGTGGGAATGACCGTGAATGGTCTTGTTGGTGTGTGATCGACTTGAGTCGATTTGATCGATGCTTCGATCTGTGATGTGCTTGTTTGGGTGCCTATTTGGTCTGAGCTAACATGCAGGTGGAATCTGAGGCCAAGGTAAGTCCTCTGACTCATATTGTGCATAGGCAACCCTAAGGTGTATTAGTTTACTAATCGGGTCTTAGGGGGTAGAACTTGCTGAGACATAGTCTCATCCCGGTTGTGGGATTACATTTCAGGCCCCTATATTTTTCGAAGATGAGCCGGCATTTGAAGTTGAGGATGAGCAAGAAGAGGGAGATGAAGAGTTTGAAGAAATTGAGCCTAGTGGTGAAAGACCTGAGGAGGACTGGGATGATGATCCCGAGCATGGTCCTATCCTCTTTTGTGAACCTTGTACTTGTGTAGTTATGAATTTCAATAAATGAAATCGTGGCCTACTTTTCTATCCCATTGTTTTATTGTCTAGGGATTTTTAAATACTTCCGCATGTGCATATAATCAATGAAAGGGTCGGCGATACTTAGTCCTGGGATATCGCATTTTAAAATCGACCAAAGGTAAGGGATGTACGCGTGCCTGAGGATCGGGGCGTGACATCCCCTTTTTGTGGTATCAAAGCAATGGTTAGGTGTTGGAGTGATAAGGTGCGATGGAGTATGGGATAGTAGTAGGAAAGGCCTTTAAATTCATGACTGGCGCATGTCTTTGATAGCTGATTGGTAGAAAGAACTGCTTGCTTTTAATCTTGTGATTTCGGAAGGCAGAGCGTCGACTCTGGCCAGCTCGAGCGTAAGAGTACCATCGCAGGTTGGTACTAGTTTGGCAGTGTTGAATGATTCTAAGTTTGCTAAGATTGATTTGATGCAAATGTTCTTTGGGATCTGGATGAGTCAGTGAGATCAGAATCAAGTTGTTGTTGTTGCTACCTTTATTGAGGTCCAACCTAGAAGGTTGATCAGGGAACATATTTCGATATCTGAGTCAAAATTCAGCGCAAGCAGACTTGGGAATCGGTCAGGATAAAGATTGATGTTGAGGGAAGAGTATTCTACTTCACAAAATAGGAAGGATGGAATAGTCAGGTCAGTATTCAGAGAAATGGAACATGTTGTTCTACAGAAGATGGTATGAATCAGTCTCGTTTATTTTAGGGACAAGAAACTATGGTAAGTGTCGTCAACATGGATAGCGATTTATGGGGTATCTGCATAAGTAGATGGAATCTCGATAATAGTTACTGCTGTCACCGTCGATAGGACAGTTCAGAAAAAGTGCACCATAGAATGCACTGTGGAATTTTTGAGATGGGTCTCCGATACAAGAAATAGTACATGCTAGCACTTGACAAAAAGTAGAAGACTCATTAGGTAAGTGCCAATAGTATGAAAGGAATGCATGGATTGATCCTGTGTTTGAGAATGGCTAAAGCGTGCTATGATGGTAGTCAGTACGACTATCATGTGAAACCCTATCAGTGTAAGTCCAAGGGAGCATTGATACTGATGCCACGGATAAGACGTCATTAAGATAGCAAAGGGAATAGAAACGGAATTGACTACGCTTTATTCAATGGAAGAATGTTTATAGGTGATTTCATCAGATTGATGCCAGAGAGTGTTGGGAACACAATTGTGGAAATTCAGTTATTTGTTAAGGCTGTAGGAAAAGAACCACGGATAAGAGTTGTACTTGATTGGCTGTTTGTGTACGACTTATTCATCAAGTGTGGAAAGAATTGCTCATGGAGCATCTTGTGGTAGTGAATCATGGTCATGGAGCAATTCAACTTAGTCCAGGAGCACATGAAGGTGTCGAGCCTATTGGGAGTCGAAATGAATCTTCGATTTCTTTAATCTCGTCACTTGAGGCAATTCGTTTGTCAGACAGAGGTTGCTTAGGTCACTTGACGATTGTCAAAAATAAGACATATTGAAGAATTAAAAATTGAGGACTCCTCAGTAGTCCAAGAATTCCTGGAAGTATTGCCAAAAGGATGGTTAGACAGAAAGGGAAAGAATTACGATCGAACTAACATCTGTAACAGAACCATTCTCTAAAGTTTCTTACCAGTTAGTGTTGTCTGAATCGATAGAACCAATGGTGCAGACATGAGGATTGATGAATGAGGAATTCATGTATTTCGGTGCATTGCCTAAGGGAAACATCAGCCTCATAGTGAGAAAGAAAGAAAGATGGTTTGTTGCAGTTATGCATCAACTATGGTCAACTCAATTAGGTTACAATCAAGGATAAGTGTTCATTACCAAAGATCAATGAAGGGTGTGACTTGTCATAAAGAGTGATAATAGTTTCAAAGATCAACTTCAGATAAGAGCATTATTAGTGGAAGATCGAAAAGAAGTACCTATTGTATCCGGTATTTAGTACTTGAGATGGTCCTTACGAAAGTATTGTAAGACTGCCTGGTATGGTGAACACTCCAGTTATCGTGGATTTGACGAACCGAGTGTTCAAGGAATATCTAGATCAATGGTGATCATGTGGTGTAGCAACATTCTAGGGTATTCATTAAGTGCTGAGATCACGAGAGCCCCTAAGAATGGTCATGTGAGTACAAGTGAAGGAATCTTCATGGATCCAACTAAGATCGGATCAGTTGTTAATGGACTGAGATCGATAACAATCTCAAAGATCAGAAGCCGCAAGGATTGGATAGATTACTACAGAAGGTTCACGAAAGAATTTTCAGCATCACTATCATCGTGGACTTGACTTCTTAAGAAAGAAGGGAAATTCATCGGCATAGACAAATACGAGGATAGTTTCCAGAGCTTAAAGGACTGGGTACGTAGTGATGCAACATGAGAAGATTGTTGCATAACCATATTGCCAGTTGAGATCTCAGGAGTTAAATTACCAACGCATGACTTGGGACTTGTAGCATCAAAAATTTGCTATAAAGATTTAAAGTCATCAATGAGATGAAGAGAGATTCTAGGTCCTCATCGACTATTAAAGTCTCGAGTGTTATTCTCTCAAAGGGAATTGAATATGAGATGGTGTCGTGAATCAAAATTTCGGCAGGACTTATCTTGGAAGAACGAAAGAAGCCACTAATGCTTTGAGTTGAGAGTCTACAATGGTGCCCAGACTGACTAAAGTATAGACTCTACTTAAAAAGATTCGAAATTTGGTTGTCAAAATTGAGGTAGGTTATCTTTTGAATTTTATAGCCACCCTCAAAATTGAACCAGATGCTCAAGTTTGAATCGGCGCTTAGTTGACAAACAGAGATGTTCAGAAGATCTTATAAGAGGATACTGGTAAGAAAGAGACTGACCTTAAGATTTATAAGGATGAAATGTTCAAGTTCCATGAGTGATTGAGTACACTTGACATTGTAGCACTCTGGAAAAAGACATTGTTAGAAATTCACTGTGTGGTGTTGCAGTATTTGTTTAGACCATTCAAAGTAGATCAGAATCGACGTCGGCTAGATTGGTAGGCTGATATGAAGATAGATACCGCCGGACAGTTCGCGAGTGCCAGAGTTGTCAATAAGTGAGAAGCTCAGTTCAGTTGTTAGGTCAGAAAGAGCAGATTTTGTGTACCAAGCTGGTCTCCTAGGTCAAAGTGGTGGGAGAATACCACGAGACCAAAGGATTAGCACAAAGATGCTGAGACTCTATGAGTCGACAATACCCCCACCTTTTCGTATGAGGATTGGTAAAGGTTTAAATTTCGAGTACGAAATTTTTATAAGAGGGGAAGAGTTGTGACATCCAGATTTTTGGGTTCTGATTTCGATTAGATGGATTGGGCATTTCGTCGGCGCGACTACAGTGCTTTTCTCTGAGTTGGCCACTCACGAGATAACTAGACTAGTTGGGTGAGTTATTAAGGACTTTAGGGCAAATAGACTTGAGAATTCGACCATGAATCGACTTCTCGACCGTGCTCATCTTTAGAGATCATTGCGGCACAGTATAAAATCGATTTGAAATCAAAGATAGGTTGGTTTGACTGAGATGAATGACCGATCGTGGGTGACTCCACTAAATTGGAAAATTCTCATCGACCGGCACTAATTTGATTTTACTATCGTTTTGGTACCCTATGTCCATCTTTGAATCCTTGATATTTTCATGACAATCGAGAGTTGCCAATGTGTCGAGTGGGTTCATCATGGCTTGAAGAAAATCGACCACGGGTCTTTTGTCCCAAAAAGTTCTGAAAACTACTCGGTAGCCTAGGTCACACTAAACGCGCGTCGAAGTGAAATTAACCATCAATTTGAGTTCGATTTCAGAAATTGGAAGTTCTATGGTGTCACGAGCCATTTTAGGAACGTCGACTCACCTTTTGAGGAAATTTCGGAGAGTTTAGAATTTTTACGGAAAACCGGGTCGGAAATGCGGAAAATGAACGGAAATTCGGATTGGCCATTTTGAAGAGACTTTTGACATCTGATATAAGTGAATCGGTAAATGAAAGTTGTTTGGACTTTTTCTGACTTCAATTTGAACCCCAACCAAATTTATTTGTTCGGAAAATCGGATACCGTAAAGCAAAGAAATGAAATTCGGAGCTTGGGGTAGAGCTGGAATTTTGGCTTCCAAAAATTGGATTTTGGTGGGTTTTTATTTCAAGAAAATAATAGAGACTAATGGATAATATTGAGCACTATTTGGGGGACAAGCATTTAAGAGGAGAGATGTTTGTGTTGATCTTTTCCTCTTTTTGTTGGACTGTTGAGCACGTCCCAATTGCTGGCCTCCACATTCTTCACGCGAGCTTATCCTCAGCCGGAGATTTTTATTTTGTTTTTGCTTTCAACTATCGCTTCCTCCTTCCTTGATCAGTCCCTATCGCCTACTCCATTTTCGGTTCCCTCTGCCATCCACGACTTATCCACCGAAGAGCCCAAGCTGCCGTGGACAATTCTCCTCCATCCTCCCCCTTTCATGCGACACCAACACCGACGGAAGAGGAAGCCTAGCTCCTTCCCACCTGCTCGTCTCTCTCGGCTTGCGGCTTCATGGTCGGCTTCGGTGGATTTCTTCATTTTGTTGACCACCGAACCAACGCCACGTTGAAGTCCAATTGCTGAATTTCTTCAGCCTGTTGACCCAACGAAGCCACGAAGTCACGGATTGCTGAAACATTGAAGAAACTCCAGTGCACGAAGACCAAAGCTGCTTCTCCATTTGGTCACTCCATCATTCGTTGTCCCCTTCATCTTTGGTCAACCACAATTTCACCGAAGCTACCGCAACCGTCTGCTCCTCCATTCTTTGCCCATCTCCACCGAACAAGCTTTAACTTCCCACGTGCTTCTCCATTTCTCCTGCCGCACATCCCAAGCATCTCCACGCGTCCACTACCTCCTCGCATCGGTCAACCGAAGAAGCCGTTTCTGTCCATCGTTGACCTCTTGTCTCCACGCGGCCAGCTCCATCGCATTCCAGTCCACGGTGCATCTCCTTGGTTGAATTGTTGACCACCGAATGAAGAAGCCGTGCCCCCTCCAGTCAACGATCAACGCCAGAAGCTGCTTCCTCCGTAGTTGCCACGTTCCAGTCAAACGAAGCAGCGTTGAAGACACCAAAGTTGACCCGTCTCGCTGCTCTGTCTCCGCATGGTCTTCTCCAGCCCGAGTATTGACCGAAGCTACACGCCACACGTCCGCAACAAACCCACGATTGAAGACGCCAGCAGCTGGTTTTCTTCTGCTTCACAGATCCGCGTGTCTTCGCCCACGCCAACCAACGACGCCAACTGCTTCTGTTTTTCTGTTCATGGCCCAGCTCAGTCAACAAAGCCCGAAGCCGCTCCATTTCATGTGGCCTTCTCCAGCGAATTTTGGCCTAGCCGTTGGGCCCATGTCCTCATCCCAGCTTCAACGCAATTCCAGTTCAGTCAGTTTTGGAAGCCCAAGTCTTCGGCCCAAAGAACTAGATCCAGTGATGTGGCATCCTCAATTTTATAGCTTATCACGGTTATGTTCAATTAGATTTACAAGGAATTGTCGGGATGTAGAAGTTGTGACTAAAATGGATTTTGAGACTTTGAGGGATTTAAGGTATAGTAAATTGAGTTATAATTTGTTTAATTTGGTGGATTTGATGATTGTGCTACACGGCCAAGGTTGGCTTGTTGAGTGGCAATAACAATCATTAAGTGGCCATAGTAGCTATGGTGTGTGTGACTAGATTCGTTAGTGAAATTTATTGTACTTGAGTATGTGATTATAAAAATTTATGGCCAAGTGTCACTTTGCTGGATTAAGATGTAAGTTGGTTAGATTAAATGGCTAATTAAATCTATAAAGAGGGACTTCGGCCAAGGAGGAACCGAGGGAGGTGTGTGTGCGTGTAAGTGAGTGTGTGTGAGTGGAGTGATGTGGCGCCATGTGTCTTCAAGAGGGGAGGTTTATGTGTCTAATTTTGATGACTAAGAGAGAGAGAGGAGGCCGGTCGAGTGAGGTGAATAGGTCGGCAGGGGTGAAAAGAAAGAGAAAAGAGAGAGAAGGAGAGAGGAAGAAAGCTGTGCGCGCGCGAGGAAGGAAGGAGAGCCGAGAATTTTCTGCTGTGGATTTGCCGTTTCTTCACCGATTTCTGCAAAATCAAAGGCAACATAATCTTTCTAGTCCTCTCGTGCTTCTTGTGTTGTGATTTAGAGGTAGAAATCGTGAGCTTACCGACTGAAATGATGAAATTTTGAGGAAGATCAAAACCGGGTAGGTTCGGGTTTTCAAGAACCAGTGTGTGCGGTTCGCTTGCATGCTTCGGTAGAGTGTTTTAGGGGGAGAATTGAGTCTCGACTTCTTCAAGGAAGTTGTTGTACACTTCCTGAGCTGCAACATAGTCGAAAATGGGAATTTTTGAAGGTGATATAAGGGGTGAAAATCGAGTTCTTCGGAGATGGAGTGTTCTCGGGCGTACCAGTGGACCCGTCTGAATTGTTGTTAGTTGTCCTTATAGTTACAGGGGGAATTTCAAGTCGACTTCTTCTGATGAAATGTTAGAGACATCCTGGCTAATCACATACTAAAATTTGAGCTTATTTCGTCTAGGGTAGCTAGGTGAAATTTCTGAATCTTTCTGTCGTTACAATCTGGAAGTTGCTGGATAGAGTGCCAGTGAACCCTGTTGGCTTGATGCTGGTTGTTCGTGTGGTTCTGTGGAGTATCTCAATTCGATGTCTTCTAATGAATGGTTAGGGACTTTATGATGCATCTTGTGGTAAAATTTGAGCTTATTCCAGTATGTGTAGCCGACTTTTCGAATTTTCTTTGCTTGTATATATGCTGGGAAGTTACCCGAGAAAGAGTCAGTAACTTGTGGAGCTTATAACCAAACTTTTCTTTGAGAATTTGACTTTGATTTCAAAAGGGAAGTTGTAGAAAACACACTTGACTACAACATATCCAAAAATTAGAGAAAAATAGTGAGTTGAAGTGGGTCATTTTGAATTGTTTTGGTAATGATATATCCTGCGCGTTTTTGGAAATAAGCTGAAAGTTGGTGATTTTTATACTATGCTTTGTGAGCCGAATTTCAAGATGATTTCTTCTAGTGAAATGTTCCTCTACCTCTTGGCTATAAAATAGTAATTTTTGATAATTTTTGAAGATGAATCAGTGCTTCAATTTCATGAATTTTGTGGACTGTGTAATCTGGAATTTTCTGGGCATAGGCCGAATGTGGCCGAGAACAAGTATTTTACAAATACATAGCCTAAACTTGTTTTCTTTAGTGTAAAGGATATCTTTGCCTTTTATTTCAATCATGTACATGGATTAACTCATTGAATGGCTAAGGTCATGGTTCCTGAAGAGTATTCTTGATTGATTTATATGCTGATCTTAGGGGAAACGCATTGGAAAAGTCTTAAGCCGAATGCTGTATTATTCATTTGGGTGTGTTATGCATGTCAAGTTCATGATGTACATGCTGTATTGGTTGGATACCCTCTTGATGTGTATATATACATGCCATACGTGGTTGAGAGATGGACACTTAGTCTTAAATTCACTTGATTCTTATGATATGCATGCTGTATTGGTGATGGAACAATGGGCTGAGCATGTTGAATGAAGATTCATGTCATGTAATTGTGATTAAGTGAGTGCAAATTGCTGTCATGCTCGTGCGTTACTTGGACATGCTTGTGAATCATGCATGGGAAAGAGATTGTTGCATGACATGCATTAATTATGCCCGGCTAGGGGAGTGTAATGCCGGATGCCCAGTGGCCTAGTGGCATAATTCTGGATGTCCTCGGGAGTTTCGAGATGCCCGGTGGTATATAGTACGTAATTCCAAGGGGAGATGCCTGGTGGTATGTCGGTACATAATTCCGGAAGCCCGGTTGTATTTTGAATACATGCCCGGGGGATTCCTCGTGATGCTAGGTGGGATGCGAGATGCCCGGCCAGGGAGTGTAAATGCCGGAAGCACGGAGTGTGTGTGCCGTGATGCCTCACGATGTCAGTTTTGGGTGTGAGATGCTCGGAATGTGGGGGCCGGAAGCCGGTTGGTTCTTACCGGGATTTGCATTTGAAATTGCAAGAATTTGATGTGAATGCATGAGCATTATGAAACTGTGAAAGGTACACATAAAGTTGGTCATATGCATGAGTATTGCGAAACTTTGAAAGGCGCACATGACGTTGTTGATATGCATGAGCATGAATTGAGCTGATCATGTAAGTCATGCACAAGAGGTGAAATATTGGCATATGTATTTGCTGAGTGATGTGACATGTTCATATGTATAAAAGATGTTCATGTGCAAGTGTATGAGTGATGAACCAGGTGAACATGAGAAATGCTTGCATTATGAGCACACATGTTTGATGGATGTAAGCTTTGAGGTTAATGTCAAGGCATGTGGTTGAATTGTTCACCTGCGATCATGATTTTGATATTCTAAAGTTTTCTGATTGTCTTGTGAAATTATGAAAGGCTTGCATGATGAGATGTGTATACATAGTTAAGATGCTGGTTGGTGAAAGTATGATATGACTGCAATTTGATGATTGAAATGCTTGTCTATGATGCTTACATGTTGTTGTGACATGCTTGATGGCAAGGTATGGGTAGTCTAGAAATTTTATCTCTGCTAAGTGGTTGTACTCACCCCTTTTGGGGACTAACATTTCAGACTAGACAAGATACCTCTACCGACACGGCCACCAGTAGATAGATCGAGTGGCTGGATATGACTGTAAGGAGGAGGATAGCAAAGAAGGGAACCTTTGGACGCCGACACGGGTCGATGGACTTTAAGTATACGATCTTGCTGGAAGAGATATCGGTCATCTTTTGAAATATAGCCGAGTATAGATGACTATGGCATTTTGATGTACCGATTAAAGGTGTCCATCAAGTTATGTAAATTAGAGTGTACAGTTTTAACTTATACAAAGTGTTTAGTTGGTGTGCACTATCTCGTTGATTATAGGAAAGGGAGATGTTGGATATGCTTCCGCCATATAAATTGCGCGAGGGACCGATCAAAAAAAAAAAAAAAAAACCCCAAGACTTTACAGCTCAATATGTAAAGCGAAGTTAGATAGGTAACTGTGGCAGCCTCAGTTGGTTCAAGGGTGCTACAAGTGAAGCCGCAACCCATTGAGTCTTCAGCCCAAGTAAAAATCAGCCCACAAGTCAGCAAAAGTTTTGGCCCAAGCTCAGCCCAGCAAGTTGTTGATTTCGCAGCCCTAGCCCAGAGTTTCTATGGGCTTGCAAAGTTTCTTGACCCGGCTCGAGAGTCCATTGATGCCGCCGAAATTTTGGGATTCGGCCGCCGTTGCGTCGTCGTCGCGGTGTCCCAGTCTTCGCTTTACGCAAGTGAGTTTTACTCACTGATGCCTTCTTAGTTTGCTAATGATGCCTAAGGGTTGATTAGATTTATTTAATTGCAATTAGGTGGTTAGATTAGATTACAATAATTAAATTAGAGACTTGTTAGTGCATGTTAGTTAAATTGAATGTGCATTAAGCAAGTAGACATGTCCTATTAATTATTGGATGCTTCTTGGGATTTTTCCCGTCCCTTATCGGTTGTTAATATAATAATACGGGCCTAAAGTGATTTTTAGGATTTAATTATTAATTTTCGAAATTAATTTAATTAATTAATTAATTATTTCCCGGAAATTCATTTAGGATGGTCGTGTACCGGAATTTTATGCTGATGATTGTGGTGCAGACCGTTTATTTAATTGAGCTTTATATTGTGCTAAATTGAATTTATTGTATTATCTATTTATTTAATTTTCGAAATTAATTATTTAATTTTTATTTTTCCGAAAATTCAACCGGGATGGCCGGTGACCGGAATTTCGTGTTGATTGTCGTGGTGCAGTCCGTTTATTTAATTGAGCTTCAATTTTTATGGAATTGATTTAATTATGTATTTTTAGGATTTACTCCTAAATGATTTGAATTGTGGTAATTGATTGGTAATTACCGGGCATCGGTTCACAGCGCCAAAAATGTGTTTTATGGGCTGTCAAAAATGGTGGGAAGTTCTAAAAGCAAAATATGATATTTTGGTTAAGGCCGACCGTGTCCCCCACACACGTGTATTTTATCGAAATTGATAAAGAAATTGGCGGTTGATCAGAACAGTATACTATATCATCCTACGGGCTTTGATATGTCAGCTTAGCGAGAGCAGTATACTGGTGTACTATATCGGCCTGCAGGCGATATGTCAACTTAGTGTGAGCAGTACACTTTATCAGCTTAGAGTGAGCATCGGGGGTATATTATATCAGCCTGCGGGCGATATGTCAGCTTAGTGAGAGCAGTATACCGGTATACTATATCGGCCTACGGGCGATATGTCGGCTTAGCGAGAGCGGTATACCTTAACCCTATCGGCTTAGTGCGAACTATACTATCTATTTATCGCTTAGAGTGAGCGCCTTGGACTATGGTCGGACTTATAGATAGTATTGAATGTGCCAACCAAGCATGGGTCATGATGACATGTAATCGACTAGGTCGATTGATCATTGTTTTGATCTGATGTGGTGAATTGACTGATTGATTGAGTGGGAATGACCGTGAATGGTCTTGTTGGTGTGTGATCGACTTGAGTCGATTTGATCGATGCTTCGATCTGTGATGTGCTTGTTTGGGTGCCTATATGGTCTGAGCTAACATGCAGGTGGAATCTGAGGCCAAGATAAGTCCTTAGACTCATGTTGTGCATAGGCAGCCCTACGGTGCATTAGTTTACTAATCGGGTCTTAGGGGGTAGAACTTGCTGAGACATAGTCTCATCCCGGTTGTGGGATTACATTTCAAGCCCCTAGATTTCCCGAAGATGAGCCGGCATTTGAAGTTGAGGATGAGCGAGAAGAGGGAGATGAAGAGTTTGAAGAAATTGAGCCTAGTGGTGAAAGACCTGAGGAGGACTGGGATGATGATCCCGAGCATGGTCCTATCCTCTTTTGTGAACCTTGTACTTGTGTAGTTATGAATTTCAATAAATGAAATTGTGGCTTACTTTTCTATCCCATTGTTTTATTGTCTAGGGATTTTTAAATACTTCCGCATGTGCATATAATCAATGAAAGGGTCGGCGATATTTAGTCTTGGGATATCGCATTTTAAAATCGATCAAAGGTAAGGGATGTGCGCGTGCCTGAGGATCGGGGCGTGACACATCACCTTTGGGCAGATGAACCACTAGAACTAGTCACTTCTCCACCGCACCATCATGTATCCCTCCATGAACTAATACACAATCACCTCCTTTGGGAGTATGACCATGTATTAGACCATGAGACATCCCAACCAACATACGAGACCGAAATTTCTCAAACCCAATCAAGCGTGCCACTTTGGCGGTCACTACTCAATTGAATCATTGAAACTCTCTCATACCAAGGATATATTTATACCTCACATAAACCATATACATGTGATTTCAACTTTAATGATAGGGGTACATATCACTGAAATCACATACCATGTTAATTACATTGCCTTATAAAATTAATCATACATGTATATATATATATATATATATATATATATATATATATATATATATAATCTGAAAGATAGATTCCAATGAGATCACCAATCACAAAGCAACACAGAAACTTTTCTTGTGCACCAAAATTACAGAATCCAATGATTCTTTTAATGTTCATCTAGAGAATCTATCACAAATCAACATCAATAGCAATACATGGTACACCAGATCAAGAAGCCTGACAACTGATCCATTATAGCTCATGAGTTTCATACGGCAAAACATGATTCCAAGGATAATTTATTGGTCAATTTTAAGTAACAAATATCATTACTTCAACCAATGGCCTATAAATTAAGTCAAGCTACAGAACCACATATCTGAACTATAACAATAGATACTATTGCTCTGCACAAATATTGCCATACTTCTTAACCATAAAAATATTCAATTTGATGGATATTTAGTGACCAGATGATTTTCTGTAGTACAATGCACAATGACTTAACTGACATGCATTATCCACATTCGGTAGATGTGTAAATTAGTACAATCAATTTGGTCACAGATTCTTAAGACATCCATCATTCAAAGGTTAAAAGGAATATGCATGAGCAACAAAAGTTTTTCTCATTATCTCAAAATATAGTTCAATAACTATCTCATAATGATTGTATCTCATTAAGCCAGCTTCACATAGAATTCCGTTTCCTATCTTAAATGATTTTATCCAAAACATATCTCTATATATTTTAAACAAAATCCAAGTCCTAGTGAAAGTTGGACTTTTCTATTTTAGCGGTCAGACTCTCCAACGCAGATTCAAATTTTGAGGATTTGATCTTCGGATCTTCTTTACTCGATTTCAAACGTCCGCAACGTATCCACAAAATCAAAAACTGATAACTCCCTAATGAGGTTCCTCTGATGCAATCAATTGACATCAATTGAAGATCCAAGAAGCAAAATCAATAATCACTGTAGCATATCGAATTTAACAAGCTTGAGCTTGCACACAAAGCCCGTGCCCGCACACACAGACGCGCAAGCATGCCCCAGCACGCACATGCAACTACACAAATCACCCCCGTCTCGTCTCGCCCAGTCCAAATTTGTGATTTAATTTTATTTTTTTAATGAATAGAAAATTTCGAAAATCACAAATTAGGGCAAGATCCGTACTAATTAGGGCTAATCCATACAATTTAGGGCAAAATCAATTAGGGTTCAAGTTCTAGAGTTATGGAGACTCTGATACCACATGTTGGGTGCAGATTATGCAACCCCAAGATCTCCATAACTAGAACAAGAACACACACCCAAGAGTAGAAGATTAACGCACCTGTTTTAGGATCTCGTTCTTGAAAGCGGAAGCAGAAAGGGATTGCCCACACTCAAGGGGTTTATCCACGCATCAAATCCTTCTCCTCTATTGCCCTCTGAGTCACTGGCTCAATGAGGTGGTACGTCCCTTAGGTGAGGATATATGAGATCAGGGTTAGAGGAGAAACTTGAGTACTATTTATAGAGTTTCCAGCCAGTCCCCCTCATTACGGGCCAAGCTCAACTCGGCCCACACTAGCCAGTCCCATATTAGACTAATTAAGAAACCTTCTATCTCACCTAAGACCAAACCCCGTAAAACGGTAAACGTTAAATGGTAAATAACAATGTCAATTAATTTAGTCCACATATTAGGAAAATTCTAACAGAACTTCCCCTACATCATATAGCATGTGCGTTGACAACTTTCGGAAGCTACAATGGCGACAGTTATCGACAACTTCTCGATTGCTTCATTCTCCCCTTCTTTCTTTTTAGAGATGGCATATTGTCATTGACAAGCCCACTATTACCTAGTCGACTAACTACAACTGCATCCATTGTCCTCGCATCTAACATTGAAGAAATACTTATAATACATTATGGAAACATATTGTTCATAAAACCAAATGGATTTATGAAAAAAAGAAACCAACCATTATGTCGAAATGAACCTAGATAAAGTATCAGACCAAAGAAAACTTTAATAAAGTATAAAATTGGGCTAAAGTATACAAAGATATACCTAGGGCATTTAAGTGTCAAAACCCACCTCGACTGACCAAGTGGGGCTCGGTCGAGGTGGGGAGGAGAGGTGTGAGACCCTAGCCGATGTCGACTATAGTGGCACCTTGGTCATTCCCCGGGGGAGCATGGCGGGAGGCAAGGAGTAGGCTGCATGCACATTGATGATTTTCTAAGGCAAGCGAGGATATAAAAGAGCTGAAGAAGATTTTGAATTATCTCTCTTTCTCTATGGCATGTTTGACCGGACGGTGTAATTTATCTCGAGTTCTCCTTGATATAATCGTTCTTTAATTTTAAAAAAAATATTTCTCAAATAAAAAATTCAGTAAAAATGGTTTAATCGAGGAAAGTGGGGGTAATTAACATTGTTAATTACATAGTTTATATATAGGATTCCATTTAATTTCCATTTGTGAGGCCCTTTTCTCTAGTTTTGACTTGACAGAATTACCCTTTATTCGGGAAATTGAATAAAAAAATCCACCCCCTTTTCTTTCGGGATGGTAAATAAAATCGATAATTTTTTTTACCATATTGCCCCTCACCACAAGCATGCTAGTTTTTCGTATTTGGGAGAACATGGCATGGTTATTCCTAATTACGAGTTCTAATAGGGGATTAGTGCTACAAGGTTAGAGACACTAATATTTGCCTAGTAAATTAATTTACTTAGTGAAGTGACAATCTATAGGTAACTATTTTCATCAGCAAAATATTTTAACCAGTCAACAAAAAATCAATCACTTGACTTAACAAACAAATTCAATCGACTAGTCTTACTGTGCCTATTATTAGAATTATTTTGGTCATATTTCTAACTATTCCAAAATTTCAATTGGGATTCAAGCACGAGGAAAAAAAATATAAGGATTCTTCACATGCGGTTTGACCCGAACCAACCTGGATATTTCTGGGTCCAAATTGGGTTGACGCAATTTTTTTGCGTGTTTGGGAAAAATGTCCACCTGTACTTCATTGTCCAAAGCGGATATTAAGATATGCTTTTTGGCAAGAATGAATCTCGGACCCGATAACCCGCCCGTTGTCTCATCCTCACTATACTAAGCAAAAGCACATATGAAAATCCTATGATTTCTTAAGGTTGGGTAATATTCTAAATAAATGCGTGGAATTTTGATTTTAATATATTCTTTGTATGTTTCTTTATTTGCCGTCAAATCGTACAAGTGGGATCACCGATATGGTACGATTTTCTCACTTTAATCCCTTTTAATTCATTAAATTTTATTTTAATGCAAAACAGTTGAAACTCTATTTGTTTCACAAAAAATAAATGATTTGAAAATCATTTTTCTAAAAATATCATCCCTATCTCTTACAAAAATGAATAAATGAAAAAATATTAATCCTTCACAAAAATATTTGAATATAAATTGTTGTCTACTATTTTCCATTAAGTAACTATTTCAAATAACATAAATGATCATTTTTAAGAAAATGTTTCATAAATTAAGCCAAGATGCTTCAATTTCCCATCATCATATGGAAAAAAAGTTCTTAAAAAATTTAAGATGACTTACAATGAGAAAAGTTAGGCTTGAACTGGCGAAGATTGGATAAAATAAACAGCCCAAAGTTAGGCTTGCCCCGGCCGAATTCAGAGCATTATTTTTAATAAAACCGCTTAGCCAAATGATAATCTCAATGACCTTATTTTGGGCCAGAGATGAGACTGGCCTACGCTACAGCATATTGGGATGAGTTGTGGACATCAAGGGATCTTTATTAGCCTCCCAGTAATATTAATTTGACATAATTAATTTGTTCACCTCGGATATTATAATCAATGATGATTCTCATAACTAAAGAAAGTTTCCTTCGATGACTATAGATTTAACAAACATTAAATTAGGTTTCCTTGATTTACAGAATCATATGATTTTCGTATCATATCATAATACACTAGCATGGACTAGAGTACGAACATACATTATTTTTGTCCAAATTTCGCTATACTTGACGTTTAATCGCTTACGCTAGCCATTAAGTTGATAGAGTGCTTTAGTGCCATTATTTGAAGCCATGTGCTGGTCCTCTATCCTGCGTGAATTTTGCGTTCTTCACATTCCTCTGGTGGGCCACACTAAGCTGCACCTTCTCAAACGGTAATAAAGTGAATTCAACATGCAAATATACATAAGGCCAAAATTCTCATCTGTTCCATCTCATTACGATGTGAACTTTCCTGTTGCTTGTCTAACACTTGCTCGAATTTAGAAATATAGCACATACACGTATGCCCTTTCGAAAATCCACATTGAAAATTCAATCTCCATATGAGAAAACAAGCCCAACCCGCCTTTGAGAAACTTCTTCAGTCACCCTCCTTGCTATACGAATTAGATAACCAGATGGGAAAGATAAATTACTGTAACCAATTTTTCTGTATGAGAAAACAATTTACCTCTTCTATGAACAGCAACAACAGCCGCTCATGGGGAAAGCACTCTTCCCCTCCAAGGTGATCCCGTGAGATTGATGGCATGGTACTCCAAGCCCTTCCACTTTGAAATTAGTGCAAAATGAGGACGCCTATGTTGGCTGCTAATAATCTCAAGAATCACTGTTTTTGGCATTGCCGACACAATTTGAGTTGGACGCAATGTGTCTTCAATGTCTTGCACTAGATCCTTCATAGGCATGTGCGCAACCAAACCATTCACAATATTTAATTTGCATTTTAATTGGTTGGAGGCCCAGCTCTTCAAAGAATCAAAGACTTCTTGCTCATTTCTAAGCCTCGACTCAGGTTTGCCACTGTGTCCAGGGTAGGCTAAGTAGTTGTCACGATGAACAAAGAGCACATTAGGACCAGAGACCGCCTTTTCAGGATGATGTCTGTACACCAAGAAACCAAAAGCAGATCTAATCATTTCTCCAAACTCAGAAAGTCAAGCAGTCTTATGGTCACCAGGATTCCACCATAAATCTTGTGCAGATGACCGCCAACTGAGTCCCTTGAACACTGCATGCTCATATCCCAAAGGCGACATGATGGCATGGCGGAAGCACACTGACCTGTGAAAACTTTTAGCATGTGCTACACTTGAAAACAATGCCTCCATGTTTCTTCCATGGGCGACTGAAAAAAATTTGTAGGAGAACTAGAAGTTACATACTGTGAGAAAGAATAAAGCATGTTCATACTGTGTAATTCTGAAAGTGGAACAAACTCAGTGGAAACACAGTTGCAGAGATGCAAAGCTACCTACCAGAATTACTTAACAACATCGCTATGTGTGACTACACTTAAATGAAGCTCTGAAGAAGCTAGAAAGAGGGCTTAACAGAAGATATCAAACCAAAAACTGCCATCGAATATACAAAACACAACCCTGAAAAAGGAAAATTTGATGTTGATATTCTTTTCCTTTAAATTGAAGCTGAGTTTGGTGAAAGAAAACACCTGGAAGACATTCTGCAACTAATAACTGAGAATGCATGCCATTGCAGAGGCGCAGTTCTGAAATCAAAGTGCCATGCAGAGACAAACTTGGGTTGACAGGTCAGTATTATGAATACGCATCAGATTTATCCATTGGATGGTAAGTGCAGAGTATTCATTATTCATTACTCTAAAGAGGTACATATTTACCCTGAATAGAATTCTTACAGGTGCAACAACCATTGGTTCTGCGCAGAATTTCAAGCGTTGCAACAACCATTGGTTCTGCGCAGCATAATCAATTATGAAAGGAAATAGCTACCACAAAAGACCACCTGTCCAACTAAATTTACCTAGAATCTAGATCATTCCAATCTGTGCGCTTCCCATCTTTTCCAGAATCAAGGAGATAATTAATCACTTGTTACCATATTCAGCTTTTCATTATCACCGATCCCCTAACTCTAATAGCATTCAATTAATTCCATATTCAGAAATGCATGGCAAATGTATTGCACTCCCCTAACAGATGGCATAATTCTGGAACTCCATAGCCAATAGCCATTGATCATTATCACAATGTCGAATTCCCATTGCCACCACTAAATTCCAGATTCCAATAAATTGGATTCTAAACGACACAACTAGAACAGAGACGAGGACAAACAGATCGATCAAAAGCCTAACCCGATCGCACTGCAAGTCTCACGGTTTGACGACACGAATTGACCCGATCAAATTACAAGCCGGATGCCGCTTACCCTGGTCCACATGATTTTTCAAGAAATCATAGCTCACGAGACTCTGCCCTCTCCTAAACCCCAACTCGCGGCCACCCCCGCCCTCCGCGATCCGGAACGCGCCGTCCTCGAACACCGGGGCGTCTCCTCCTCCTCTTCGCTCCTCCCCATCACGCCGTCCAACATTTCTCCTCCCACCGCCATCCTGATCCTCTCCGGCGACATCCTCTGCTGCCCTCCCCTCGCAGATGGAGCCCCCGAGCGTCTCGCTGAGGAGGCACCGGAACCATTCTCCCCCGCGGCCTCCTCCTCCGCCGTCGACGGCGGAGAGGAGGTCGAGGCGGCGAGTGAAGCCGTTGCCGAGGAAGGCCTCGCAGGAGTGGGGGCCGGACGCTAGGGTTTTGGGAGCAGGGGAGGTAGGACGGGGGAGGATCGGCCATCTTTTCAGGTGAATCCAAGTTGACGTATCCTAGTAATTACTAATCATAACGCATATCTATGCATGATAAAACGGCTAACATAAGGTAATAAATCCAGAGGAAATCTCTATCTTTGATCATCAAAGTTCTGAATTATAAAAATATATGATCAGTACTTTTGATCATCAATTTTTGTTTTTTTTAGTGAATGAATGTAATTTTAATGCCTTTTGCGCACAAAAATTCAGAATTCTCTTACAAATTTATTGAAAATCTTATTAGATTGATGATTAAGAATTATTTTACATACAAGATCAAAGAAGCATCTCAATCCCAAAAGTAGAACAAAATAAATGGCTACCAATATGATTTTTTCGAATCATAAATGAATCACCATAAATTTTGAATCAAAATTCAATTCCAAGAAAGAAGTTATTAGAGATGAATAGGAGAACATTTAGAGCTGAGGAGAGCAGCTAGGGTTTTTAGATCATTTTTCATTTTCATTGTCCCGAGAGTTTTTCAAATATTTTGAAGAGAAGACAAAAGTTATGACATAATTCTTACTCTTTGATTCAATAAGCTAGGTTTGATTTATATTTTTATTCATTATTCTGCTATATTCTAATTGTCTTTTATTAAAGTTACGATATAACCTAACCATGATAATATGAAGTATGATTTTTATGTTTTGCAAGTGGTTCAATTCGTGTGAGTTATATATTATTATGCTTAATATTTTAACTAATATATATGTGATAAATTTATCCTCTATTAATTTTCATTAAATTTCACTGTCAAATTACCTAATAGGATGGTACATGGAATTGACAGATGTATCTGTTTAGGGTTTTACCTTTCATTTACCACATGTGTACCTATTTGCGATTCTTCATGATATTAATTTAATTTAACGGAAACTAATTGAGAATAAATTTATCATAAATGTACAAGTTTAAGTTTTTTGTAATTAAAAAATTGATTTGAATAAATTTGTCACATACGTATCAATTTGAGATTTTTAATGGTTAAAAAAATTGTTTAGGTAAATTTATCACAACTACATTGGTTTGTAATTTTTCGTGATGGTAAATCTTATACTTATCAATAGCCACTAGTCCGAACGTCATGTGGAGCAGCTTGTAGTGTAGAGGTGGCATTTGCCATCGGTAATATGAGAAATAAGCCCATAACAGAATAAATTGACACGGCATAGACTTCTTTACCCTGTAAGTAGAGTATAATTACAATTGTGTCTAATCTCAAGACGGATACAAATGTGATTACGAATGGTTGACGAATCTTGTAGTAATCTCACGGAGAGGTCACTCGAAGATGATCTACTGAGCGCCAAAGAAACTGCCCTGCAAGATCAAAACGCATGGAATCTTTGACTAGGTAGAAAAACAAAAGGTAGAAGGTATTTATAATTCTTTCCCTCGATATGAATTGGACAAGGGCAAATTCAATCACGAAGAATTATACCATTCCGACCACTTTGATCGGGGCGGAGGGGGGTTTGGGACGGAGCGGTACCTGCAAATTCTACCTGCAAACACCAAAGTTCGACATACGACCGTGACAAGCCCCGTCGGACTGTCTTGCTCATCGGGTCAAAAGCCATCATCATTACTCATGTTGGAGAAGCAAAGCCATGTTAGCTGGCTTGGAACCGTTTGAAGTCTGTCTACCTCAAATCACCTACAAGTTCTGATTTATGTAGCGGTGCTGAAGTTGACAGATGAAGCGAATTCAACATTCCATTCTCTGTCTTTCCAACTTCAGCATCGATCCATGCTATTTCGTAACCCCCCTAGCAGTGTAATCCATCAACATCATACACTCAAACATGAAAAGAAAACATCCATCGATCTTTATGACGAGCAACTAAAACCTGAGCTCACCTTCTTAATAAGCATATTCCTCGTTGATTTCTCAGAAAGTTGCACCAAATTGTCACAAAACAAGATTCACAAGACACATAGTTGCAGCATCACGATTCCTTAGAATACATAGCATGTCTTCAAGTACCTCATAAGCACATAAAATCAGACTGACATAAATTGCTTCTTTGATTTAAAGAGCATAGACTTGAGGGCGGATATTTTTCAAGCAGTGTTGCTTCAAATGCTCTGCTGCCTCAGCTGATCCTCCCACCATAGCTCCAAAAAGTACAATACATGAGTTTATACTCAACAGATCATATAGTTATATCTTGCAATGCAATTATGCTTAGTTGAAAAAGTACATCGACATAATAACTATCATTTGACCAGCAAAATAAGTGCTACAATCTTGTGAGTGAATAAGTTGTATCTTCCACATGAAATTGCGAGCATCACCAGGTGAAACCTCACTTTAGATGGAAAACTATGAGAACTACTTATATCAGCAGGCATGATATCTGCCTGCACGGACACTAAGATGCTTTAGGATTCTGAACCATGACTGCCTTTGGAGCATAATGACATAGTTCGACGTTGATATAGAGACCCAACAGTCTCTGGTCATCCTTCAAACCATTTAAAGCATGTAGCCTCACGAGCTTTAGTGGGGCGACATGGGCAAGTATTGATTTATTGCTCGGCTGTCTGCACATCCCTCGAAGTCCATGTATGTCAATGAGCATTTGACTTGCACTGATACTCCAAATCACAACGCATATAGAAGGCAGGTTCATCAAACAATTAAATAATTAATTTATGAATTAAACTCATCAATGCAACCTAATTACAGCACAAAGTAGAGATAAGCATCATTTGTTCCACATTTTCACAGAGTTATAGTTTTTGCAATTAAATATATAAATAAAGGCAAACTTGTACGAAAGCGTCGGGAAGGGTGGAGATCAGAAAAGGCTCAAAATTCCATTAATTCGTATTAAAATAAGGAAAGACGGAGATAATTACTCAATCACCGTGTGGTAGCATGCCAGTAATATGCTCTGTCCTTTTCTTAAAGACTTCTAAAAAAAGAAGAAAAAAATAAGTGAATCAACCAACAAAGTAATGTTTGTTGGACGCAAATTGCGCAACTCCAATATCTCCATAACTAGAACAAGAACACACATCCAAAGAGTAGAAGATTAACACACCTGTTTTAGGATTTCGTTCTTGAAAGCGGAAGCGGAAAGGGATTGCCTACATATCAAGGGGTTTATCCACGCATCAAATCCTTCTCCTCTATTGCCCTCCGTATCACTGGCTCAATGAGGCGGCCCCTCACGATTGACGTTAGAATAACGTCTCTTAGGTGAGGATATGTGAGGTTAGGATTAGAGGAGAGACTTGAGCACTATTTATAGAGTTTTCAACCAGTTCCCCTCATTACGGGTCAGGCTCAACTCGACCCACACTAACCAGCCCTATATTAGACTAATTAAGAAATCTTCTACCTTACCTTAGACCAAACCTCGTAAAACGGTAAACGTTAAACGGTAAATAACAAAGTCAATTAATTTAGTCCACATTAGAGGAAAACTCTTACATTCTCCCACTTGGACTATATTAATTGAAATTGTATTGTATGTGCGCACATTGGTCTAGAGATAATTCTTAATAGTCAATCATATCCCATAAAGTCTTCAACACTGAATCATGGCAGTAACTGCATGTATACACACAGAGCCTTTCATGGTCACAAGTGCTTTCAACTTTATTGATATGAATTCAATATGATAGTGTGGCAAATGGATAACATCTCTCTATATCCATTTGTCAGTCACCATTCTCTTACTTAAGTGACACAAAAATTTGTGCCACAAGAAAATTAAATTATGGTTCAAATGAACCCACATATGTCTTATCCTTATGGTTAACCTTTTACAAGAACATATGCACAAGGCTAATAACCGAATGCCCCTAGCCTTCACTCAAGGTAATACCTTGAGACTCTATTAATATGTATTCAACATGATACTAACACATTCAAAAATATCTTATTGCATGTAAAAGTTGAAACATATTAAACCGTTACTAAATGTAACGAACCACAGATGTGAACTTTATCAGAGTAAAGCCAAAATAGCTCCCACTAAACAACAGTATCCGAAAATACTCCTAGGCCCATGCTAATGACATGTCACTCAAATACACATGGGTGTAGGCTTTTAGTTAGTGGATTTGCAACTACATCATCTGTGAAAATATGTTAACGTCACATTTCTGTACCGTTTCTTTATGGTCAAAAAATATTTGACCGCCATATATTTAGACCCCTTGTGACATTTGTTATTAATAAAAATACAACAAATTTATTGTCTCAATACAACCATATGGGTCTATCCATAAAGTCAAAACGATCAACTCCTTCATAAGGTTCCGAAGCATAATAGCTCAAGTAACAGCCTAAGAGAAAGTTACAAACTCTACTTACATAGTAGACATAGAACTTTTTTTACTGCACTGCACTTCCTGCTAACATAAATATTTATCCTGTTATTGATATTATATCATCATAACAGTCGGCAAAATTAATATCTGAATACCCTACTAACTACAAGAATTAAACTTGTTTGTAGATTAACATATAATCTATTGTCCTTTTAAAGTATCTTAAAACCTTCTTGGCAGCAACGCAGTGATTGCATCCTAGATTCAACTTATATCTGCCTAGAAGTCCTGTCGCAATGACGATATTTAATTTGATGCAAAATCAAGTATATATTATACTTTTAAGTGCACTAACACAAGGTACATCATTTAACTAGATTTTTTCAATATCTGAATAAGAACAATGTAATGGATTAGCTCCATCACCCTTAATAACAGGAGTAATTCTTGACTTGCAATGACGTAAATTGAATATTTCCAAAATACGATCAGCAAATGTCCTTTGAGAAAATCTAATAAAATCCAATATATGTGACAAGAACAATTCTTACAGACCTTAGTGCAAAGAATAAAAAATGCCTCATAGTCACTACTTGTAAACAAAATATCATATACATAGAATATGAGAAAAAATAATTTTTCTCTCACTGATCTTGCAGTATATTGAATAACTTTGTTTCCAATTGAACAAAATAACAACACTATGAAACTTTATTAATATTGTCTGGAAACTTACATAAAACTATTAATAAGACTTTTAGTCTACACACAAGTTTACTTAAATATGTTGCAAAATCCTCCTATTGCACTATATAGATTTTGTATCTATTTGGCGTAACTCCATATAAAAATAAATAAATAAACTATTAATGCCACATTCACTCTGAAAGAATCTTTTAAAGAAATAATTATTTCTTCACTATTAATTATCCACCCCCTTTTTCAGAGTGAAAACTTTAACTACAAGTTTAGATTTAAACTCCACAATCTTTCTTTGAAATCCTTTTAGTTTTGTATGCCAATTTGCAACTAAAGGACATGTAATCTTTAGACAAGTCAGTAAATTTCCAAACATGTTTCATAGATTGCATATCGCCTTTTATGGCATCTAATTACATACTTGATTGAGGATAATAAATAACATTTATTTATGTCGCTAAATCAATCATGTAGTGGATATTATGGTCATGCTCTCACAAATAGACTATATAGTCTAATGGAATAACTAATCGTCTTTCCCTAACAAATCTCCCGAGTAAATCTACAACCAGTTCATTCTATACTTGAGAGGAAAATTTCATCATAAACTATATCAAGAATAGTACTTTGAACCTCATCAAGTTTAGTCTATGGTACAAGAGATTCCACGATTGTCTGTTTAGACAAAAATAAAGACATAGTGATTTTCCATTATACTATTATCCATAATAGTTTGAGAGCAGCTATCCTCGTCAATTACGGTGCAATTATGCCTTTCGGCTAAATCTTTTATCAAGATTTTCAGGCATAATAATTAAGTTACCACCCCAGAATCTACCAAGTATTTCGCATTGTCATACTTGCCAAAATACTCACGGCCACTATTAAGCCTGACAACCTTTTAAGACTAATTGTAATTATTTATTCTTTATCTTAGTCGTTTTCCCTAAATAGAAAACTTTTGAAAACAATATTTTAACCATATACTAGATGTATATGTCATTAGGACTTAAACGCAATTTTTGCAGATGTGTCCTAATTTCGATATTAGACAAGACATAATCATAAGCCACTAAGGTTACCATCATCTCTTAGCAATGCAGTTAGCAGGCAAACCAAATTTCAAGTGTTCCAAAATGGAACGCTTCATGGACAGTAAGCTAATATTATTGCTCTTTTCTCAAACAACAAATCATATGTCCACAACTTAAAGTTTGAAGCAGTAACAACCTCAATTATAGTAGAGTTATTAATTACAGAAAATGTGATTGAAAAAACAAGCAATGTATATAATTAGCATCATGTGAGCACCGTGTAACTTGACGTACAAGTACACATCCAGAGAGTTACACGCATAATCATATAATCACCTTTGGACAGAATACATGACATGCAGTTGTACACTCCCCACATGATAGCAATTATGAGAATATGTTCCAATCTTCATGAATTCATCACCTTTGGGCAGATGAACCACTAGGACGGATTACTCCTCTACCACACCATCATGTATCTCTCCATGAACTAATATACAATCACCTCCTTTGGGAGTATGACCATGCATTAGACCAGGAGACATCCCAATCAGCGTATGAGACCGAAATTTCTTAAATCCAATCAAGCGTGCCACTTTGGCAGTCACTACTCAATTGAATCCTTGAAACTCTCTCATACCAGGAATATATTTACATCTCACATACACCATATACATGTGATTTCAACTTTAGTGATAGGGGCATATATCACTGAAATCACATATCATGCTAATTACATTGCCTTATTCATTAATAAAATTAATCATACATATATATAAATATATAAATATATATAGAGAATCTAAAAGACGGATTCCAATGAGATCACCAATCACAGCAACACAAGAAACTTCTCTTGTGCTCCCAAATTACAGATTACTAGAACAACATAAAAAGAATGTTGATCTAGAGGATCTATCACAAATATTGCCATACTTCTTAACCATAAAAATATTCAATTTGATGGACATTAACCAGTGACCATATGAATTTAGGTATAATATACAATAACTTAATTGACATGCATTATTCACATTCAGCGGATGTGTAAATCAATACAATCAGTAAGACGTCCATCATTCAAATATTACTAGCATGTAAAAGAGTATACATGAACAACAAAAGTTTAATGACTTTTACTGTTTCTCATTATCTCAAGATATAGTTCAATTACTATCTCATTAAGCCAGCTTCTCATAGGATTCCGTTTCCTATCTTAAACGATTTTATCCAAAACATATCTCTATATATTTCAAACAAAATCCAAGTCCTAGTGAAAGTTGGACTTTCCTATTTTAGCGGTCAGACTCTCCAACGCAGATTCAAATTTTGAGGATTTGATCTGCAGATCTTCTTTGCTCGATTTCAAACGTCTGCAACATATCCAATTCGGAATATTCGGAATTTCACATTGGACTCAAACTCGAGACATATTTTAACAATCTCCATCTTAGCTTGACGTTTGAGCCAAGTCGCAAGACGTCCAACATTTAAAAGATTACCAGCATGTAAAATAAATATACCACAAGATAAAGGAGGACAATACGAGTCCAACGCCACCAGCCACGCGCCGATCCAATGCCCCACGCGCCCGCATGCGCCGCCTAAGTGCGCGGCGCATGGAGCTCACTTGCGTGTTGCGTGGCCTGAAGACCGGTCAAAACCGGTCCAACTGGCAGCGATCCGACCGGTTCCTGGTTCGACCGTCCGGTCCAGCAGCCCGATCCGACCGGTTGACCGGTCCGGTCAACAGTTGGCCAGGTTGGGTCAATCAACGGATCGGGTCGTGTCCTCGGTCGGGTCGGGTCGTCAGTCAGGTCGGACCCGGGTCGATGATGTCATCATGGCGTCATCACCCGCGTGCGTTGCACGCGCGATCCGCTAACGTCAACGGACCAGGTTGCTGACGTCATGATGACGTCAGCATCCGCGCGTGAGCGCACGTGGGGCGTGCCTTCGACACCCAAGCGGCGCGTGGCCGTGCGTGGGGGCGCGTGTGGCCTCCCCCGGCGACACGCCGCCGACCCTCTTGCTCGTCTCGTCTCCCCAGATCCAAATTTGTGATTTAATTTAATTTTTATTGAACAAAAAATCTCAAAAATCACAAATTATGGCAAAATCCTTACTAATTATGGCAAATCAGTATAATTAGGGCAAAATCAATTAGGGTTCAAGTTCTAGAGTTGTGGAGGCTCTGATACCACATGTTGGACGCAAATTGCGCAACCCCAAGATCTCCATAACTAGAACAAGAACACACATCCAAAGAGTAGAAGATTAACACACCCGTTTTAGGATCTCGTTCTTGAACGCGGAAGCGGAAAGGGATTGCCTACATATCAAGGGGTTTATCCACATATCAAATCCTTCTCCTCTATTGCCCTCCGTATCACTGGCTCAATAAGGCGGCCTCTCACGATTGATGTTAGAATAACGTCCCTTAGGCGATGATAGGGAAAATGCCACCAAAAACCCTAAACTATGCACAAAATGACAAAAATTCCCCAAACTTTTTTTTGCATCACCAAAAACCCCAAACTTTACCATCCGTGACACATTTACCCCATTGAGGTATTTTCGTCTTTTTCTATTTTTTTCCTTTTTTTTTTTTTTTTCTTTTCTCTTCCCTCCGCCGCTCCGGCGGAGGGAAGCCGGCGTCGGGCGAGGGCGGCCCTCGCTGCGTCGGGCGGGCAGGGCGGCCCTCACCTCGGCGGCGAGGGTGCCCTCGCCGACGCCGGCGAGGGCAGCCCTCGCCGGACGCCGGCTTCCCTCCGCGGAGCCGGCGGAGGGAAGAGAAAAGAAAAAAAAAAAAAAAAAAAGGAAAAAAAAGATAAAAATGTTTTTAAAAGCAAAATGACCAAAATGCCCCTAAGATTTAGGGTAAATGTGTCACAGAAATGAAAGTTCGGAGTTTTTTGTGTCACAAAAAGTAGTTTGGGGTAACTGTGTCACGGATGGCAAAGTTTGGGGTTTTTGATAGTGCAAAAAAAAAGTTTGGGGTATTTTTGTCACTTTGTGCATAGTTTAGGGTTTTTGGTGGCATTTTCCCGTGAGGATATGTGAGGTTAGATTAGAGGAGAGACTTGAGCACTATTTATAGAGTTTTCAGCCAGTCCCCCTCACTACGGGTCAGGCTCAACTCGGTCCACACTAGCCAGCCCTATATTAGACTAATTAAGAAACCTTCTACCTCACCTTAGACCAAATCCCGTAAAACGATAAACATTAAACGGTAAATAACAAAGTCAATTAATTTAGTCTACATTAGAGGAAAACTCTTACAGTGTTTCCCTACAAGGTTAGATAGAGAGTTTATTTCCCATCGATATTATAAATCTCCATCATGAAAGTACTCTTTTCGGGAGGTGATGTGAGATATGGCTGTACTTTAGTTGTGGAATAAAACTATGCATGCCGTTCATCACTTGTGGCAGAACTCACATTTAGTTCAGTCGATGCCACTTTTGAGGGCTTCAAACTATGAGGTCGTTCATCAAGTTTTCCATCCACGTTGCTCAAAAACTACGGAGCCGCATAAGCAATCCAGTCAAATATCCGAAGCCACTTTAGCACCATGGAAGGTTAAAAATGATGTATTAGAACACTTCTGTACTAAATATGACAGTGAAAGAAACGACTCACCTCGACTGAAGAGTTTCATTAGGAAAGCTCCCCCCGCTGAAAGAACATTATGTCGTTCAAGTCAACCAGGGTATCTATCTTACGGCAAAATCAGTTCTGCTGGACCAAGTAATACTTACTATGTACGTAATTTACACCCAACTGTACTAGAATAGGTTACAAGGGATAATCAAATATCATTCTACGGCATGAAATAAGCATTACGAGTCCAAAGCTCTAATCCATACCAATCACATACTTCAACGCATTATCCCGCTTTGTTTTGTTTTGTTTCTTTTCCATTCTTCTTCTGGATCATTTAGCAGAAGTGATTGTCTTATGCGGCGCTAAGGAAACGCGCACACTCAAAAGAACCATTAACAAGATATTGAGTCAGCAAACTCTAAGACATAATCTACATAGCTTCTTCAGATGGGAAGTTCTAATGGTAAAGATGAGAATCACTAATTGTAATAGCATACTTACGGGCAGAGCCCCTTAATCCATCCATGTCCTCATCCTTAATTACGTACCCATCATTTCACCAAAATCATCCCACTCAGAGGCATTCTAATAGAAACGAAACATAGGAGCAGCACAGCAGCGGAACAAATCCATCAAACTAAAATGTCACGGTATCTGCCTCCATGCGAATTAGCTGCAGCCAGAAACAACAACAAACATTAAAATAGGATAGAAATAATGTAGAGCCGCAAACTTGTGTACACTGTTAATCTTTCTCTACATGAAAAGATTGTGCAGGGCAAGAGCCTTTCAAGGTAAAGCTTCACGGTGTAGTGATACTGGAGGATATCTTGCACTCTATAAACATTTTGCACCACCAATTGAAATGAAGAGAGTAGCACGTCAACTGTCTGAAGTGAAACGCGCGAAATCAGAGGGAGAGAGAGAGAGAGAGAGAGAACTACAAACGGGAGGAGGAGGGGCAACGAGCAACGGCGTAGTCTTGGACGTGACTAATATTTCAAAATTTTCCGAGAATCTTTCCTTTTATCGACTGATGACAAACGATTCATAAATGAACTTGCAACTGTTTACTAGGTTGTCTTTCATTTCCAGAAAAGAATGATGATCCATGGTCGCCATAAAAACTTTAGCAGACAACAAATTTTATATATTTAAAGCTAGCATTATTGGTAATTCACACGCTTCAGCTTTGATGATGTCATCATCCTCTTATTTTCCGAAAAAGATGCAAAATAGTTAAGCCCCAGATTGCTAATAGACGAATTTGTGATTTAATCCCCATAAGGGAATATGGATCCGCTGTCCACTTAAGTCATTCCATTCCAAGCTTCACAATTTTTTTTTTTTTTTTATAAATGATTTCTCTTTGTGTTTTATATGTCACGGCTAACATAAGGTAATAAATCCAGAGGAAATCACTATCTTTGATCATCAAAGTTCTGAATTATACAAAATATAATCAGTACCTTTGATCATCAATTTTCTTTTTGTGAATGAATGTAATTATAATGCATCTTGTGCACAAAATTTCAGATTTCTATTTACAACATTGAAAATCTCATTAGTTCGATTATAAAAAGTTTTTGTACTGGCAAGATCAAAGAAGCATCTTAATCCCAAAAGTAAAATAAAATAAATCATTATGGATGCAATTTTTCAAATCACAAATGAATCACTACAAATTTCGAATCAAAATACAATTCTAAGATGCAAGGTGATTTTTTTTCCTTATGCCTCCAGAAAGATATATAGTGCAAAGAAATGAATGAAACATTAATAAAGATGTCCAATTTCCCCTGGACAACGTTCTTGTGACATAAGCATTTCACTTATATTGCTAAGTTTAGAGCACTTTTTCTCGCTCAAGTGGGTGTCTCTCGACATTTTAATGGATGTCATTTACCAAAATTAAAAATAAAAATCGAGTGATGTGTTTTCTTTAGTGTCATCATCACTTGAAGTGGCAATTCGCGATGCAGGTGACATGCCCTACACGCCTCTTCCATACTTCATGGACAGGTGAATCATGTAGAAAGTGCGCAAATGTAAATCTTTCTCAATTGCTTGTTTTATAAGTGTGAGGGGACACTTTTTGCAAAATTTATAATGTAATTCTCAAATTAAACTATGTGTTAAAGTAGTGATAACCGGTAGAACCCGAGAGAAGAGATGAACTTGTTTGTTTTGATCAATTTCTTTTCCTTTTTCTTTTTCAATTCGAACGAATCTTTTTAAGTAGGAACCGGTTTTTAGGGAAGAAGTAGACATCTTGTTGCACACCACTCTTTTTAACTTTCTTCTTGGCATTGTTATTGCAATATCCAACCCGTCTTTGGAGTCTTATAGCAGCCATAGTTATAAATGCGATTGTTGATTGAATTTGATATTTATCACAAATGTAAGTGCGTCTGAGAGTGAGAGAGAGAATGCGTTGACGAAGTTTACATTCATCTTTTTACGCATAAAGTGGAGTTGAAGTTTACGTACAAAATCGTCAAGGTTTAGACGGTGACCCTTGTTTGAGGACCATCTCCAGCGCCTCAAGCACGAAATGCATCAGACTAGAGTTCCAAGAGTCGCAATCGTTTCTGGTTAACTGGGCACAAACAAAATGACTGGGGTGCGCTTTGTCGGATGCATGACTGGCCGTGGTTAAGCTGCATAGCAAGTTCTTTTCAGTCTCACAAATGCAATGTAAATTCTTGCTTCAGCTAGTTGATGGAAAATCCTTGAACTCAATCAGTCCATTTCTTACATCCTTTTCCTAAGAACAATTGCCTTATCCCGACTCAAGTGTCAAATGATAAAGGGAAGCCAAATGGTGAACATGTAGTTCAAATTAAATTTGTCCACTTAATTTTCCTTCTCATGCAAGAAACTAGAGGAGAATGCATCGTGAACACAAGTAATTAGAATCATATGTGCGTAACTCGTTACATTTCTATTTATGGAGACACTATAATTTCTAAGGGATTGATTTCATAGTCTGATGGCTTCTTATGCCGTATGTTGCAGGAGCTGGAACAGTTGACAATCTCTCGGACTCGTCCCTGGGAAGAAAAGGCTCTCTCACGGTTGTTCGTATCTTGAACGCCATCTTTAGTTCCTTTTTTTGTTTTTTTGGTCGAAATCATCTTTAGTTGCTTGACTGCCCTCTCTCCGGATTACTGGACCTATTGCCTCATCTGCTTCGTTACCAGAGTCAGCATGCGCGGAGTCGGCCTATGGGCTTTCGTACTATCCAACGAGCCTACTGGCCCAAAGAAGCGCAGGGCGGCAAGGATGTCCACTTTCTACTTCTACTCGCGTGGCATCGCTCCTCTCCGGCATCACTTTTGTGTCTCGCTCATGGCGGGCCCTCTACATTACTTCCTCCAATGCCTCCATGTTCTTCCTTGCGGGGGTCCTCCCTTTCATCTCAGAGTCCCCACAGTGGTATTTTGTCCGGGAGAATATTGACGAGGCCATGAAGATTATGCAGGCTACCGCCAAAGCCAACAGGAAACACTTCCCCAGCAGAGTCATTCTCTCACTCGATGAGGAAGTGAATAAAAACTCGAATAACGCTCGGTCCTACAAAGATCAGATGGACACAAGGGATGTCATAAGAGGGTCTCTCATTGATGTGGTGAAGTTGCCCATCACTCTGATTCGCCTTTTCTTGTCCGTGGCAATCAATTTCCTGTGTTCAGTCGTGTACAACGGCATTAGCCTAAACGTCATCAATCTTTAGCCCAACCTTTACCTAAATGTGTCCTCAACGGGGTGGCTGAAATGCCAGCCTTTATGATGCCAGCAGTCTTGCTTGACAAGCTCAGGAGAAAGCCGTTGGCGATTGGAACAGAGTGGTTCAGTGGATTCTTCTGCCTTACGGGAGCTCGATGAAGCTACACGGGATATGGAAAGTGGTCAGGATGGCGTGTAGAATTCTCGGGATTTTTGGCATGGCTGGCATGTACAATTTGCTCTTCATCTACCCAGCGGAGCTCTTTCCAACCATGGTGAGGAATGTGGCTCATGGCTGTGTAGCTCAGGTGGCGCAAATAAAAGCGATTTTGGAGCCTTTCGTGGCGGTTCTAAGCGGCAGCTTCCCATCTGCGGTCTATGTGGTTTTTGCCATTCTGGGAGGAATACTAGCGTTTTACCTGTCGAAGCCGTCAAATCAACCTCCATATGATACAATGGCCGGAACGGAAGCTCGGGCGAGTGCATGCACGAGCGTATGAAGGGGCTTAATTCTCTTACTTAAAATTAAACGTGATTAATGTAGACTTAAATGACTGTTCTTGATAATAGGAATTTCCATCCTTCGTAAAAGAACTGAAGGGTCACGGACGGTCCCAGCGACATTGACTACAGGAACACATGATCACTTCTTTCTTTTTCTTCTTGGTTATGCCTTTTTGACCTGAGAAAGCAGGATGACAGAATCTGTCTCTTAAACAAGGAGAGAAATGCTCCCACGAGTATATCTTTCAAGTAGGTTGTGTTGCCTTAAAGCAGTTGCCATCACATGGTTAGAGCACATTGTACTGATCTTCGACTCATAGTTGTTTTCAGATTAAGGCACTGTACTCCACTTAATGAAACGGCCAATTTCACTGACTCAAGAGTACTAGGCTATGCTGTTCACAGTAACACATGGTTAGCTTACCATTCAGTGACTTCTAAGGGATCAGAATGACTAACCTGGTCAAAAAAAAAGAAAAAAAAAAACATGTATGTCTAACCATTATGCCACTAATGTTTTTACTTTGATCCACTTATTTAAGCTTCTAATTTGTGAATCCACCGGTTCTTTGAAATAAAAGGCTGAGTGTACTGCCAGACCAGTACTTAAGGACTGCCATCATTAGGTTGCATAATCTCTCACACAAGGGAAAAGTTTTTACTTTTACCATCGCGCTTTTTCTAATTAAGCACAATGTCTCTTAATTGGAGGTACAAGGCCAACAAGTCAATTAAGAGATATGTCAGAAAGCTTATTAGAGACCCCGCAGAAAATTGTAAGAGAGAAAGAAGAAGAGAGAAGGAATAGAGAGGAGGAGAAGAAGGAGAACGTAAAAAAAAGAAACAAAGAGGGGCTGTAGATTTCTATAGCAACAGAAACCCTACACCCATTGTATTTATATTGAATATAAATTGTATATAACAATAATACCCTTATGTAAGTAAAAAAAAGAAATAAAACTCTGATAATAAAGGAAACTTAATTAAAGTAACTTAACACTCCCCCTCAAGCTGAAGCATATAGGTCACTCATGCCCAGCTTGGAACAACTAGCAACAAAAGCAGGACAAAACAACTAGCAACAAAAGTAGGACGAAATAATGCTTTGGTAAATATATCAGCAAACTGATCTCTAAAGGCAACGAAAGGAGTAACAATCAACTTTTGCTTCACAGCATCACGAACAAAGTGACAGTCAACTTCTATATGCTTAGTTCGCTCTTGAAAAACAGGATTCCTAACAATATAAATAGCTGCTTGATTATCACACATCATATCAATAGGTTGATTAATAGAAAATCCAAGCTCATGGAGAAGAGATTTCAACCACAACAATTCAGCTACAGTATGTGCCATAGCACAATATTTAGCTTCTGCACTAGACCTGGCAATGGTAGTCTGTTTCTTGCTTCTCCAAGTAATCAAATTACCACCAATAAAGGTCCAACACTCAGTTGTAGACCATCAATCATAGGTTGATCCAGCCCAATTAGCATCAGAATAGCCAACCAGAGTGGAAGAACCATTAGATTTATAAATCAGTCCCTTACCAAGAGAGCTTTTAAGATATTGAAGAATGCATCATACAGCATCCCAATGAGCCTTCTTAGGTGACTTCATAAACTGACTCACCACACCAACAGCAAAAGAAATATCGGGACGTGTAACAGTAAAATAAATTAGTTTCCCAACTAGACGTCGATATTGATGCCTGTCTTCAATTTCATTTCCATCATCAACTCCAAACTTTTGATTTGGATCCATAGGAGTATCAACTGGCTTGGAAGCTAGTGTACCTCTCTCAGATAAAAGATCATGAGCATACTTTCGCTGAGACAAACTAATGCCTTTTTTACTTCGTAAAACTTCAATACCTAGAAAATACCTAAGAGTTCCCAAATCTTTAATCTGGAATTGCTGCTGAAGAAAGGACTTAACCTCAGAAATGCCGGTCATATCACTACCAGAGACAATTATATCATCCACATATACCACAAGAATGACCACCCCTGACTTTTTCTTTCGAACAAAAACAGAATGATCAGAATAATATTGGTGGAAACCATATCTAGAAATCACTGAACTGAATTTTTCAAACCATGCTCTTGGAGACTGTTTCAACCCATAAATGGCCTTATGTAGCCGACATACTTTACTATGATTCTCCCCCTGAGTAACATACCCAGGAGGTTGCTTTATATATACTTCTTTAGACAAATCACCATAAAGAAAAGCATTCTTAACATCCAATTGATATAATGGCCAATCGAAATTCACAGCAAGAGAAATAATAACACGAACAGAATTGAGACGTGCCACAGGGGAAAAAGTCTCAAATTAATCTACTCCATAAGTTTGAGTAAAACCTTTAGCAACGAGTCGAGCTTTAAGACGCTCGATTGAGTCATCTAGATTGTACTTGATAGTGTACACCCAATGACACTTCACCACATCTTTCCCAAGGGGAAGATCAACCAATGACCATGTTTGGCGAGACACTAGAGCTTCCATTTCCACATCCATAGCTTTCTTCCACTCAAGGTGAGACAAAGCCTCAGTGGTAGAAGTAGGAATTTTGTGAGTTTGTAATGATAAAGAAAATTTATGTAATGGGGAAGGAAGATGTGAGAGAGACACATAACGCTCAATAGGGTAAGCCAAAGAGGATTTTTGTGTGCAAGATCGAATACCTTTGCAAAGGGCAATCGGAAGATTGTCCGGACCAGGAGACAAGGAGGAAGATTGATTGGAGGGCATGGAAGAGCTGGAGACTGGTGGTGCCATAGACTGCTTTCGCCACTGATACACCTGCAAGGGAGGAGAGACTGAAGAAGGACTAACAGAATCTAGGGGGATTTGTAATGGGATAGGAGGATCAGCTACAATGTCAGTTGAAAACTCTTTACTCTCAATAGAATAGTATGGTGTGCCCTCGAAAAAAGTAACATCGGCATTAACATATTGCGTATAAGTTGTAGGATCATAACACCGATATCCCTTCTGTGTACGTGAATAGCCGAGAAAAATACATTTAGTAGTACGAGGAGATAGTTTATCAGAACTGGAACGTAGGTTATGAACAAAACAGACACACCCAAAGACGCACGGGGTAAGAGAGAATAACAGCTTGTCAGGAAATACAATACTGATTGGTGACTGATGATTGAGGACAGTGGAAGGCATACGATTTATGAGGTAACATGCGGTAAGGACAGCATCACTCCAAAATGATTTTGGCACATTCATATGAAATAAGAGTGAACGAGCAACTTCTAGAAGGTGACGGTACTTTCTCTCTGCCACACCATTCTGCTGAGGGGTATAAGTACAACTTGTTTAATGTATAATGCCAAGATTAGAACAAAACAAAGAAATTGATTTCTATGTATATTTTAGAGCATTATTTGTTCGCAAAATTTTAAGAGATGTATTAAACTGATGTAACCTCACGATGAAATAATTGGAAAACATGTAAAAATTCAGAACGGTCATGAAGCATATAGAGCCACGTTAAACGAGAATAATCATTCACAAAAGTAACAAAGTATTTAAAACTATTTCTACTAGCAATACGGGAAGGTCCCCAGATGTCTGAATGAACAAGTTCAAGTAAAGTAGATGCACGATAATCATTACAACTAGGAAAAGAACTACGATGATGTTTCCCAAGTTCACAAGCCTCACACTCAAGAGTAGAAATTGATTTACACTCGGGAATTATTTGTTGTAATTTAAATAAAGATAAATGTCCTAAACGAGAATACCATAATAGGGGGTAATAGAACTAGCAGCTAGACCATTGGCGTCAGCAGTGGAGACACCACTTAGATAGTAGAGTCCATCACATTCATGCCCTCCATCAATCATCTTCTTTGTCTAGAGGTTCTGAAAAACGCAATGAGATGGGTAAAATGTAACTGAACAATTAAGAGCTTTAGTTAACTGACTAACAGATAACAAATTTAAAGGAAGTTGGGGAACATGTAAAACAAAAGACAAAGATAAGGAAGATGTAAGTGAAACAGTCCCTGATCCAACTACTTGAGTTGAGGAACCATTAGATAAAATGACTTCTGAGAAAGGACTAGAGTTATGGTGGGAAGAAAATACTTCTTGCTTACCCGTCATATGACTAGAAGCTCCCAAGTCAATGACCCAAGAGGTGCTAGGAGACAAATTAGAGAAAGAGGCCATGTTACCTGTATGTGCAAGAGTGGCAGTGGATGAGAAATTGAAAGTCTCTAGTTGTTGGACACGCTTGATGAGTTGTGTAACCATATCATCTCGAGCAATAGACTCAGAAGAACTACCCCCGGGTGGGATAGATGGGTTCATGTAGCTGTAAGACACATTTTGAGCACCCCCTTCAGACACAACAGTATTTACAGTAACTAATCGTTGAGCCCACTCAAGCTTGCCATGCTTAGCCCAACAAGTGTCAACAATATGACCGGATTTGTCACAGTATATACACTGACGGCTATTTCGATCAGAACTTTGTCCACTATGTCCACCACCACGACTACGACCTCCCCCGAAACCACGATCTCTATTGGAAAATCCACCACGACCACAACCACCACTACTAGCCACAAATGCTGAATTATCTTTAGATGACGTAGATGATGGAGGGACAATGCGCTGGATTCGACAAAATGCTTCATTCATAGAAGGAACTCTCTCACTAGCAAGAAGCTGACTTTTCACAGGCTGTAAGTCGGCATTCAAGCTAGATAAAAACTTGGCTACTTGAAATTCAGCTCGTTGTGTCTTAAGTCTCTCAAGATCAGCAGTGATAGGCTGATAAAGATTGAGTTCTTTCCACATACCTTTCAAAGCACTATAATATTCTCCAAGAGACTTGTCTCCCTGTTTGAAATTAAAGATCTTCTCATATAATTCATAAACTCTAGACATATTTTTGTCTTGTGAGTAACTCTCCATAAGATCATCCCATACTTCCTTAGCAGTTGTATGGAACATGACATTAGCAGTGGTGGATGGTTCCATACTATTCCATAACCACACCAGAAGTGTATCATTCTCTCTCATCCAATTACTATATTCTCTAGAATCTTCAGCAGGGGAGTCTATGGTAAGATAATCAAGTTTCCCTTTGGCATTAATATAGACCTTCACAGCTTGGGCCCATAACAAGTGATTAGAGGATCCATTTAATTTAATAGTGGTAATCTAAACATTGACACTATCTGTAGGAGCCTTAATATCACTCATGACAACAATCTCAATATAAATATATCTACCACTAATCAAGAAGGCTGAAACTTTAGTGCAAGAGACAAAACAACAGCACTAATATATAATCAGATATAATTGGCTCCATCAATTAACCAAAGGGATGCTGAAAACTCATAGAATAAACTGCTGTATAGAAGAAAGTACTCTGATTTTTGAATCCGTTGATCAGTAAGTGTTGTAATCCATGTTCACAAATCGAACCTGATGAATCTGATATTTTCTTATCTCATATGTATCAAGACTTGAAGAGAAAACAGACAAAATTTGCAACTTTAGGTGGCTACACACGAGAGAAGAAGTAGGGTTACTGGGGACTCTCAAAACAGCAATAGGATCAAGTAATCAGGTAGTTAGATTTGCTCTAATACCATGTCACAAAGCTGATTAGAGACCCCGTAGCAAATTGTAAGAGAGAAAGAAAAAGAGAGAAGGAATAGAGAAGAGGAGAAGAAGGAGAACGTAAAAGAAAGAAACAAAGAGGGGTTGTAGATTTCTGTAGTAACAGAAACCCTACACCCATTGTATTTATATTGAATATAAATTGTATATAACAATAATACCCTTATGTAAGTAAAAAAAGAAATAAAACTCTAATAATAAAGGAAACTTAATTAAAGTAACTTAACAAGATACTTTGCATAGGTCGACGTTACAGTGAGTGTTTTATTCACCCCTCCACCTTTACTGGTGTCGGCGATTACTATACCGACCTACCAGTTTCTTGAACACCTCTTATGAGGTGCGGTGGAGAGGGTAGACTCCACCTGAAAGGGCCCCTTATATAATTTTTTCTTCCCCATCCAGGAGGGAAATATCCCCATTGTTTTATGTTCCAAAGTCCAAACGAAGCAGTTTTAGGACATACTAAGGTCCACATTTACTTTTAATATGTTTAATCAAGTCTTCCTACTTTTATAAGTTTTTTAATCAACACCCCTAATACCAAATCCGACCAAATTTAGTTGACAGGTTGTCGAATGGCACCAAAGCACAACAATGATAAAGTATGTGGATGCCCACATTGACGTTTGCGGAAAAATATTTTCAATGTAGATAAGGTCAGAGATTGATGTCGATAAAATTTAGTCAATGTAAACACCCATTAAACGTCCACATTACAAAAAATTTGTCCACATTATACTATGTCGTTGTATGAGGCCACGTCAGCTGGATTTGGCCAAATTTGATATTGAACAGACTTGAGTAGAAAGCTAGTAAAGGTAGATGGGCTTAATGAGATAAATTAAAGGTACAAGGATTAGAAAAAGTGTTAAAATATAGAGGTGATAGGTAGAAATTTGCCATCATGAAAGTATACATTATGCTATGTAGAATCATCATTTAACAAAGGTATCCTAAGTTAAGCCATGTCAACGGAAATAAACGGTAACAAATTGAATACACATGCTTCATAGATACACCAGACACTGCAAGATGGTCACTCTAAAATCAAACTTGCTATGGTATATCCGGTTGAGACATGAGAAAGTATCTATTCAAGCAACGAAAACAAAGGCAAATGACAAGTAAGGAAAACAAATCGAGAAACACAGAAAGAGAGATGCTTATCACAGATAGGAAAAGAAAGCCTAAATAAATTAAGCATATGTCATCAGAGGAATTGGAGGAAGTTCAAAAATCAATCGAATATTACGATGTGGTAATGGCGATAACTTCGATGTTCCCTCCTATTAGAAGACAATTCATCCTCCGCTGATCATCCACGGCTTCACAATTATTGGTCTAGAGCAATTAAATTTTGTTAGTCATTTGCAAAGATCATCATCATAATATATAAAAATATCGTGCCACATGACTATTAATGAAAAATCTATCAACCTATGTATGGCCCTGCATTTCGAGATAGCTTATAAAAACATTATCTCTGGCCCGTTCGCTTAATGACACCTAAAAATGAGAAGAACTAGTTTACATTGATTTAATTTTTTGATCACAGAACAGTGATTAATTTAAAAATAAAAAAGGAGTTGAAATTGAAAATAGGAGTACTAGATGAGGTAAAATATAAAAGGCAACGGAAAGTAATGGAAAAAAAAAACAGTTAATGCCCTCTTAAATTGTCCCAACTAATAAAGTAGAACTTAAGAATTAGACTCGATAATTTGGCACTTTAAAGTGTAAGAATATTGCCATTTTTATTTTTTGAAAGTGAAGGGATTGCCCTTTTTTTAACCTTACTTTCAAGCTTAAGAATTAGACTCGATAATTAGGCACCTTTTAAGTGTTAGAATATTGCCATTATTATTCTTTGAACAATGCCATGGCAACTAATTTTCAATAACAATATAACCATTTTGATATGCCTTCAAGCTATAACAAAAGTTATATGCACTGGGCCTAACAGTTGGTGTATACCGTACCGTGGGAGATTGATCTTTGGATGGAGAGAATAAAAGAAATGTAAAACTTGTGGATAACTTACCATAAATCTTGATGAGGGGCTCGAGGGAGATAAGGGCAAGGGAATCGTTCTGCTTCAGCGTGTCCCACGTCATCCAATCCATCAAAATCTGTCCAAGGGAGGAGGGAGGAGAAAGGAGGCCATTGTCAAGTGGGTGTAATCGCAAAGGAATCCTCTTCAGCTCCGGACAATCGTATATTTCAATATATTGGATGTGATCACAACTCTCCATCCGATCACATATCCTCTTCAGTTTCGGAAGATCCTGTAGAGTCAGGCTTGTTAACTTTGGGAAGGAGGTGCGCGTCATGTGAAGGGCGGTGCCTACTATCACCTCTATGCCATCGCACTCTTTGACTGCAATCTGTTGGAGGAAAGGGAGGTGCAACAACATGTCATGCGTCAGCAGCACCCCCTTAATCTTGTTGCATTTTTCTATTTCGATCTTTGTGAGAGAAAAAGTGGTACCCGTTGGTAATGGCCCACTTATTATTTTCTCTAATTTCTCACATCCGTATATTCTAATGGACTTCAAATTTGGAAGGCGAGTGGCCAGCCAGTCCCATTCCACCACTCTTTTCATTTTAGGACAACTGAACACTTCCATATAGTTCAGACTAGGCGCTGCTACATCGATCCCCTCCAGTTCCTTTGAGTCCTTGATTTTAAACCATTGTAGATGTGGAAGCCCCTGTTGCCCCTCCACTGGGAGATGCTTCAGTTTGGAACACCAAGCGATTTCCAGTCCCTGCAGGTGAGGGAAGTGGACAGCACCCAGCTCCTCCAACTCCTCCCATCCCAATATCTTCAGCTCCACTAGATTCTCCGGTAGGCCTACCTCGCTCAAACTTGTCACCCCACTGCCCCATCCAATTGTCAGTACTTGCATATCTTTCGGGAGTAGATTGTGGCCATCCCCATTGATTTCTTCATCTACCTTTGCCGCAATATTGTTGCAACTTTGGATACATATACGCAACCTTTGATTGTCCAAATTGGAAACCTCTTCTTCACGAGGTTTTAAAGAAAATAATCGAAAGAAATTAGACATTTCTTTGACATATCAAATTTGAATAAGAATGCTAATAATTCGAAGAAATTAGACTTCTCTAATCTCAAATTAAATAGAAAGAAATTCAATATGTGCAAATATGCAATTGGAAGTCCAAGGAAAGTGTTCCTTTCTAAAAACGAGAGGGACTAATTTACGCTGCTTTAATTTTTTGATTAAAGTATAGTGATTAATTTAAAAATCAGATTGGAGTTTCAAAGTGAAAACAGAGGTACTAAATGAGCTAAAATAGAATAGGCAACAAAAAGAAAAGATAAAAAGCATTTAACATGCTCTTTTAAACCAGCCTAACTCGTGAAGTAGAACTTAAGAATTGACTCGATATTTTGGCACTTTTAAACGTCATAATTTACCAAAATGAAGAAGTGTAGTATTTTTAAGGTACAACAGGGAAAAAAAAAGAAAAGAAAAGCGAGGATTGTTGCCAATATTACTGAAGTTTTCAATAATAAGATAACCGTTTTGATATACTTTTGAGTTGTGATAAAAGTCATACGCACTGGACCTAACAGTGTGGTATAAGGTTAGCCAAGAAAAAGGGGGAAACTTACTATATTGTGGGAGTCTATCCTTAGATAGGGCCGGCGAGAGATGAAAGGATAAAAGAAAAGTAAAAAGTTGTGGGTGACTTACCATGATACCTGGCCAAGTGTTCAAGTGAAGGTGGGAAAATGGAATGGTCCCACTCCAGCGATTGCCACGTCAGTAGATCTATCCAAATACTATCGAGAGAGCGGGGAGGACAAGGGAGCCCGTTATCAAGCAGAGGAAGCCTCTTTAGCTTTGGACAATTTGTTATATGAATAGATTTGATCGAAAGGCAACTCACAGTCCCATCACATATGCTCTTCAACTCCGGAAGATTCGATAGAGTCAGGTGTGTCAAATTAAGGAAGGAAGGCTGCATCATGTTGAAAACAGTGCCTATTATCACCTCTATGCCCTGGCAGTCTTTGACTGATAAATATCGGAGGAAAGGGAGGTGGCCCAACATGCCATGCATCGTCAGCACCCTCTTCAGGTTGTTGCATCCTTCTATGTCAATATTTGTAAGACGACAAGTTGTACTGATGGGCCCACCTATTATCTCTTCTAATTTCTCACAACCTCCTATTGTAAAGGACCTCAGATTTGGAAGGTGAGAGGCTAGCCACTCCCATTCCACCACCCTCTTCATTTTAGGACAGCCATACACTTCTATATTATAAAGAAAAGGTGCCGCTATATTAATCCCCTCTAGTTCCTCTAAGTCCTCGGTTTTAAAACATTGTAGACGTGGAAGCACCTGCCCCTGCCCCTCCTTCAAGGGATGCTTCAGTTTGAAACACCTACTGATATTTAGTGTCAGTAGGTAAGGGAAGTGGACAGCACCCAGCTCCTCCAGCTCCTCCCATTCCTCTATCTCCAGCTCCTCTAGATTATCAAGTGGGCCTACCTCGCACAAACTTGTCAGCCCATCGCATCGTCCTACTTCCAGTACTTGCACATTTTTCGGAAGTAGAGCACGGCCATCCCCACCAATTTCTCCATCTACCCTTGCCGCAATACTATGGCAACTTCCGATGTTTATAATACGCCTCTTGTGCATATCCCACCTGACCCTAAAGTGGTGGCCTCGTGATTCATTCAACCCCAGTTCATATGATTGGGAGCTATTTTGCTCAAGAATCCTCACCCATGCATTGAATGTTTCAACATTTGAAATAGAGCAATAGAGTACTTCCACCTTCTTTGGTCCTATCCCTAACCATGACGTCCCCTTATTTATAGCCAGATATTGCAAGTTCACCAGCTTCTCCAACATTCCTTCTGATAACGTCTCGATCTTTGTGGCAAGTAGGTCAAGGTAACTCAACTTTACCAACATGTCCATCCCCTCTGGCACTTTTTCAAGCATTTGACACCGACTCATGTCTAACTTTCTTAGGGATCCCAACTTTTGTACACAAGGTATACGACATAATTTCTCACATGAGTGGAGCAATAGTGCTTCCAAGCTCTCCAAGTGAGAGATGGCGTCCGGTAAGTCTGTGAGCTTAGTGTAACTAAGATTTAGAACCTTCAGCCCCTTCAAATGCCTAAAGAAAGATTCAGGGATGGCTGCCAAAAGAATATTACCAGAGAATGATAGCGTCATAAGTTTGGGGCAATTTGGCGATATGTCGTTTGGGATTTCTCTTATATCGTTGTCTTCTAAAAAGACTTTTTCTAGGCGATTAGTCCAGAATTTTTCCTTTGGAATTTCTTCCAATCCCATATGGTCCTTGACCATGTAAGCTGGGCTCCTCATTATATGCAATGCCATGTCTCTTATCAACGGGTGTAGATATATATCTCGTTCTACATCATCACATAGGCAAACCTTTCTTAATTTATCCAGTATGGCGTTACCCTGTTCGTGCAGTTCTTGCCGGGTGCCAGTTCTATCTAACAAATCCTCATCTATGATATACTCTATCAACTTTGTTTTATTTCGAGTAAATTCTTGATATCGTTGTGTTAAATGCAAGAAACACTGTTGCATTTGAGAGTCATCCAAGTTCACGTAACTAAGTTTTAGTCTCTTGAACACGTTAAGTTCCACCCTCGACTTCTTTAATTTCTGCCACATGCTTTTCCATTCGTGCACTTCTTCTACTCCTCTCATGCGAGTTGCAATCTCAATAATCCCAAGTGGCAAACCCCCACACCTATTAACAATGGACTCCGCATTTTTTTCAACATCTAAAGGAAGTTCTCTCCCAAAGCAAAGTTTCTCTCTAAATAAGCTCCAATCATGTGGTGATTCTAGAGGTACTATTTTGATTTGTTTTTGGCAGAGCATCTTATGACATACATCTAGTGATCGAGTTGTCAATACCAACTTAATGCCTCCCTTCTCAACTGGAATTCCTACATCCTCAAAGTCGAAGTGCATCCATAGGCCATCTAAAATTAAGATAGCTCTTTTATTTTTTAAATGCCTATTCAATATGGACGCCCTCCTCTTCATGTCCCTATCCTTTGAGATATTGTCTAATCCGACTGCGTTGGCAATCTCGTCTTGTAGTTTACAAACGCTAAACTTTTGAGGTACAGTGACCCAAAACACATCATCAAAGCCAGGATTTTCAAGTACTCTGTTATGGACATGCATTAAAATGGCTGTCTTGCCAACTCCGCCCATTCCATAAATGCCAATGATGACAATTTCTTCCTCCATTAAATAGTCACAAATCTCTTCAATTGTCTCCTCGCCTTTTTCGCCTACTAGCTTTGTTGTTATCAAAGGTGAACTTTTCCGACATCCCGCGGCATATGTCGTCAACCCTTTTTGGAAGCTACAGTGGCCTAGAATCTCTTCAACTTCTTTGCTCAAGTCGTCCACTCTTTCTACCTGCTGCGCAAAAAAAGATTTTCCTTCTTGGATCGCTCGGACCATACTCCTGTCTTTTATACTTTTTGATTTCCTACACCATTGGTCATCCAAGTCTGGTACTCGGTTGCTTAGTTCTTCCAGCTTTCTTTTCAGAGTTGACAAATATTCGCCAACAAGCCCAAAAATACCTGATCGACTGTCCACTAGTGCATCATCTGTCCTCGCATCTAACATCAAGGAAATACTTACAGTAATTTATACAAACATAATATTCATAAAACAAATTGAATTTAATAAAAGAAGAAACCATCAATTATGTCTAAATGAAATTAGATAAACAATATGAGTGTAAATAAAGGATCAAAGTTTCAAGGAAGGCAGGGTATCTGGGGTTGAGCACTTGCCTTGTTGCTGGGCTTGGTCTCTTAATGGGTTGATGAAAGGGTATAGTTGAGGTACGTTGGGTTTAGATTCTACTTTGGGTTTGGGGTCTGCTGGGTTTAGTTGCTGTAGGTTCGGCTTGAGCCTTTCGACTCTTGGAGTATCTATGGGATGGGTTCAACTGATAATTGAGCCGGTATGGGATGGGTTGGATTGATATTCAGGCCTGTATGGGAAGTGATTCTCCCTATATTTTAATTAATATACAAATACGAAAATTGAAGTATGTGTCTTAGCATAAATTACTCCATAAAATATATCATATTTTATACGAATCTTAATGCTTTGAACAAAATAAACTACATTACTATAATATTGAGAGAAAATAATAAACTATTTTAAAGAAATACTTTATAGGAAGAATTACAAAAAATGTTGGAATTTCCAATAATTGCTAATTTGCAACATTAAAATTATTAAATTAATCTCTCTCTTTTTTTCAAGATAAAACTCTAGGTACTAAATGGGGTTAGCAATCCTAGTTGAAGGCAAAATGAGTGGAGAGTGCAAGATAATACTACTTGCAAAGAGGATAATCAATCTCTTGCACTTTAGACTCCTATCAGCCACTCTTAAAGGCAACCCTCAAGAAAGAGCTTATTACATCTATATAGATGCTAACATTTATGTACCTATTCTTTCGAAAAGTTCGAGCGGCAGAATACTACAAAAATTTAGATCAACCACATAAGTTAAAAGTAGAAGTTAAAAATAAAAGTCCCCTTCAACAGACCCTGAGTTGAATATTGAAATTAAAAAAAAAGGAGATTTACCTATCTCCATAATAAACTTAATAGCAAAATTACTATAGGAGACAAAGCATGTGGATATGCTGGCAATCATATACTTTCAGTAGGATCTTTATACATTTTTTTAAACTCAAAGCATCATCATGTATTTGAAAACTGATCATAAAATTTTTCTAGAACCAATAGGTTTTGGATAACAATATTCTTTATGAACCGGTAGAATCTGCACGTTGATGAATTTTCAGGAAAAAAAAAAAAAAAACTCCAGAGAAACATGTCATTCGTTTGATTAGAAACAAAAAAGATTATTGAGAATTCAAATAGTTGAAGCTGAAGTAGCCACTTTCAAGAGGACAAAAAGAAAAGCAATGACCAGAGTAAGAGTCTAGGTCCAAAAGAGGATTCCTCATTTTTTCTCTCCTTCATATAACAATAAGTTATATAGATTCTATATTAATATTAGCAGAAATGCCATTTATGTAGATTATAATAATTTTGAAGGAACACTATAACTTATTATATTCATAACCACAAAAAAGCATATATATATATATATATATATATATATGTTTATACATATATATATGTATGTATGTATGTATATATATATATATATATATATATATATATGTATGTATGTTTATGATGACTTCTTTTCTATCATCACATATCTTGTTATCCGTCCAGAAGTGGCCAATTCAAATTTTGGGCTCATTTAACTTTGAAATTAAAGTATTTAGATATGATCAAATGCATAAGATAATTCCTATCTATGCAGTTGATAGATATCGAAGGATCTACATGAAATATCTTTTATGCAACACTTTATTTTAAATCAGTAATAGTATTTAGCGTACAAATCCGTGATTTGAACTATTCAGTTGTATTTTAATTTCCAATTAAGATTTCGTATGGTTAATTTTTGTGAGATGCGTTGCTTGGCCAAGAAATATGAGATAAGTACACATTTGGACTTGTAAGGACCCAGGTCACATATTGTCCATTTTGGACACTAAGTCCTCACGATTTTGTTTTTCTCGAGCAGCCCATACTACCCCAAAAAAACATGTATATACAGTTAGAGGGACCCAAGCTTTATAAGCTAGCCTAGGACTCCCCCTAAGTAATGTGGGACATGAGACACACCCTTAGCCTCGCTCGCGTACTGTCGAGGCGATCTTAGTCCGTCCCTCCATACTGCCTCGGGTCTGGGTCATCACAGGACTTGTCGAGGGGGAAACAAGGAAATTCCAATGAATTTTATAAAGTAGCCAAGACAATACCAATCCCGTCAACACCGTCAACACCGTCAACACATCGTAAATACATCGAAAATATTCTGAAAACTTGAAAATAATTACCAAATGCATGCTTAGTCTTTCTATACATCTTCTTTTTTGATTTGGAAATACTTTTGGTAATTCGTTAGGGAAACATGCATGAAATATGAAATGATGTTTACAATTTTGGTACATGAGATAATAGATGCCTGTGCAAGCTAATATAATCGCCATCTCCAAAGTCAGCCCACTAGCAAGGAAAGTTCACTGATCAAGTGAACTTATTTCGCAAGCAGCAATTTGTGCGAGTTTATTGTTTCTCTCAATCTTTGCATCTGATAGGTGGCATTCGGTTTCAATTAGCAAGTTATTATAGCTAAATCTAAAGCTTCATATAAAAGCAATAGCGTATACATCCATCTCTGTATAACTAAATTTTTAATTGATTTCTGCGGAATGCACCGGTATACGCCTAGTATCCCAATTTCTGAAGATGACGCAATTTGAATTGATAAGCGGTTTAACGACAGATGCTTAGGTAAGAGTTGTAGCTCCTGTGTTTCACATGACTATATATTTGTTTAAAAGTAAATGCTCTTTATGTAGGGGATCTAAGGGGATAGAGAGAGCTGTGACTTTTTCAAGATTTGAATGTCACAATTGAAAAGCACTTGTCTGTTCATTTTCAAAGAACTGTTAGTTATGATCGACTGACTCTTAAACTCTCCCTGTTCATTTTCTATTGCTATTCGGAATCTAAGCGTCCTGCTATATGCGAATCCTTAGGAAAGATTAGGAGACAAATTAAGCGTCACGCATGAGCTTTAACATATGGAGGATTTGGAGATGCACATACCGTGTACAACCTCTGGATTGGGTTCTCCCTCTTCTGCATTCTGTGGGCGTGGCATATTAGTCAAAGCTTCAGGTGCGAGATCTGGATGGCTGATGGGATAACTAAAATTCCATGGCTGAGTGTAAGAATCACCAGCATGAGATTGAGGTTGTTGTGGCCCGAGTGAACCCCTCAGTGGGATCACGCTTTGAGCCAGAAGAGACTGACTGGGCAAATTTGTCTCAGGCAACGGAAGAAAGGCTGATGAACCCGCACCTACAGTGCTTATCACATCACAGCTCAGGTACGGCATGGCAGCAAATGAGGTCTCTCTGCAAGCATCTTCATCGTTCGCAGTCACAGGCAAATGCGAACCCTCTTCAACATTGCCTTCTGCTCCATTGCTCGACCCTGCCGCTCCTTTACCCTTCAACGCTTTTCTGGCTTCTGATCTCACTCGGTCGTTGACGTCCTTGCAGTCATTGATCCCGTATCCTCCAACTCCGGCTAAGTGGGCCTTGATCCTGGTCACACTTCCAGCATACTCCTTGTTGCAGGAGTTACACTTCCACCTGTTGTTCTGTAGGAACTCTACATAATTTCGAAAGGAGTCCTTCTCTCTGGGCATTTTCTCTGTATCCCACAAAAGAATGAGCAGATACGTTTCAAGAAAGACCTTCAATTTTTCGGGTAAAGAATGGCGTCGGGGCTGTAAGATATTTAGTTAATTTTGGACTTGGGAATTGGGTCAAAAGTCTTCGTCAATTCCCAATTCTTTTTAGAAAAAAAAGCCATGCTTCAGTGACCCCCACCCTCATTTCTACCCAAGTTGTCTTTTCACTCTCAGATATGAAGAAAATTTGCTCTTCAGATTTGTTACTACTTTCTGTTGTGCTTTCAATGTTATCTTCTCTTTGGGAACGTGGTTTCATTTCTTGTTCAATGTTCATGGGCGTGCACTCTTTCTCGGGTAATCTTCCCATCATACGCTTTCCCTTCATCCCCTAATCTCGTCCCTTGACTTGGCTTACAGCGAAATTTCATGGCCCGGGCTCTGCTGCACCCTCAAGTTTTTCCATTTATTTGGGTTCTTTACAAACTAATTCTAAGGATACATGTTTCTACCAAAAAAAAAAAAAATTCTAAGGATACATGTAAACTCTCCAGTTTACAAACATCAAGTATGGCTTGACCAGTGGCTTCCAAAGCTAGTTTGAGTTTAGATTTGCGATGAGTTCAGACATGGATCTATAGCATCTCGTACGAGGCATTTGATCGATCACTCAGCTAATTATGCAATTTACTTTTGATAAAGCATTAAAAAGTCTTCGTTCTGTGCTCACCGGAAACATTAACTATCTTATGCAGTAGAGAACACATTCCAATTATTAAAAAACCAAAAAACAAAAACTCCACAACAGTCGTTTCCGAAACAGGACCAAACATGATTTCGGTACGCGTTAGTGCTTAGTTTTCTGGGCGATACTGGGCCTATTAAACAACTGAAGTGGCCACCGTTCGTACAGATATAGAAGATCCTCTGATGGAGCATCACGAGTCGAAACAGAAAATTTAAGTACATTACAAGTTTAAATTCCTCCGATAGAGCATCACGAGTTGAGACAGAAAATTCAGACAGGCATATATAACAGAGGAAAAGATACATACTAGGAGGAGGACTCAAGCTCCGGTCTCGTTGCCGCACAAACAAAGGCAAAAAATAATATTAAAGAGAAAACTTCTGATAGAGAAAGAAACGAGGAGGAAAATGCGGAGAAGTTGATGGTGGTCTGCTGAGTAGTGTGAGGAATGAAATGGAGTTACTGGTGAGAACAGGACAAAGACTTGGTAATGGCATAAGTCAATGAGGGCGGCGACTTTATGGACAACCCTGTCTAAAGGTGTACTAACATCTTTCTTTTCCTCGAAGAAAAAGCACATTGCAACGCTTAACTTTTCTAGTGATCGGAACGTGTTTTTTTTTTTTTTTTGGGTCGAAGATCGGAACGCGTTTGCACAGTGAATTTAGGATCAAATCACCCTTTTTCTCCATGCCCCAGTTTTATGAAACTATGAGTCGCATCATAGGATTCCGCTTGCTTGCTTGGTGGGTTCCTTTTCTCCCTCTCATTTGACATCAATGACAAGGCCGCTAGACATCTAGCCATGGCTGAGGGGCATCCGTCCCCGATTTTATGAAAAGGGGTTCGTCCCTCTGGGCATCTTTCTCTGTATCCCTGAAAAAGAACGAGCAGATATGATCCAAGGAAGACCTTGGATTTTTGTGGATGAAGAATGACGCCAGGACCGTAAGATATTTAATTAATTTTGGACTTGGGAATCGGCTTAAAAGTCTCCGTCAATCCCCAATTCTTTTAGAAAAAAAGGCCCTGCTTAGCGACCCCCACCCACATTTCTACCCAAATTCTCTTTTCACTCTCAGATAGGAAGAAAACATTGTCGGTTTAATGATGCACGGAAAACCATCCAGTTTCCACGCATCGAGCATGGCTTTGACCGGTAACTTTGACAGGTCGCTTGAGTGGGGACACGCGACGTCGTTCAGACAGGTACCTGTGGCATCTCTGACGAAGCGGTTGACCCACCGCTCTGCTAATATATATATTTTGGTTGATCGCTCTGCTAATATTTATGACAAAGCTTTTCTCACCGAAATTATAGGGCGCATTTGGTAACGATTCTATTCCCTAAACTGATTCGATAAAAATTAATTATTTTTTATTTTGTTCCTAACCGATTCTCGAATAAAAACGTGTTTGGTAGAATCGTTCAAAATTTCGATTCGTAATAGAATTGCGTTTAATAACGTGTAGATTGATTACTGCTCCAAATTAATTTCTTTTAATTTTTAAATAATTTTTTTAACTTTTTAACTTTTCTTTTCTTTTCTTTTTTTCCTTTTTTTTTCCTTTTTTCCTTTTCTTTTTCCTTTTTCTCTTTTTTTTTTTCCTTTTCTCCTATTATCCTTCTTCTTCTTCCGACCGGTCGCCGGTCGGCGACCGGCCGGACAAGGGCCGGCGACCTCACCGGAGCATCGCCGGCCCTCGGCGAGGCCGGCCCTCGTCGGCCGAGCCTTGCCGGCCGCTGGGCGAGGCTTGCCCAGCCACACCGAGGCTTGGCCTCGCCCGGGATAGTGGGCCCGCGCCATGGCCACCGACGAGGCTCGGCCTCGCCGGTGGGGCTGCGCTTGCCTCCGGCCCGAGCTCGCCACCAACGGGCTCGGGCTCGCCGGATCGGCGAGCTCGCGGCGATGGCGGCGATGGCGGGCGGGGCGGGTGGCGGGCGCGGGATGGCGGAAGGGAAGAAGAGAGTTTTAACGTGTTGATTCTTTTTTGATTTTCTGGACGCAAAATCAACTTTTTTTTTATTCTCAAATCTTGTCCCAAATTGATTCCGGAACGTATTTGTTCCCTAACAAAAATTTTACCAAACACGATTATCGTCCCAAACTAATTTTGGGAACAAAGAATCAGAATCTGGCACTATTGGGATGGTTCCCAAACATGCCCTAAATAAAAAGGACCGAGAACAGGCGTTTAAAAAGCCCATTCAATCCCTAAAACCCTTTCACCCCAAAGCTGGACCGTTTTGTGCAACTTTCAAGCTAGCTTTCAGCTTTCATTTTGCTTTTAGCATTCTACCAAATATTGAAAATATATATTCTCTTTCAAACCTATCCTTACTAATCCATTATATTTTCAATTTTGCCCATGATTTTTTTTTTAATTGAAAAAAGAGGCAGCCCTTCGCAGGACCGGCGAAGGGCTTCAGCTGTCGGCGAGCCAGATCTGGCATCGGCAGTCATCAACTGAGATCGCCCGAGGTCGGGCGACCTCCGAGGAGGGTCGTGCAACCCAGCCGAGCGCCATCGGAGGTCGCCTGACCTCGGGTGACCCTCAGTGAGGGTCACTCGACCCAGGGGTCGCGCGACCCAAGCAACCGCCACCTAGGTCTCGCGGCCGCAGGCTACCCTTGCCTGGATCTCGCGGAGGTCGCGCAACGGTGGCCAAAGTCGTGCGGCCCTCGTGAGACCCAAGCGAGGGCCGCTTGCAGCCGCGAGACTTAGGCGGCGGTCGCCCGGATCGCGCAGCCCCTAGGTTGAGTGACCCTCACTGAGTCGGGCGACCTCCGGCGGCCCTCGACGGGTCACACGACCCTTGCGGGGGTCGCCCGAGGTCGGCCGACCTCGGGCAAAGGCTCGGCCTAGGTCGCGCGACCCTCGCCGAAGGTTGCCTCGACCTTGGGCAACCTTAGCCGATGGCCGTCGGGGCTAGATCTAGCTCATCGGCGGCTATAGCCCTTCGCCGGTTCGGCGAAGGGTTTAGCTCAATTTTTGTTTTTGTTTTGTTTTTGTTTTTTTTAAAATTATATATATATATATATTATACCCATCAAAGCCCATTGCAAAAGTTTTTTACCAATTGCACATTCTGCTAAAAGTTCATTTGTAAAAAGTTTTACCAAACACAATTGCATTTTCCTAGGTAGCTTTGGACTTTCAGCATTTGCATTGGACTTAAAGCTCATTGCGAATGCTGAATCAAACGCAGCCTAAATGTGGTCCTCTATGTCAAAGTCTCCATCAGCTCTGTGCCCAATACTCTAGAAAGAAGGGAGGGCCTTCTTATTCTCGGCGCACATGACATATGCAATATTTTCTCCTAGAGTCGAAAGCAACGAAGTAGCTAGAGACGGAGTCGAAGAGGCGGTCCAGTGGCTTGTTGGTCGGACAAGGGTGGTATTGTAGTCCGTCGATCGAGTGCAATGGTACTCCGAGGGAGAGAGAGTCAGGAGCGGAGAGAGAGAGTTAAGCAAGGGAGGGTTTTGGCTCACTTGGACATGTGGCATAACACGTTAGCACACAAGATGTATGTTCTCAGTGGCCACCCTTCTAACATGGAAGGGAAAGGTGGGGATTCAAATCCCCATTTTCTCGGAAGTTGGGGTGAGAAGACGATTTTGTTTCAGGAGTAAGTTTCAACTCCTACTGAAAGTGAAGGTTAGAATAGAAATAAAATAGGATCGATTAAAAAAAAAAAAACGTATGTAATAATTTCTTAAAGTGTTTTACTATTCTTCACATAGGCACACAAGATGTATGCAATATTTCTTCTTGGTTGAGGGGGGCATCAACCCCTTATATTACAAGAGATGATCAAGGAAATAAAAATATGCACGGAATTGCACAATCCCTATTTTACAGTAGCCACCATTTTTCCACCACAAATCAAGGATTTATTCATAGCTTTGAACATAGCCGTGGAAACAGCTCAATTGGGCCGAAAAAATAATGCAAATGATCGAGCTGGTAAGCATTAAGCTAGTAGACACTGCATGACAAGCAATCCTTCTAAATGTAGCACAGGCAATCCTTCTAAATCTAGCTTGAAACTAACTTCTGAAGAATATCAACCACAAGAATTCATAGGCACGAATGAGGGCGGAACTTTTCAAACGAAATGACCAGCTTGTGATTAAAAATGAAGAATTACATAGAAAAACACTTATGAAACAAAACTCTGACATTTAAACGTGACACTGTCCAACTTTAGTTTACCTAAAAATCGACATCTCTTGAAAATTATATCAATTGAATATATTTTTAAGAAATTGCACGTATATCGAAAGACAAGACTAAATGATTTGTAATGATGCCGATTCCTAATTCCCAACTATAATTCAAGCGAAAAAAAAAATCTTCACATATGGGGTCGAGTCTAGTTAAATAGGGTCAACCTGACCGAACCGCCAAAATGGTTTAATAATGTTAGAAATACTAAGACTTACATAATAAATTGATTTATTTAGTGATGGAATAATCTATAATTAGTTATTTCCATTAGCAAAATCTTTTAACCACCCAATAGAAAATCTATTACTTGACTTGACAAACAAATTCAGGTCCCGAGTGTTAGTATGCCTGGATTATTAGAATTATTTTGATCATAATGAAAATCCCACGCATTTTTGTTGAAACACAACATGCACGTAAGAAAACTAAACTTTTCATAACGTCATCTAGTATGTTCGTCCAAAGCTGATGATCAACTTCCTACATTTTCTTCTAATTTTGTTCCATCGCATGTGGGCCGTCTACCGTAGCGTCTTATATGAATCAGTGGCTGGCGTATTAGCATTGCATTGTATTACATTGATCCATGAGCTCTATTTTCATGTGGGAATGAAGTAGTAAATTTGCTGGGTTTAAAGTAAATGTTTTGGGAATTATTTGGCATGAACTTGCCCACCAAATGAAATTTTTCGCAGACCATCCGACCAACCCATGATGTGTTTCTGATTTTGGCAATCTATACCCTTTTAATTGGAATTCCATATATCTGTTTTTTATCTCAACACATTCTTGCGATGGGAGCTTGTATGGTCCTTTTAAGGGGCTGATCCTTCCGTCACAATTCCACTGCAATCATGTACTTTTTGCCATGAGTCTTATGGAAAGTATCAATAAAACTTCCAAGTTGTAGATCATTGACCAAGTTATTTTCTTTCATAATTCTACAAATGCCAATTTTTATAGGAAAGGCGAATAACCAAAAAAGTATTAAATTTATTATAATTATATCAATTCCATTTGAAATTTTTCTTTTTTGTCAATTGAGTACTAAATCAATTCAGTTTTATCGGGCTAATTTTTTGCCAATTAGCATAAATACAAAATATTTAAAATTTAATTGATTAATAAAATTTTAAGATTGAATTGATATAATTATAATAAATTTAAAATTATTTTAATAATATTTCCTCCCAAGGAATTATACGGTCCCTTTATATATTTTTTGCCCCATGTGCGATTGCTCTATGCATCACGAGGGTCAGGCTAGCTTGGTCCCAAAAAGGTAATACGCTAGGCTATCCAGTCTGTCAAGTCCCACTCACATGTGGCCCATTACACAGAAGCGCGCGTCCTATTCTTTCTTTTTCTCATGTAGAATTCGCCAATTTGATTTATTCATACAACTTTCGCAATCTTAGGAAGGTGCCAGGAAACTCCCAATGTTTCGACCGATCATGTCCTAACCTAAACTGGGTGCATGCGGGCCCGGTAACCAATAATTCAGTCTCTAGCCCCATTAACGGAGTAGCTTAAAGTTAGAAGCACCAACAATCAGAGGACCGTGGACAGTCGTCCTATGAAAATTTCCTAAAAAAATCTTCCATCCGAGGACAACAATCGTGTGCTTCCTGTAGCTGCAACCAATCTGACCGATATCTTCTTCCACTGACCTCCATAATGGAGTGTTTTTTTTTTTTTTTTTTTTTTGGGGTCGAATCCATAATGGAGTTTTTTTTTTTTTTTTTGGGTCCTACTCTATTCCTACTCTACACTCACTCTCAGACTTTTGCCTGCCTCTTGCAAAGCGTGGGAGTCGAAACCCACTCTTGAAACTTACTCGTCCCCACTCTATCCCCCCGAGAAGGTGATGATTTGAACCTCTCACCTCCCCATTCCATGTTGGAAGAGTGGCCAGTGGGGCGAATCCCAGTGATTCCATAATGGAGTTTAATGGATCTTTTTTTTAACAGAGAATTTAATGGATCTTAACTGTGTGCCCTTTTTGCATCTCTCTGTTTTTTTTTTTTTTTTTTTTTTTTTTTTTTTTTTGCACATCTCCTTTTTCAGTAACGTGATGAAGTTTCTCACCGAATGTGAACAAACTTTTCTTTGTCAATGCGGTAGGACTTCGATCAAGGACCGGAACTTCTCGGATGGTGTGCTTCAAACTAGAATAATGAACCCACAGAAAGATGGAAAGAAGGAACTCATTAGTCTCGAAGTTGCCAATTTTATATTGGAGCTTGTTGACGGGAGCGTTTTGATGACTATATTATGGTTCGATGACATTAAAATTGATATGTAGTCATTTGACATGCCCAAAAGCATTTAAACGAAACTTAAAAGGAACCGATTTTAATGTTGTCCGGATGGCAAGATGGTTGGAAAAGATTGCATCCCTCGCTAGGCTTCAGTTGGAGATGTAAAAGGCAGTTTGGGTTCTCTGTCCACTCCAGAGGAAATGCACAATGAAGACTGAAGTCACAGAGTTGATTGATCCTATGCACTATGAAGCGGTCCATATAATTGCCTTCACAATAGTTAAGATTATGGGAAATCCCTGATTTACTAGTGTATTCTTTGTTACTATCATCTGACTAGATTCTAAATATACATATATAGCTTGAGTTTGTGATGAATATTGATATAAAAGTACAATATAAAAATGTCCAAAAAAGACACATCTAGAAGTCCACAAAAGACTTAAATTAAGTATGAGAAAAATGGCAATTCACCACGAAAAGCACAATTACTGCGTACTCGAAATTAACCCATTCAAATGACTTGAAGAGGTGCATGCGATTGACAAGAGAAGCAAGGGAGTACAAAATGAACATGGGGTGATAAGAATACTAGGGATTCATGGAGGTACATGATATATAGGATCACTTGCTTTATGAGTACTCAGCACATGCGTTTCCTCCGATTCTTTGATCTTGCTCAAAAGGCAAATCAAATAAATAAATGCATTCCTTAGTCCTTACAACATCTTTTGTGGACGACAACAAAACTCTAACTATGCCGGTTCCCTATATTTTAATAAACACATTCATGAGGCTCTCCCGTCTCCCCCGGACGACCCCGCTCTTGGGATATCTCTTCATTTTATTTGGGTTTTGGCTGAATCTTTTTTTCACTTATATTGCTAATTTAGGGCATAACTCAATTTAAATCAATAGATTGGGGTGTCTCGACATCCCAAGAGATGTGCTTTACAACTGCCCCCCACTCACTCAAAGAAAAAAATGGAATAAGTGCATTAGAAGTTCTAAAACTTATCATGAAAATGCAATTAAGTCTTAAAACTTTCAAAAAGTGCAATTAAGTTCTAAAACTTTCAAAATGTTCAATAAAGTTCTAAAACTTGTCTCGAAAGTGCAACCAAATCCTAAAACTTTTTAAATGTGCAATCAATGGAAAAATTTAGATTGAACCATTTTGATAAGTTTTAGGACTTGATTGCATTTTTTGAAAGTTTTAGGACTTAATTGCACTTTATGACAAATTTTAGGACTTAATTGCACTTTTTGAAAGTTTTAGGACTTAATTACATTTTCATAATAAATTTTAGGACTTTCAATGCACTTATCCGAAAAAGAATAAAAAAATTTAATGGACGTGCCTCGTCTAGTGTCACCATCACTTCCGGTGGTAATTGGCAATGCGTGTAACGTGCCCTATACGCCTCTCACATACTTTATGGAGAGGTCAATAATGCCAATGTTGGGCAATGTCGTGAGGTCTTGTCGTCCTGAAAGGAGGCAAAATGATATCAAAGTCTTGTCTTTAAGAAACGTGCTTAATTAAATCTATAATAAAAATAATTTTCACAAAAACTACAATATCATTTCTGAATAAAAATAATTTTTTATTCAGATTATTTTTCAATACCCACAAAATCTCACGTGATATTAAAATATTCGAATCTTCTAATTGTGTATTTGATTCTCCTATCTAAGACCAAAGTCTAGCCAATGTTATTATATAGCATCTTCATTTGAGAATAGTCGATGGTGGTTGTAAAATCTCACATACATAATTTACAGCATCATACTTTGCAGTCATTTGGCGGTAACGTTAGCTAGATTTGGTCGGATTTGGTGTAAGGAGCATTTGATTAGTAAATTTGTGAAAGTAGAAGGATTTGGTTAAACAAATTAAAAGTATAAGAAGTAATCACAAAAAGTGTGAAAGTACAAGGGCTAGAAGTAGAAATTTTCTTTGTCCGAGAGACACGATTTTCTGCAAATTCAACATAGAGATGGTCGTGACCTAGTGCGATAGGTCCCCAAGCACCAATGTCGTGGTATACTCACCTTTTATGTCAATGAACAGGTGGGGTACTTGCTCTGGCGTAAGGGCAGTTTACCATTCACGTTCGAAGTTCGGTGTTTAAATAAGAGGATCAAAGTAAAATCGTTAGTAACAAAATGGCTAGGCATTTCTTTTTCAACATTTCAATAGCAGGGTTAGTGATTTTGATCCCTTATAAGTCTCTAATCGTAAGCTATGTGTTGCCATGCACAACATGGACTAATACTCTCGTGTCTGTGTGATATGGACGGTTCATTATGCCGAGTACAATACCTTAATCTGCAATAAACTACTAGTCGAAGTTCGGTATAAGGTGTTCTCATCGGCCGATGCAACTGCTTTAAGGCCACACGAGCGACTGGAAAGAGAACAAAGGTTCTTTCCATTTGTACTGAAGCTGATTTTCTGTGCTTCAGGATACCCCATGTTGTTACAGCCTGATGCCACATATAGATCCAATTTTCACTTTATCTAAAATCTGTGGTACCACAGACAAACGGTGTAGTATGCACCCATTACCCCATAAACAGGAAGAGAACAAATGATTTCATACACACACAAGACTATTCCACAGATGCAGAAATCATAAGCATTAGAACATGAATTCCCGTCTATAAAGATAACATCAGGTTGATGTGGTAATTCAGTGACCCCGGAGGAAATGTAAGCATTGTAACAATCAGTAACAATGTGAAAAGTTTGCATATGCAAAGCGGGTGATGAAGAATTGTTGGCTCCTCGACCACAGTGGCTTCAAGAGAGATAATGTTAGAGAGAGATAAAATGAAATGAAGAGCAGAGAAAGCAGAGAGAATAGCAGAAATAGTCCATATAAAATGATAGATAATCAGCTAGCAGGAAAAAACCACCCGTCTAATCAGATTAGTCTAGACTCTATATTTTCAAAACTTTTGTTCTCACCTTTCCCAGAATCTAGGAAATACATAACCGACAAATTGCAATGTCAGTTTAGCCAGAATTTCAAGTGTCATAATGACCATCGGTTCTGCACAGCCATAATCAATTATGAATGAAAAGAGCTACCATAGAAGACCACCAGTCCAACTGAATTTACTTGGGATCTAGATCTTTAAAATCTGTGTGGTTCCCATCTTTCCCAGAATCTAGGAGATTATTAATCACTTGTTAGCATATTCAGCTTTTCATTATCACTGATCTCCTAACTCTAATAGCACTCAGTTAATTCCATATCTAAAAAATTAAAAATGCATAGCAATTGTATTGCACTCCCCGAACAAAAATGACATAATTTCGGAGCTCCATAGCCATTGATCATCATCACATCCTACTCTGCCATATAACTGTATAAAAGCGCAATGTCGAATTCCCATGACCATCAGTATATTCCAGATTCCGATAAATTGGATTCTAACTGACCCCACTAGAACAGAGACGAGGACAAACGGATCGATCAAAAGCATAACCCGATCGCGCCGCGACTCTCCTGGTTTGACGACAAGAATCGACCCGATCAAATTACGAACCGGATGCCGCTTACCCTCGTCCACATAATTTTTTCCAACAAATCATCGCTCCCTAGGTTCCGCCCTCTCCTAAACCCCAACTTGCGGCCACCACCGCCCTCGGCGATCTGGAACGCGCCATCGTCCAACACCAGCATCTCCTCCTCCTCTTCGCTCCCTCCCCATCACGCCGTCCAACCTTTCCCCTCCCACCGCCCTCCTGATCCTCCCCGGCGACATCTTCAGCAGCCCTCCCCTCCCAGATGGAGCTCTCAAGCGTGAAGCACGGGAACCATGCTCCCCCGCGGCCTCCTCCTCCTCCGCCGTCGACGGCGGAGAGGAGGTCGAGGCGGCGAGTGAAGCCGTTGCCGAAGGAGGCCTCGCAGGAGTGGGGGCCGGACGCTAGGGTTTGGGGAGCAGGGGAGGTCGGAGGATCGGCCGTCTTTTCAGGTGTATCGAAGTTGCCGTCGCGGTGTAGTAATTACTAATTACTAATTATAATGCATTTTTTTACGCAGGTTAAAACGGCTATCGTAAGGTAATAAATCCAGAGGAATTCACTATCTTTGATCATCAAAGTTCTGAATTATACAAAGTATGAATCGTACCTTTGGTTATCATTTTTTTTTTTTGGGTGAATGAATGCAATTATAATGCATTATGTGCACAAAAATTCAGAATTCTGCTTATAAATTCATTGAAAATCTCATTAGATTGATGATAAAGAGTTTTTATACAAAAAAAAAAATCAAAGAAGCATCTCAATCCCAAAAATAAAATAAAATAAATTGCTTTGCAGACGATTTTTTCAAATTATAAATGAATCATCACAAATTTTAAATCAATATACAATTCTAAGAAGTCGCATTAATTTTTTCCTTATGTCTCTATTGATGAAAGAAGTCACTAGAGATGAATTTGTTTGTTCTGAATATTATGAATAGTAATCCATTTTTAGGGAGGAGATTAACATCTTTTTATTGCGGACCACTCTTTTTAACTTTCTTATTTGGCGTTGTTATTGCTACGTCCAACCTGTCTTTGGAGTCTGATACTAGGAGTGAGCATCAATTTAGGGTCAACCCTAGACGGATCCTGGACCGGCCCAACCCCGCTGGTCCTGGTCTAGTTCACAAAAGGATCGGGTTGATCTCTTGTCTTGAGATCCCTAAACCAGCGCTGTGCGAGTTGATCTTCGGTCTTTGGAGTTTAAGATTAGTCTAATCCGGATTGTATATAATATATAATATATTATGTATAATTTTTTAAAATAGAGAAAACCCTAACAACATTAAACAGCTCCTTAATAAAGAGTCTAAGTAATTTTACACTATTCTTTAATAGCTAAGATTTTTAATATCTTTTACGGCATCAACAATTATATTTACAAATGAGGAAAATGTCTCTGTGAGGAGTCCTGACGGCGTTCAAAACAGAGTAAATAACTCCTCATGGTATCCTCCTCCAGTACTCTTTTTTTTTTTTTTAATGTCTTATTTGTCATCTTAATCTTCAATTTGCCAAAATCGAAATAAACAACTTTCTTGCTTGCTACTTGACACTCGACTCCCTCGCTTTTGGTGGCTTGCGCCGCACACCGCTCAACACTTGCCCCACTTGACGCTTGCTGCTCGCCTCTCTTTGCTAACCTCACTTATCGTCAAGCTCATTGAGTCGGTCCGGTCTTTGGTTGCCTTTTCAGGAAGTACAAAAAATGAAACAAAAAAATTATTAGTCGGTCTTGGGTTGACCCTAAAATTGAACCGAATCCATTGGGTTGATCCGATCTTTGGTTCCAGACTCAATAGGATTAGTTCTCGGTTCCAAAAATTGAGGATCAACACTATGTGAGTTGGTCATAAGATTAGGAGGCGGATCAGCCCAACCTGGACCATGCTCATCCATATTTGATACATTTGGATAGTTATTGATATAAATGCGACTCTCGATTAAATTTGATACTCATCACAAATGTAAGTTTGTGTTAGGGGTGAGGGAGTGCATTGATTGAATTGTATCCAAGATTAATCTTTTGACTAAAAAAAAAAAAAAAAAACCTTAATTTGGTATATTTGTGATAAATTTACTTCTTTATTAATTTCTATTAAATTGAATTAATACAGCAAAACCACAAATCAGTATACATTTGACAAATGGAGAATAAAACCCTAAATTGGTACACCTGTCAACTGCCACACATTATCTAACTTAGCAAGTTGAGAATAAAATTTAACAGAAATTAATACAAAATAAATGACATATGTACTAATTTGGAGGGTTCTGGTGGTAAAAAAAATAGTTTGGGTTAAATTTGTCATATATGTATTAATTTAGGATTTTTCGTGATATTAAATCAGAATAGCATTTTCGAATAATCTCTTAATGCCAATGTAGTGGCGGCCATACATAATGTGAAGTCGCATAAGATTGGATCATTTGTTTCGGGTCCTTAGTTTGGAAAATACAGAAGGGACAAACATCTTATGCCCAACGTTCAGTAGACTTAAGACATGACTAGGATTCTGAGTATGCAAGGAAAACTACTTTGTAATGGTCGTTTCAAGAAACAAGTCCATGTTGAGATAGAGAGAGAAAGATGGCGAAATCCTTAAGGTGGTGGTGCTACTTAAGAATGGAATCCACTAGAGTGGAGATGGCCATTAATGTTTCCCAGCCATGGTGGAATGCCACTTCTTTTTATCCCCCGTTTGTCACAGATATATTGGTTTGTGATTTCACAAATGGCCTAAAAAAACACACTTGTTTCAGAATACATACCTATTATAAGAACTAGCTGTGAATTAGTGATATCCATAGGTTGAGGAAATGGTTCTAAATGTTTTGGAGTAGCTTGTACAGCTATGGGTTGAGGAAATGTACCCGTCTCTAGCCCATAGCTATTCTCTAATTCATGTATTGATCTCAAGAGGAAGATTGGTACAATCACCGAGGCTGGCGATCAGCAAAGGGAAATAAGGAAAAAAAAAAAAAAGGAAAAAGAGAGAAAGGAAAGGAAAAAAGGAAAGAAAAAAAGAAAAAAACGAAAAAAATTCAGAAAATTTAAAAACTTTCTTGATGTGAAGATGTTGCAAATTTAAAATAAAAAATGAGAAAATTTCAACGCACTAGTAGAATGGGGCCGTAGAATGATTCCCTCATTCTTAAGTTTTATTTATTCCTCTGCTTCACTTTCTTGATGTGAAGATGTTGCATATACACCGAGAGAGGTCCAAATTGTCTTGGTGATCTCTGCCTTCCGGTATGAGGAATGAAACGTGATTCACAGAGCCATCCGTGTAACAGCGATTCCAATCTCCTCAAGTAAGAGATAATCTATAACAGTTAAGAAGGAAGTGCATTTTTCTCATGGTACCATTGACAAGAGATAATCAATCTGTAACAGGATTCAAGTCTCCATTTTTTTTAAAAAGCTGGCGGCTGTGCGTCGACAGAGATTAGACATTTGTAGTAGCCACAGCTCATGTGAAGAGAGTATTACTTCTTCACTATTAAACTAGGCACTTGCATTTCCAGTTCAAAAGAAAAGGCAGTTTAAATTGCACATTCAAACTCGACTTCCAGCACCTTTCGTCAACTATTGTTTTCATGATAGAGAAATTCACTGTTGGTCGTGCAAAAGAATTCCAATGGCTCATCAGGTTCCCTCAATAAGTTCTAAATCATAATGAGTCAGATGTAGAAGCTACTCCATCCCCACTCCATTTACCAGTGCAGGTTTCTTGCTTCCTTGTCACCAACACAATCCATCACACATTCGTAATAACACATACGAAAGCATATTTGTTCCAATTTGAGGAAGAATTGTTTGCTCTAAAGAGAGAAGGAGGACGACATTATCTATCTAGAATTCTGCTTACTCTGGCTAATTGCCATGGAGGATCAATTCATCAGATCCGAGCTCTGAGATCAACCCCGGTGAACGATGTTGAGGCTAGAGAGAGGGTGTTATCAAGCAACAAAGACATGGAAGTCCATTCAAGTTGGGGCGAGAAAAATAGAAAAAGAAATGTTTAACAATGTAGAAATGAGTTATAATACAAACCGAGAAATAATCGACAGATATGCTTATCACAGATCGAAAACGGAGTCCAGAGGTACCTTCGATATCGATCGCATAAGGATTCATCCTCTCCATCGTCGTCAGAAGAGGATTTATCCTTCTTCTAATTCATCCTATCCCTCGTTGTCGGAAGACCTTTCATCCTCTCCACCGCTGTCAGAAGACCATTTATACCGGCCTAGGTGCAGAATGATTGCATTTTGTTAGTCACTTGCAAAGTGGGGCCCCAAAAGATAGGTTTTTCTATGTTCGTCGAGGGATTAACCCCAAATGTACCGCGTCCCTATTCATGAAAATCTATTGATATATGTATTGAGGTGCATACCGAGAGAGCTTACAAAAACTTGACATGTCGACACCTACCCCTATTTAATTTCTGTCTAGCATTTGCGTTTCCGAAAGATCAGCCCTGAAAAATTTCACATGTATCTAAAGTTATCTGACCCCTCATTTCCTTTTCACTTGAGAAAACAATTTTAAGAAATTAGAGACTTCTTTCTCTAATCAAACCTAATCAAAATTAAAAAGAAAGAATGTAAACAAATTAAAGAGATTAGAGACTTCTTTGGACAATCGAACTTGATCAAATTAAGGAGAAAGAAACTTAACATGTGCATATATGCAATTAAATTTACAAAGTTCGAGAACAGTATTCATTTCTCAAAATGAGAAAGACCAATATATGCTGGCTTAATTTTTTACTTAATGTATAGCGATCAATTTAAAAATCAAAAGGACATGAAAGTGAAAATAGAAGAACTAGATGAGGTAAAACAGAAAGGCATCTAAAATAAAAGGAAAAAAGCATTTGACATGCTCTCTTAGGGCGTATTTAGTAATGCTCCCGTTTCTCTATTTTTTTTTTTTTTTCTCCGATACAGAAATAGAACAAAAATCTGTTTGTGTAGGTTTTTGTTATCAAAAATAAATTTGGAATAGAATCAAAAAATAATAAATAAAAAATTGCTTCTTTGTTCCTGAAAACAACTCAAGAATCAAGCCTAAATTATTTTCTTTTCTTTCTCTATCTCTTCCTCATCTTCTTCTCCTAACCAATCGCTAGCCTCGGCAATGGCTAATGACCTACCAGACGAGGCTTGGTGACCTCACCGAAGCCTTGTTGGCCCTCAGCCAGGAGCCTCACTGTGGCTGGATGAGGCTCCCCTGAGGCTGGCTTCGTCGCTGGCAACCGGCTAAAGGAAGAAGGAAAAAAAAAAAATTAATAAAATTATTTAAAAATTAAAAGAAATTTTAAGTCACAAAAATATTTGAAGTCATACCAAATACATTTATATTCTAAGAATGAACATCTTGTGCAATTACTAAATGCTTTCAAATGCTTATAAACTCATCCAGAAAATAGAAATTGAAAAAATTGTTTCTGAATAGAAATAATTCTCAAGAACAAACATATTATCATATGTGTCCTAAAAGTCTCCCAACTACTAAAGCAGAACTTAAGAATTGACCCAATATTTTGTGGCTATGTAATAATAACTTATCTAAACGAGCTCTTTGGCTAGTTGATTTGTCAGTGGCCCATTTGACATTTTTAAATTGTTAATGTAATGAATTATTTTTGTTGTTTCAACTTAACGAGATTTATATATGTATATAATTTTACTTTTTTAGGCTTTAGCATCTTTTCAACAATGGTGTCATAATCGAGAGAGGGGGGGGAGGGTAAAGATACAAAATATTTCTGAGACTGATACTAATTTTTCTGAGTTCACTAATAATTTCTTATCCCTATATTGTGATCATTTTGTCACCACGGATTGTTTGGCGTATAAGGATTTGTGCATCATTGGTTGTAAGATTATTGTATATTTAGATTCTATTTGTTTCACAAAAAATGAAGGATTTGGAAAACATCTCTTTAAAAATGATCGCTTGAAATAATTAGTTAATGAATTTTTATTCATTAAGTGATATAAGTAATCATTTTCATGAAAAATATTTTCCAAATTATTTATCTTTAGTGAAACAAACTCGCCCTTAGAATGGCTCTTTTTGTAAATTTGTTGTGAGAATCATCTTTTAAAATCTACAAGAAAAGTAAAAGAACGAGGACCGTTGCCATTATAGTTTTTTCAAAATTAAGGGAGTATATTTTTTTTTCTAATTTTTGAACAATGCTATAATAACTGCGTTTCAAATATGATATAACCATTTTGCTATACTTTCAAGCTGTAATAAAAGTCATTTATCAATAGTGGCACTGGCCTAATTGTTCATCTTCAGGTAGTTATGTGGTACCATACTTGGAATAAAAGTTAAGAAAAGAAACGAATTTCCAGTAGCGGGGGAGGCTGATCCTTAGAAGGGGCCCATGGGAGACGGAGAAGATAAAAGAAGAGTAAAAGTTTGTGGCTGACTTACAACCAGTCCGGTGGAAGCGTTCAAGTACAGAACGGGCAACGAGATTGTCCCACTCCAGCGATGCCCACATCTGCCGATCTGTTCGAATCTGTCGAAGACAGCGGGGAAAAGTAGGGATCCCATTGTCCATTAGGGGCAGCTCCAAAGGAATCCTCTTCAGCTTTGGACATTCTGATATTTGAATAAATTGAATTGAATCGCAACTCATGACCCCGTCACATATGCTCTTCAGTTCTGGTAGAAAATATAGAGTCAGGTGTGTTAACTTTGGGAAGGAGGAGCGCGTCATGTTGGGAACAGTGCCTATTATCACCTCAATGCCCTTGCAGTCTTCAACTATTATCACTTGGAGAAAAGGCAGGCGGAGCGACATGTCATGCGTAAGGAGCATCCTTATGTTGTGGCATCCTTTTATTTCAAGAAATTTAAGAGAAGCGACGCCGATTGATAGTGGCCCACCTATTATCTCTTCTAATTTCTCACAACCAATTGTTCTAATCTCCCTCAAATTTGGGAGGCGAGTGATCAACCAATTCCATTCCAACACTCTCTTCATTTTATGACATCGGGATACTTTCAAGTTTTGCACACTTTTTGGAAGCAGAGCACAACCATCACTGCTTGTTCCATCTACACTCGCAAAAATACATTCGCAACCATCAATCAATATACTCCTCTCCCTCTTCCTCTCCCTCTTGTCTATCCACCAAAAGAAGAAATCATCTGTTCCATCCTTGGCGAGGCTATAGCATTGGGAGCTATTTTGCTCGAGAAAACTCACGCATGCATTGAATGTTTCCACCTTGGGAACAGAACAGTGAAGTTCTTCCACCTTCTTTAAATTTGCCTCTTCCCCTTCCCTTATCTTTTCAATTGCTAGATATTGCAAGTTCACCAACTTCTCCAACACTCCTTCTGGTAACGTCTCTATCTCTGTGCCCACTAGGTCAAGGTACCTTAGCTTTACTAGCATCTCCATCCCCTCTGGCACTTCTTCAAGACTTTCACACTCCCAGAGGTCCAACTTTTTTAGGGACCCCAACTTTCCTACATAAGGTATTCGACTTAATTCCTTACACTCTCGAAGTAATAATGCTTCCAAGCTCTCCAAGTGAGAGATGACATTCGGTAATTCTGTGAGTCCAGTGTTGCTAAGATCTATAACTTTCAGCCCCTTCATATGTCTAAAGAAAGATTCGGGGATGGCTTCCAAAAAGACATTGTTATCCAACAACAGACTCATAAGTTTAGGACAATTTGGCGATATGCCATATGGGATTTCTCTTATATCGTTGCTTTGTAAAAAGACTCTCTAAATGATTAGTCCAGAACTCTTCCTTTGGAATTTCTTTCAAACCCATACGAACCTTGACCATGTGAGTTGTGCTTGTAACTATATGCAATGCTAGGTCTCTTATTAAGGGGTGTACATCCAGGTACCCTTCTTCTTCTCCTTCTTCTACTTCTAGATCATCCCATAGGCAAGCCTTTCTTATTTTGTCCAAAATGATGTTACCCTCATCGTGCTGTTCCTACCGAGTGGCAGTTCCACCTAACAAGCCCTCATCTATGAAAGACTCTATCAAATCATTTTTATTATACGCGTGTTCTCCAAAGCAAAGCATTGAATGCAAGAAACACTGTTGCACTTGAGAATCACCCAATTTTATGTAACTGAGTTTCAGTGTTTTGAAGATGTCAAGTTCCAACTTCAAGTCTTCTAATTTCCGCAACAGGCCTTTCCACTCTCGCACTTCGTGTACTCCCCTCATGCAAGTTGCAATCTCAATGATACCAAGTGGCAAACCCCCACACTTATTCACAATGGACCTCGCAATACTTTTAACTTCCAAAGGGATTTCTTTCTCAAAGCAAAGGTTCTCTAAAAATAAGTTCCAAGAATCATCTAGCCGACATAGAGGTACTATTTTGATTTGCTTTTGGCAAAGCATTTTATGACACACATCTAGTGATCGAGTTGTCAATACTAATTTAAGGCCACCTTCTTCAATTGGAATTCCCACATCCTTAACCTTGAAGTGTGTCCACAGGCCATCTAAAAATAAGATAGATCTCCTCTTTTTCTTCAGATGTCTATACAATATGCATGCCCTCATCTTCACGTCCTTATTGTTTGAGAGATTTTCTAGTCTGACTACTTTGGCAATCTTGTCTTGTAGTTCATAGACGCCAAACTCTTGAGGTATAGTGACCCACAACACATTAGTGAAGGCAGGATTCTTAAGTACTATATTATGAACATGCATTAAAATGGCTGTCTTGCCAACTCCCCCCATTCCATAAATGCCAATGATGATAATTTCATCCTCCATTAAATAGTCACAAATTTTTTTGATTGTCTCCTCACTTTCTTTGCCTACTAGCTTTGTTGTTACCAAGGGCGGGCTTTTCCTACATCTTTTTTTTTCTTTTGAGAACGAACTTTTCCTACATCTTGCAGCACGTGAGCTCGGCCCTTTTTGGAGGCCACAGTTGCCGAGAATATCTTCAACTTCTTTCCTCAAGTCGTCCACTCTTGTTACCTGCTGTGGAGTAAGAGATCTGCCTTCTCGGAATGCTTGGACCACACTCGAGTATTCTCCTTTTAGCCTTTTCGCTTTCCTCCACCATGTCTCTAACTCATCCAAGTTTGCTACTCGGCTGCTTAGTTCATCCAGCTTTCTTTTCAGAGTTGGCAAATATTCGGCGAGAAGCCCAAAAGTACCAGGTCGACTATCCACGAGTGCATCATCCGTCCTTGCATCTGATATCAAGGAAATACTTAATAGTATTTTATACAAACATAATATTCATAAAACAAAATGAATTTATGACAAACCAGCAATTATGTCAAAATGAAACTGGATGAGCAACAACAGCGTAAATAAAGGATCGAAGGTTCGAGGAAGGGAGATACTTGGGGTTGAGCACTTGCCTTGTTGCTGGGCTTGGTCTCGTAATGGGCTGATGAGAGGGTATAGTTGAGGTACGCGGAGTTCAGATTCTACTTTGGGTTTTGGGTCTGTCGGGTTTAGTTGCTGTAGGTTTGGGCTTGCATTTTGGTTCTTTGGGTATATACGGAATGGGTTGAATTGATAATTAGGCCTGTATGGGAAGTGGTTCTCCCTATATTTTACATTAATACACAAACTTGAAAATCGAAGTACGTACTTTAGCATAGACTACTCATTAAAATGTACCCTACTTCATACAAATCTCAATGCCTTAGACCATATAAATTACATTACTGTAATATTGAGAGAAAATAATAACATCTTTCAAAGAAATATTTTATTGGAAAAAGTAACAGAAAATGTTAAAATTTTCAATAATTGCTAATTTACAACATTAAAAATTATTAAATTAATCTTTTTTTGCCGGATGAAGCTCATAGTAGTGAATGGGGTAAGTAATCCTAGTTGAAGGCAAAACGAGTGGAGAGTGCAAGAAAATACTACTTGCAAAGAGTTTAATCAATCTCTTACAATTTAGACTCCTATGTGTCAGTCTTAAATGCAACCCTAAAAAAAGAGTTTGTTGTTATATATTTATGTAGATTCTAACATTTACGTACCAATTCTTTGAAAAAGTTCGAGCGGTACAGTACTAGAAAAATTTATATTAAACCTAAGTTAAAAGTAGAAGTTAAAAATAAAAGTCCCGTAACCAGATCCTAAGTTGAATTTTGAAATTAAAACTGATAAAAATGAGATATACCTCATTTCCGCATCTAATGTACAAAGACTAATGCCCCACTATCCTATTAAAAAGAGCTATACGTGCTTTCAATTTGATCTTTGATTGGTGGGTGACCCACTTGAATGTCACTCACACGTGATGGTAACTAATAGCACTATGAAAAAACTAAACCACATATTACTGATGGCTTGGAGGCAACGCTTGACAATCTTTGGTCCCATTATCATACTTTTGTTAGTGTCCCAACAATTCCAACCATACTTCTTCAAAAATATGAAAACAAGTAATATTCATATAACTTAAATTTGAGACGATTGAAGGTGTTGTTGGTTAATGTCTCATGTAGGTGGCATTTGAGTGTGTAAACAATCAATTAAAGGATGATATGGAGGTAAGAATGAATCACTAAATGAGCAAATAATTTATTGTATGCCGTCAATGAGAATATGTATCCGTACAAGTGCAATATCGTGTGGATGCATATTTAACAAAATGTGGTATCTTTCTAGATCGATGTGCTTGTGTGTCATTTGGATAGCATGGGAGTTGGGCTTGGCTCTTCCATCATCACAATACAAAATGAGAAGACTTATCTAATGAACCCTACTAACATAAACTTACGTTAGTTGTTCTCCAATCATATGAGAAATATCTTGCAAATTATTAACGAATCTTGCCTAAAATTACTGTCCACTTCCCTTTTCTTTCCTCCCTCAAGTAATAACCACCATCTTCCCCAATCTAAGTAGCTGCAAATCTGATTTTTGAACCACCTCGTCAGGGCTTTCCTTTTTCTCTCTTTCTTACTTCAAATTGATTATTTCGCTTTTCACACATAGAGCTACCATTTACCATCTTCATTAAGCAAATCCTCGCATGCTTTTGATATGCAGATGATATGAGCCTTTCACTTAGGTGGGATATATTCCAAACAAGGGTAAGAAGCATCGGTGCTTAAATTTGGACAACAATAATCCTTTTGAACCAGTAGAATCTGCATTTCAATGAATTTTTTTTAAGAGTCGATATTGGATGAATTGCAATCTGTTTTGAAAAATCTTCAGTGAATTAAAAAAGCAATTACAGTAGCAAATCAAAAACTTAAAGAAAAATAGTTATTGTTGATAAGATAGAGGGAAAAAATTATGTATGATTTCTTTCTCCTCTTAGAGTATCATCCACTCCAAATATAATTAAGTATTCATGTATTTTTTACGAGAACGTATCATGATCCTGGATAATAATACGTAAATTACGTTGATTTTTTAAAACAACTAACGTTAGCCAACGAAAGGGAAAATTAAGAATGATCACAAAAAATTAAGGAAAACAATACGTTTTGAAAGACTTACGTACTATGATAGCACATATGTCACGAATAAATTAGGAAATTGACTAAGAAATTTATCCATTATGATTTCCTTTTCTAATCAAAGCATCATCCACCCATTTTGCATTCGATAAGATAATTCTTTGAATTTTTGAATTGGACTTAGTACTTCTTATTTGTCAAGAGAAAAAAAAGCGGATTAGTTGATATCATTCCTCGTACGTTACATTGTATTCTAGGAGTTTCTCATACAATGGAAAAAAAAAATGATTCCCAAGAAAAGATGCCATTTTTTTTCGTGAAATATATATTAAAAAAAAAAAGAATGTCAGGTCTTACGTATAATAGAAGAACAAAAAAGATAAGATCTCCAGAGAAACGTAGCATTCATTTGATGAGAAATGAAAAAGAGTATCGAGAATTCGAGTAGTGGAAGTTAAAGTAGCCAGTTTCGAAGTAATAAAAATAAAGACGATGATCAGAGTAAGAGTCAAAGTGGAAAAGAGGATTACTCCCTTCTTTCTCTCCTTTTGATAACAATAGATTATTTATATTTTCTAAATAGATATAAGCAAAGATGCCACTTATCTAGATTATAATAATTTTCAAAGAACGCTTTAGCTTATTATAGTTAGAACAACAAACAACAGTTATACTTATCTAGCTTATAATAATTTTTCATTCAGATGGATGGACTCAATTGGTACAAAGTGAAAAGGTTTATGACTCAATTGGCAAAATTGAAAAAGTTTATGAATGAATTGACAAAAGTGTAAGATGGTTAGGACTTTTTGGACAATTTTTCCTCTAATACTCTTAAGTTTTAAATTAAAGAATTTAGACTTATTAAAATGCATGATCAAAGATAACTTCTATCTCTGTGCAATTGATAGACCACAAAGGTGTACAGGAATCGTTTTATACAAAACTTTATTTTCAATTACTAAGAATACTTTACGAAATAATGATTGGATGATAATCTCTAATTTACTGTAAAAGTAATAGTCTATTTTGGACCACAAAATATCAAAAAATAAATTATTATAAATTGTTATGAGATCTACTTTTTAAAAAATTTGTGACTCACAACAAATTGTTATTTTCACAGACTCAAAAACAATCATGCTAGCAAAACCCTTAACAAAAGGACACCCGTGACTTGAACTCTTCATTCGTAATTGTATTTTCAATTAAGGTTTTCTGTTGTTAATTTACATTAGATGTGTTGTTTCGGCAAGAAATATGAGATAACTCCGTAAACATTGGACTAGTTGAAGAGGAATCTGGGAAATTTCAATGAATTTTATAAAGTAGTCAAGACAATACAGTTCCCTCAACACATTAAATATATTCTAAAAACTGAAAAGTGCTCAGCCAATTCGGAAGTACTTTCGGTAATTCGTCAGTCAAACATAGATGAAATGTAAAATGAAGTTCACAATTTTGGTACATGAGATTGAAATTAGACTGATGCTTATATGGGCACTAATATTATTGTCCATCTCCAAAGTCAGCCCACTAGCAAAGAAAGTTTATTAATAAGTGAACTTATTTACAAAGCAAATCATGCGAGTTTATTGTTTGCCTCAATCTTTGCATATGATAAATTGCATTTTGATTCAAAGCTTTATATAATAGCAATAGCAAGTTTCAAAACTACCAAATTTTTGATTGATTTCTGTGGAACGCGCCTCTATATGCCTAGTATTTCAGTGTCCAAAAGATTGTGCGATTTGATTTGGCAAGTGGTATAATAAGAGGTGCTTGGGTAGATAGACTTCTACCTTCTGGGTTTTACATGATTCCTCATGAATGTGATTTGGGGGGATAGAGAGAGCTAGCTTTACTAGATTTGAGGGTCACACTAAAAGGAATTTATCTGTTCATTTTCAAAGAACCATTAATCATCGTTGACCGTCTCTCAAGCTCAACTCTTCCAATTAATTCCCATCTATTGTGTCTTCTATTACTATTAGAAACCTGCGCGTCTTGCCTATATCCTATTCTTAAGTAAAGATTAGAGACAAATTAAGCATCCTGCACGAGCTTTTAAGAAATGGTGAATTTGGAGATGCACATACCCCATGGAACCTCTGCATTGGGTTCTCCCTTTTCTGCATTCTCTGGGCCCGGCATGTTAGTCAAAGTTGCAAGTGCGAAATCTCCACCGCTGCTGGGAGAACTCAATAAAAAAAGTCGCATGCAAGAATCATCATCATCATGAAGTAGAGAGGACTGTGTCCAGAATGGAAGGTCCTGCTGTGGGATCATGTTTGGAGCAAGAAGAGAATGACTGGGCACATTCGTCTCATGCAATGGAAGAAAGGCTGATGAGCTTGGTTCTACAGTGCTTATGGCACCAGAGATCAGGTTTGTCATGGCAGGGATTGAAGTCATGGGCTGATGCGGACCCTGTGTTAGACTGGAACTGATTAAATGAGGGGAGGATGACCCTTGGACATTGCCTTCTGGTCCGTTGCTCGAGTCCACCGGTCCTTTACCCTTCAATGCTTTTCGGGCTTCTGATCTCACTCCGTCATTGACAACCTCGCAGCTCTGAATCCCATATCTTTCAAGTCCGGCTAAGTGGGCCTTGATCCTTGTTGCACTTCCGTGATACTCCTTGCGGCAGAAGTTACACCTCCAGCTGTTGTTATTGAGGCGCTCTACATACTTCCAAATGCGGTCCGTACCTCTGGGCATTTTCCCTATATTTTACAACGGAATGAGCAGATATGTTTCAAAGTATATCGTACCAACAAGGAAGACCTTGAACCCCGGGCCCCACCCTCGTTTCTACCCAAGTTCTCTTTTCACTCTCGGATAGGAAGATGCCATGTTTAACTGGGTTCTGGAAATTTTGCTCTTCAAATTTGTAACTACTTTTTTGTTTATTTTTTCAATGTTATCTTTTCTTTGGGAACGTGGTTTTCTTTCTTGTTCAATGTTCATGGGTGTGCGCGCTCTTTCTTGGGTAATATTTCTATCATGTACTCTCCCTTCAGCCCCTAATCTTGCCCCTTGACTCCGCTTACAGCAAAATTTCATGGCCCGGGCTCATCTGCACCCTCAAGTTTTTCCATTTACTTGGGTTCTTTACAAACTAATTCTAAGGATACAAGGTAAACTCTCCAGTTTACAAGCATCAAGTATGACTTGACCGGTGGCTTCCAAAAGCTAGTTTGAGTTGAGATTTGCAACGTAGTTCAGACATGGATCTAGAGCATCTGGGACGAAGCACTTGACTGACCACTCAGCTAATTATGAAATTTATTTTTTATAAAGCAATAAAAGTCTTCGTTCTGGGTTCACCAGCACCATTATGTAGTAGAGAATACATTCCGATATAATAAATAAATAAATAGAAACCTCAACAAAACCCAGACAGCCCATAAATCGACGATTACGGAGCGACATAAAGTAGAGGACTAGAGACCGAAGTGCAAAAATTTGGGTTCACAGGAGAGAAATGGGAGAACGAAAAGGGAGTAGAGAGATTGAGAGAGAGCGAGTACCTCCGAGCAGGTGAGAAGAGGGCTTGGGGTTGAATCCGTAAGAGAGCGTCCGCGATGGGAAACAAGGTTATAGCTGAAGCGGAGGAAAAAACTGGGGGCAATCCTCTGGTTTTGTGCAGAGGAAGGAGCCGAACACCTCGACGAACATCGGAGACCCGCCTGGGATGATCTATATATATTAAATTAAAACGTCTAAGACCTCTAAAGAAAAAGGTGATCTATATGTATTCCGGATGGGTGAGTCCATACTTGACTAAGCAAAACGTTTCGACTGTCCAGTAGAAAATAAGGCCTTTATTTATAATAATAAAAATTAAGAAAGCGTCTAAAACCTCTCAAGAAAAAGGTGATCTATGTACTTATATATATTTCGGATGGGTGGGTTCTACTGACAAAGCAAAACGTTTAGACTGCCCAGTAAAAAGTAGGGCCTTTATTTATAATAATAAAAATTAAGAAAACGTCTAAATCTGGATAGGTGGGTTGTACTGACTAAGCAAAACGTTTTAACTACCCAATAAAAAATCTATCACTTTTTTTTTTTCGAAAAAAATCTATTATTAACTCCACAAACAAATTCAGTCGACGAATGTTAATATGCCTAGATTATTAGAATTATTTTGATCATATTTCTGACTATCACAAAATTTCAATCAGGATTTAAGCACCCAAAAAAAAAAAAAAAAAAAGATTCTTCACGAGTCCGCTCAAGGTTGGTTGACCCAAAGCAATGTGAAAATTTGTGGGTCCGAGTAGAATAGACTCGATTTTTTGGTAGGTTGGGAAAAATGTTTCCAGAGTGGATTTCTTGTTTTCTTTCTTATCGAAAGTAAATATTTTATTCATATTTAAGAGGCTTAAAATAAAGCATATTCCAAACAGTAAAGTAAAACAACGAAACACAAAATTGCTATGATTGGCACATTCTGATTTTACAAGAACGGATTTGTTTCGGCATCAAAACAAAACAAAGGGCAATCGATTATTGAATCCCACGTCATCCACCGTAGTCCTCTTGTTTGTTCAATAGACGGTGCACGCTTAAGTTCAGCATTTTAACACCGTTATCATACAAAGACACTAAAAACAAGTTGAAAAAAGCTCCCGAATCTAAATCTAGATAGGGTGAGGTTGGACAAGCACAAAAACACCTCTAAAGAATTCACAAATTTAGATTTAGATCGGGAGATGAAAGCTTCCAAAACTCAAAGAAGTCACCGCTTCCAAGGCAATAGGAACTCATCTTATTTCTTCTCGATTTTGTTAACCTTCTTGATTTGGAGGATCCGAAGCAATGGATTGATACGTAACGATGAAAGCGAAAAATATGCCAAGAGAGCAAAGAAGAGTATGGATAGTGAGCAAGGGGAAAAAGAAAGATTACATGAAAACAATAAAACATTCCCGGATCATATCGGGATAAATAATCTTAGTTGAGAAGATGGAGCCTCCCTTTGACTGACCATTATTTTTCAGGCTTGAACGGCTAACCTACCAACAAATTTAATCATTGTCTTAAATTCCTCCGGCTCTTAATGAATGCTAGAAGGATCGGTGTTTTTTAATTTCAAACAGATTTTGGTTCTTTTTCTTCAATCATATCCTTAATTTTAATTTAGATTTCAATATACGAGAATATCTCACGCCATTATATTATTATTATTTTTTATTTCTCTTGTCCTACCATCCACTAAATTCATCAATAACCGAAATTTATGTTGGGAGTTAGCAGAGGAGATCGAGAGAGAGAAATGAAACAGGGAAGGGTGTATATCAGCCTTGACAACACATTCTGTAGGGACACGATTGTGAGAAAGGGTGCGTTTGATAACATTTTTGTTCAAAATTTGTTTTAGGGAACAAAAATAAAAAAATAAAAAAACTATTTCGTTACGGGGAACAATTTTTGAATAGAAGACCTCGTTTGGTAAATTTGTTCCCGGAATAGAAAAAGGAAATATAAACACATTTGGTAAACTTTTATAATTTTTTAATTTTTTATTTTATTTTTAATTTTTAATTTTCTATTTTTAATTTTTCCTTTTTCCTTTTTTTTTTTTTTTTTTTTTTTTTTTCCTTTTGGTTGGTCGCCGGCCTTGACCATGGTCGCGATCGGCCAACGAGGGTCGGCCTCGCCCGGCCACGGCTAGGTTTGCCAACGGCGCAAGCTCGGCCTTCCCTTGGCTTGGCGAGCTCGAGCTCGCCCAAATCCGGTGAGGCCGAGCTCACCCGGCCAAGGCGAGGCCGAGCCTCACCGGGGCGGCGACGCTCTGGCGAGGTCGCCAGCCTTTGATGGCCGATTGCTGGCCATGGCCGAGACCAGCGACTGGCCAAAGAAAAAAGAAGAAAAAAAGAAAGAAAAAAAAAAGGAGAGAGAAAAATTATTTATTGAAAGTGTTTCAGAAACAATTCCAAATTTGTTCCCGAGAACAAAAAAAAATAGATTTGGAACAAAAACGCAAACAAATGCGTTTATGTTTTTTTTTTTCCTAGAACAAAAAAACAGAAATTGTGTTTATAAACATGGACCAGGAACACAAACAAACAGCCCCAAAGTTGCAAATCACAGCGATGGTGAGACTCGAGAGCAGGAGGGCAGTAGGGCCCACGGCGCATGCACCGCGACCCCTCGTCTTTGTGACTGTTGACCCGGATCTCCATTTGGCAGCTCCATGTCCCCCATGCTTTGCTGCTAAGCGATTGGCATATTGGCCAACACCATTATTATCCTTCTTGGATCCAATGTGCACGACCTCCTCTTTACATCCTTATTATTCGAAAAATCATCTAGTTCGGCTACATTGGCAATCTTGTCTTGTAATTCATAGACGCTAAACTCCTGAGATACAATGATCGGAACACATCGTTAGCATGACTTTCTTTGTTGGTGGGCATTTATGGAACGGGGGAGTTGGCACCCTTGATGGTGGCTGGGCGAGCCTTCGATAAGCTTGCCAGAACTCACCCAATCGGTCGTCAATGACCGGTGGCAACGGCCAACGGTAGCAGTGGTGGAAGAAAAAAAGAGAAAGAAGAAGAACAAGAAAAAAAGAGAATGAAGAAGAACAAGAATAAAAGAATAAAAGAAAAGAAAATTAAAAAAAAAAAGTTGAATTGCTTAATTTTAGAATTGTTCTTGAGAACAAAGAAAAAAATTTTTTTTACTCATTGATTTTTGTTCTTGAGAACAAAATTTTACCAAACAAATTTCTGTTCTACATCCATTATCAGGAACAAAAGAATAAAAATTGTTATTGTTTGCGCGCCTAAGACTTACATAATAAAGTGGTTTACTTAGTGAGGGGACAATTTGTAATTAGTTATTTTCATTAGCAAAATCTTTTAACCACCAAATAGAAAATCTGTCACTTGACTTGGCAAACAAATTTAGGTCCCGAGTGTTATTACGCCTGGATTGTTAGAATTATTTTGATCATAATCAAATCCCACACATTTTTTTTCAAACACAACATCCACGTAGGAAAACAAAACTTTTTCAAAACGTCCTCTAGTATGTTGGTCCAAAGCTGATGATCAAAGTCCTACATTTTCTTCTAATTTTGTTTCATTGCATCGTATTACGTTGATCCATGAGCTTTATTTCCACGTGGGAAGGAAGTTGTAAATTTTGTGCGTATAAAGTAAATGGTTTGGGAATTATTTGGCATTAACTTTTCCGCCAGATGAAATTTTTCGCAAGCCATCCAACCATGTCATGCTGTGTTTCTGATTTTGGCAATCCATCCTCTTTTAAGTGGATTTCCATACATATGGATACTTGGATCTCAACACATTCTTTCAATGGGAGCTTATATGGTCCTTTTTAAGGGGTTGATCCTTCCGTCAATATCCCACTGCAATTCCATACTTTTTGTCATAAGTCTTATGGAAAGTATCAATAAAACTTCTAAGTTTTCAATCATTGACCAAGTTCTGTCCTTTCATAATTCTACAAATTCCAACTCTTCTAGGAAAGAAGAATTATCGAAAAAGCCATAAAATTGTTATAATAGTATCAATTCAATTTTAAAATTTTCTTTTATGTCAATTGAGTACTAAATCATTTGTATTTGTATTAATTCAATTCATTGGGCTAAAAATACAAAAAATTAATTTTCAATCATTGACCAAGTTCTATCCTTTCGTAATTCTACAAATGCCAACTCTTCTAGGAAAGAAGAATTATCGAAAAGCCATAAAATTATTATACTAGTATCAATTCAATTTTAATTTTTCTTTTTGTCAATTAAGTACTAAATCATTTGTATTTGTATTAATTCAGTTTATCGGGCTAAAATACAAAAAAATTAAGATTTAATTGTCTAAAAAATTTAAAATCAAATTAACATAATTACAACAAATTTAAAATTATTTTGATAATATCTCCATGTAGGAGTAGTACTAGTACCCCGAGGGATTATACGATTCCCTTCATATATTTGTTGCCCCTTATGTAATCGCTCTACGCATCACGAGGGTAATCTAGCTTGGTCCAAGAAAGTTAATAGGGCAGGCTGTCCAGTCTGTCAAGTCCCGCTCAATTGTCGCCCTTTCACACACAAGCGCGCGTCCAGTTCTTTCGTTTCTCATGTAAATTTGCCAATTCGATTTATTCGTACAGCTTTTGCAATTCTAAGAAGGTGCCACGAAACTCCCAACGTTTTGACCGATCATGTCCTAAACTGGGTCCAGGCTGGCCCGGTGACCAATGATTCAAGCTCCAACCCCATTAACGGAGTAGCTTAAAGTTAGAAGCACCAACAATCAGAGGACCGTCGACGTAACTCGTCCTACGAAAATTTCCTAAAGAAATCTTCCATCCGAGGACAACCATCGTGTGCGATCGCTTCGCGCGGTCCGCTTTCGAAATGCTTCTTGTAGCTACAACCAATCTGCTCGACATCTTCTTCCACTTGGCCTCCATAATGGAGTTTTTTTTTTTTTTTGGTCGGATTCATAATGGAGTTTAATGGATCTTAACTATGTGCCCTTTTTGCACGTCTCTCTCTCTCTCTCTCTTTTTTTGGCACATCTCCTTTTTCGGTAACGCGATGAAGTTTCTCGCTGCATGTGAACGGACTTTTCCTGGTCAGCACGGTGGGAGTTCGGTCAAGGACCGGAACTTCTCGGATGGTGTGCTTTAAATTAGAATAAGTTAAAAATTCACGAAAAATCTCAAACTTTTCTCAGAATAATAGATTTATGTTAATTTTTTTTTGGTGACATGAAAAATTCTGAACTTTGCGAATCGTAATATATTTATTCTAAACTTTTTTTTGTGATATAAAAAACCTTGAATTTTACACACATTTATCCCAAAATTATAAGGCATTTTGGTATTTTTACTTTTTAAATTTTTAAATTTTTAATTTTTTTTAATTTTTTTCTTCTTCCCTCCGCCGGCCATGGGAGAGAAGAAGAAGAAAAATAAGAAAAATAAGAAAAAGGAAAAACAGAAAAATAAGACAAAAATACCCTTGATGGGGTAAATGTGTCACAATTTGAAAATTTTAGGATTTTTCATATTACAAAAAAAAAGTTTAGAATAAATGTGTTATTTTGAGCAAAGTTTGGGATTTTTAGTGGTCTTTTCCCCTAGAATAATTACCCTAGAGAAAGATGGAAAGAAGGAACCCATTAGTCTTAAAGTTGCCAATTTTATATTAGAGCTTGTCGACGGGTTTGTTTTGATCACTATATTATGGTTCGATAACATTGGAAATTAATATGTAGTCATTTGACGTGCCCAAAAGCATTTAAACAAAACCTTAAAAGGAACTGGTTTTAATGTTGTCCGGACGGTAAGATGTTGGAACAGACTGCATCCCTCACTAGGCTTTAGTTGGAAGACTTCGATGTAAAAGGCAGTTTGGTTTTCGTTTCCACCCCAGAGGAAATGAGCAATGAAGACTAAAGTCACAGGGTTGATTGATGATATGGACTATGAAGTGGTCCATATAGTTGCCTTTACAATAGATATGATCATGGGAAATCTATGTTTTGCTAGTCTATTCTTTATTGCTATTATATGACTAGATTCTAAATACACCCATAGAGCTTGAGTTTGCGATGAACATTGACATAAATGTACAACATAAAAATGTCCCGGAAAGACAAACATTCTAGAAATCCACAGAAGAGTTAAATTAAGTATGAGAAAAATTGCACTTCACCATGCCAAACACAATTACTAAGTACTAGAAATTAACCCAACCAAATGACTTGAAGAGGTGCACGTGATCGACAGGAGAACAAGGGAGTGAAAAATGAACATGGGGATAATAAGAATACTAGGGATTCACGGAGGTTCTTGATATATAGGATGACTTACTTTATGAGTACTTAGGACATGCATTTCCTACGATACTTTGATCTTGCTCAAAAGGCAAATCAAATAAATAAATGCATTCCTTATTCCTTACAGCATCTTTTGTGGACGAAAACAAAACTCTTAACTCTGTTGGTTTCCTAGATTTTAATAAACGCATTTGTAAGGCTCTCCCATCTGCCCTGGACGACGACGCTTTTGTGACATCTCTTTACTTTATTTGGGTCTCGGCCGAAAATTTAATGGACGCGTTTTGTCCGGTGTCATCATCACTTTTAGGGGCAAACGCATTGACGTGCCTTGTACGCCTCTTACATTACTTCATGGATGGGTCAATAATGTTGGGCGGTGAAGCTAGACAAAATAATATCAGTCTTGTTGACCAGCGTATTTAAGACACGTGCTTCATTACAATTCATATGGTGATTACAATCACGATAATAACAATTTTTACACAAAATCTATAATATCATTTTTGAATGAAAATCATGTTGTTGCATCCGTTTACTCCGAGATATGTAAGAAAACAAGTGGCACCGCTTGCTGGTGACCCACTAATTACCTCCTATAATTCATCACAATTATATACGATAATCTCCTCCAGTTTTGAAAAGCGAGTGATCATCCACTCCCATCCCATCACACTCTTCAATTTATGACACTTGGACACTCCCAATGATTGCACACAACTGGAATCAGAGCACAACGATCACTGCTTGTTCCATCTATGCTTGCAATGATATGATTACAACTATCGATAAATATACGCTTGTAAGTTTGAGACTCGCAGCGATACAATGCATCCATCATGAGCTTGTATTGTCGGGAACTATTTTACTCAAGAAACCTCACGCATGCATTGAAAATTTCCACATCGGGAATTGAACAATCAAGTGCTTCCAACTTTTTTAATTTTGCTACTTCTCCTGCCCTCACCTTTTTAATCACAAGGTATTGCACATTCACTAGATTCCCCAACGCTCCTTGTGGTAATGTCTCGATCTTTGTGCCATCTAGGTCAAGGTACCTCAAGTTTACCAACATCTCCATTCCCTCTGGCACTTCATCAAGGCTTGAACACCCTTGGAGGTCTAGCTTTCTAAGGTGTCCCAACTTTCCTACATGAGGATTAAGTTTTAATGCCCAACACCTCCACAGTAGCAGTACTTCCAATTTTTCCAAGTGACAGATGGACTTTGGTAATTCCGCGATTCGGGTGTTGCTGAGATCTAGATTCTTCAGCACCTGCAGATTTCTGAAGAAATAAGTGTGGATATTTCCCAACATCACATTGTCATTTAACAACAACCTGGTAAGTTTAGGGCAATTTGGCAATATATGCCATGTGTAATTTCTTCTATTTTGTTGCCTTGTAAATATACTCTCTCTAGGCAATCGGTCCAAAATACTTCCTCTGGTATTTCTTTCAACCCCATATAGGCCTTAACCATGTGAGTTGTGCTCGTCACTATATGCAATGCCATGTACCTTGTCAATAGGTGTAGATATAGACACTCTTCCTCTAGATCATCCAATAGGCAAGCCTATCTCATTTTATCCAATATGGCATTACCTTGGTCACGCAGTTCTTGCAAGGGTGCAATCCATCTAACAAACCCTCATGTATGAATGACTCTATCAAATGCTCTCTACTAGTTTCCGAAAGGTCTTCACCAAAACAAAGTGCTAAATGCAAGAAACACTGTTACACTTGGTGATCACCCAAGTTCATGTAACTGAGTTTCAGTCCTTTAAACGCCTCAAGTTCTATCCTTGAGTCTTTGAATTTTTGCAACATGCCTATCCATTCGTGAACTTTCTCTATTCCCCTCATGCGAGTCCCTATCTCAATGATCCCAAGTGGCAAACCGTCGCACTTGTGCACGATAAACTTCACAATTTCTTCAACATCTGAAGGGAGTTTTCCAGCGAAGCAAAGTACCTTTAAAAGTAACCTCCAAGACTCTTCCCTCTTGAGAGGTTCTATTTTGATTTGCTTTTGACAGAGCATCATACAACACACATCTAGTGATCGAGTAGAGAGCACCAACTTTACATTGCCCATTTCAACTGGAATTCCCACATCTTTAATTTCGAAATGCATCCACAAGCCATCTAAAATTAGAACAGATTTCTTCATCTTCAGATGTCGATACAATATGCTTGCCCTCCTCTTCACATCCTTCTCATTTGAGAGATTGTGTAGTCCAACCGCATTGGCAATCTCTTCTTGCAGCACATATGTGCTAAATTCTGAAGGCACATTGACCCATAATATATCATCAAAGGCACGATTCTCCAAGAGTTTATTATGGACATGGGTCAAAATGGCTATCTTGCCCACTCCACCCATTCCAACAACACCAATGATGGAAATGTTCCCTTGCACTAAATAGGGATTGGTCGATCCTTCACACCGATTGATTGGGAAAGAGCCCCCATTGTTCACTTTCTAGGAAGACTCGGTGCAATATGAAAGATACACAAAAGAAGAGATACCTTCGTTTCAAAAGAAATGACATTGGGTGAAGGAGAGTCGACAATAAATTTCTAGAAATATAATTTTAGGACTTTTTTGATCTCACCCAAAAAAAGGGGACTTTTTTGTGTATAAAAAGTTGCTCACACGGTAAAAAAATTATTTATCACGTGGAGAATTGCTTACCATTTTTAGAACTATGATTCTCGATGGATTTAATCAAGTTTACTTTACATTTAGAAAACTTACCGATAAATCGGGTGAAAAGAATAAAAAGTTGATGAACGATTCAGAGGTTTTCTTTGGGGTAAAAGTAAGAATTATAATGAGCCTTTTTTCCCTTCCAAAAAGTGGAATGTTTTTTCCCTTGCAGAAGGCAGAACGCATTTTTCCAGTACAACACCGGTCCAAAAAGGCATATAAACAACCAAGGAACAGCAAGACGTCGCGTTGTTTTCGAGAGCAAGGAAAAGCAAGACGTCGCGTTGTTTTCCAGCGAGCAAGGAACAGCAAGACGTCGCGTTGTTTTCCAGCAAGGAGAATCGCGACGTTCCATTGTTTTCAGGTAACTCTCGGTGCTCTTTCCCTCCTTCTCGATCCCGCCCATTTCCCCCTGCCGCTTTGCGTGGGTTTGGCTGCACCGTCGTTGAGCGCGTCCCTTGCATCCATGGATGAGCTAAGACTTGGGCTTATAGCCGTTGAGCAGCAGCCCAGATCTGGCCTGTTTGATTCTGGTCCTGACCAACGCCAGTCGCTTGCCGCCAGAACTAGAATTGTGGCACCGAGCGGAGGAGACGGCCAAGCTAGAGAGATGCCAGGCCGCCTCCTCTACCGCTGCCAATGGCGGAGGGTGGGCTGCTGGCTGAAGATGCGGGACGACGAAGGAAGAAATTTATCGATTATCAATTGATTAACAATAAAAAATTTTCTCGATTTTTCAGGCAAAAGGAAAGAAAAGATGGGCAACGTCGTCCAGAGATAAACTTACTATGTGTAATTTATGAATAAGTGAGGGAATCCGATGAGCTCGAGCCTCGGCGCACTGTGGTGAGGCTCAAGCTCGCCTATGATCAGTCAACGGTTGCCGACGTGGCCGGCGATCGGCCAATGAAGAAGAAACCGAAAAAAAAAATAAAAAAAAAAAAAAGAAGAAGAAGAGGAGGAGGAGGAGGAAGAAAGGAAAATAATTATAACGAATAGATTTAAAATAAAAAGAAAAGGTATTTGATCAGAAAAAAGTGAGGAAAATATTTTTTTTTTTTAACTTTTGATGAAAATCATTTTTCCCTATCATAGAATTTTTTTTTCTTTTTATGAAAAATATTTTCTCCAGTTAATTTATTTTCCGTCTGACAAGTTCTCTGTTGATCTCCAAGGTTCAAAGCCCCCAATACCGACGAAATCCTGGAGTTTCTTGGCTGTCTGGACCACATCTTTCAAGACCCCAGCGGCACTTCAGCCTGGCCCGACCATGACCAAATTATGACCGTCTACTGGTTTGTTAAAGCTGTGCAACTGTCTCTCCAAATGATGTGAGGCCGAGATATGGATCGGAGGCTTCGATCTATGTTTACTGCCATCATTATTTTTCTTGGAATTGCCAATGGCATCTTATTGATGTGGGCATCACAGGTTGAGATACTTTCGCCCGCATCGATTCTCTCCTTTCTGTCACTGGTTGCGTTCTTCTGGCGAATTTGGCATCCGCGAAATTATATTAGAACAATAAAAAAAGTAGTCGGTCGGTTGTCTACTTATTGTGATTTGCTATTTTTGGTGGATGTGCGTATTGCGTCGGATGTGGATTCCTTGTTCCTGTCATTACTGTCTTTATATGTATAAGTATCATGATTTGCTGTTTCTAGGGAATGTGTGTCTTGCTTCGGAGGTGGACTCCTGCTGCTTTCTGTCATTACCGTCCTTATATGTATATATGTAGAGAAGAATATATGATGATGGTTTCGGTAGAGAAGCTAATCGGCCGTCTGAATAAAAATAAAAATAAAATTAAATATGTTTATATAAAAAATTAAATGTTTATATTTTTATATAAAATATAAATATATTTTATATAAAATATATAACATATCTATTTTTTTTATATATTTTTTATTTTTATGTTTAATAAATATATATTTATAAATATATAATGTTTAAATATCTATTTTTTTATATATATTTTTTATGTTTAATAAATATATTTTATGTTTAATAAATAAATATATATTTATAAATATAAACATGTTTATATTTTTATATTTTTTTATGTTTATATTTTTATATTTTTATATAGGCGGTTCGGCCGGGATTCGGCGGTCCGGTGGCCGGACTTAAAAAAAAAAAAATATAAACATATTTTTATTTTTTTAATTTAATAAAAGTTAATTACAAATGCAAATTTTACCAAACGGTATTTTGACCAAAGTTGTTTCTCAATGCAAATTTTACCAAACGATATTTGCATTTCGGAAAACTCCTTTCAACCAAAGGTATTTACATCTCTGCAAATGCATTCCCCAAAAGCCGAATCAAACGGGCCTAAATCTATTGCATTGATATCACTTTACTCTTAAATTTTTTAATTGAGTTAATTTAATCATAAACTTTTTCATATTTGTATCAATTCAATTTATTTGGTCAATTTAGACTAAAATTTGCTGACATAGACGTCGGCCATCCCACAACATTGATGTGGATAAGTTTTAATAATTTTTGTAAATTTTCAATAATTTTTTTTTTATTTTTTATGGTGGCCACTTTGGAAAAAGTAGCAAAGAAAAGAGAAAAGGAAAAAAAATCATAAAAATAATTAAAATTTGTCAATGTTAGTGTCGACCATACAACATAGGACAACTAATTTTTATGTCAGCGATTTCTAGCCTAAATTGACTGGATGAACTGAATTGATACTAATATGAAGATGTTTATTACTAAACTGTTTAATTTAAGAGTTTGGAACTGAATTAGTATTAGTACAATAAATTTATGACTTTTTAGTACTTTTCTCATTTGATAGACACCCACTCTCCAAGGAATGGTGTGTTGAGGGATTATACAATTCCCATTCGTTTATTTTTTTTTTACCCTTTTATGAAATAGCAAATAGAACTACGCATTGGAAGGTCGGTCTAGCTTGGTCCAATAAAATATTGGGCCATGTGAGGGCCCATTCTCATACATAACACGGATTGCTCCTCTTTCTTTCTTTTTTTCAGGTAGAATTCACTTGTTCGATCTAATTTTGCCAAACTTGTCATCCTCGAAATATGCTAGGGATTTTACAACGTTTAAACTCCATCCATCCTCGCCCAATGTCTGCGAATTCAAGCTCCAACCTTATTAATGGAGTAGCTTAGAAGTGCCAATAGTTAGAGAGCATCGACATAAGTTGTTTTTTTGGTAAAGTCATTGACATAAGTCATTCCACTTTAGTATCCTGAAAAATCTTCCGTCCGAGGTCAACAAATGTGTGTAATCGCTCGATGTGTACCACTTTCGAAATGCTTCCTTTGGCCAATCTGCTGGATGTATTCATCCACTTGAATTCTATAATGTATTTCTTAATCAATGACCAAGAACAGGAATAAAGATAAGATAATGTAGTTTAATGGAATTATCTCTTTTCTAGGTGACGGGATGAAGTTTCTCGCTGCATATGAACAAGTTTGTCGACACGCTGGGAATTCGGTCCAGGACCGGAACTTCCCTGATTGAGGTTCAAACTAGAATAATGACCCCTAGAAAGATTGAAAGATGGAAAGATGGAAACCATTAGTCTCCAAGTTAAGAATTTTTATATTGGAGCTTGTTGACGAGTGCGTTCCGCACACTAATTGGTGCCTCGAAAATATTGGAAAATGAATATGAAGTAATCTAATATGTTGCAAAGCGTTTAAGCAAGACCTTAAAAGGAACTGGTTTTGACTTTCTCTGGATGGCGAGATAGTTTGAACAGACTGAATTCAATCACTAGGCTTTCGGATGGAAGACTCTGATGAAGACAGCTTGGAATCTCTGTCCGGCCCAGAGAAAATGAGCATGAAGACTGAAGTCACGGTGTTGAATGGATTATGAAGGGTCGACATGGTTACCCTTACAATAGATAAGACAATGGGAAATTCGTGATTTCTTAGTCAAAGTTTCATTGTCAGATGAACATCTTACCCGTGATCCTCCCTCTTATTTCCGCTACCGTTAGTCAAATTCTGACGTTTAAAGTTGAAAACGCATACTTTAGTCTCATTGAACAAGCCATTCACCAAGTCCACGCTTCTCATATTTTTCATCTTTAACTACGTTAATTAAGGCAAATGGCAGTCTCTTTACCCCTTCAGAAACAAAGCTTAAACCTTGAACACCCGCAGGATGGATAACCTGTGTCTTTTGCTTGTCACAGGAAGTCCGGTTCTGTTCTTCTTGCGCTTTGTGGTGGCAGTCGACACTATTGATGCATCTCAACCGTTAAGTGACGGGGAGACGATAGCTTCGAGAGGAAGAACTTTTGAGCTGGGATTTTTCAGTCCAGGCAGTTCGAGGGGCCGTTACTTGGGAATTTGGTACAAGAACATCCCACTTAGAACTGTTGTTTGGGTTGCAAATAGAAGCAACCCAATCAATGACTCTAGTGGCATGTTGATGATCAATAACACAGGCGATAAAGTCCTCCTAAGCCACAAGAGCAATGTCATTTGGTCCACGAAAACTGCTGGACAGGCCGAGAATCCGGTTTTACAGCTCTTAGATAATGGAAATCTTGTGCTGAGAGAAGACAATAATGACGGTTTGGACACTTATTTGTGGCAAAGCTTTGATTACCCAACCGACACTTTTTTGCCAGAAATGAAGCTTGGATGGGACCTGAAGACTGGTCTCGATCGGCAGTTATCTTCTTGGAAGAGTCCAGACGACCCTTCTCCAGGAGATTTCACTTGGGGAATGGCCAACCGTAATTTCCCTGACGTTGTAGCATGGAAGGGCCCCAACAAGTACTTTAGGAGTGGACCATGGAATGGCCTTCGTTTCAGCGGGGCACCGCAGCAAGGGTCCAATTCCATCTTCTGGTATAATTTCGTATTCGAGGGAGATGAAATTTATTATATGTATCACGTCACAAACAAATCTGTGCTCGTGAGGAGCGTCTTGAATCAAACAAACTACTTGTGGGAGCGGTCCATGTGGAGCGAAGCGACTCAAAGCTGGAGGCTTTTCCTAACGGTTCCAAAGGACTACTGCGACACCTATGGCATTTGTGGTGCCTACAGCAAATGCATCAGTAACCAGCTGCCGTATTGCCAATGCTTAAAAGGATTCACACCTAAAAACCCGGATGAATGGAACTCCACTGATTGGTCGCAAGGATGTGTTCGGAACGAGCCTTTGAACTGCGGCACCCGCGACAGTGATGGATTCATAAAGTATTCTAACATGAAATTGCCAGATACTACTCATTGTTTAGTGGATAGTACCTTGAGCCTTGAAGATTGCAGGACCAAATGCTTGAACAACTGTTCGTGTATAGCATATGCGAACTCAGATATCAGAGGACAAGGAAGCGGATGTGCAATGTGGCTTGGAGATCTGATAGATATGAGACAGTATCCAGATGCTGGGCAGGTTCTATATGTACGGATGCCAGCTTCTAAAATAGGTACTACCTTGTTTTGGCATCTCTTAGAAAAGTGATCTTGCACTGGATCTCCTTTTTATCGATCATTCATTTTCCTTTCCAAAGTGAGCACTCACATTGCAATAGTTACCCTTCACATTCAGCATTTATATGTTTCTTATGCGAACTCTTCAATGGAGCAGGGAAGAGTAAGTCCAAGGTGTGGATAGTTCTCATAGTCGTATTGGCAATTGCCACAGCTATTGGCACGCTTGTCGCCATCTATTGCATACGCAGAAGAGGGAAAAACTTCACAGGTACAGATTTCTTCTCATGACTCTCCTTACAGAACTTACTTTTCACGCCCAAAAAACAATTTTTTTTGTTGAGGAAAAGAGGAGTACAAGGAGAATTACTACCTCCGATTTTGATAACTAAAAATTTGGCATAGTTGCATGATACCACATAGATTAGATTGTTTGCTGGCTTGATTAGAATTGGAACCTACAGTTATTACGGTATCACATGCTTCCATGCCTCCTCTTTACTTGCACTAAGTACCTTCCCATCTTCCATTTTAGATGTAGCAGAAAATATATCTGAAGGTCAAGAGAGTGAACGCCCCAACAATGACTTGGAGCTCCCATTATTTGACCTACATACAGTTGCTGAATCCACAAATGATTTTTCGATGAGGAACAAGCTAGGTGAAGGCGGTTTTGGACCTGTATATAAGGTAGAACAAACTTTGGACTGGATAATCTGAAACATAGCTTAATGATCCGGCAATTGGAATTGAATCTTCCCATTGTTTGTTTTTTCAGGGTATACTCGTCGATGGACGAGAAATCGCTGTGAAGAGACTTTCAAGTAGGTCTAGGCAAGGACTGAGGGAGTTCAAAAATGAGGTCAAACTAATTGCAAAGCTTCAGCACCGAAATCTAGTAAAGCTTCTTGGTTGTTGCATCCAGGGAGACGAAAAAATGCTGATCTACGAATACATGCCTAACAAAAGCTTGGATGCCTTTATTTTTGGTAACCAGTTGATGTATTTCTGTTCAAATTTAAATATGCAGACATTGCCTGAAAAGAAAAAGATATCACGGGACACGGGACTGACTTGACTAAAACTTGACAGATAAAGAGAGAAGTAAGCTGTTGAATTGGCACAAGCGGTTCGATATCATCTGTGGTGTTGCTAGGGGCCTACTTTATCTTCATCAAGATTCAAGATTGAGGATAATCCACCGGGATCTCAAAGCGAGTAATGTCCTACTTGACAATGAGATGAATCCAAAAATTTCAGATTTTGGCGTGGCTAGGATATTTGGAGGAGACGAGACAGAAGGAAATACCAACAGGGTGGTTGGGACATAGTAAGTATCTTGCAGTATGCTCTGCATAGAGTGAAAAGGGTGGGTTCTGATTCCCATTTAATGCATGTTCTGATATTTGCTTGTGTTGCTCAGTGGCTATATGGCACCAGAATATGCCATTGATGGGCTATTTTCAGTTAAATCAGATGTGTTCAGCTTCGGCATTTTGGTCCTTGAAACTGTAAGTGGAAAAAGGAACAGGGGATTGTATCATTCAAATCAGAGTCTGGTCAGCCATGTGAGTAATTCATTTTATATAATTTTTGTAATTTTAAGTAGCTTCGTGGTCCGATGAAGTTCCTGAAATTGTTCATTCTTTAGGTGTGGGAGTCGTACCAAGCAGGCAAGTCTTCCGAATTGATCGACCCATGCTTGGCAGACACATCCAATTTATCTCAAGTGTTACGATGTGTTCATATTGGTCTCCTGTGTCTGCAAGAACATCCTGAGGATAGGCCCAGCATGTCATCTGTTGTGACAATGTTGAGTAGTGACAACTCATTGGCGGTGCCTCAACAACCCGGTTTCCTCGTGGAGAGGATTCCGCACAGAGGAAATTCCTCGTCTGGTGTTGACTCGTCTGTTGTCAATGAAATCACTTTTACACTTCTAGAGGCCCGATGAGAAGACGGGAACTTGTCGCAATTTTGCATTTTGCTGTACTTGTTTAGTCCATTAATATACGTTAAGACTCTTCAGAATTCATGTTACGCCTGTGCAGCTGTAAATGGTTTGTATGGGTCACACTTGACAAACTTTTAGTAGGACATAAACCAGGGAGTTTCCATTAATTCTGTTAAGGAAAATGATAGGCTATTAAGACTTGATAATGATTCAACACTTTCAGGGTACAACTCAATTGTACTCTAACAAAGTAAAACCAGCAAAACTGCTTGCTTTATTCTGATTTCAACCTCTGATCTGATCTGCCAACTGAGATCTATCTGATTTTGATTATGTACCCTCAATGCTCCTAATTTCACTCGCTTGTTCTATTTCCTTGTTTCTTCAGTGGAAGTCAAATGATGTAGTGAATTCTAGAAGATTTCTCATCCTGAAAGAAACCATAACCGGTCATGGAACCCACCAGAAGTACTTATCTTTTGCCGGGGAGCTAGTTTTTTTGCCGGGGAGCTAGTTTTCTAAAACAAAAGACAGTCACAAATCATGGATAGTTATTAACCTAGAACGGCTATGTACACATTGTACGGACAACACCTGTAAATAAGTAACATCCTGGGCAGTGGATTTCAAGGGCTCACCAACAATGAAATGGCTAAGCAAAAAGTTTCATAGGCACAGATTACAAATGTAAGAAGTTGCTGGATCTTTAATCGAGCCTCAATAAGTGTAAAAGTAACTTCATTTACTGATGATGATTTGTGCTTGCTGAATGAGGAATTTACTCTATGCTGATTTCTGTCTACCAGGAAACCTGATCGCTAAAGATTCATGTCTGAGAAAAGAAACATTCAATCCCTTCAACTTCGAATTAAGAGAACAAATCCTGTGCCCTTGTGGTTCAGCATGAACTGCTACCCCAAAACTGAGACTGTCATCATTGGGTCAACATTATCTGGCAGAAGATGAATGGAAGATTGTTTGCTTTTCATTGAACCGACAATGACAGATTGAATTTTGGGTTAATTGAAATTATAAACAGTCTTTTGAAACTGAAAGAACATTGCTTGCTTTTCTTTGTTTAGAGAGCAAACCATTCTTCACTCTAGCCTTTATACCATTAAAAAATTTACAGTAGATGGAATCCGACTGGTTTTTCAATAACGTGCATTCCATTTACACAGAGGATTAGTCCATTAATTGCAATACTGTTCAAAGTTAACTCAGTTCACACTTGGCCTCTTTAAGTTCAAAAGCTCATATTATTTACCCTGAAATATATATTTTGATGCCAACCAATCAGTTGGCATCAATTGTGGCACACTAATTTAGACAGATATAAACAGGGTTTGCTCACCTAGAATGAGATTGAGGACCAACATAGATCAGACGAGCACTCCATTTAAGCAAAAACAAAAACCTTCAAGAAGTGCAGAATTTGTTAAACCATTAGACAAGGACCTCAATATGTTAGATTCATGATACTATCTTAGCTCCATCTTTTTGGCCAAACGGACCGTGAAATTCGGTCATATGTCCTCTTCAATGACCAAGAATCAAAAGAAATGATGCAATCTTAAGGAAGCTGAAACAATACTATATCTTTCCTGAACAAAACCCAGCATCTTATTCAAATGGAAAGAAAAATTGGCTCCATCTAAAAAGCATAACCTCTTTAGTGGCTGATTTTGTCTCTATTTCTCTTTCAAAGATATCCCACTTCACTAGAGGCAGCTAAAATTTCACCATTGTGCTGTATATATATGTCGTCAAACAACTGAAATAAGAGAGGACACATCATTCTACACAACTTTGGTCCTTTTCCAACTACTAATGGCATATACTTAATGTCATGCATTAAACATTAAGTTACACCTTCTCCTCTCGTTTTCCTTTTCTTGCACAGACACAAGTAACTGTCAAAATAATCAGAGAAAGGTCATAAATCTGGACAAGAATTTACAGAACCATGTTGATGGGTCTTCTATCGACCCTCCAAATATGTAAAACTAACTTCATTAGCTGACGACGATTCAACCTTGCTGGATGAGGAACTTTCTTTACGGGGATATCTGTCCATGAGGAAACCTGGTTGTTTGGGCACTGGCAGTGTATTCTCACTGCTGAACATCATTAGGATCTGTGACATCGTTGGCCTATCCTCAGGATGCTCTTGCAGGCACAACAGAGCAATATGAATGCAACGCAGCACTTCAGATAGAGTGCATGTATCTACTGAGTCCATATCAATCAGTTCGATCGATCTGCCTGCCTTGTGCATTTCCCAGGCCTAAAATACACAAGTGAAAAACCAATCATTCTTCAGGCAACTCTAGTCAGCAGATAAACCAATGAATTCAAGTACTTAAACTTACATATCCAATGAGGTTGCTCTCCGAATGATATAATCCTCTGTTTCTTTTTCCACTTATAATCTCTAGGACCAAAATGCCATAGCTGAAGACATCAGATTTAACTGAGAACAGCCCGTCAATTGCATATTCGGGTGCCATATAGCCACTGAGGGACACAATTGAAATTGGAAAGCATTAACTATGGAAGCATTATAACTTTTCCACACTAGAAAATGAGCAGAAGCAACACGTACTAGGTGCCTGCCACTCTACTTGTATTCCCTTCTGTTTGATCTCCGCCGAACATTCTAGCCAGGCCAAAATCTGAAATTTTAGGGTTCATCTCAGCATCAAGTAAGACATTACTTGCTTTTAGATCTCTATGTATGATCCTCAATCTTGAATCTTGATGAAGATAAAGAAGGCCCCTTGCGACACTGCAGATAATGTGGAACCGGTTACTCCAATCCAATAGTCTTCCTCTTGCCGGATCTAGCATGTTGTCATTCAACTTCAGTCCAATTTCTAACTTTGTTTACAATAAAATAAACAACATATTCAACTGTGGACCAAATATAGTTACTAAATTACCAAAGATAAAGGCGTCCAAACTTTTGTTTGCCATGTACTCATAGACAAGCATTTTTTCTTCTCCCTGAATGCAACAACCAAGAAGCTTTACTAGGTTTCGGTGCTGGAGTTTTGCAATCAATGTGACTTCATTCATGAACTCCTTCAATCCTTGTCTAGAGATAGTTGAAAGTCTCTTCACAGCAATTTCTCGTCCATCTACCAGTGTACCCTGAAATGTCACATACTGTAAGATCTACAATAGTAAATACATCTCCGTGTTTCTGATCATCCAATGAAAATATTTCCAGTTACCTTATATACAGGTCCAAAACCACCTTCACCAAGCTTGTTTTCGATTGAAAAATTGTTTGTGCATTTGGCAAGTGTAATTAGATCAAAGAGTGGGAGCTCCAGGTCATCTTTGGTACCTTCTTTCTCTAAAACTTCTGTCACATTTTCGGTTCTCTCTGAAATAGAAAAGATTCATTTATGTAATGCAAGAGACAAGAGAAGGCTGATATATAGTTTGGGTAATTTTAGCACTAATTACTCCATTTAATTTAGCAAAGAAATGTTCTACAGTGTGTGCAGATTAACAACAGAGTCAATTCTTAAATAATGAGGTAGCTTTTTAACCAATTGATGAAAAGCAGTGAAGCTTATGTAGGGAATACATTCAATTCAGGATGTGGATCAAAAGAGTGAGCAGATGATCTTAGGGTATTACTGTTTGCTGTGTTTCTCAATTTATACTGCCTGTTCCCACTTTATGTGCATTTGGCATTAAGTGAGATTAAGAACCATAAAGGTCCAATTTTTCTTCAATACAGTTGCTTCTGCTGTCAAATCAACCCTGACTTCTATGATTAGGAGATGTTACACAGGCCAACCGGTTGCATGTATAATCACTAGAGGAAGTATGAGAACTCCATTCAAGCACATGACATGAACAGCAAACTGAAGATCCAACACTCATGTAGCTGAAATAAGAAAAAAATGGTAATCTGCAGCGTATGGAAGTCAAGAGTGTTTCAGTAAGAAAGGAAAGTCAACACCACTAGGATGAGCCCTCTTGCAATTTGGCAACTGTCGCCTCAACTTTGCTTACTGTAAATCAATAAGTGGAGCAGCTCAATATGTCTCAACTATTCTCTATCATGTAAATCCAGAAAAACAAATCACCTAGCAAAAAATAACTTTAAAGTAATGTCACAATAGGGCATCATGGAACTCTGTAAATGCTAATCAAATTCGAAGATTGCTATAGGTCTTCTTTTGTTTGTAAATGGTCAAGATATTGAAGTAGCCATTCATCTTTTCAAACATTGAATTAAACAAAAAGCTGCAGTAATTTGAACTTGCAAACAGCTTAAGAAGTATCTGTACCTCCAGATTTCATTCTGCTTCTGACAACAAAATAGAGGGCCGTGAGCATGGCAGCAAGTAATCCAATTGCTGGAATGACAATGGCAGTTATCAACAGGTTGCGCTTACTCTTCCCTGCTCCATGGAATTGCACATGAAGAGCATATTAGTCAAAAATAATCAAGAAGTCACTATAATCATCCAGCTCCCTGATAAGATCTTTTAAGTGGCCACATTGAGTCGATACCTATTTCAGAAGCTGACATCCGAATGTATATGTCTTGACCGCCACTTGGAAACTGTCTCATATCAATAAGATCACCAAACCACAAAACACAACCACTACCTTTCCCACTTATATCTGAGTTTGTGTAAGCTGTACATGAACAGTTCTTCAAGCATCTCGTTCTGCAGTCCTTGAGGCTTAAGCTGCCATCTACCCATGTATATGTTGTAGCTGGCAATTTCATCTGAGTATATTTTATAAATCCATCACCATCATTGCAACTCAAAAGCTCATCCCTGGCACATCCCTGTGACCAATCGTTTGAGTTCCACTTGTCCGGATACTTGGGTGAAAATCCTTTCAGGCACTGGCAATACGGCAACTTGTCAGTCAAGCATTTGGTATAGGCACCACAGAGGCCATAATGGTCACAATAGTCCTTTGGAACTGAAAGGAAGAGCATCCAGCTTTGAGAATCTTCATTCCAAGTGGAGAGTTCCCATAGAGAGGTAGTTTGATTCACAACAATCCTAACGAGCTGTGATTTGTTCTCCACATTGAATGTATGGTACACCTCCGTTCCATTGTTTATGAACTTATATGAAAAGACAGGATTGGCTCCTGACTGCGGTGCACCACTGAAACGGAGTCCATTCCAAGGTCCACTTCTGAAGTATTTATTTGATCCCTTCCATGCTACAAGCTCAGGATAGTTACTTCTCTCCAACCCCCAAGTGAAATCTCCAGGAGATGGGTCATCAAGACTCATCCAAGAAGTTAAGTGCCGTTCTAGACCGCTATTTGCATCCCATCCGATCTTCATGTCTGGCAAAAATGTGTCAGATGGGTAATCAAAGCTTTGCCATAGATAAGTATCCGGACTGCCATTTCCATCGTCTCTCAGCACGAGATTTCCACTATCCAAGAGCTGTAAAACTGGAGTTTGGGCCTGTTTCGTAGAGTTAGTTGACCAAACGACACTAGTATTCTGGCTGAGGAGGACAAGATTGCCTGTGCTGACAACCATCAACGTGCCTGAAGAGTCACTGATTGGCTTGCTTCTATTTGCAACCCAGACAACGGTTCTTACAGGGACATTCTTATACCAAATTCCCAAGTATCGATCTGTGAGATTACCTGGACTGAAAAATCCTAATTCGAAGGTTCCACCACTCGAAACTAGTGTCTCCCCATCACTGATTGATTGAGATGCATATACTGTGTCAACTGCAACTGAGGATCCCCAGAACCAGGCCAAGCTTTCTGCGAAAAGCAGAACATGGAGGATGTCCATGTGCCTGGCTTAGCGCTATAAGCCCTCTTTCAGAAGAACATCTTCATGGCGATTAATCTAGGGCAAGAAACTGAGTGGAAACCTAACAAATGATAATAAAATGGACCAGAATGTCTCCTTTTCAAGAACAAAAATCAACCCTTGACAAGTAGCGGTAGGCACATATAAAGTATCGTCACCTGATAATGACGGGTTGAAAGAAGTCCTCCATCACGATTTGCAATATCACTTCTTTACACGGATGTGCGATGTGAACCGGTGACACTGCTGATTTGGTGTTGAAAAAAAATAAATCTTTGGTAGTGCTTTCTTCAAAGCAGGAGAAAGCAGATGGACTGGCCTGCTGTTTCCGTGCTTTCCAGCCGCGTTTCACACTACAGCAGTCAAGGGGCGTTCAGAGAAGGTCCGAGTGGGGTGTTTTATAATTGCATCAGCGAGTCTAAAGTCAACAATGACAGGCTAAAATAAAGAAAAGCATGTTTAGTTTTTCTTAGTGAAGAGATGAAATCATTCTTGTCTCTGGCCTTTGTCCTCCTCAACAAATGGACAGAATCCAACTGCTCTTTGAATTAGCGTTTTCCCACTTACAATATACAATTATCACGCCATCGTTCGCATCTAGAACCATCGAAAACAAGGCGACAAAAGAATTTATAACTTGAGACCTGTTACCGGACCATTCCTGGCAATTGTTTAAATCTCTCAATTAATCATTTAAAGTGGCTGAGGATTTTTCGACCAAATAAAAAAAAAGGTGGTTGAGGATTTCGTGAAGCTAAAGATTACTCACGGAGGTAGCAATCCGCATAAGAACGACAGATAAAAGCATCAGTCACGCGTGTAACGTGAGGCCAGAAGGGACTAACATCAATTCTAAGCAAGCATTAAACCGGATTCTTCAAGAACTATAAGAGGAACAACAAGATGCACAATAAAGATATCTTCAGGACCATTTTTACTGTTGTAGCTTCATCTAATGATCATCCTTTTGCCTGTAAGAATGACACATCGCCCGTTTTCCCCTCAGAATGACCAAGAATCAACAAAGAGTATGCAAAACTCGAGGCAACTAAAGGAATGACAATTCCTGATTGCAAAATTGCAGCAAACTTAATAAATGCAAAATCAACACTCGCTCTGTCTAATAAAAGTCAGTAGGCACTTTGAATCTATTTCTTTCATCATCCGGAAAATTGGCACTTTCTAACCGATAACTCGCTTATATATCATCTAATGGCTCAATTGCTCAATGATCTTTCATAAAAACTGCAGCTCAGCAGCTGAGTCCAAGTTGAAATAGAACTCCATTTCAAGGTTAGGGATATCCAAATCATGTGCCGCCAGACGATCACACAGGCGCCCACACGCGCACAAAACAAAATCCAGGAAAAAAGAGGAGCTGCTCAAAGTTAATCATACTGTAAATCCGTTTATTCTGTTTTTTGTCTGAACAAATCCATGCCGGATCAAGAATCAGTAAGCAATTAGGAATACAACTAGAGCAGTGTATGACGGGTCAATAAGAGTGAAACAAACAAAAAGGGAAAATCAAGAAAATCCTCAGAACTCCTTCCGAAGAGCCTCCTCCAACAGAAACTCCGACTCCTCCATCAGCTCGGGGCTTAATCTGAACATCAAGACGCAGAACTCCATCTGACTGAGCGCGCCGTCCCCATCGAAGTCGCCTTCCCTCAGCATAGACCGCAGATCATCGTCGCTCAAGTCCTGCAACCCCAGGAGGGCGGAGTTCTTCTTGAGGCTCTCGAACGTGATGACCCCTTTATCGCCGTCCATCAAGAGATTGAACCCATTACACAGTTCCCCGATCAGGCCCTCGCCGCCCAGTTTGTCAGCCATGGTGGGAAGGAAGTCGTGGAAGCTCGACTCGGCTCTCTGGGACGCCATTGTAGATCGAAAAGGCAAGGGCTTGAAGAGAAAGATTCAAACTTTCTGCAGAAAGATCCAAACTTTGGGAGGTTGGGGAAGATGGGTGATGAAGGAGGCGTTGGGGGAGTAGGAATACATATAGATGGGTAAAGGGTCAATGGAAGTTCCGAGAAGGGAGCGGCCATGGATGACAACTAAGGTACAGGTCGGTCGCTTTGGGACCGAGAGGCTGGTTTCTTGGAAGGTGGAAGGGAAGTTCCTTTGCTTTCCTTCGGACGTGGGTGAGCTCATGCGGGCGGCCGAAAAATAAAAAATTTAATTTTATTAGCTGGTTCTTTAAATAATATCAAAATGTCGTATTTGCATTCATCACAAGTCCGTTTCCTTTTTTCACCGGTACTTACTCATTTTTGGGTTAGCGTCGGCTCAATTTCCTGACTTTTCTTCTTCTCTTTTTCACTTTCATTTTGCAGCATTCGAAATTTAGTTGTTGATTTATCAGATATGGAAAGAATTTGATCTAAGCTGTAGTGAGGAATAAAATTCCAAAAGAATATTGTATTTTCCATGGGAAATCACTATTATTCCTTGTTCTTTTGGCTTTTCCTTTTCTTTTTTTTTTTCTGTGGTGTGTAATGCCTAGCATTTTCACGTGTTTCAATTGCGCGGACTGCGGAGTTTTAAGGGGTCAATGATGGAAAGCTCATGCATTCTCAAGGATGGCCTGACGAGGAAACTTGTTCATTGAATGAGTCAATGGTTGACTTTTAACCGGTCTACTCGTTTTGGTTCTGCGCTGAGCAGGCTCCTTCCAATCTCTTATTATTGCGATTCTCTTTTGCTTTCTCAAGAGAAGGGAACGTTGGGAGACTTAGCCGACATTGCTGTCGTATCCGGCTTCTTTCCTTGACAAGGAGGCAAAATTGCGTTTGAAGTGCAATGTCTATAGGAGCAGATTACTTTTTAACGTTTCTTATTAGATTTGGTAGCCTTTTGTCTTCCTTTCTTTTCTTTGCAATTTCCTGGGAACGGACACGTTTTGAGTCTTTTGACCACATCGCAGTTCTGCGATTGAATACTGGTCTTTAGACCACATGTGATCAATGAGCAATAGTTTTCTGGCAATTGGGGAGCTCGGTTGGCTCGTCACATGGTTGGATAAAGCTTACGTAAGACTATTTTGTGGGGTCTCATCAGTCATCACTGAAAGTTTGCGGGAACCGTCGTAGACCATTGCATCAGACTTTTAGTTCAGTGGCCAGCTATCCAACAGTGTGTTTACCCAGTCTTACTTTCATCATTGCTCTATTGGTTACCTAATCCCGCTCAAGCAGTATTAACAAGAGCTTCTAATCTAGTATACAGCAAGAAAAAAATCTGGACATACAGGAATAACCTTGGAGGGCATTGAGATGCTAATTAAGTCACGTTTTTCTCATGTTGGGGATAGAACCTCACTAACAGATGATGGAGTGTCTATCGGGCTGCTGGCATTGTGATGCTCACTGCATTGTTTGTATAATAATCTTCCCTTGTTGAAGCTGAACTTGAGTTTTTGGGGCTTCTTTCCATGAAGAAACCCGGTTGCTTAGGTTGAGGCAGAACCGTTCCTTCGCTCTGTTCCTTTGCTTCCCAGCATGGAAGCAACTGTGGACATGGCTGGCCTGTCTGGAGGAAACTTTTGGACACATGACAATCCAACATGGATGCATCTTTCTACTTGAGGCTCAATGGCAGAGTCGCACAATGATTCATCAAGAATTTCTAACGCCCTACCTTGGGTCCAAAGCAACCATGCCTATTACAAATCAAATTATACCACTAAGCTAGCTTGCATGTCATTGAAAGAAGGAACTATGTTAATACATATGTATGAATCAGACATAGTTACCTGCACCAAGAAGGCACAAGCAATGTTCTCTTCTAGCTCAACTCACGTGCCCAGGAAGGTTGTCATGGTGGTTTGGATGGCAGAATCCTCCATTCTTTTTGCCTCTTACAATCTCTAATAACAGCACTCCAAAGCCAAATACGTTGGATTTCATGGAAAACTTCCCATCAAAAGTATACTCTGCGGACATATAGCCGCTGCAGTAAGCAGATCATTTGTGCAATATTTACTCTAAAACGCTAGCTCAGGCACTCGCAACAGAATCATGAACTTACTAGGTTCCCATCACTCTGCTAGTTTTTGCTTCTTTTACATCACCACTGGAGATCCTAGCCAAGCCAAAGTCTGAGATTTTAGGATTTAGATTGGCGTCTAGCAAAATGTTGCTTGCCTTTTAAGTCTCTGAATAATTTGAAGTTTTGAATCTTGGTGGAGATACAGAAGTCCTCGTGCAATTCCCATAACAATGTCAAATCTTCTTTTCCATGCCTACAAGAAGCTTTTATCTTGATCTGCACATTGCAAAATGACACGAAAGCTTCAAGTGACTGATCTTTGCACTTCTTGCTACGTCAATTTACTGTACGTGCTACAGAGCTCATTTGAACAGACTGAGATGGAGAGTGTCATACCAAAAATGAAATGATCTAAGCTTCCATTAGTCATATATTTGTAAATCAAAATTCTTTCCTCTCTTTCAGTGCATCAGCCCACAAGTCCTATGAGATTCCTGTGCTGAAGTTTTGCACTCAGAACCACTTCGTTCATAAACTCTTCAAGGCCTTGTCCGGAATTCTTTGACGGCCTCTTTACTGCTAGTTCTTGATCCACTGAAAGATTGCCCTGCATAATCAATATTTCAATTATTTCTGTGCCTCTTACATGAACACTTAGCTACAGACTGTACACAGGTTACCTTGTAGACAGGGCCAAAGCCGTCCTCTCCGATCATATTTCTCCAAGAGAGATTGTCAGTAGCAGCAGCAATTGTAGTAAAATCATATAAAAGCAAGTCAAAATCATCCCTTCCACTTCCCCAACCTAATAATGAAAATCAGACATAACAGGAAAACAATATAGCATCGACTTAAAACAGAAATTGATCTAGCCTATTTAATGAAATGAAACTGGATTTTGTTGATAAGTAGGTTTACCTCTCGCCTTCAGTCTTCTCCTGTAGATCACCCAAATTGCCATGGCCAGAAGGAAGAATCCCAAAATGGCTGGAATCCCTATGATGATCAATCTTGTCTTTTTGTTGGGACTTTGGATTGCATCTAGATAGAGGAAAATGGAGGACATAAGTTACATTATCTGAGATTCTGTTAAATAAGCAAAGGGTCTGCATTCACGATCATTTGGAAGGGAAAAAAAAACAAGCCAAACGAATTAAATGAAGCAGGAACAAATTGCAGGTTACAAGAATATGAAATATCCACACATAACCATCCAATAGACTAAAGGCTACAGCAAGATTAGCTCTGCTGGTTTGAAGATGGACGCACCTAGTTCAGAAGCTGGTAGTCATACGAATATATCCTGCTCATAGTGAACTTCCTGAAATTCTCTAATATCAGTTAGATCACCAAACCACATTAGGCAGCCACCACCTCCTCCAGGTCCTCCTGTAACATAGGAATTAGCGCAAGCTACACAGGAATAATTCTTTAAGCACTTGGCCTTGCAATCACTGAGGCTCATGTTCTTGTCTAATCAGAAATCTATCAGGTCAGGCAGTTTCACCCCAGAAAGTTTCAAGAAGCCCTCCCCATTTGAACAATTAAGGGATAGTATTCTCACACAACCCGAAGACCAGTTAAGGACGTCCCATTCCTCCAGTGACTTGGGGGTGGACTCATGTAAGCATTCGCATATCGGAGCCTGGTTAATTCTGCAGAAACCATTGGCACCACACTTCACATAATTGTCACATAAATCATTTGGAATTGTTAGATAATATCCCATGTAGTGCTCCAATTCATATACACGAGTCGTTGTTGTAATCCAGACTGGTTTAACGTGACTCTTGTAATGACTCCACTTGATGGAGGCTCATATGTGAAATATATCTCGCGTGCATTGTAAATTAGTGCAGACTCGGAGACTGAAGTTACTTCCATGAAGCACCGCTGAACTGAGCTCCATTCTGCAGTCCCATCAGAAACTTTATTACGGAATCTGTCTAGACTAATTCCCATTGTGGTAACCCCTGAATGTTTAGTCTGTACATAAAGTCTTCGGGGGACGGATCATCTACGGATCATCTACGCTTCTACAAGCTAGGCAGGACAAAAAGTTTGGACAACGTTCATTTTGTTCCTTCCATCGATCATGACTTTTATATTTTTGGTAGTTCGCCCATGATAGGGCATGTCCAAGGGGCACGGTTTGCCCTAATGTGTCCAGGAGGCACCTATTACCTATGATGAGTTGTGTTTTTTGAGAGTTACAGGTTTGAGGGGTTATCTTTAAAGGAAGTTAAAATAATTTGTGAAGATAACAGCCAATTTATGAAAAGAAAAAAAAATACGTTGAAAATAATGTTTTCTCCTCTTCATTAGAAAATACACAAAAAGATTTATATCATCTCTTTGAAAAAACGGTTAATATTAATGTCGTGAAACGTGAATATATATATTTTTTTTTTGTGATTATATTTGGACCATCGTAAAGTTGTAAATCTGTCCATTATGGGCCAATGATTCAATGTATATATCTGGATAATCCTTTTTAATATGCATTGAAAGATTAATTATTTCTTCTGTTGACTTCTATTCAACAACCACCCAGCATAAATCTTATCTTGCGGCCATTACCCCGTGTAGATTCATGCAATGAAGTCCTTCGTCTTCACGGCACCCCGCAAATGCCGGCAGGTATAGCCGAGAAAATTGTGACCCAGTACTTTTTTATTTATTCGTTGGCGTTTTCTGTTGAGAGAGCAAAGCTGGTAGCGACGACTGGGGGAGAAACTATCTGATAAATGGTGAAGAATAGAAATAAATGTCAAATCACATGGGTCATCCTCAGCTAGCGTTAAACGCAAGTGCACTATGTCTATGACAAGAGTTCCTGGTACGTCAATTCTGTACATCAATCACAACGAATTTTCTGCCTTTGACGACCAGAAATCACTGGGATTCACCTCAGTGGCCACATTTCCAACATGGAAGGGGGAGGTGGGTGGTTTAAACCTCCACCTTCTCAGAGAGGGATGGGGTGGGGACGCGCAAGTTTCAAAAGTGGATTTCGACGCTCACACCCTGCAAGAGGCAGGACAAAAGTCTGAGAGTGAGTGTAGAGTAGGTATAAGTAGGAGCCCAAAAAAAAAAAAAAAAAAAAAAAAAAAAGAACCTAAGGCATGCTCATAGAGGAGATTGCGTAATGTTCTTATAGCTGCTAGCCCGAATGTAACGCACACTGAAGGAACACGCATTAATGAGTATATCTTATCTTGCAGCTGAAGGGAGAAGGCCAACTATTCCGTGTCCGTAATAGCATCGATTGAAGTCTATGAATCTTAATTGGCACTACATGCGATGAGTTTCGACTAGAGATTTCATTTGCAATCTCTTGTTCATTTCAATAAGAAATGTATGATAATATTATGGACTGAGTTTCACAAAATCGACATAGGATGTGCTTATCAATTTTTCAAGTTTTGATTTTGTAACTACATCACATCGTACTACTGTCATAGTCAATTAGCTTCTCATAAGGTGTTGTAGAAACAGAAGATATTCCTAAGTATTCTAGTTAATACATTCATCTAAAATTGAATTCCTATAGATAATTTTGGTTTATTGATATACTCGCAAGACTAAAGATTACAGAGCAAATTGAAAATTGGGATTAATATGGACCTCAAGTGGGAAATGCTAATTGGAGAGGATGAGGCGCCTATTTTCAGATCATTTTATTTGTCAAACGCATAAATTATGATCATTATTTAGTCATTTTAATCAATTTTAGCCACTAATGTGACGAATTAGTCAGCGTTGACCATTCCATGTAACATGGCCTACGTTGATGTGGTTAATTAATTCATTTTCCTAACCCTTGCTAGCCTAGAATTGCAAAGAGAAAAAGAATAGAAAATAAAAAAAATTTAAAAATTTTAGATATTTTAAAAATATCATCCACATTAGCGTTGACCATATAATATAATATGGCTAATGCTGACTAGACTACCACGTTAACAATTTTCAATCAAAATTGACATGAATGACTAAATTAATAAATTTAAAAAGGTTAATGACTACATTACCAAATCGTTAAAAATGTTCAGGATTAATTGGCACAATTAGGCAGTGTAATGGTAGAGTCAAATCATGTGGACATGATAAGCACGCTACAGAACGAAGGGACTTTTGGTTGGGAAGCAAAAGCCATCATCGAAGAATGCTCCTCCTTGTTATCAAGATTATTAGAAGCGGGCCTGGGTTATTGCCCAAGAAATGCAAATTCAGTGGCTGACTGCGCGGGCTCAAAGGAAAAGAAGTCGTCCCCTCCTCTGGCCCTTCGGGCTTTGATTTGTAATGACGGCCCAGTAGACCAGTTTATGATATAAATAAAAATCGTTTATGACCAAAGAGAAAATTTGGCACAATCGGGATAAAATTGACACAATCGAAATGTTGAGAATTGAATTGGTACCGTATAATAAGTTAAAAAATTTTTGGACAATAATCCCAAACAAATTTAAACATGGTACTTACGTTGAGAATTGTCCTTCCATTAACATTAGAGTGTTTTTGTTTCCACGATAGACTGGGCACTCTTTTGTTCTTTTATAAAATTGTCAGACTCTCTTTATGCTCTTGATTTGGTAATTCTGGTCTTCCAGATTCTAATCTCCAGTTTTAATGCGTCAGTGATGGAAAGCTCATGCATCTCAAGAAAAGGCGTGAAGGGAATTTTTTCATTGAAAAAGTCAATGGTTGACTTTTACCCAGTCTGTCGCTTGGTTTGTGCTAAGCAAGCTCCTTCCAATCTCTTCTTTTTGCGATTCTCTTTTGCTTCCTCAAGAGATGGGAACATCGGGAAAGTTTGCTAACATTGCTATTGTCACACCCCAAAAACCATCAAGAATGGGGGATGACACGGCCGTCCTTCCACTCAAAGGACGTAGCCTCAGAGCTCCCAAAATCCAACTCTTAAAAGTCCCCATATCCATTTCGCTCTCGTACCTACTCATCGTTAGTTGAGAAACCTGAAAAAGATTGGAAAATAGAGGGGTGAGCAACCGTAGCTCAGTGAGTAGTGCATCTCTTCTAAGCGGATCGAGCACCTACTATGCATATTTACAGAACCAAACCGCAGCTATTTTAACTCAAATCCAGGATATAACAAACATACAGTAAAATAATAAGTATGTGCGCTTATATTTACAGCAGAAATAATCATGTAACGATAATATCAAAATAAACATCAATGGTCTAATCCATTGGGGTCCATTCCATTGGTTAATCTCATACCACACCAAACCCAGAAGTTTAACAAACCTTCAATGCCAAAATATAACTTTTCTTATTTTAACACAATATGTTCAAAGCAAAAATATTCAAGATAATAATAGGCAAATGCCAATGGTCTAACCCATTGGTCAATCTCATAAAATATGCATCAATGGTCTATTCCATTGATTAATCTCATCAAACCACACATAGATAATCAAATGAAATTACACGTCAATGGTCCATTCCATCGACTAATCTCAAATCACACGTCGATGGTCTATTCCATCGACTAATCTCAAATCACACGTCGATGGTCCATTCCATCGACCCAACTCATATCACATGTCGATGGTCCACTCCATTGACCAATCCATTGCTCAATATCAAACCATGGTCACGATACTACGCCCGGTGACGAGGCGACCAAGATTCCCCCTTGGCAAGGTCTCCACCTATTATTAGCCGGTGGCTTGGCCCACAAGGATATCCTAGAATAGTATGCGCATACCCACAAACCCCTCAGGGGGCTCACAGCGATATTGAGCATTCACATCAATCCAAACAACACCATCCATAATTCTCAAACCAAATCTATAAATCATTTCATATATCCTCAAAAGGTTTTGCAACTCAACTCATCCGCCAAAAATACCTTTCATAAAACATTCTCAAATAATTTTCAAGGCTCGTCTTCGATAAATCAATTTCAATCAAATACATTTCAAAAAGCTCATCCCAAATCAAATACATTTCAAAAAGCTCGTCACAAATCGATGTTCACATAGCCTTCCATAAATCATCTTAAAGTCGAGATCTTCGTAAAGAGGTTTCACAAACTCAAAATATGTAATATTTCTCAACTTCGTCCATCAAATAGAACATATATTTCCACTAAAAATTCTCACACTATTCTTAAATACCAAAACGCAAAGTAAATGCCCGATCCAAATTTTATGCAACAAATATGCTTATTCATAACTCATAAAATATCAATCATTTATCATTTTAAAAAACATGAGCTTATAAATTCTTAGAAGAGGTAGCACCACTCACATGGGAAAGTCGAAAATAAATTACGATGCTCACTTGAACCAACGCACTCGGATCCCTAACAATTAACGGAAAAATAATATCAAAAGGACGGGTAAAAAGGATATTCTTATAACGACTCGCCTATACTAGGCCTATTTGTCGATAAAACGACACCTATGCGCAACGAAAGCTCGCATTTAGCATAAACCCCTTGTTTTCCCGCTACGCGCAACCCATGCGCCAACTTTGACACGCCATAACTTCCTCCACAAAAATCCGTTTCAAGCCATCTTATAATCTTTAGAAAGCTCTTTTAACGTACAACAACAACCCCAACTCAGCCGCCCCAAAACGGTACCGAAAACAACAAAAAAAAAAAGACCCGAAGCTGCTGTTCGCTACAGTACTCGAACGCGCCCCCAACTTCAAAATTCCGTTCCGGACAAACCGCAAGCTCAAATCACGATCCGTAAAATCCCACAGCTCCACAACATCCCAAACTATCATTTTTATAAAAATTCGCAGCTCAACGACTCAAAAATCATACTTCACTGCTTGATTTTCCCAAAATTCCGAATTTCAAGCCCTAGGTCCGAAATTACTCCGATTGAACGAAGGGGGAGCATGAGTGCTTACCGAGCGTTGCGTTACGTAGTTAAATCGGCTTGGCGAGGCTCCCATGACGAGAATGTGCGAAGCCCCTCTTTTTTTTTTCTTCTCTTCTTCTTCTTCTTCTTCTTTCTCTCTTTCTCCTCTCTGTTCGAGCCCCCTGCCGTGCCTCTCTTTCTCCCATTCTTTCCTTCTCTCTTTCCCTTTTATCTCCTCCTTTTTCTTTTCTTTTTCCTTTTTTTTTTTTTCTGCCTTTTCTTCCTCTCTCTCTCTCTCTCTCTCTCTTCTCTTTTCCCTCTCCTGAAAACTCTCGGCTCCTCTCTCCTTCAGCCTCCATTTTTGACTTTTCAACTCTTTCTTTTCCTTTTTATTTTCTTTCTTTCTTTCCTTCCTTTTTTTAAAAGCCCACATATTACAGCTATCTATCCTGACTTTTTTCCTGAACAATCAGGCAAAATTGCATTTGAAGTGCAATTGTCTGTGGAAACAAATCACCCTTTAACGTTTCTTAGATTGGTAGCTTTTCTGTCTTCCTTTCTTTTCTTTGCAATTTCCAGGGATGAGGACACATTTCGAGTCTTTTGACCACATCGCAGTTCTGCGATTGAATACTGGTCTGTAAACCAGATGTGATAAATGAGCAATAATTTTCCAGCAATCGGAAAGCTCCGTTGACTCATCACATGGTTGGATAAACCTTTTGTTATCTTGAAATTAGTGGCACTGATGCAGATTGACTTCTTTTGACATCTCCTCTTCTAATTGCGGGGGTGCAGAAAGAGTTGAGACGGAAGAGAAGCACTCTGTTCTCGAGAGCAAGAGGACAACAGGTAAGTCCATTACATATCTAATTAAAGTCACCGTGAAGCGACGTAAGACGATTCTATGGGGTCTCATCACTGAAGTTTGCGGAAACTGTTATAGACCATTGCATCAGATTTTAAGTTCAGCCGCCAGCTAAATGAAAAGTGTAATTATCCACTCACTTTTATCATCGCTCTATTGGTTACAAAATCCCGCTCAAGCGGTATCAACAAGAGGCCTTTTCATCTAATCTAGGATACAACAAGAAGAAAATCTAGACATACAGAAATGACCTTGGAGGACACTGAAATGCCATTTAGGTTGCGTTTTTCTCTTGTCGAGGATAAAACCTCATTAACAGATGATGGAGTGTCTACCGGCCCACTGGCATTGTGATGCTCACCGCACTGTTTGTATGACAATCTTCCCCAGTTGAAGTTGAATTATAGTTTTCCAGGCTGGTTTCCGTGAAGAAACCTGGTTGCTTAGGTTGAGGCAGAACCGTTCCTTCACTTCCCAGCATGGAAGCGACCGTGGACATGGCTGGCCTGTCTGCAGGGAACTTTTGGACGCACAACAGCCCGACATGAATGCATCTTTCTACTTGAGACTTGACGGCAGGGTCGTACAATGATTCGTCAATAATTTCGAAGGCCCTGCCTTGGGTCCAAAGCAACCATGCCTATGACAAATAAAATTATGCCGTCAAGCTAGCTTGCTTGTTATTGAAAGAAGAAACTATGTTAATAGATCTGTATGAATCCGACATAATTACATGCACCAGAAAGCACAAGCAATGTTCTCTTCTAGTTCAACTTACGTGCCCAAGAAGGTTGTGGTGGTGGTTTGGATGGCAGAACCCTCTATTCTTTTTGCTACTTATAATCTCTAATAAGAGCACTCCAAAGGCAAATATGTCAGATTTCACGGAAAAATTCCCATGTAAAAGATACTCTGGGGACATATAGCCACTGCAGTAAGCAAATCATTCATCAGTTAGTTCTCTAAAGCACTAACTTGAGCACTTGTCAGAGATAATTTGAACTTACCAGGTTCCAATAACTCTGTTAGTTTTTGCTTCTTTTTCATCACCAGTGAATATCCTAGCCAAGCCAAAGTCCGAGATTTTAGGATTTAGGTTGGCGTCTAGCAAAATGTTGCTTGCCTTTAAGTCCCTGTGAATAATTTGAAGCTTTGAATCTTGGTGGAGATACAGAAGTCCTCGTGCAATTCCCATAACAATGTCAAATCTTATTTTCCACGTCAACGAGGAGCTTTTATCCTGATCTGCACATTGCCAAATGACACAAAAGCTTCAAATGACCGACATTTGCAGTATTTGCTACATCTGTTTACTGTACAAGCTATGAAGTTCATTTGAACAGACTGAAATGAAGAGGGCCATACCAAAAATGGAATGATCTAAGCTTCCATTAGGCATATATTCGTAAATTAAAATTCTTTCCTCTCTCTTTGTGCAGCAGCCCACTAGTCCCACGAGATTCCTGTGCTGAAGTTTTGCAATCAGAATTACTTCGTTCATAAACTCTTCAAGACCTTGTCCCGAATTCTTTGACAGCCTCTTTACTGCTATTTCTTGATCCACCGAAAGATTGCCCTGCATTATCATTATTTCAATTATTTCTTTGCCTCTTTTGCATGAACACGTAGCTGCAGAATGTACACAGTTTACCTTGTAGACAGAGCCAAAGCCACCCTGGCCAATCATATTCCTTGAAGAGAAATTGTCAGTAGCAGCAGCGATCGTAGCAAAATCATATAACGGCAAGGCACAGTCATCTTCTCCACTTCTCCAACCTAATTGATATGTCCAACCCAAAAAAAAAAAAAAACTAATTGATATGAAAATCAGACATAACAGAACTACAATATAACATAGACTTAAGACAGAAATAGATCATAGCCTCTTCAGTGAAAGGAAACTGGATTTCGTTGATAGATAGGTTTACCTCTCCCCTTCAGTATTCTCCTCCTGTAAATAATCCAAATCGCCACAGCCAGAATGAACAATCCCAAAATGGGTGGAATCCCTATGATGATCAATCTTTTCTTCTTGTTGGGACCCTGGATTGCATCTAGATAGAGAAAAATGGAAAACATTAGTTAATATTACCTAAGCTTCCGCTCCATGAGCTAAGGGTCTGCATTCATGATCCTTTGCGAGGAAAAAGAAACAAAAGAAACAAAAGCAGCAGGAACAAACTGCAGGTGACTAGAGTATGAAACACCCGCAAATAACAATCCAACTAGACTAAACTCTACAGCAAGATCAGCTCTGCCATTTTGAAGATGGACCTACCTAGTTCAGAAGCTGGAAGTCGTATGAATATATTCTGGTCGTACTCAACTCCGTGAAATTCTCTCATATCGATTAGGTCGCCAAACCACATTAGGCAGCCACTACCTCCTCCTCTAACATCTGAATTAGCATAAGCTACGCATGAACAATTTCTCAAGCATTTGGCCTTGCATTCGTCAAGGCTCATATTCTTATCTAACCAGAAATCTATCAGGTCAGGTAGTTTCACCCCGGAAAGTTTCAAGAAGCCCTCTCCTTTCGAACAATTAAGGGGTAGCATTCTCACACAGCCCGAAGACCAGTTAAGCACGTCCCATTCTTCCAGCAACTTTGGCGTGTACCCTTGTAAGCATTTGCATATGGGAGCCTCGTTTATTCTGCAGAAACCATTGGAACCGCACTTGGCATAATTGTCACATAAATTATTTGGAGTTGAGTTCATAATATCCCATGTAGCACTCCTATTCATATACACAAGTCGTTGTAGTAATCCGGACTGGTTTAATGTGACTCTTGTAATGACTCCATTTGATGGAGGCTCATACGTAAAGTATATCTCACTGGCATTGTAAATTAGAGTAGGCTTGGAGACTGGACTTGGTTCCACGGAAGCGCCACTGAATTGAACTCCATTCCATGGTCCCGTCCGATACTTTATCACCGAATCTGTCAAGTGTATTTCCCATTGTGGCAACCCCTGTCTGTTTAGTCTGAACGTATAGTCTCCAGGGGACGGATCATCTGCACTTTTCCAGGAACTCAGGTACCTCTCTAAACCAGTTGCCAAGTTCCACCCCATGTTCATACCGGCTAATAGGGTGTCAGATGGGTAATCGAAGCTCTGCCATGAATATTCATCAGAACTCAAACTGCTATTTTCTCTAAGAACGAGATTTCCTGAGTCCAAAAGCTGAGCGACAGGATTCCTGAGTGTCCCAGATGAATTTGAAGACCAAATGACACTCTTCGACTGGTTTAGAAGAACAAGTGCTCCATCATTAGAAATTGTGAGAGTACCATTTGAATCGTCAAGTGGGTTGTTCCTGTTGGCAACCCACACGACCGTCTCAGGAGTGATCTTGTACCATATCCCCAAGAAGCTGTTCCTGGAGTTTCCAGGAGAGAAGAAGCCGAGCTCAAAACTTTGGCCTGAGGAAACCAGTGTCTCTCCATCACTAATGGACTGGCCCGAACTTAATGAGTCACCTGCATTGGACGAACTTAGCACCGAAAGAAAGACCATAAAAGGGTACAAGAAGGTGAAGAGAGGATGACTTTTCATTTCAATGCCTTCCAATGGCTCTCTTGCTCTTTTCCAAATGTATGCCTTCCCTAAAATGGCCAGCGAACTTATGCTATAGGTTGAGTTGACCCACTGTTTCAAATTAATATTTCAGTTGCCTCAATGTCAATCGTGCCCTTCGCTCTCATGCAAAATGCTGGTACAGCTTTGCAATGATATGGATGATTGCTTAACTTGTCAATAATATCAGTATTAAAAATTTTTTGAGTGAAAGCATAGTCAATTGTTAGACACGTGACGAAGTAAACAATATTATCTTAAATCCATTTGTTTTTGGGATGGATGATCTATTTTAGCTGTAAGGAAGTTTTCATAGGAGCCATTGTTTTTGTTTGACTGGTGCTCATATCACGCTACATTAATTTGGATTAGAGGTGTTCATATTACGCTACATTAATTTGAATTAGAGCTTCCACAAATTCATAATAAGTTGTCATTTTAACTTCAATCCTTTTTAGTGCAGTTGGAGCTCTCTATCATATAGCTTCCCGATGCTTTCTTGTATTAGGGACTGATAGCAAAACTATCATCAGGGGATATAAATGATACAACTAAACTGCGATCGATGAATGATGAACAGGGGCTTGAGCCCCAGCAAAATTATTGACATAGTTCTTTTGTTCTTTCCACCAATTATGACCCAAATTAAGTCTTATATTGCGGCCATCACTCCGGGTTGATTTAATGAAGTCTACGGTCTTCACGCCAACCCCTACATGATTGGAGATATAGTTCAGAAAAATGTGACCCTGTATTTTTTATTTATTTGTTGACCGTTTCTATCGAGAGAGGAAAGCTGGTAGCAACAATCGGAGGAGAAAGAACATTAAACAAATGTCAAGATGTAGGCGCGAAATGGAATGTCTAGAAGTCAAATTCCATTACCACCTTCCTGAGAAAACTCGTGCCCATCCTCAGTTAACGTTTTGCACAAGCCCACTTTTTCCATGAAGCGAATTTCAATCCACCTGGTCCGTCAACTCTGGGGTGCAATCCAAGCCAATGAATTTTCTGCACGTGAAGAAACTGAGCCATGTTCATGAAGGAGAGTAATGTTCTTACAGCTGCTAGCCCATATGTAGTCAACGCTGAAGGAACACAATGATGACTATTTCTTTTATTGCAGCTGGGGGGAGATGGTCAACTATTCCGCGTCCAAAATACCCTCGATTGAAGTCTACGAATCCATCTTAATTGGTACTATACGTAACGAGTCTTGACTTGGGATTTTTATGTGCAATCTCTTGTTGATTTCAACAAGAAATGTACGACATTATCATGGACTGAATCTCACAAAACCCATGTGAGATGTGCTTATCAATTTTTCAAGTTTTCATCTCATAACTAAATCACGTGTACGACTAGTTGATTGGCTTCTCACTAGGGACTGCAGAAACAAAAGATATTCTTAAGTATTTTGGGCAACACATTCATCCAAATTGAATTTCGATAGATGTTTTCGGTTCACTGATACATTTCCAAGACTAAAATTTACAGGGAAAACTGAAAACTGCGATTGATATGGACCTCAAATGGGAAGTGCTAATTGAGGGGGATGTGGTGCCTGTTTTCATATCATCTTTATCTGTCAAACACGTAAATTATGATTTTTCAGCTGGTTATGGCTTCGACGAGTCTAATGTTCGACATAGGCATTGAGCCTGTAACTGGAATTTTTCACTTAGGCTCTGCTCAATGGGGACAATTAACCAATTCCACTTTCGATCGGACAGGTTCTAGATTTTATTTCTTCGCAATTATCATTGACTCACTCAATACTCATATATTTGAGACTCCGACACTTTCGCAATGAATGTAGATGCGAACCTCTATGTGCGAAGACATCCCCATGGTCATTGAGCATCGTCAACCATCATCCTATTTGTTTTGACTTTAAATTCGAAAGATTTCCTTGTTACCAAACTTAAAAAGAAGAAGAAGATAGTTTCTTATTCGTTGCTATGAATTGATTCGGTGTATTAGACCAAGGAAGTTGCAAAACCAAAAGTTACGGTACTAGTTAGAGTGCTATCACCGATAAATTGATTGAGGAATCCTTGAAATCTTCATTTAATTGAGATCTTTTCAGTCTTCTCGGGACTACTGACTTCCGCACTAACAGGGAACTACTCAGATAGTATTAGAGCTCATCCTGAATGTATGTATGTGGGAAGGGCAAATCTAGGGGGAAGGTAATGGTTTTTTCTTCTTTTTTTTTTTAACGTGTGTATCACATTGGTATACTGTTGGTGTCAAGAACGGGACGTATCAAATCCAACATCACAGACTTCTAAATGAATCGCTACTCAAACCGCATTATCATTGTTCTGGGCGACTTCCGCTAACACGTATATTGATATCATGAAAGGGTTATCGGACTTTCTACTCGTGCATCCTCCGGGGGCGTCATCAACGGCACGATTCGGAGTGGAAAAATCAACGCATTTTTAACCTATTTCTCATCATTCTCCACCCTGTAATCTGCGATGAGACCTTCCTCAGGTGATACGTACGAAGTTCTCTGCAAAAACAAAGTCAAACTTCCTTCCTTCTCCTTTTCCTTTATCCTTTTTAAGGCAACGACCTCTGGAATCTGTGAAGACATGGAGCCGGCGCTGTTCCCAGATGCAGCAAGCTGTAACCGCTGCGCTAGTAATTTGTTTAATCATTCATATCCTTACCTGAATCACAAACGGATTAAAGAAAGATACTTCAATTTTGCCTCTCTCTTTCCTTTTTATATTCCTCCACAAATAAATAAACACAAAGGGATCACAGGAGGAGCAGTTGGTCCCCTCTCTAGTTGAATTTTCGCATCCCATGGGGTGCAGATCGGAGTCGTGTCGTGTGCCTTATATATGAATCTGTCAGTAGGCGAAGTCACTCGACGTGGCTCGTGTTTATCCACGACCACACAGCTTTAATTATAGCACGATGAGTTAATTTGGAGAAAATTATCTAGAAAGTCCTAGGCCTATAATACTTTTGTTAATTCAATCATGATTCTTTTAACTGCGTTAATTAAGTCTTAAACATTTTCATGTTTTGCCAATTTAATTCATTCGGCCAATTAAGTGCTAAACATTATCCTGTTTCGTTAAACTACTTGAAAAAGAACCCTAGGAGATTAGCAAAAATGCTAAATCAATAGTGTGTCTATCAAGCTTCTGGCATTGTTATGGTCACGAGATTACATGTATCGAGTTCCCTCGGTGAAGTCAAATCCGAGCTTGCTGGACATCTTTCCATAAAGAAACCAGGCTGCTAAGGCTGTGGCAAGATCGCTTCCTGATTTGCCAGCATGAAAACAACAGAAGACATTGTTGGCCTGTCTAGGGGAAATTTCTGGACACACAACAAGCCCACTTGCGTAGATCCCTCTACTTGAAATTCAACGTGAGAGTCGGCTAAAGAATCATCCATAAGTTCCAAGGCCCTGCCTTCATTCCACAGCAACCGTGCCTAAGAACACAAACAGAGGTGCTTACTCTCCAGTCACAGTAGACGACTCAACGTCAATATGAAATGACTTGGACATCAAAGACAATCAAAGTGTCAAGAAAACAGCATCACTTAATGCAAGCTTCAACTTACATGTCCAAGAAGGTTGTGGTGGTGACTTGGATGGCTGAATCCTCTGTTCCTTTTCCCACTCACTGTCTCTAACAAAGGCACGCCAAAGGTAAATACATTGGATTTTTTTTTTTTCTTTTTACTGAAAATACATTGGATTTCACTGGAAATATTTATATCAATGGCATATGCTGGGGACATGTAGCTGCTGTATTAAGAAAATCACATTTCAGTTCTCCCAATGCCTTGGAAAGTATGAACTTTGGAACTCATGAAGCAAGATGGCTAACTTACAAAGTACCAATTATTCTTTTTGTTCTCTCTTCTTTTACATCTCTTCCAAAAATTAATCCAAAATCACAAATTTTTGGATTTAGATTGGCTTCCAATAAGATGTTGCTTGTTTTGAGATCTCTATGAATGACTTGAAGTTTCAAATCTTAGAGGAGATAAAGGAGCCCTCGTCTGATTCCAATTAAAACAAAAAAGCGCTTTTCCCATTCAAAGGATAAGGGTCTGTTGCAATCTGCAAACATATAAGCTTCGAGTGTTTGTTCCTTGCTGTTCTATAGATATGACTCATGGAAAGAATTAATTTTGAAAGGATAATATCTTTGTGCAGTGAAAAAAAAAAAAAACCAGTAAGAATCAGGATGATTGAACCAAAAATAAAACTAACCGAGCTTTGATTCAGCATGTCGACATTCTTTCTTCTTTCTAAATGCAGTAGCCAAAAAGCCCAATGAGATTTGTGTTGAAATCTGGTGAACGAAGCTACTTCATTCATGAACTCTTCGTGACCTTGTACTGAATTTGTTGATGATTTTTCATGGCTATTTCTTGGTCTGTTGAAAGGTTTCCCCGCATGCTTAACTTTCAGCGTTTGCCATCTTCCATAAACTATATTAACATCATGTTACCATGTAGATTGAACCAAAGTCTCCTGATCCAATCACATTCGTTGGAGAGGAATTGTTAGTAGCAGCAGCAATTGTATCCAAATCAAACAATGGAAGGTCAACGTCATCCTTTGCATGCCTCGAGTCTACAAACACAATTTTTGAATATAACAGAACATGAAGAAATTGAACAGTTTCATAGGGAATCCTCCCCGATACCTGATTAAATTTGTAGTCTATTACATATTTCTCAGCTTATAGTGAGAATGTCCCCTAGATGTATTAAAAGTCTGGTGACTATCACAGTGACATCAGCCATTTTGGAATTGCTCTTGCTGAGTATTATCGTCTGGACTGTAACAATAACCCGGAAGAGAGTATCGAAAATATGAGGTAAACAATTGGCAATTTCCCTCACATGGTGAAAGTACTGTGCCTAGTCAGGCAGACAGCAAAATGTAAAAGCAATAGCTCAACCAGTTACGAAATTCATGTACCTAATTCTTAAGCAAATAGACGTATGTATAAGTCTTTCTCATAGTTGGCATCATCAAAGTCAATGGCATCCATCAGGTCCCCGAACCAAATTAGACAACCGCTCCCTCCTCTGGTATATGAATTAGCATAACCTGTACAAGAGCAGTCATCTAAGCTCTCGACCCTGCATTCCTCAAGGCTCATATTCTTGTCTAGCCACAAGTCTATCGAATCAGGTAAATTCACTTGTGGAAGCTTAAAAAATGCTTCTCCTTTTGAGCAGTTTACGGGCACTTTTCTCATGCAATAGCCAGAGCACTTCTTTCCCCTTTCTTGCTGTCATGACATGATATATTTGACAATTTCAACTTGGGAACTCCAAAGTCCAGAAAAGTTAATGCTAACGCACATACTAAAGAATCAGTTTATTGAATTTCGAAATTGACAAAACTAGATAACAGCATCAGGACAATAGAATTTGCTATTCTTATCATTTTGATTAATGCACTGAAAGTGTTGTTGGGCTCATTTAATTAAGACCAAACAATAGATACTTTATATTGTTTATAAATGTGTCAATAATTTATTGGGATGCTACATATCGATGTATCATATAAGAATAAATTGAAGCAGTAAATATAATTACTTGCTCCTTCAAAAGGTCAGAGAGTTGACATGATTTGCCTCCACGAATAATCATTGGCAATGATCAACAAAAAGGCCTTCACCATGTTGCTTGAGCCACCGAATCATAAAAACGAGAATCCTTTATTGCAGCCCTCATCTCGCTTTCAACAGTCCTAGCTGCGAGTTAGCTACAGTCACACAGACTCGTGTAAAATTCAGTCCAATTTCAACCAGTCTAGGTGCATATGCTTGTGTACACAATCTTCTGATCCTATTTACTTTCATGCACGGAGAAAGCTGATCTAAAATTCTAAATTGCACACTGCAGGGAACATCCTCAATGGAAAGTTTATCGACCTTCTGGCATGGTGATCGTAACGATATTCCTTGTGTACAATTCTTCCCCTACTAAAGATGCCTCTGTGCTCGATGGATCTCTCTCCATAAAGAAACCGGGCTGTTTAGGCTGTGGCAAGATTGCTTCCTCATTCGCTAACATGAAAACGACTGAAGACATTGTTGGCCTATCTCCAGGAAGCTTTTGGACACATAGCAAACCAACATGAATGCATCTCTCTACTTGGGATGCAATGAAGGAGTCGCATAGAGATTCATGTAGAAGCTCCAATGACCTGCCTGCGCTCCACAGCAACCATGCCTGGGACAAATCCACTCATGTCGTTAAGCATCACCTAAAAGACATGAGTTTGGACAACCATACCGTACTTACTTACATGCCCAAGAAGGTTGTGTTCATGATCAGGATGGCAGAACCCTCGGTTCCTTTTGCCACTTACTATCTCTAGCAAAAGTACACCAAGGCTAAAAACATCGGATTTCACAGAGAATTTTCCATCAAAAGCATATTCTGGAGACATGTAGCCGCTGCATTAAGAATATTGAGAGTTAAATCTACCTAGTGTTCATGGATAGTGCTCGTTAATCAAGATAAGAAACTTACTAGGTACCGATGATTCTTCTCGTTCTTGCTTCTCTTTCATTGCCTCCAAAGATTCTTGCAAGGCCAAAGTCTGAGATTTTTGGATTGAGGTCCGCATCTAACAAAATATTGCTTGTTTTGAGATCTCTATGAATGACTTGCAGTTTTGAATCTTGATGAAGATAAAGAAGTCCTCTTGCAATTCCTAAAACTATGTCGAAGCGACTTTTCCATGCTAACAAGAAGCTTCTGTCATCATCTGCATACACTCAAACCCAATGTAAGTCTTAAAAATTTAAGCTCGGCACTCTAAAGGAAATGAGTTTATTGATTTGCATTTTGGTTGTATGTCCAGGCAGAGGCACAAATGACATACTGACTGATAGAATAGGGGTGGAGCGAAAAGGAAATGAAAAGGATCAAGGAGCTCGAACCGAATATGAAATAATCCAAGCTTTTATTTGGCTCATACTCATATATTAACATTCTTTCTTCTCCCTCAATGCAATAGCCAAGAAGTCCGACAAGATTCCTATGCTGAAGTTTGGCAATTAGGAGAACTTCATTCATAAATTCTTCAAGGCCTTGTCTTGAACCTTTCGACAGCCTCTTCACTGCTATTTCTTGACCCATGGAGAGATTTCCCTGCATTATTTTTTTTAATTAAATAAGCTTATCGTGTTCTGTAAACTTGCAAATCCATAGCTCATTACCTTGTAGACTGAACCAAAGCCACCCGCTCCAATCATGTTGGTCTGTGAGAAATGTCCAGTAGCAACGGCAATGGTAGAAAAATCATATAACGGTAAATCAATGTCTTCCTTCTGACTTTGTAAGCCTACAAGGACGAACATCACATGAATTAATATTTAATTTGGTCATGGTCCAACTACAGAATTTCAATGCAAATTTCATAGTTAAAAGGGGACTAAATTACAAACAAGCTTACCTCTTCTTTTTGTTCCGCTCTTCCACACAATACTGAATGCTATAGCTGCTACGAGCAATCCAGAAATGACCGAAGCCACCGTGACAGTCAACAGTTTTGTCTTATTGACAGGGCTTTTGATGGAATCTAGAATTGCCAAGAAAAAGTATGTTAACTAATTTCGGACGATAATTTGTTCGTAAGTTGATGGATGTAACCAGAAATAGTCCAGCAAAAGGATAACTGAATCACCATGTACATACTTACCTAGCTCAGAAGCAGATAATTTTATATAGATATTTTGTACATAGTTGTCTTGTTCAAATTCTCTCATATCAATAAGATCACCAAACCACATCAAACAGCCACTTCCTCCTCCTCTAACATCTGAATTGGCATAGGCCGTACAAGAACAGTTTTTTAGACACTCCACCTTGCACTCGTCGATGCTCATGTTCTTGTTTAACCAGAAGTCTATCAGATCGGGCAGATTCAGCATCGAAATTTTCAGAAAACTCGGTTCTTGAGAGCAATTCAACTGAGCTTTCCTAATGCACCCACTGGTTGAATTAAATAACTGCCACTCTTCTTGGGATTTGGGCACGAATCCCTGCAAGCACTGGCATCTAGGGTCTCTGTTATTTTTGCAGAAACCATTAGCACCACACTGCCCATAGTTATCACATGGATCGCGGGGTTTTGAGGTCATGACATCCCATGTGGAGCTCTCTTTCTTCCTTACAAGACGTTGAATGAGACCATACTGATTCAACGTTTTTATGGTGATGATATCATCCCTTGAAGATTCAAACTCAGAATATACATCTGTTTCATTGTAAACAAACCTCGGATTGAAAAGGGTACTCTCAGGCGCTGGAGTTCCCATGAAGCGGAGTCCATTCCATGGCCCTATTCGAAATGTTTTTGTGGAGCCTCTTTTGCGTATTTCAAATTGGGGCAACCCATTAACATTAAATCCATAGGTATAGTCTCCAGAGGAAGGATCATCTGTGCTTTTCCAAGAAGTCAGACGCCACTCGAAACCAGATTTGAGGTTCCATCCCATTCGCATACCAGCTAAAAGGGTGTCCGTTGGATAGTCAAAGCTCTGCCATGCCCATTCACCAGAGCGTGAGCTGGTATTGTCTGAAACGACAAGGTTACCAGAGTCCAACAACTGCGCAACTGGGTTTCTTAAAACCCTGGATGAATTCGAAGACCAGATGATGCTCTTTGATCGGTTGAGAACAACTAGATTCCTCTCATCGCTAAATGTGAGAACACCATTTGAATCAGTGAGCGGGTTGTTTCGGTTGGCAACCCAAACGACTTTTTCAGGACTAAGTTTGTACCATATCCCCAAGTACCTATACTTGGAGTTTTCTGGAGAGAAGAAGCCAAGCTCAAAGCTTTGGCCTGAAGAGACCAATCTCTCTCCATCTTTAATGGACTGACCTGAGCCTAAGGTATCAGATGCTATCGAAAACTTCAGCAGCGATATAAAAATGACACAGAGAGAGTGAAAAAGGGGCGAAAACGAAAGCTTTCCAATTTCCATGAAGCCCTCTGCCATATTTCCCTTGATCCTCCTTGTAAGTGCCAGCTTAAAAAATCAGAAGATGCTTACCGCGAATATCCAGCTACTTCCTACCTGGCAGAATGTTCTGCAATTTTAACAGAGCTGATCACCTACAACTCCCTGTGAGATAGGCAGTCAACTCCCTGTAATTCAAATTCAGTATATTTATTTTTCAAAATTATTTTTTAATCTTATTTATTTATTTTTCTGATTAAAAAAAAAAATCCCCATTAAAGTTCACCCCACTCTCTTCTTTCCTTTGTCCATTCCCTCCCCTCAAAGTGATTTTCCTTTTCCTCTCCACCATGTCCATCCCCCACCCCAAATTCAATTTTTTTAATCTTGCCCTCCCCACCATCGTCCATTTCCCCCCATCCCAAATTATTTTTCTTTCCCTCCCCACCACTGAAAGACAGCTATCCGGTCACTTATTTTTCGAAATTATTTTTAATCTTATTTATTTATTTTTCCGATTAAAAAAATCCCCACTAATGTTCACCCCACTCTCTTCTTTCCTTTGTCCATGCCCTCCCCTCAAAGTGATTTTCCTTTTCCTCTCCACCACGTCCATCCCCCTACCCCCAAATTCAATTTGGGATATATGCAACACAAGTCCTAAAACTTTGCAGGAAAGTGCGAATTGAGTCCCCTTACAAAAAGTGCAATCAGTTCTAAAACTTGTCAACTTGGTTGGTCACCCTAAAGTTAACACCGTTAGTTTTTCCGTTAAAAATTGCACGTGGCGCCGACGTGGCATTTTAAATTATTTTTTATTATACACATGGATTTTAACATTATTTTTATTATTATTTAAATTAGATTTAAAAACAGAAAAGGAAAAACTAAATTTATTTAAAAAAAAGAAAACTGTGCAAAAAAAAAAAAAAGGACCACCGATGGTGCTCCGCCGCCGCCCATCGCCGGAGTGGCCGCGACGGTCGCCGGCCCCGGGCGGGGTGGCCGGGCCTCGCCGCCCCCGTGCGAGGGCCGCGAGGCTCGCCAGGATCTGGGCCGGCGAGGCTCGCCGCCCCGAGGGAGGGCCGACGAGGCCTCGCCCGGGGGCGGGCGACGGTCGCCGACCCTCGCCCGGGGCCGGCGACCGTCGCCCGCCCCGGCGAGGCCTCGTCGGCCCTCGCTCGGGGCCGGCGAGGAGGCTCGCACGGGCCGGCGAGCCTCGCCGGCCCTCGCACGGGCCGGCGAGGCCTCGCCGAGCGAGGCCCGCCACCCCGCCCGGGGCCGGCGACGGTCGCCGGCCCCTCCGGCGACCGTCGCGGCCCTCCGGCGTTGGGCGGCGGTGGAAACCACGGTGCACGCACCGCCCACTTTTTTTTTTTTTTTTTTTTTTTAATTTTCCTTTTTAGTTTTTAATCTAATTAATATTTTAGTTTTTAAATCTATTTTTTAAAAAATGAATAAAAAATAATTAAAAAAATCTATGTGAAAAATAAAAAATAATTTAAAATGCCACGTCGGCGCCACGTCAGCAATTTTTAACGGAAAAACTAACGGTGTTAACTTTTGGACTGAATTGAACCAAATTGACAAGTTTTAGGACTTGATTGCACTTTTTGTAAGTTTAGGACTCAATTGCACTTTCCTTGCAAGTTTTAGGACTTGTGTTGCACATATCCCATTCAATTTTTTTAATCTTTCTCTCCCCACCATCGTCCATTTCCCCACCCCAAATTATTTTTCTTTCCCTCCCCACTAGTGACAGACAGTTGTCCCATCACTTCCCCTTCGACCCCCCTCCCCCTAAAAAATACATGATGGCCCATCAGTCCCCTTTTTTAATTATTTTTTAGTTTCCTATCAAAAACCTTAACTCTTTTACTTCCTCCTCCTCGCGGCTCCCGCACGCACGACCCTTCCCCTTCTCCTCCTCTCAATCCTTCTCCTTCCTCGCCGCTCACCACTCGCCACGACCCATCCTCTTCTCCTCTCGATCCTTCTCCTCCTCGCGCTCGCCACGACCCTTCCTCTTCGCCGCTCGCCGCACAACCGCCTTCCTCTCCTCCTCGTCGCACAACCGCCTTCATCTCCTCTTCCTCTCGCCTTCAAGCCTTTCACCTTGCAATTGTAGCCTTGTTGGATCCATCGCAGCGGCCCTCGCCTTAGTCTATGCTCTTTCTCTCGCCGTCCCTCGCCGTCGCGGGCCCCACGCCACTCACGGCCTCATCTCTTCTCCCTCGCCGTCGCTTCCACCCTCCATCGTCTTTTGAACACATGTGTCAAAACATGTCGGACAAAGGTTGACCACATGTCGGAAAATCACCGCGTGTCCGACCGTGTCCAAGCATGTTGACGTGTCTAACACGCTCCGACACGTATTGGACACGACACGGAGGCATGGACAACGTGTTCGTGCAACATATGATAGAGCAGCTGGGAGAGAACAAAAAAAGGAAGGGGAAATAAGAAGAAAAAGAGAAGAGAGGCAGAGAAGGAAAATGAGAAAACGGTTCTTGCATCCTTGCATCAGAAATCTCAACAATTCAAACTAGTGCCGTTTCGTAGTGTATTCTTACTGTTTGTTCATCTAATCAAAAGAATTTTCTAAATCTAACTCATAAATTTATGTTATGGCTATAACTATCACCTAAAAGGGAGTGAATAGTTGACATGCATAAATGAAAAAATTTAAACAAATATTACTATGAGGCAATTTCTGATGAAGTGATCATATTTTATCAGTATACAATTCTATCACAATTAAAAAAAAAAAAAGTAAGTGATAGAGAATTGCACATTTAAAATTATAGTGATTCGGTTTTTGCAAACTTACATCCACTTTCTCGCATTATAGCCTATTGGCTTAAATTCAATGATAAGAATAAATCAGATGTTACAAATACTAAGTTAAGAACACTCAAGTTTGTGTGTACTAGTGAGAGCTTAAATTTTCAGAATTTGTTTTCGATTATATAAATCAGGCATTTCATTGACGAGCCAATAGTGCAATTCTTTGAATTGATCACTCACGGAATAACTAGACTATTCGAGAAAGTAATTAAGGAATTTAAATGCAATAGACTTGAGAACTTGACCAGTAATCGACTGCTCGACCGTGTTGATCTGCAAGGGTCATTATGACACTATCAGAATCGATCAGAAATCAGAGATAGGTCAATTCGATTGAGATATGTGATCAAAGTGTGGGTGATTCCACCTGATTGCAAAATTTTCATCGATCGGCACTAAATTGATATTCTATCGTTTTGGGTACCCTATGTCTATAATTAAAATCTCGAGAATTTTACGACAACTGAGAGTTGTCAATGTGTCGGAGATGTACATTATAACTCGAGATAAATCGATCACGAGTCAATTGTACCAAAAATTCCTAAAAATTACCCAATAGACCAAGTCGCACTAAAGTCGTGTCGGAATGAAAGGAGCTGTGAATTTATCGAAGAAATTGATGTCCCAAAAATGTGAAATTCGGAGCTATGGTTTGAGGGCTGAATTTTGGCATCAACTGGAGTAATTATGGAAATTCAAGGCTAGAAAGAATTAAGGGGGACGAGCTTTTAATCAGATGGATTAGCCTATTTGACTTTGGTTCCTCTCTTCTTGCACACGCCACTTCTTCTCTCTTTCTTATCTATTTTCTATCCACCGGCCATTTCATTCATCTCCTTTGGACGAACAACTTATGTTTTCTTCACTTCCTTCCTTCACTGCCCTCGCCGTCCCACCGAGTTTGCTAAACCGCACAACCCCACAGAAGCCACAAACAGCCACCCCTCTCCACTATAAGTTGTCCCCCTTGGTCAACAAATCCATGCACGAAACCCCCACCGTTGACCCCCTCATTGACGCATCCACCGAAGCCACGTCCACGGTCTGCTCTTCTCTCCTCTGCCAGTGAATCTAGCCGCGTGAAGCCCAAGCGAAGCAGCACTGTTCAAGAGCCTTGCGTCAACTTCCCCCTTTGTTCCGTTGACCGTAGCTCCTTCGTGCGTTGTCCAGCATTGAAGATCAACGAAGACCGTTGCGGCCGCCACGTTGAAGCCATCAGCCACCGAAGATCCACGATCCAGCTCCTGCAGCAACGTGCGAAGCCAGCGGCTGCTCCATCCGTTTCTTCTCCTGCGCATGCGTCTTCGGCCCAGTTGCGCGTCTTCAGCCCACGATCAGCCGGTGAGCCCATTGTTCCATCGCAGCCCATCTTGTGGCGTTGAAGTTAGCCTAGCAAACTCCAGCATCTTGGGCCGTGTCTTCAGCCCAACAAAATTTTTAAAGTGCGGCAGCCCAAGAGAACAGCCCATTAATTGAGTCTTCAGCCCAATTCAGCGAGGCCCATTTCCAGCAAGTCGATTGAAGCCCAGCCCAAGTTGAAAACAAATCTCAGATTTGGGCTGAGATTTGTTGGGCCCGTTTTAGGCCCGGTTTGAGTGTTTGCCGACGCCGCTGAAAATTTAGATTTCGGCCATCGTCGTGCCGTCGTCACAGTGAACCGGTTTTCGCAATTAACCGGTGAGTTTATATTCTAAACTCTTCTTAGTAGGCTAATAATGTCTAAGGGGTGTTTAGATTTATTTAAATGTAATTTTTTAATTATTAATTTAGTTAGTTAAATTAGGATGGTTAGATTAAGAAATGAGGTGGTTAGAAACTTATATTTAATTAGATTAGTGTATTGTTACATAACTAGGATGCTTAGAATAAATTATTTAGCTCAATAGGTGGTTAGTTTAAATTTATTTAGCCTAAGTTTACATTTTTTTTTTTTGTATTTAATGCATTTATTTAATTAATTTTATAAATTAGTTAATCATTAATTATTTTTCCGGAAATTAGGCCGGGATAGCCAATGACCGAAATCTTGTGCTGATTGTAATGGTGTGGTTAATTTCTGCAATCGAGTGTTATTTTGTGAAATTTGAGTGCTGATTGGAAAGTGAGTCAATTATTTCAAAAATTGTGAATTTTGATGTTTCTCCAAAAAATTCTGGGTGTCGGGCTTTAAATACCGAAAATGGTTTTATATATTATATAAACTAGTGGGATTTTAAAAAAGGGTTATGGAATTTCCAGGTCCAATTTGACCATGTACCCACACACGACTAATTTCATTGGACATTTTTAATATGAAGAAAATATGCTAATATCACTATTTTAATTGAGGCATTTGAGTGCAATACACAGTGTCTTAAGCGGAGATTGAGTGGTCGTGTGTTGGTTAAGAGAACCCGTCCCCGAACTGTGTTAGATGGATGTCACCCTATATGGGATTTGGGTCGCAATAGAGGCTGGACCTATACTCCTTAGGGAAAGTCGTCTTTAAAAGACGTAACCGTGCTCAATGGGGTGAGACGATGCCTGTTTACGCCAGTAGATCGCCGAACTTTGAGTAGATCGTGCCCTAGAGTGGGACTAATTGCCAATTAGAATGCTTGTTGAGTGGAATTGATGTGTCGGATTATGGGACAAAATTGTGTGACATGGTATGAGACGTGTCATAACGATTTAACCCTATAATCAGGACCCCTGTACTGATTTGAGAATTGAGTGTGACGTTCCAGTTGTTAGAGCTTAATTATTGCTTATATTTGTATGGCTATCTGTGATATGAACTATATTGACCTGCAAAGTGGAACTGAGGTGAGGTAAGTCCTCTATGCCAATTGCGTGATTGTGTGATTATGACATCTCTTGGTGTATTTCCCTCTTAATCGAGGTTTAAAACATGGATTTGCTAAGACATTGTCTCATTAGTTATTGTATAACTATTTTCAGGGTCGTCGAGTGGAGGACCTAGAGTTGAAATGAGGTGATGTGAAGTGTAGGTCAGCTAGGACCTCTCTTTTTGGGAAGCCAACTTTTATAGCCTTTTAGTCATAGACCTTGTACTTGACATTATGTGAATATAAAAGCATGTTTGTTTTGTGAATTTGTTGTCCTGCTTTTCTATCTCGAGATGGTTATTGTTAGGGAATTTATTTTCACTTTCGTATGTGCAATAAAATGAAAAGGGTCGGCGACTCGTCTTGGAAAGTCACCAAATATTATCGACCAGAGAGGGATGGACACGTGCTCGGGGTTCGGGGCATGACATGTACCACTCCTTACACACTCTAAGCCTCTAAAAGTTTATATAATTTTGCTCACTAAGACGAATGTATAAGATCACAAAACACTCTTCATACTTTGGAATTAAAAGTTACAATTTTCTTGGATGTGAGTTCCATCCTTTCAGCTTCGAGACCTCCTCTTATATTCTTCCTAATCCAAGCTGATCCTTGGATATATCTTCAAAAGAATCATCTAGCCAATCTACCAATTGGTTTTGGATATGGTCGAGAAGATCTGATTGCCTTTAGGATCGTTGAGGGTGAAGCTTCCCATAAGTTTTGTTGCCCATATAGCAGTTTGGGTTTCCAAAAGTTGAGTGTGTAGAATTGGTAAGAACATTTCGCCTCTAATAGGATGTTTCAAGAAAATTGAATCTCTAATAGATATTAAGAAGACTTTCCTTTTGAAACTTTTTATGAGAATGGCTGGGAATCCAACTAATCAACACTAGCTGTTGCATGAGTATTTGTCTCATTCCTAGCCTTTTGATAGAATATGTAAGGAAGGAAGAATAAACTACAATTCTGATTCTGATTGATATCGTCTGATCATATTCCATTAATCTTTCCACTTGAAAATACTTTTTTTTTTACTTTTTATCAAAAACAAAGTCTCTTAAGTTTTGTCAATCAATAATTGGGATTCGCTCTAGTGGCCACCCTTCCAACATGGAAGGGGGAGGTGAGGGGTTCGAATCCCCACCTTCTCAGGGGGGAATGGGGTGGGGACGAGTAAGTTTCAGGAGTGGGTTTCGACTCCCACGCTCTGTAAGAGGCAAGGTAAAAGTCTGAGAGTGAGTGTTAAAGTAGGAATAAAGTAGAACCGACAAAAAAAAAAAAATTTTGTCAATCATCAAAACCACTTAGGAAATGTTTTCTTAACAATTCGGACCCATGTGAATTCTAAGGGCCCTATTGGTAACGATTCCGTTCTCAAAAATAATTTTTGATCAAAAATGATTTTTTCTGATTATATTCTCAGGAATGATTTCTGAGAAAAAGAATGTGTTTGGTAATTATTCAAAATTTCTATTCCTGAAATAGAAATACGTTTGGTAGGATTGTTAAATTTTTTTCTTTTAATTTTTCAATACTTTTATTATATTTTTCTATTTTTTCTTTTTCTTTTGCTCTTCTTCTTTCTCCTTCTTGGTAATTGGTTGCTAGCCACCACTGTGGTTGGTGATCGGTTGGGTGAGATCCGATGAGCTCGCCGGAGCCTCACCAGGCCACTGATGAAACTCGACCTCTCCTAGGCAGCACGAGGTTAGCCTCGCCCTGGCCAAGCCTTGTGCCAGCTGGCAAGGTCAACCTCACCTAGCCAAGGCAAGGGCAAGCCTTGTCAAGCCACGGTGAGGCTCAAGTCAACAAGCCTTGCCGTGGCTCGACGTCACTGCGGGTCGGCGACGCTCCAACAAGGTCGCTGACTCTAGTCTAGCCGATCGCCAACCATAGTCGAGGCTGGCCAAAAGGAAGAAGAAGAAGAAGAAAAGGAAAGAGAAGAAGAGAAAAGAGAAGAATAGAGAAAAGAAATGAAAAAAGTTAGAATTAATTTTAGGAATTATTTCAGGGAATAAGAAACAACTTTTTTTTGTTTCTTAATTTTATTCCAAATCTTTTCCGAGGAACAAAAAAATTGATTTTTGTTTTTGAGAATAAAAAGTTTACCAAACGAATTTATGTTCTTTTTTTACTCTTGAGAACAAAAGAATAAAATCAGTTATTTCTGGAAGTATTACCAAACAAGCCCTAAGTTTCTGGATTCAACTTTTGTGTTTAAGCTGCAATTTTTATTAAGAATGATAACATAGGGTGATGTGAAGCCGTAAGATTTGATAAAAATCGATTTTGAGTTATGGTTTGATTAGAAAGAATTTTAAAATCTTATAGACATTACAATCTACTTCCGAATTTTTATTTTGGTTGATTGTTTTCTACGTCTTTGTTCATCTTTTGAGTCAGCGAAGTTTAGGATCTTTTAATACTTGCAAAGGGTTTGCTTTTAACAGTAAATCCACTTTAATTTAGAGTTCAATAGAGAGACATAGTGAAAGAAAATTTGTCGCGCGAGTGGCTGTTCTTCACGTTAATCACGATTGGTCATTCTTGATATCTTTTGTCAACTTGTAGTGAACACTTTGGCTTTGAAATAATGTTACCTAGATGAGTCTTAGTTGCTTGAATTTAGATATTGCTTCTTATTTTATTGATAGGATTTCAAGTTCATAGACTCGATTTGCTTGATTGTGGGTATTCTCATACGAATGGTTTTATCTATTCTATGAATTTATAAATTCTTATTAAAAGTGATTTGAGGTTGACGGCTCAATTTGCTTGAAAGGCACGGCACGACATGACATGTTACTTCTGAAAAGAGAAAAAGTGATGTTTAGAACATATATGTTGCATACATCTGAGCTAGGCATTTGCTACTAGTTTGATTATTTGAAATGACATGATAAATTTCCTACGTGAATGTGCATTCCTATTTGAACTACACCACATTATGCATCGTGATTGATTGTAATTGAGTACATTGATAATGTGTTTAACAGTACGATTGTGGCATTAGTCATGTGGCATCATGACCTAAGTTGTGATGTGAAATTGTGAGTATTTTAGCATTAAAAATGTACATAAATAGAGTTGGAAAACAAATCCTAGTCTCTTTTTCACCCATCATCGTCTGCAGCTACCGTTGCCACCATTGTGGCTGTAAAATATGGGTTTTGACCCAGTCAAAAGGAAAGAAAAAGGTAGAAGCAGTAGAGAGAGAGAGAGAGAGGAGTCGAGAGTTTTCGGGAGAGGGAAAAGAGAAGGGAGAGAGAGAGAGAGAGAGAGAGAGAGAGAGAAGAAAAGACAGAAAGAAAAAAAAAAAGGAAAAAGAAAAGAAAAATGAGGAGATAAAAGGGAAAGAGAGAAGGAAAGAAGGGGAGAGAGAGGGATGGTAGGGGGCTCGAACAGAGAGAAGAAAGAGAGAGGACAAGAAGAAGAAGAAGAAGAAGAAGAAGAAGGGATTTCGCGCGTTCTCGCCATGGGAGCCTCGCCAAGCCGAGTTAACTACGTAATGCAACGCTCGGTAAGCACTCGTGCTCCCCTTTCGTTCAATCGGAGTAATTTCGGACATAGGGCTTGAAATTCGGAATTTTGGGAAAATCGAGCGGCGAAGTATGATTTTCAAGTTGTTGAGCTGTGTATTTTTGTAGAAATGATAGTTTGGGATGTTGTGGAGCTGTAGGATTTTACGGATCGTGATTTGAGCTCGCGGTTTGCCCGAAACAAAATTTTGAAGTTTATCGCGCGTGATGAACAGTGCACGACCAGAACTTCAGGGCTATATTTTGTTGATTTTCGGCTTGATTTCGGGTTGGCTAAATTGAGGTTCTTGTAGTATGTTGGATGGGCTTTCCATTGATTATAAGTACACTTTAAATGGATTTTTGTGGAGAAAGTTATGGCGTGTCAAAGTTGACGCATGGGTTGCGCGTAGCGGAAAACAAGAGGTTTATGCTAAATGCGAGCTTTCGTTGCGCATAGGTGTCGTTTTATCGACAAATAGGCCTAGTATAGGTGAGTCATTATAAGAATATCCTTTTTACTCGGCCTTTTGATATTACTTTTCCGTTAATTGTTAGGGATCCGAGTGCGTTGGTTCGAGTGAGCATCGTAATTTATTTTCGACTTTCCCAGGTGAGTGATGATATCTCTCATGTTTTTAAAATGATAAATGATTGATATTTTATAAGTTATAAATAAGCATATTTATTGCATAAAATTTGAATCGGGCATTTACTGCGTTTTGGTAATTAAGAATAGTGTGAGAATTTTTAGTGGAAATATATATTCTATTTGATGAGAGAAGTTGAGAAATATTACATATTTTGAGTTTGTGAAACCTCTTTACGAAGATCTCGGCTTTAAGATGGTTTATGGAAGGCTATATGAATATCGATTTGTGATAAGTTTTTTGAAATGTATTTGATTTGAAATTGATTTATGAGACGAATCTTGAAAATTATTTGAGAATGTTTTATGAAAGGTATTTTTAGCGGTTGAGTTGAGTTGCAAAACCTTTTGGGGATATGTGAAATGTTTTATGTATTTGGTTTGAGAATTTTGGATGGTGTTGTTTTGGATTGATGTGGATACTCAATATCGCTGTGAGTCCAGCGAGGGGCTTGTGGGTATGCGCATACTATTCTAGGATATCCTTGTGGGCCGAGCCACCGGCTAATAATAGGTGGAGACCTTGCCAAGAGGGGAATCTTGGTCGTCTTGTCACGGGCGTTACGCATGACCATGGTTTAATATTGAGCAACGAATTGGTCAATGGAGTGGACCATTGACATTGTGATATAAGTTGGGTCGATGGAATAGACCATCGACATGTAATTTGAGATTAGTTGTTGGAATGGACCATCGACGTGTAATTTCATTTGATTATTAATGTGTGGTTTGATGAGATTAATCAATGGAATAGACCATTGATACATGTTTTATGAGATTGACCAGTGAGTTAGACCAAATATTTTTGCTTTGAACATATAGTGTAAGAAAAGTTATATTTTGGCCTTGAAGGTTTGTTAAACTTCTGGGTTTGGTGTGGTATGAGATTAACCAATGGAATGGACCATTGGCGTGTGAATTAATGAGATTAATCAATGGATTAGACTATTGATGTTTATTTCGATGTTATTACGAAATGATTATTTTGCTATAAATATAACTATGTTAAAGCGTACGTAACTCGTTCTTTTCACTATGTGTTTGTTATATCCTAAATTTGAGTTAAAAGAGTTGTAGCTTGGTTTTGTAAATATGCATAGTGGGTGCTTGATTCGCTTAGAAGAGAGGCACTACTCACTGAGCCGTGGTTGCTCACCCTTCTATTTTCCAATCTTTTTCAGGTTCCTCAACTAACAATGAGTAGGTACGAGAGCGATATCGATATGGGGACTTTTAAGAGTTGGATTTTGGGAGCTCTGAGGCTGCGTCCTTTGAGTGGAAGGACGGCCGTGTCATGCCCCATTCTTGTTGGTTTTGGGGTGTGATATCTAGTGGTATCAGAGCTTAGGTTATGATCTTTTGGGTGTAAATTTTATGGGACGTTGTGAGGGTGTGTTAGTTTTAGTGCGTTAGTCTTTGTTATGTATTAGGACGTAAGTCTTTTCTCTTTAGGGTGGAAACTCGTGCAGCAATGTTTAAAGTTGTGGAACACCCTGCGGGTACTATGAAAATCATTGTGACTTGAAGGGTCATAATGTGATAAAGGAGTAAAGCCTTGATGTGCCAAGTGTGATAAAGGAGGATGTTATCGTGGCAGAAGTGTTGAGTTTAAGGATAAGAAGTGTTGGGCCACAAGTCTTCAATCGAGAGAGAGCAACTCATGGTATCATGCTTTGCTTGTTGGACAATCAATTTTTGAGTGGGCATATAATAGAAGAGTTGGTGGTGAAAACTTCATATCAACATCGTATATAATCGGAATCCCTGAAGATAGCACTTGCAAGCTAACTTTTTTGAAACTCCCCGGCAAATAATGAAGTTCCATAATAAATTTGTGTCTCGGATACAGTGGCATGGCTATCGAAAATGAAGCAACCAAAGATTCAGAAAACAATGAAACTGCCATATCAAGGAGCCTCAAGGTGGCGGCGGCAATGGCAAAGAGCCCTGCTATGAATGAGAATGAACAGGATTCCAACAAGAGCAAAAGAGATGAGAAAGGGAACTCTATTCCATTCTTCAAGCTATTCTCATTTGCAGATTCTACTGATATGCTATTGATAGTTGTTGGGTTGATAGGCGTAGTGAGGAATGGCCTTTTCTCTACCACTTATGATCACCTTGTTCCGAAAACTGGTCAATACATTCAGCTACAATTAGGCTAATAATGATATTGTTGCTCTTGTGTCTAAGGTTAAACCTTTGCAAATATGGACTTTATAAATTGTTACAGAGAAAGTCATTTCTCAAAAAGGAAGTTCTCAAAAAGGAAGTTTCTTATGTTGAGATTGTGAAATTTTCAGATTCCTTTTAAGTCGATCTAGTGCGTAGGAGTGGTGCGGTAGCATTTCTTTAGGTGTCTTGTTGGACAGTTACCGGCAAGCAACCGGCTGCAAGAATAAGAGGTCTTTATTTGCAAATTATATTGAGACAGGATGTCGCATTCTTTTACAAATAGACTAACACCGGAGAGTTGGCCAAGAGAATGTTGGGCAACATAATTCTCATCTAGGACGCTTGGGTGAAAACATGGGAAAGTTCATGTAGCTCGGGTTGACATTCGTTGGAGGCTTTGTGATGGCATTTATCAAGGGGTGGCTATTGACTCAGGTTATGCTTTTCATGATTCCGTACTGTGACTAGAGTCATGTCCTCGTCATCTCAAGATGGCATCTCGCGGGCAAAGGCTTATGTAAAGGCAGCAAATTTTGTTGAGCAAACAAGTGGTTCAACTAAGATGGTTACATCATTTACCAGAGAGAAACGAGCAACCGCAGATTAGCACAAATTCTTTGTGAATGCATACGAACGAAGTGTCCACCGAAGCCTACTAAATCTTGGAGGAGCCATGATCATCATTTTTAGTGTTTTTGCTTTGGCAATATGGTACAATATGAAGTTGATCTTAGACAAGAGATATAATAGGAACGCAGTGACTGATGTGATCATGGTAATATTGATTGGTTCCATGTCTCTTAGGCAGGCTTCTTCATGCATTAGTGCATTTGCTATTGGTTGAGCTGCTGTATAGAAGATGTCCGAGACCATCCGTGGGAAGTCGGAGATTGATTCTTTTGACACTAAGGGAAAGAAACTAGATGAATTCAATGAGATATTGAGTTGGCAGATGTTTGTTTCGGTTACGCCGCCAGGCCCAATGAGCAAACATTCAATGGGTTCTCTCTTAGCATCCCGAGTGGTACAACTGCCACTCTAGTGGGACGAAGTGGAAGTAGGATGTCCATAGTGATCAGTTTGTTAGAGAGACCCTTCGACCCCAAGCCAGTGAAGTACTTATCAATTGTATTAACTTTAAAGAGTTTCAGCTTAAAAGGATCAAGAGCAAACTCGAGCTTGTTAATTTGAAACTTGTGTTATTCGTGTGTAGCATCAAGAACAATATTGTATAGGGAAAGGGAGGCACCATACGTGAGATCAAAGCTACTGTAGAACTTGCGAATGGCATGCCTACTTGATAAGATCGATGCTACCCTGTCATGGATTTTCTATGTAAGGAGAAGGGATGAAGAAGTGAGGGAGATGCTGCAAAAAAAAAAAAAGAAAAAAGAAAAAATGGTAAGGGCGGTAAATTATTACCAAACCAAGATTACTTATGATCATTTGGTCAATGTACTTGCCAAGTATTGTCATGGAGACGAGGCTCTTGAATTTTGAGGGAAGCAAAACGGAGAGGTTTCCAATTGGCAAAGTGGAACATAGTGCCATAGTTCATTTATTTTGTAAGGAGGGGAATCTAGCAAAGTAAAAAAAATAGTGAATAAGATATCCTTGAAGGGTTATATCCCAAATGTGTGACATATACCATTATTATCGTTGGGTTTTGTCGAGTAAGTAAAGTAGACCAAGCTAGAAAGCTGCGTAAATAGATGGAAAGGTATGGCTGCAAACCGAACACTCTACCTTGCATAGCCTTGTTAAGTGGGCTTGGTAGAAGTGGTAAGCCTTTGGAAAAAAAAAAAAAAAGACGCCCAAGTTGTAGCAGGATCGAAGCATGGAGTAATTAATGAATTTTGGTTGGTGATGAGACGCATCCTCAATGAAAAGATAACGAGAATATATGTGAAGATTCAATATCAAAATCATATCGGGAGAGAGGCCACTTGGGAGCTCAAGGAAAAGGCAAGATGCAAATACTCTCACTTATTTGGTAATTAATGTTTGTCTAAATTTCGAGGACGAAATTTTTTTAAAGGAGGGGAGAATGTAAAATATGGGTTTTGACCCAGTCAAAAGGAAAAAAAAAGGTAGAAGCAGTAGAGAGAGAGAGAGGAGTCGAGAGTTTTCGGGAGAGGGAAAAGAGAAGGGAGAGAGAGAGAGAGAGAGGAAGAAAAGACAGAAAGAAAAAAAAAAAAAAAAAAAAAAGAAAAATGAGGAGATAAAAGGGAAAGAGAGAAGGAAAGAAGGGGAGAGAGAGGGACGGCAGGGGGCTCAAACAGAGAGAAGAAAGAGAGAGGAGGAGAAGAAGAAGAAGAAGAAGAAGAAGGGGCTTCGCGTGTTCTCGTCATGGGAGCCTCGCTAAGCCGAGTTAACTACGTAATGCAACGCTCGGTAAGCACTCATGCTCCCCTTTCGTTCAATCGGAGTAATTTCGGACATAGGGCTTGAAATTCGGAATTTTGGGAAAATCGAGCGGCGAAGTATGATTTTCAAGTCGTTGAGCTGCGTATTTTTGTAGAAATGATAGTTTGGGATGTTGTGGAGCTGTTGGATTTTACGGATCGTGATTTGAGCTCGCGGTTTGCCCGAAACAAAATTTTGAAGTTTATCGCGCGTGATGAACAGTGCACGACCAGAACTTCAGGGCTATATTTTGTTGATTTTCGGCTTGATTTCGGGTTGGCTAAATTGAGGTTCTTGTAGTATGTTGGATGGGTTTTCCATTGATTATAAGTACACTTTAAACGGATTTTTGTGGAGAAAGTTATGGCGTGTCAAAGTTGGCGCATGGGTTGCGCGTAGCGGAAAACAAGGGGTTTATGCTAAATGCGAGCTTTCGTTGCGCATAGGTGTCGTTTTATCGACAAATAGGCCTAGTATAGGTAAGTCGTTATAAGAATATCTTTTTTACTCGGCCTTTTGATATTGCTTTTCCGTTAATTGTTAGGGATCCGAGTGCGTTGGTTCGAGTGAGCATCGTAATTTATTTTCGACTTTCCCAGGTGAGTGGTGCTATCTCTTCTAAGAATTTATAAGCTCATGTTTTTAAAATGATAAATGATTGATATTTTATAAGTTATGAATAAGCATATTTATTGCATAAAATTTGGATCGGGCATTTACTGCGTTTTGGTAATTAAGAATAGTGTGAGAATTTTTAGTGGAAATATATGTTCTATTTGATTAGGGAAGTTGAGAAATATTGCATATTTTTAGTTTGTGAAACCTCTTTACGAAGATCTCGGCTTTAAGATGGTTTATGGAAGGCTATATGAATATCGATTTGTGATGAGTTTTTTGAAATGTATTTGATTTGAAATTGATTTATGAGACGAGTCTTGAAAATTATTTGAGAATGTTTTATGAAAGGTATTTTTAGCGGATGAGTTGAGTGTTGAGTTGCAAAACCTTTTGGGGATATGTGAAATGTTTTATGTATTTGGTTTGAGAATTTTGGAAGGTGTTGTTTTGGATTGATGTGGAAGCTCAATATCGCTGTGAGCCTAGCGAGGGGCTTGTGGGTATGTGCATACTATTCTAGGATATCCTTGTGGACCGAACCACCAGCTAATAATAGGTGGAGACCTTGCCAAGAGGGGAATCTTGGTCGTCTTGTCACGGGCGTTACGCGTGACCATGGTTTGATATTGAGCAACGAATTGGTCAATGGAGTGGACCATTGACATTGTGATATGAGTTGGGTCGATGGAATGGACCATCGACATGTAATTTGAGATTAGTCGTTAGAATGGACCATCGACGTGTAATTTGAGATTAGTCGTTGGAATGGACCATCGACGTGTAATTTCATTTGATTATCAATGTGTGGTTTGATGAGATTAATCAATGGAATAGACCATTGATGCATGTTTTATGAGATTGACCAGTGAGTTAGACCATTTGCATTTGCCTATTATTATCTTAAATATTTTTGCTTTGAACATATAGTGTAAGAAAAGTTATATTTTGGCCTTGAAGGTTTGTTAAACTTCTGGGTTTGGTGTGGTATGAGATTAACCAATGGAATGGACCATTGGCGTGTGAATTAATGAGATTGATCAATGGATTAGACTATTGATGTTTATTTCGATGTTATTATGAAATGATTATTTTGCTATAAATATAGTTATGTTAAAGCGTACGTAACTCGTTCTTTTCACTATGTGTTTGTTATATCCTAAATTTGAGTTAAAAGAGTTGTAGCTTGGTTTTGTAAATATGCATAGTGGGTGCTCGATCCGCTTAGAAGAAATGCACTACTCACTGAACCGTGGTTGCTCACCCTTCTATTTTCCAATTTTTTTCAGGTTCCTCAACTAACAATGAGTAGGTACGAGAGCGATATCGATATGGGGACTTTTAAGAGTTGGATTTTGAGAGCTCTGAGGCTGCGTCCTTTGAGTAGAAGGACGGCTGTGTCATGCCCCATTCTTGTTGGTTTTGGGGTGTGACAGTGGCGATGGCCATGACGGCAGCCAATGAGTAGTAATTGAGCTTAGACTTATGTGGTTTGGTTTTGAGTTTGGCTTTGGGTTTGGGTGTGGTAGAAAAATTATGACTTGGGTGGGGACATTTCAAGAAACGAAATGGCATTATTGTAAATAAGGGAAGATGCGAGGATGTAAAGTGATCTCCCATGGCAAATCTCGAGATGTTAAGTGGTGTTTTTTAAAAGTAGATGAGGGTAAGTGATAATAGAAGAATTGTGGAAATGGATTTGATACTAACTCTAAACAAACATTGGTGATATCATTTGACAATGCATATTGTTTTAATGACAATCCATGTCATTGAGAATAGGAAACTCATTTGATACTCTCGTGCTAAATGGTCCTCAATGTGCAATCAATCAACATATTCATATCCACACTTATCACAATGCTTTCACAAACATTTCAGATTGCTTTTAGCAAATGTTTTCTATAACTTGAGAACCTGATGAAGCAACATTAAGATCTAGCTCACCGTAATTATCACACATTGAAGTGCTTAGTTCACATCTAATTATTACTAGCCCATATCTAATTAAGAAGACTCTTGAACTCAATTATGTATTAGATATCAATCATTAACCGATTTTTTTCATCATTAGACTGGGTGATAAATTAGTCTGATATTCCACATTGCTTTAGGTTCTTCTTCCCCCTTCTTTGGTGTCATGAGACGATATATTTGAGAAAAATACTTGGGAACTCCGGGAGTCTAGGGAAGTTAATGCTAGCCCACATGCTAATGAATCAGTTTATTGAATTTCAAATATTGGCTAAACCAGATAACAACATTAGGGAAATAGAATTTTTTAACTCTTATTATTTTGATTAGTGCACTGAAAGTGTTGTCGGACTCATTCAATTAGGACCGAATAATAGATACTTTATATTGTTTATAAATGCGGAAGTACTTCATTAGGATAGTACATATTGATGTAACATACAAGGAGAAAGTGAAGGAATAAATATAATTACTTGCTCCTTCAAAATATTAGAGAGTCGATATAATTTATCTCCACAAATAATCATTGGTAATGAATTTCAGTAGAAAGGCCTTCCCCAAGTTGCTTGAGCCACTGAATCATAAAACGAGAATCTTTTATTGCAGCCCTCGTCTCGTTCTAAACAGTCCTTGCTGCGAGGTAGCCAAAGATTTGTGTACACAATCTTCTGAACCTTTTTACCATCATGCACCGAGAAAGTTGATGTAAAATTCTAAATTCAACACTGCAGGGAACATCCTCGATGGGAAGTTCATCGACCTTCGGGCATGGTGATGGTAACGATATTCCTTGTATACAATTCTTCCCTTATTAAAGATGCCTCTGTGCTCGATGGATCTCTCTCCATATAGAAACCGGGCTGTTTAGGCTGTGGCAAGATTGCTTCCTCGTTGGCTAACATGAAAACGACTGAAGAAATTGTTGGCCTATCTCCAGGAAGCTTTTGGACACATAGCAAACCAACATGAATGCATCTCTCTACTTGGGATGCAATGAAGGAGTCGCATAGAGATTCATGTAGAATCTCCAAGGACTTGCCTGCGCTCCACAACAACCATGCCTGGGACAAATCCATTTATGTCGTTAAGCATCGCCTAAAAGACATGAGTTTGGACCACCATACTGTACTTACTTACATGCCCAAGAAGGTTGTGTTCATGATCAGGATGGCAAAACCCTCGGTTCCTTTTGCCACTTACTATCTCTAGCAAAAGTACACCAAGGCTAAAAACATCGGATTTCACAGAGAATTTTCCATCAAAAGCATATTCAGGAGACATGTAGCCACTGCATTAAGAATAGCAAGACTTAAATCTACCCACTATTCATGGACAGTGTTTGTTGATCAAGATAAAAAACTTACTATGTACCAATGATTCTTCTCGTTCTTGCTTCTCTTTCATTGCCTCCAAAGATTCTTGCAAGGCCAAAGTCTGAGATTTTAGGATTGAGGTCCACATCTAACAAAATATTGCTTGTTTTGAGATCTCTGTGAATGACTTGCAGTTTTGAATCTTGATGAAGATAAAGAAGTCCTCTCGCAATTCCTAAAACTATGTCGAAGCGACTTTTCCACGCTAACAAGAAGCTTCTGTCATCATCTGCATACAGTCAAGCCAACGTAAGTCTTAAACATTTAAGCTCGGCACTCTTAAAGGAAATGAGTTTATTGGTTTGCATTTGGTTGTATGTCCAGGTAGAGGCACAAATGACATACTGACTAATGGAATGGGGTTAGAGCGAAAAGGAAATGAAAAGTATCAAGGAGGTCGAACCGAAAATGAAATAATCCAAGCTTTTATTTGGCATATATTCATATATTAACATTCTTTCTTCTCCCTCAATGCAACAGCCAAGAAGTCCGACAAGATTCCTATGCTGAAGTTTGGCAATTAGGAGTACTTCATTCATAAATTCTTCAAGGCCTTGTCTCGAACCTCTCGACAGCCTCTTCACCGCTATTTCTTGACCCATGGAGAGATTTCCCTGCATTATTTTTCAATAAAATAAACATCGTGTTCTGTAAACTTACAAATCCATGGCTCATTACCTTGTAGACTGACCCAAAGCCACCCGCTCCAATCATGTTGGTCTGTGAGAAATGTCCAGTAGCAACAGCAATGGTAGAAAAATCATATAATGGTAAATCAATGTCTTCCTTCTGACTTTGTAAGCCTACGAGGACGAACTCTATCTATCATGTGACAGTAATATTTAGTTTGGTCACAGTCCGACAACAAAATTTCAACGCAAATCTTCACAGTTAAAAGGGGACTAAATTACAAACAAACTTACCTCTTCTTTTCATTCTACTCTTCCACATAATGCTCAATGCTATACCTGCTATGAGCAGTCCTGAAATGACTGAAGCCACCGTGACTATCAACACTATTTTCTTATTGACAGGGTTCTGGATGGAATCTAGAATTGCCAATAAAAGCGTGTTAACTAATTTTGGACGATAATATATTCAGAAGCTGATGGATGTGATCAGAAATAGTCCAGCAAAAGGATAAGCAAACAAGTAAATGGTTGGGTACAAGATCTGCTTAATCCAGCATTCACTACGTACACACTTTTTTAAAAAGCAAGGTCATCGCAGCTTAGAAAAGTGGTTGCTAACTGAATCACTATGTACATATTTACCTAACTCAGAAGCAGATAATTTAATGAAGATATTTTGTACATCTTGTTCAAATTCTCTCATATCAATGAGATTGCTGAACCACATCAGACAGCCGCTTCCTCCTCCTCGCACATCTGAATTAGCATAAGCTGTGCAAGAACAGTTCTTTAGACACTCCACCTTGCACTCCTCAAGGCTCATGTTCTTGTTTACCCAGAAGTCTATCAAGTCGGGCAGAGTCAGCATCGAAAGTTTCAGAAAGCCCTGTTTTTGAGAGCAATCTAACTGAGCTTTCCTAATGCACCCGCTGGTTGAATTAAATAACTGCCACTCTTCTGGGGATTTGGGCACGAATCCCTGCAAGCACTGGCATTTAGGTTCTTCGTTCCTTTTGCAAAAAGCATTAGCACCACACCGCCCATAGTGATCACATGGATCATGGGGAGATGAGGTCATGACCTCCCATGTAGAGCTCTCTCTCTTCCTCAGAAGACGTTGAGCAAGACCAGACTGATTCAATGTGAGTATGGTGAAGATATCATACCTTGAAGATTCGAACTCATAATATACATATGTTTCATTGTAAACAAACCGCCGCTTGAAAAGGGTACTCTCAGTCGTTGGATCTCCTGGGAAACCGAGTCCATTGAATGGCCCTGTCCGCAATGTTTTTGTGGAGCCTCGTCTGAGCATTTCAATTTGGGGCAACCCATTAACATTTATTCCAATGGTATATTCTCCACAAGAAGGATCATCCGTGCTTTTCCAAGAAGTCAGACGCCATTCGAAGCCAGATTTGAGGTTCCATCCCATTCGCATACCGGCTAAAAGGGTGTCCGTTGGATAGTCAAAGCTCTGCCATGACCATTCACCAGAGTGAGAGCTCGTATTGTCTGAAACGACCAGGTTACCAGAGTCCAACAACTGTGCAACTGGGTTTCTTAAAACCCTGGATGAATTCGAAGACCAGATGATGCTCTTTGATCGGTTGAGAACAACAAGATTCCTCTCATCGCTAAATGCGAGAACACCATTTAAATCAGTGAGTGGGTTGTTTCGGTTGGCAACCCAAACGACTTTTTCAGGAGTAAATTTGTACCATATCCCCAAGTACCTGTACTTGGAGTTTTCTGGAGAGAAGAACCCAAGCTCAAAGCTTTGGCCTGAAGAGACCAATCTCTCTCCATCTTTAATATACTGACCTGGACTTAAGGTATCGGATGCGATCACCAAGTTCAGCATAAACACGACATAAACAGAGTTAAAGAAGGGAGAATATGGAACCTTTTCCAATGCCATGAAGTCTTCTGTCAGTTTTTCCCTGGCTCCTCCCTCTCAATGAAAAGTTTTCGACTCAAAGGTTCTCACCAAGAAAATCCAGCTGAAGCCCACCTGATCCCATGCAAACTCTACCCAACCTAAACTCCAATTTTTAGTAATTTTTCTTAAAATGTTGCCTTTGAAAAATGAGCAAACTTCATGGACTGGCTCTTCGAGTTGGTGAGAGAACTTGATTAGTTCGGGTCCTACCCTAGGACTCATTGTACATGAGCAACGTGAAGACACAGGTGAGCGCAACGCTGCCGGACAAGAACACCTTCTTGGACTGGTTCTATAATATTTTGGTTTGTTGACTTGGTCAAATCAAGTGGCTAATAAAAAAGAAAAAGAAAAAGAAGACGACTTTATTTAAAGCAAAAAGACATTGACGAAGAGATAAAAGGGGAAGAAGAAAAAGAGAGGGATTGCGGCGGAGAGGAGAAGGGAAGAAGAGGAAAGGGAAAGGAAAAGAGGGAAATTTATGCGTACACGCCACAGAGACCTCCCCATGTTGCATTTACCAGCCATTTATTTATCTAATCGGAGTAATTTTCAAAATTAGGGTACAAATTCGAAATTATGTGAAATTTGAGTCCAATTTAGAGTAGTCAAGTTGTGGAATTACATGAAAATTATAGATTATGGGGTTATTGAGCTGTGAGGTTTGATATGAGTTGATTTGAAGTAATGGTTTGATCAGATCTAAAATTTAGAGTTTCGCACACGAGCTTCATTCTACGGATAACTTTGAATAATTGCTGTGGGCAAGCAATTTGTTGATGCGTAAGAGTCAAATTACCAAAAATATCATAAACTTATTATAATTGTGTCAATTCAAGCACACGTTTTTTTTTTAGTCAAATCAATCCTAAATCTTTTGTATTTATGTCAATTCAGTCCATTCGGCCAAATTTGGTTAACCGGTGTTGACATGCCACTATCGTAGCTAACGTGCCACTATCGGCACTGATGTGGCATTTTTTAGATAATATTTTAGTTTTTTTGAATTTTTTAAGAATTTTTTCTTTTATTTTCTTTATTTTTTTTCCCTTCACCTTCCCCTACCTTTAGTGTCGGCAAGGGTCATTGATTAACCCTCGCCGACCACAAGCAAGGGCTATGACACCCTCGCTAGGGTCATCGGCCGACCCTTGCCAACCACAAGCGAGGGCCAAGATGCCCTCGCCAGCAATGGACAAGGGCATCACGACCCTCGCTAGCATCCTTGCTTGGCTGGATCTAGTGCTAAGGGTTGGAGAAGGGGAAGGGGAAGGCAAAAAAAAAATAAAAAATAAATAAAATATTTAAAAAAATCAAAATATTATTTTAAAATGTCATGTTAGCATCGATAGTATCACGTCAATGCCGACTTGCCAAAATTAGTTGGATAGATTGATCTGGTATAAATACAAAAAGTTTAGGACTAAATTGAAAAAAAAAGAAAAAGAAAAGTAGAGTTTAAGACTAAATTGACATAATTGCAATAGGTTTAAGACTTTTTTTTTGTAATTCTCCCATCAATTGTTAGCATTTAAACTTAATTTAGCTGATTCTTAGATGAGTAGAGCTGCTCTGCTTCGCGCTTGTATACTCATATTTAGAAAGCGATATGGATTAAAAATATTAGAAACTATTAAAAATATGTCATTTGTATAAATCTAGATTGAGTAATTACTACTTTTCGGTTATTTGTGAATGGTTTGAAAAACGTTTTGTGAAAAGCGTTTCAAAAGTTTACTGGTTTATAAAATGGATTTCGAAATGGTATGAGATGTGTCACTTGAGATATATTATATTTGATGAACTAAGTTTCAAAAAATTATATGTTTTTATTTGTGAAATTGATTCGTGATATTGTTTATAAATTCACTTTGTGGATTTTGAAGAATGTTGTAGTGGGTTTGTGTCGATACTCTATATCTCCATGAGTCCATTAAGGGGTTTATAGGTATGCATACTAGTTTTAGGATATCCTTATGAGCCGGCCACTGATAATGTTGGTGGAGACCTAGCTAAGAGAAAATTTTGATCACCTTTGCCATAAGGGCATTATACGTGATTACGTTTAGATATATGAACACGAGATTGGTCAATGAAATGGACCATGGACATGTGATTTGATAAAGATTGATCAATGGACTTAATCATTAATGTTTGAATTGTAATGGTAGATTAAATCAGTATTCTTATTTGTATAATGCTTTGTCGAAAGGATAAAAATTGATTTTTGATCTTGCACATATACTATATTGTGAATTTGGGTTAAATGAGTGTGCTTTGGTTTTGTAAATGTGCATAGTGAATACTCAATCTACTTAGAAGAATCGTACTTTCATTAGGCCATGGTTGCTTATTCCACTCATCTTTCATGTTTTTTTGGTTTTTCGACTAGCGCTTGTGATGTAGAACAATATGCAAATGCCTTTATGGAAACATTGGAGCGTCGTAAGAGCGAGCGTCCCCACAAGTCAAAGAGGATTGCGTGATCTTCAAGATCACAAATGAATCACAATATTTGATTCACGCGTTTCCCTTAATTTGTTACTAGATTTTAGATTTTCTAGTTTGTCAATATCTTTTCCTTAATTTTGTTATTAGATTTAAGTTATTTGGTTATTTTCTAGATTGCGATCTCCTTATAAATAGACGTCTAAGATATTGTAATCCGCTCTTCTTTATTCAAAATAAACACCATCTTTCGGAATTCTTTCCAAGCATAGCTTTCTTTGCGTCAACTTGATAGCATGAGAGCACTATTGACGAGAACTTTTGGGAGTTGGATTATGCACATGATATGATCAAGATTGTATGTATGTCTGTTGATAGTCGTTGGGTTTAGCAAATATTTTTTTTTTTTTGGATAAATTACAGAAATTGTGATGTTGTAACGAACCTACTAATATACTTTGATAATAGGTGTTTGGTTGTTTTGAAACTGCCGTATCATCCCCATTTCTTGTTGGTTTCAAAGCGTGACGGATTTGGTGTTTGGGTTACGGATTAGCAGTGATATTTGATAATTAGGCTTTTATTTTCTAACGTCCATATGTTTTGGACTTTTGAGCACCCACTTAATCCTTAAGAGGATGCCGATCGTTCCATACCCATCAGGTAATCAACGAAAACATAAAGGATTGTACTTTTGGGAATCACTGTACCGCCTCCCCTCAGAAGATTTTCGAAAGTAAGATTAAGAATGAAAATGAAAATTGCAATTAGGTAGAGGCGACCGGGTCTGTACATAACTCAGCTATACGCAAATAGCTCGTATTTTTAAGGCATTATTTAAACGTGTTTTTCTTCTTCTAATTTTGCCATTTTAATATCAATTTCTTCTTTTTGTCTTTTGCAAATTCAACACGCGTGTTCTGTTCTAGACCATAATAAAATCACAAGAAACCGAGTTAGCGCATATACAAGTCAGGAGCGTCAACTTCACAAGACCTGCATTATCACAACAGAAGTCCCCACCAATGTTGGGTCCACATCACTTTCCTCCATTCCTTTCAGGTCAAGGAGAAAATTGTAGTTTTGATGTTCACTGTAGAGCCACATCCCAGAAATGTAGGAAAAAGTTCGGATCAAACTCACTTTTTGATTAATAAGTATTAAAAAAAAAATTATGTCTTAGGTTGTCTGGTCATAATTATTTTCACTGTATATCCTTATCAGGAACTAATTTCCCTTAGGTTGTCGTTAGTGATTTTGTTTCTCTTCATGCTCGCATGAAGTTCTTTTCTGGAGTCCTTAAAATTGGAGCCACCCGTTAATATTTGTACCATAGGTATAGTCTACAGAGGAAGGATCACTCATGCTTCCCCAAGAAGTCAGATATCGTTCAAAAACCGGTTCTCAATATATCAATATATATATATATCTTGAAATGTAAACAACCAAAGAAGATATTATTCCTGAAATGCATATGAAACTTCCAAAGAACATAAATCACACTTTAAAACTGTCACTTGCAGAACTCAGAAAAGGAAAATTCTACCAATCTGATCCCTCTTTTGTGATCAATGGTTTTCTGGACCTGCATACATTCGACTTTATACCAAGCGCACAAACCAAGAAGTCTTGGGCAATGAATGAAATAAATGATCAACGGCATTTCTCAGATCTATTCGCAATTCCTCACAAAAAGGCACTATCGACCGTCCAACGTCGTCATTGTGACTGCATTGACAGTATGGAGTTCTTCATGCCTCATGGCTGCGCTAAAGTCCATTGAACCTCTTTCCATGAAGAAACCAGGCTGTGTAGGTTGAGGCAAGCTTCCACTTTCATTGCCTAACATGGCAACTACAGAGGACGTCGCTGGTCTGTCGTTGGGGAACTTTTGCACGCATAACAAGCCGACATGGATACATCTCCGTACTTGAGGTTCCACCAAATCATACATGCACCCATCAATGAGTTCCATGGCTCTGTCTTCACTCCAAAGCAACCATGCCTTAAAAAAATTGCATCTCAGGTTTAGTAATGCAAGATGAAAAGAGAGATAAGGGAGAGAGAACAACTAATGCTCTGGACCTTTTCTCTTACATGTCCAAGAAGGTTATGGTGATGATTTGGGTGGCAGAATCCTCTGTTTCTTTTGCCGCTTAAAATCTCTAACAAAAGCACACCAAAGCTAAAGACATCGGATTTCATAGAGAATTTTCCATCAAAGGCATACTCAGGGGACATGTAGCCACTACAATGAGAATGTATTAGTTTTCTAACAAAATATGCAGCCCTATTTAAAGATTTTCTGAAAAAACAGAGGTCTTACTAAGTTCCGATGATTCTCTTTGTCTTTGCTTCTTTCTCATCACATGCAAAAATTCTCGCCAACCCAAAGTCCGAGATTCTAGGGCTTAGGCTCCCATCCAATAAAATGTTGCTAGCTTTGAGATCCCGGTGAATTACTTGAAGTTTTGAATCATGGTGTAGATAGAGAAGACCTCTCGCAATCCCAATGATAACGTCAAAACGTTTTTCCCAGTCTAACAAGCATCTTTCATGATCTGCATAGCAGATAAGTTTAGTTTATTCAACCAGAGGAATTAAGTTTGGTACACAGATAGCATCATGATCAAGTAAGAACTTTGAATAAAGGGTCTAGAGACCAAACCAAAGATGAAATAATCCAAGCTCTTGTTTTGCATATACTCATAGACCAATATCCTTTCCTCCCTCTCCATACAACAACCTAGAAGCCCCACAAGATTCCGGTGTTGAAGTTTGGCTATTAGAATTGTTTCGTTCATGAACTCTTCAAGACCTTGTCCTGAATTTCTTGACAGTCTCTTCACTGCTACTTCTTGTCCTGCGAAAAGATTGCCCTGCATATTGTGGTTAGAGTAGACATGTTCAACAATAAAGTCTGATCACTCTGTTTACAGTTAACTTTGTCTTGGAATATACATGGCTCATTACCTTGTAAACTGGGCCAAAGCCACCAGCTCCAATAAGATTATCCTCAGAAAAGCCGTTCGTAGCTTTAACGATGGTAGCCAGATCAAAAAGTGGCAAATCAACGTCTTCCTCCTTGATTTTCCAACCTGAGAATGACTGGTTACTACTAATATCATTGTCGAAACGTATGTTAACCTCACAAAGGGCCTTAAACTCTCTTCATGATTTCTGGATGTGTACATTCATAGAACCAGTTGTACTAACCTTTGCTCTTCATTCGGCAATTCCGGATACGATGGAAGTACACCATGGCTGATAGAAACAAAGCAGCAATAGCTGACGTCGATACGGCAATGACCATCCTTTTCTTCTTGTCAGAATTATGAAGGAAATCTAGGATAGAGAAGACAATTAATTGCAATATTCTAGGGTGCTGTTCGTGAATGAGCTGGTTAGAAGATGGAAAGTCTAGAAAAAAAAGTGATGATTGGCCAAAAAAGTACCTAGTTCAGATAATGGTAGGCGTATGTATAGAGATTGCCCATAGTCGCCTTCTTCGTACTCCTCAATGTCAATTAGGCTTCCAAACCACAGGAGACAGCCGCTACCTCCTCGTCTGACATCTGAATTAGCATAAGCTGTACATGAACGGTTCTTTAAGCACTCGGCTTTGCATTCCTCAAGGCTCATGTTATTGTTCAACCAGAACTCTAACAGGTCAGGAAGTTTCACTTTTGCAAGTTTGAGGAACCCTTCTTCCTTCGAACCATTTACTGGTGTTTTTCTCGTGCATCCGCCAGACCAATTAAGGAGATCCCATTCTTCTGGAGAATTCGGTGTGTATCCCTTTAAGCAATCACATATTGGAGCTCCGCTAATTTTACAGATACTGTTGGCTCCACAAGTACCGTAAGCATCACATGGATCGTTGGGCACTGAGTACATGATATTCCAGGCATTGCTTCTTTTACTGGCAACATGGAACTGGAGCAACCCAGAATGGTTCATTGTCAATACTCTAGGGATAAATTCGCTTTTTCTGGCTTCTACTTGCAAATAGATCTCATTTTCACCATAGAAGAACACTAGCTTGGTAACTGCATTTGAACTAATTGGTGCACCACTGAATTGTATTCCATTCCATGGTCCTGTCCGATATTTCTTTCTGGATCCTAAGCTGATGAGTTCAAATTGAGGCAACCCTTGAATGTTCAACCTGTAAGTATAATCTCCGGAGGAAGGATCATCTATGCTTTTCCAAGAAGTCAGATGCCTTTCTAGACCGATTTTCGAGTCCCATCCTAATTTCATACCTGGTAGTAGTGTGTCAGACGGATGATCAAAACTCTGCCATGAGTAGTCATCAGAATTCAGACTGGTTTTCTCTCTGAGAACAAGATTTCCAGTGTCTAAGAGCTGTGCAACCGGATTTTTCAGAACCCTGGACATATTTGAAGACCAGACAATACTTTTTGATTGGTTGACAAGAACTAGATCTCCATCATCACTAAACGTGAGAAATCCATGTGAATCAGTGAGTGGATTGTCCCTGTTGGCAACCCAAACAACTGTTTCTGGAGTGATCTTGTACCACATGCCGATGTACTTCTTCTGGGAGTTGCCAGGAGAGAAGAAGCCGAGCTCAAAGCTTTGGCCAGAAGAGACCAATTTCTCTCCATCTTTCATAGACTGGCCTGAACTTAATGTGTCAGCCGCAGTCGATAAGCCAAAGACTGCCAGGCAGATAATGTAAAGGCAGATGAACAAAGTAGGTGTTTCCATGCCTGAACTAAATCACGCAGATCTGCAAATCTGTATAAGATTTAAAAGAAAAAGTACAAGTGCTTGCGCCCCGCAAGCTAAAATCTAGGATTCAGATAGAAATAGGAATGTGATCACCACTGGCAACCATAAACGAAGCTGTCAGGATAGAAATTTTCAGTTGACTGATCAACTCACATGTCCAGCAAGACAGGTGGAGATTAATTCTACGTCGTATGCATCACGCTTCTTACTTCTAGGATAAGTTGGTCATAAGATTCTTGGTGCTTATTTTGGCCTTATGCTTGACTATTAGCACATGCCTGAATACGCATTTTCATATTTGAACAATGCCACACAGATTGTAATCTACTGCAATTGATTAGGTTCACCCTGCGTTTATCGATGTCATCGTGGCATTAAACACGGGGTCATCATAGACGGCCTTTGGCTGAGTAGCGATGTGAAACGTGAAATTGCGAGTACTTCAGCTCTAAGAATGTAAAGGGACCAAGCCGTATAACAATGCTATTTGAGGGTTGAACATTACCAGACTTTTAACTACGGACTTCTCAGATAGACCGCAAAGAGATCACCGCCTCGATCTTTCATTTGTCACTGCAGTCAGAACTGAAAACCCACCAAAATTGAAATTTTTGGGACAATTGTTCTGGCTCTTAAAGAGTCGAGACCCGTCAAAATCTATGGAAGGCCCTTCTTCTGCGGGGCATCAGAGCGGTCATAACACGACACACATACCTTTGACCCTTTCATGGATTTATATTTCCTTTTTCTGTTTACGGTATTCACATTTGACGAATTTGGACTTGGAACTTCCCAACATAAATTAATGATAATTGTTCATTTAGTTTTAGCACTTAACCGCTTCAGTTTCCAAAAATTGGTTTATCGCCACTAATTGCAGCTTCTTTTCAAAGACAAGCAATTATGCCAAAACACTTGATTGGCTAATCTTGGCTTCTGATTGCTGATAATTACCGCAATGATGAATTTCTTTTTATCTTACTTAGGTTCTCTAAGTACTCTAACGACTATTTTAATTTAATGAAAATTAACAGAAGGTAAATTTAACATAAAAGTTAAGAGGGTCAACTTTACAAGACCTACAGTTATCACATGAAATTGCCCACCAACGTCTGAATAACAGGGCACTGTACATATATAGGGTCCACATTACATTGCTCCACCATTCCGGTCAAGTCAAAGAGAAAAATCATAGTTTTGTCATTCGCTGTAGAGCTAGACCCCGGAATTCTCATCTCGCTACTAAAAGTTCTAACAGATACTCCTCACCTATCTTTGGGACAAAATTCTGTTGATTTCTTACACCCCTGGGATATGTTAACCACCGCCTCCTACTTATTTCCCATCTTAATCAGATCAAAATCAGATTCATGAGATATTCCGTTAACTTCATTAACTATGTAAATCAAGATCCAAATATAAAGTACTAGAGAAGTAACTCGTGCCATGCGCACGTTTTATCATAAACACAATTTTGCTTTGCTATGCAAATTCTCTTTTGTAGTAAAATGTAAAGAAACGTTCTGAACAAACTTCTCTTTTTGATTAACAATTAGTTAATGATAGAAAAATGTGACTCATTCAAATTATTTTCACTGTAGATCCTTATTCAAGAACTAATTTTCCCTAGGTTGCCATTAATAATTTTGTGAAATGGATTTTGTTTTCCTTCACAACATGAAGTTTTCGTTGAACACTTCAAATTGTGCCCGCCCATTAATATTTTATACCATAGGCATAGTTTCCAGAGGAAGGATCATCCATGCTTTACCCAAGAAATCAGGTACCGTTCGAAAACCGGTTTTCAAGCTCCATCCAACTTTCATACCAGCCAAGGGATCAGGCAATTTCCACGATCAAAGAAGATATCATTCCTAGCATGCATGTGAAACTTCCAAAGCACATAAATCATACGTTAAACTGTCACTTGGAAGAAGGGTAAAAAATTCTACCGATTTGATCGCACCTCTGTGGTCAATGGTTTTTTGGACCAGCATACATTGATCGTGAATCAAGAAGTCTTGGACAATGAATGAGATAAACGATTAATGACATTTCTCAGATCTATTCGCATTTCCTCACAAAGTTAAACTACCGACCATCCAACATCGTCACCGGGACTGCATTAACAGAATGGAGTTCTTCATGTGCTGGGGTTGCCTTAAGTCCATTGAACTTCTTTCCGTAAAGAAACCAGGTTGCTTAGGTCGAGGCAAGCTTGCACTTTCATTTCCTAACATGGCGACTACAGAGGACATCGCTGGTCTATCATTGGGGAACTTCTGCACACATAACAAGCCGATATGGATACATCTTTGTACTCGAGGTTCCACTGAATCACGCAAGCATTCATCAACGAGTTCCATGGCTCTGTCTTCAATCCAAAGCAACCATGCCTGAAAAATAGCATCTCGGGCTCAGAAATGCATGACAAAAAGAGAGACACGAGGGAGAGAGAACAACATATGCTCTGGATCTTTTCTCTTACATGTCCGAGAAGGTTATGGTGATGATTTGGATGGCAGAATCCTCTGTTTCTTTTGCCGCTTACAATCTCCAACAAAAGCACACCAAAGCTAAAGACATTGGATTTCACAGAGAATTTTCCATCGAATGCATGCTCAGGGGACATATAGCCACTGTAATGGCAAAGTATTAGTCTTTTAGCCAAATATACGGTCCTATCCAGAGATTTGCTGAAAAGATGAGTTATTACTAGGTTCCGATGATTCTCTTCGTCTTTGCTTCTTTCTCATCGCATGCAAAAATTGTTGCCAACCCAAAATCCGAGATTCTAGGGCTTAGGCTACCATCTAGTAAAATGTTGCTAGTTTTGAGATCACGGTGAATTACTTGAAGTCTAGAATCATGGTGTAGATAGAGAAGACCTCTCGCAATCCCAATGGTGATGTCAAAACGTTTTTCCCCGTCTAACAGTAAGCATTTTTCACGATCTGCACATACAGATAAGTTTAGTCAACCAGAGGAATTAAGTTCAGTGCATCATGAACGTCTGTGAATATAGGGTCTAGAGAACTAACCAAAGATAAAATGATCCAGGCTCTTGTTTTGCATGTACTCATAGACCAAAATCCTTTCGTCCCTCTCCATGCAACAGCCTAGAAGCCCCACAAGATTCCAGTGTTTAAGTTTTGCTATGAGAATTGTTTCATTCTTGAACTCTTCAAGACCTTGTCTTGAATCTCTTGACAGTCTCTTCACTGCTGCTACTTGTCCGGTAAAAGGATTGCCCTGCATATTGCATATAGAGTATACATGCTAAACAATAAAATATGATCATCCTATCTGCAGTTAACCTCGCCCTGGAATATGCATGGCTTGTTACCTTGTAAACTGGACCAAATCCACCAGCTCCAAACAGACTATCCTCAGAAAAACCGTTCGTAGCATTAACAATGGTAGCCAGATCAAAAAGTGGCAAATCAACTTCTTCCTCCTTGATTTTCCAACCTAAGAAAGACCACTTACTATAAAAATGTATGGCGCAACCCATGTTAAAAACACAAAGGGGCCTTAATGTCTCTTTGCATATTGTGGAGGTGTACATTCGTAGAACCAATTATACTGACCTTTTGCTCTTTATTCTGCGATTCTGGATTTGATGACAGTACGCTGTGGCCGAGAGAAACAAAGCAGCAATAGCCAACATCAGTATGGCGATGACCATCCTTTTCTTCTTCGCAGAATTATCAATGAAATCTAGGATAGGGACTGAGAATATTAAATGCAAACTTTGAGGTGCTGTTCCTGAATAAGCTGGTTAGAAGATAGAATGTCTAGAGAAAAATGCAAGATCGGCAAAATTAGTACCGAGTTCAGATTTTGGTAGGCGGATGTACAGAGCTTGCCCATAGTTATCTTCTTTGTACTCCTTAATGTCAAGTAGGCTTCCAAACCACAGGAGACAGCCGCTAACTTCTCTAACATCTGAATTAGCATAAGCTGTACATGAACAGTTCTTTAAGCACTCGGCCTCACATTCCTCGAGGCTCATGTTGTTGTTCAACCAGAACTCCAGCAGGTCAGGAATTTTCACGTTTGCAAGTTTGAGGAACCCTTCTTCTTTTGAACAATTTATTGGTATTCTCCTCGTGCATCCACCAGACCAATTGAGGAGATCACATTGTTCTGGAGACTTCGTACAAACCTCTTTAAGCAATCACATATTGGATCTCTGCTAATTCTACATATACCGTTGGCTCCACAAGCACCGTAAGCATCACATTTATCATTGGGCATCGAGTACATGATATTTCAGGCATTGCTTCTTGTACTCACGACATAGAGCTGGAGCCATCCAGAATGGTCGGTTAGTAGTTACAATAAATTCGCTTTTACTGTCTTCATATAGAAGATAAATTTGATTTTCACCATAGAAGAACAACGGCTTGATCACTGGATTCGATGCCATTGAAGAACCATTATATTGTATTCCAAACCATGGTCCTGTCCGATATATCTTGCCAGATCCTAAGCTAACGAGTTCAAATCGAGGCAACCCGTTAATGTTCAACCTGCAAGTATAATCTCCAGGGGAAGGGTCATCCTTGCTTTTCCAAGAAGTCAGACACCTTTCGCAACCAATTTTCACGTCCCAACCTAATTTCATACAAGGTAGTAGAGTGTCTGATGGATGATCAAAACTCTGCCATCTATAGTCATCAGAATTCAAACTAGAATTCTCTCTAAGGACAAGATTTCCAGTGTCTAAGAGCTGAGCAACGGGATTTTTCACAACCCTGGACAAATTTGAAGACCAGACGACACTCTTCGATTGGTTGACAAGAACTAGATCTCCATCATGGCTAAACGTGAGAAAACCATTAACCGATTCTCTTCATGGTTAGATTGGGTGATAAATTTGTCTAAATTCCACATTGCTTTCTTTGTTTTCTTTCCCCTTTCTTGCTGTCATGAGACGATATATTTGACAATTTCAACTTGGAAACTCCGAAGTTCGGGCAAGTTAATGCTAGCTCACATGCTAAAGAATCAGTTTATTGAATTTCGAAATTGACAAAACTAGATAACATCAGGACAATAGAATTTGTTATTCTTATCATTTTGATTAATGCACTGAAAGTGTTGTTGGGCTCATTTAATTAAGACGAAATAATAGATACTTTATATTGTTTATAAATGTGTAAATAATTCATTGGGATGCTACATATCAATGTATCATAAAATAATAAATTGAAGCAGTAAATATAATTACTTGCTCCTTCAAAAGGTTAGAGGGTTGATATGATTTATTACCACGAATAATCATTGGCAATGATCAATAAAAAGGCCTTCACCATGTTGCTTGAGCCACCAAATTATATAAACGAGAATCCTTTATTGCAGCCCTCATCTCGCCTTCAACAGTCCTAGCTGCGAGTTAGCTACAATCACACAGACTAATGTAAAATATTCAGTCCAATTTCAACCAGTCTAGGTGCATATGCTTGTGTACACAATCTTCTGATCCTATTTACTTTCATGCACTAAGAAAGCTGATCTAAAATTCTAAATTGCACACTGCAGGGAACATCCTAAATGGAAAGTTTATCGACCTTCTGGCATGGTGATCGTAACGATATTCCTTGTGTACGATTCTTCCCCTATTAAAGATGCCTCTGTGCTCGATGGATCTCTCTCCATAAAGAAACCGGGCTGTTTAGGCTGTGGCAAGATTGCTTCCTCATTCGCTAACATGAAAACGACTGAAGACATTGTTGGCCTATCTCCAGGAAGCTTTTGGACACATAGCAAACCAACATGAATGCATCTCTCTACTTGGGATGCAATGAAGGAGTCGCATAGAGATTCATGTAGAAGCTCCAAGGACCTGCCTGCGCTCCACAGCAACCATGCCTGGGACAAATCCATTTATGTCGTTAAGCATCACCTAAAAGACATGAGTTTGGACAACCATACCGTACTTACTTACATGCCCAAGAAGGTTGTGTTCATGATCAGGATGGCAGAACCCTCTGTTCCTTTTGCCACTTACTATCTCTAGCAAAAGTACACCAAGGCTAAAAACATCGGATTTCACAGAGAATTTTCCATCAAAAGCATATTCAGGGGACATGTAGCCGCTGCATTAAGAATATCGAGACTTAAATATACCCAGTGTTCATGGACAGTGCTCATTAATCAAGATAAGAAACTTACTAGGTACCAATGATTCTTCTTGTTCTTGCTTCTCTTTCATTGCCTCCAAAGATTCTTGCAAGGCCAAAGTCTGAGATTTTAGGATTGAGGTCTGCATCTAACAAAATATTACTTGTTTTGAGATCTCTGTGAATGACTTGCAGTTTTGAATCTTGATGAAGATAAAGAAGTCCTCTTGCAATTCCTAAAACTATGTCAAAGCGACTTTTCCATGCTAACAAGAAGCTTCTGTCATCATCTACATACAGTCAAACCCAATGTAAGTCTTAAAAATTTAAGCTCGGCACTCTAAAGGAAATGAGTTTATTGATTTGCATTTGGTTGTATGTCCAAGCAGAGGCACAAATGACATACTGACTGATAGAATAGGGGTGGAGCGAAAAGGAAATGAAAAGGATCAAGGAGCTCGAACCGAATACGAAATAATCCAAGCTTTTATTTGGCATATACTCATATATTAACATTCTTTCTTCTCCCTCAATGCAACAGCCAAGAAGTCCGACGAGATTCTTATGCTGAAGTTTGGCAATTAGGAGTACTTCATTCATAAATTCTTCAAGGCCTTGTCTTGAACCTTTCGACAGCCTCTTCACCGCTATTTCTTGACCCATGGAGAGATTTCCCTGCATTTTTTTTTAATTAAATAAGCTTATCGTGTTCTGTAAACTTGCAAATCCATAGCTCATTACCTTGTAGACTGAACCAAAGCCGCCCGCTCCAATCATGTTGGTCTGTGAGAAATGTCCAGTAGCAACGGCGATGGTAGAAAAATCATATAACGGTAAATCAATGTCTTCCTTCTGACTCTGTAAGCCTACAAGGACGAACTCTATCACATGAATTAATATTTTATTTGGTCATGTTCCGACTACAGAATTTCAATGCAAATTTCACAGTTAATAGGGGACTAAATTACAAACAAGCTTACCTCTTCTTTTCATTCTACTCTTCCACACAATACTCAATGCTATAGCTGCTACGAGCAATCCAGAAATGACTGAAGCCACCGTGACAGTCAACAGTTTTGTCTTATTGACAGGGCTTTTGATGGAATCTAGAATTGCCAAGAAAAAGTGTGTTAAATAATTTCAGACGATAATTTGTTCATAAGTTGATGGATGTAACCAGAAATAGTCCAGCAAAAGGATAACTGAATCACCATGTACATACTTACCTAGCTCAGAAGCAGATAATTTTATGTAGATATCTTGTACATAATTGTCTTGTTCAAATTCTCTTATATCAATGAGATCACCAAACCACATCAAACAGCCACTTCCTCCTCCTCTAACATCTGAATTGGCATAGGCTGTACAAGAACAATTTTTTAGACACTCCACCTTGCACTCGTCGATGCTCATGTTCTTGTTTACCCAGAAGTCTATCAGATCAGGCAGATTCAGCATCGAAATTTCCAGAAAGCCCGGTTCTTGAGAGCAATTCAACTGAGCTTTCCTAATGCACCCACTGGTTGAATTAAATAACTGCCACTCTTCTTGGGATTTGGGCACGAATCCTCGCAAGCACTGGCATCTAGGGTCTTTGTTACTATTGCAGACAGTATTAGCACCACATTGCATATAGTTATCACATGGATCACGGGGAAATGAGATCATGACCTCCCATGTGGAGCTCTCTTTCTTCCTTTGAAGACGTTGAATATGACCAGACTGATTCAATGCGAATATGGTAATGATATCATACCTTGAAGATTCAAACTCAGAATATACATCTGTTTCATTGTAAACAAATGATGGCTTGAGAAGGGTGGTCTCTGGCGCTGGTGTTCCCATGAAACGGACTCCATTCCATGGCCCTGCTCGAAATGTTTTTGTGGAGCCTCTTTTGAGCATTTCAAATTGGGGCAACCCATTAACATTAAATCCGTAGGTATAGTCTCCAGAGGAAGGATCATCCGTGCTTTTCCAAGAAGTCAGACGCCACTCGAAACCAGATTTGAGGTTCCATCCCATTCGCATACCAGCTAAAAGGGTGTCAGTTGGATAGTCAAAGCTCTGCCATGACCATTCACCAGAGCGTGAGCTGGTATTGTCTGAAACGACAAGGTTACCAGAGTCCAACAACTGCACAACTGGGTTTCTTAAAACCCTGGATGAATTCGAAGACCAGATGACGCTCTTTGATCGGTTGAGAACAACTAGATTCCTCTCGACGCTAAATGTGAGAACACCATTTGAATCAGTGACCGGGTTGTTTCGGTTGGCAACCCAAACGATTTTTTCAGGACTAAGTTTGTACCATATTCCCAAGTACCTATACTTGGAGTTTTCTGGAGAGAAGAAGCCAAGCTCAAAGCTTTGGCCTGAAGAGACCAATCTCTCTCCATCTTTAATGGACTGACCTGAACTTAAGGTATCAGATGCTATCGAAAAGTTCAGCAGCAATATAAAAATGACAGAAATAGAGTGAAAAAGGGGCGAAAACGAAAGCTTTCCAATTTCCATGAAGCCCTCTGCCATATTTCCCTTGATCCTCCTTGTAAGTGCCAGTTTTAAAAATCAGAAGATGCTAACCGTGTATATCTAGCTGATTCCTACCTCACAGAATGTTCTGCAACTTTAATAGAGCTGATCACCTGCAACTCCCTGTGAGATAGGCAATCAAGGGTCCTGAGGGTACCCTTCGTCCAGAGTTGGTGAATAGGCAACTTAAGATGTCTAATCATGCTGTATTATTTGAGCATTGACCAAGTCAAAAAAGTAAAGCAACAAAAAAGGAAAGGGTTGACTAGTCAAAGAAGGAGAAAAGTCACGCGAGAGAGTGGAGCGCACGTAAAGAGAGCAGCCGGGAGAGAACAGAAAACGGTTCTTGCATCCTTGCCTCGGAAATCTTGACAATTCAAACTAGTGCCGTTGCGTAGCGTATTCTTACTCTTTTTTCATCTAATTAGAAGAATTTTCTAAATCAACTCATAAATTTGTGTTATGAATATTATTACTTTTTCACCTAGATGGAGGCGTGGTTTAATTTAAACTTCTATCTAGTCTTTTTACTTAGTACTAAGTGATTATGAGGCAAATAGGGGCCTGGAAGATTTGAACTCGGAAATGAAAGATTTTAAACAAATATTGCTTAAGTTATGGAGGCAATTTAAACTTCTAACAAATATAACTATCACCTAGAGGGAGTAAATAGGTGATTATGCGGAAATGAAAAATTTTAAACAAATATTGCTATGAGGCAATTTATGATGAAGTGGTTAGGTTTTATCAGTTTATAATTCTATTGCAATTAAAAAAAAATTAAAGGATAGAGAGTTGCACACTAAGTATTATAATGGTTCGGTTTTTGCAAACATACATTCACTCTCCCGCATTATAGCCTATTAACTTAAATTCATGGATAATAACCAATCAGAGATTACAAATATTGAGCTAAAAACACTCAGGTTTGTGTGTACCACTCCTTACACACTCTAAGCCTCTAAAAGATTATATAATTTCGCTCACTAAGACGAATGTATAAGATTACAAAACACTCTTTAGACTTTGGAATTAAAAGCTTCAATTTTCGTGAATGCAAATTCCATCCTTTCAACTTCCAGACCTCCTCTTATATTCATCCTAGTTCAAGCTAACCGTTGAATATATATTCAGGAGGATCATTCAACCAATCTACCCATTGGTCTTGAATATGATTGAGAAGATCTAATTACCTTTAGGATCGCCAAGGGTGAAGCTTCCCATAAGTTCTCCTAGCAATTCGGGTTTCCAAAAGTTGAGTGTTTAGAATTGGAAGCAACGTTTCGCCTCTAATAAGATGTTTCAAGAAAGTTAAATCTCTAATAGATATTAGGAAGACTCTCCTTTTGAAATTTTTATGAGTATGGCAGTGAATCCAACCAATCACCACTAGCCATTGCACGAGTATTTGTCTCCTTCCTAGCCGTTTGACTGATTCTAATTGATATCGTATGATCATATCCCATTAGACTTTCCACCTGAAAATACTTTTTATCAAAAACAAAGTCTTCAAGTTTTGTCAATCATCAAAACCACTTAGGAAATGTTTTCTAAAATATTCTGACCCATGTGAATTCTAAGAGCACTATTGGTAACGATTATGTTTTCAAGAACAATTTTCTATTAAAAATGATTTTTTCTGATTATATTCCCAAGAATAAGTTTTGAGAAAAAGAACAATTTTGTAATTATTCAAAATTTCTATTCCTAAAATAGAAATACATTTGGTAGGATTGTTAATTTTCTTCTTTTTCCTTTTAATTTTTTAATACTTTTTATATTTTTCTTTTTTTTCTCTTTTTTATTTTTATTTTGCTCTTCTTCTTCTTTCTCCTTCTTGGTGTCATGGCCGGCGATCGACTGGGTGAGATTTGATGAGCTCGCGGAGTCTCGCTAGGCCATTAACAAGGCTCGATCTCGCCCAGGTAATGCGAGGTTAGCCTTGTCTTGGCCTAGTGAGGTCGAGCCTTGCGCTAGCTAGCAAGGTTGACCTCACCCAACCAAGGCGAGGCCAAGCCTTGCCCGGTCATGGTGAGACTCAGGCTGACGAGTCTCGCCGCGGCTCAACGTTGCCATGGGCCAGCGAGGCTCTAGTGAGGTCGCCGGCTCTAGTTTGGCAATGGCCGGCCAAAAGGAAGAAGAAGAAGAAAAGGAAAGAGAAGAAAAGAGAAGATAAATGAAAAAAAATTAGAATTAATTCTAGGAATTGTTCTTGGGAATGAGAAATAACTTTTTTTTTGCTTCTTGATTCTATTCCAAATCTACTATTGGGAACGAAAAAAGTTGATATTTATTCTTGAGAACAAAAAATTTATCAAACAAATTTCCGTTCTTTTTTTATACTATGGAATAAAAGAACATAATCAGTTATTTCTAGGAGTATTACCAAATATGGCCTAAGTTTCTGGATTCAACTTAAGTGTTTAAGCTGCAACTTTTATTGAGAATGATAACATAGGGTGTTGTGGAGCGGTAATATTTGATAAAAATCGATTTTGTGTTACGGTTTGATTAGGAAGAATTTTTAAAATTTTATATGCATTACAACCTACTTCCGAATTTTTATTTTGGTTGATGGTTTTCACGTCTCTGTTCATCTTTTGAGTCAGCAAAGTTTAGGATCTTCTAATACTTGCAAAGGCTTTGCTTTTAACCGTAAACCCACTTTAATCTAGAGTTCAATAAAGGGACATAGTGCAAGAAAATTTGTCGTGCGAGTAGCTGCTCTTCACATTAGTGGATATTCATCATGATTGGTCGTTCTTGATATCTTTTGTCAACCTGTAGTGAACGCTTTGGCTTTGAAATAATGTCACCCGACGAGTCTTAGTTGCTTGAATTTAGATATCGCTTCTTATTTAATTGATAGGATCTCGAGTCCATTGGCTTGATTTGCTTGATTGTGGATATTCTCATACAAGTGGTCTTATCTATTCTATGAATTTATAAATTCATATTTAAAAGTGATTGAGGTTGACGACTCGATTTGCTCGAAAGGCACAGCACGACATGACATGTTACTTCTAAAAAGAGAAAAGAAAAATGATGTTTATAACATATTTGTTGCATAAATCTAAGCTAGGCATTTGCTACCAATTTGATCATCTGAAATGACATGATAAATTTCTTACGTGAATGCATATTCCTATTTGAACTACACCACATTATGCATTGTGATTGATTGTAACTGAGTCATTGACAATGTGTTTAACAATATGATTGTGGCATTAGTCATGTGGCATCATAGCCCAAAGTTGTACGTGAAATTGTGGGTATTTTAGCATTAAAAATGCATACAAGCATAGTTGGAAAACATGTTAAATTATGATGTTAAATTATGTTTCAACTTTGAATTCATGCACAAAATCCGATTCCATTCGAGGATGTAGATCGATTTGTTAAATCGAATCGATTAAAAGGAAGAAATCTCAAGAAGTCCACTTTTCTATTTAAATAAGAATTTCTCCACTTATCTAACGAAGGGGCACCCGCATTTTGGATCTTCGGGTTTCTTTGGTCAGAGGACTTTTGTATGTCTGTTTTTCGTAGTTAAGAGTTATTTATCCAAGTTGATTGACCGAGATACTAGACTCCCGCAAAGCTGCAGGACGTTCTAGTTTCGGTCGGTGACTTGTGGTCTGAGTTCTACGTTAAATTGAATTGTTGATTTGTAAATACTGTGAATCTGTCCGGTCAAAATGTATGAAAACGCGGGAGGAACTTCTCAAAAGCCACCATGGGGCCCTTCGGATGAGCATCATAGTGGTCACAAGACGTTGCGTGAATTTGACCCTTTTGTTGTCTTTTTTTTTTTTTTTTTTTTTTTGCTTGTTTTTGGTCCAACTATTTACATATGACAAATTTAGACTTGGAACCTCCCATAAATAATCAAATGACAATTGTTCATTGAATTTCAGCTTTCAACTGCTTCAGTTGGTCGCCTACTATGGGCTGCTAATTTCCAATGATTATCGCAATGATGAGCTTCTTTTCATTTTCTTTAGGTCATCTGAGTACTCTGGCTTAGCGAAATTTATTTGTTGGTCTGTCCTCCAAACTTTCTGCTTATCCAACCGAAATTATTTGAGTGTAACTTTATGGAAGATGTAGATTCATGGAGCTACCTTAGTTGTTGTTCGAAAATTTTCCCAACGAAATAAAAGGAGGTTGGGACACCTAGAGTGTCAAAACTTGGCACGGAGAAACACTTAAGTGCCAAAACTTTAAAACGGTACATTTAAGTGCCAAAATCGGAGTAAAATGGATCACTTAAATACCACTCCGGCCAAATTACGACGTGGCAATTTTCCGGTGAGTTGAGTGCAAAACGGCGTCGTTTTGCACGGCGATGTGGCGACAAATTGCAAAAACGATGTCATTTTATGTTTGATGTGTAAATAATTAATATAAAAATTAATTAAATTAAATTTAAACTTAATTTTATTTAAAATATTCTAAAATTTAAAAAAAAAAAAAAAAAAAAAAAAAAAAAAAGGGAGGGAGTTGAAGGGGCGGGCGAGGGCCCCTCACCGCCACCGCCTTCTCGCCGTTGCCGAGAAGGGCCGACGACGAGGGGGAGGGTCGGCCGGGGTCGCTGGCCCCCGGCCGACCAGAGTGAGGGTCGTGAGCCCTCATCGGATTGCGGTGAGGGCTGCGACCCTCACCCCACAAGCCCTTGCCCAGCTTTGGGGTGAGGGTCGTGGCCCTCATCGCAATCCGGTGAGGGGCCACAACCTCGCCCCAGATCTGGGCAAGGGCTTGCGAGCCCTCGTCGCCTCCCCGCCGTCGCCAGGAAGAGCCGACGACGGTGGGGGAGCATCGGCGGGGTCGCCATGCCCCGGCTAGGGGCGATGACGCCGGCTAGCGGGGCGGCGAGGGCCTGTGAACCCTTGGCTAGATCCGGGGCGAGGGTCGTGGCCCTCACTGCGATTTGAAGAGGGCTTGCGTCCCTCGCCGCCGGTTGGCGGGGGGAACGCGACCCCGGCCGACCCTCCCCACTCCATCGCCGGCCCTTCCCAAGAACGATGAGGAGGCGGCGGCGGCGGCGGTTTCAGCCCTCGCCCGCCCCTTCAATTCCCCACCCTTTTTTTTTTTTTTTATGATTTTTAGTTTTTAGTTTTTTAAATTTTAGAATATTCTAAATAAAATTAAGTTTAAATTTAATTTAATTAATTCTTATAATAATTATTTACACATCGACACAAAATGACGTCATTTTTGTAATTTGTCGCCACGTCGCATGCAAAACGACGCTGTTTTGTACTCAACTTGTCGGAAAATCGCCACGTCAGCAATTTGGCCGAATTTTGGCTGAAGTAACACTTAAATGATCCATTTTACTCCGATTTTGATACTTAAGTGTGCCGTTTTAATGTTTTGGCACTTAAGTGTCCTTCCGTGCTAAGTTTTGGCACTTAGGCTGTTCTTACCTCAAATAAAAAAAATGAAAATATCAAAAACCATCCTTACTTTTCAACCATTACTACTTATTCTCCTCTATTTAAAAAAATACCACTTACCATCCTTTGAAAATCTCATTGTTTCGACCAAAAAAAAATAAATCTCATTGCTAAAATGACCAAGTTGCCTCTCTTTGGAATTTGATCCTCCAAGTCTCTCACAAACCCTAGTCTCCATCACCCACAAACCCTCGTCTCTTTTTCACCCATCATCGTCTGCTGCTATCGCTGCCGCCATTGTGGCGGTGGCCATGACGGCAACCAATGAGTAGTAATTGAGCTTAGAATTATGTGGTTTGGTTTTGGGTTTGCGTGTGGTAGAAAAATTATGGCTTGGGTGGGGACATTTCAAGAAACGAAATGGCATTATTGTAAATAAAGGAAGATGCGAAGATGTAAAGGGCTTGCATGACAACCTTCCTGGGAAGAAGAATTTCTATTCTTTGGTTCCTGGTAACAAAAAAAGAATAGAAACCTGCATGATAACCATAAGTTAGTTTTTTGTTCCCCGGAATAAAAAGTTAGCCCTGAATAGAAATGAGAAGTAAAAAAGTTGCTTCTCGTTTTCGGGAATAAGTTTAAGAAATAAGTGAATTTTTTTCTTTTTTATTCAACTCTTGCGCACGGCCCATTGACCGCCGTTGACCGCCGCTCGTCGTCGCCCGCCGCCGGCCGCCGGTCGACCGACCGCCGCCGCTCTCGCCGACGACGACCGCCGCTCGGTCTCGCTGGTCGACCACTATTGCCGGCCGACCGCCGTCGGTCGCCGGAGGCCGATCGACCGCCGTTGGCCGCCCGCCGCCACGGCCGCCGCCGACCGCCGCATGATGCCGTCGCATGTCGCCGCCGCCGCCCGATGGGCCATGCGACCGGCGGCGACGGCGGTCGGTTGACGGCCGCGGTCGGTCGGCGGCGGCGGAGGTCGGCCGACGGCGCGGCGGCGATGTTCGGCAGCGATCGGCCAACAAAAATAAAAAATAAATAAATATAAAAAAGAAACGGTTTTTTACCAAACGCATTTCTATTCTTTTTCTATTTCTAGAGTAGAACTTTTGTGTAGTTACCAAACAAGTTTTTTACACAGAAATTGTCCCTAGAATAGAAATAGAAAAGAACCATTTCTGAAATAAAATTGTTCCCGCCAAGAAGCGTTGCCATGCGCAGCCAAAGTGATCTTCAATGGCAAACCTCAATATGTTAAGTGGTGTTTTTCAAAAGTAGAGGAGAGTAAGTGATAATAGGAGAAATGTGGAGATGGATCTGATACTAACTCTAAACAAATATTGGTGATATCATTTGATAGTGCATATTGTTTTAACGACAATCCATGTCATTGAGAATAGGAAACTCATTTGATACTCTCATGCTAAATGGTCCTCAATATGCAATCAATCAACAAAGTCATATCCACACATATCACAATGCTTTCACAGACATTTCAAATTGTTTTTATGACATCCTCAATTTTCGACCCATCCCAAATATATGAAATGGGCATCTTGTCGGCATGGCTATGGTCCTTTTTTTTGAGTTGATCACTCACGAGTCAACCAATCTATTGGTGAAGCCATTAAAGGACATAACCGCGATAAAATCCCTAATAGCTACTCGATAGGTTGGATTAAACTAAAATCGCATTCGGTCGATTTTAACCATGAAATTGAATTTGGTTTTAGAAATCGGACTTTCGAGCATGTCATGGTTCATTCATAGGATGTAATCTTGTCTTTCGAAGAAATTCTATCGAGCTCGGGAGTTTTATAGAAAATTGATTCGAACGATTTGGAAAACGAACGGAAATTTGGATGTGCTCAATTGAAGGGAATTTTGACTTCCAAGCCGAACTATTTGGTGATGGGGATTTGTAGAAATTGTGTGGGATTTTTCTTCAACAAAATTGGATGTCGAATTGAGGAAATTTGAGTAGAAATTGAAGCTCGAATTGAAGTAAATTCGGACCTAGGCTTGGGGGTGCAACATTTGCTATCAAATTGGAATATTTGTGGGAAAATATTGCAAGAAAGTAATTGGGACATGAGGATACGCTTGTAGGCTTTGGGGGACCAATTCATGATGAAATTGAGATAACTCTGACTTTTACTCTCTTCTCTCCTAGGCTTCTCTTGCACGCCAACTTCATCCCCTTCGGTTCTACTTTTCTTTCATTTTTCCCCTGCAATTCATCCTTTTCCTTCGAGTTTCGCAGCCGACCACCGAAGCTCTACGCCACCTCCAGCTTTTCCTCCATCCCTTCTTCTCTGCCATCGAAGCCAGCGTCCACCATCCTTTGTCTTCCACCACCAATTCTCACTCCAAACGGACACGCATCCTTCGGTCAACCAGCGAGATCTCCTTCCCCATAGTTGACCGAAGGAACCCCACCCATTTGTCTTTATCTCCATCTTCGACTGCCATCCCAGCTGCCGCGTCCGTGAAGAACCCTCCAGTCAACGTTAGCGGTCGATTGACCGCGTCCCTCCAAGACAGCGAAGCAGCGCCTGCCGCGCGTCTCTTGATCGACCCAACCGTCCGCGAGAAGCCCCAGCGGAGTCCGAAGTCGAGCTCGGCAGTGTCTTCGAAGCCAGCTGCTCCTTCGCTGGTTCTGTTCGCGCGCAACCTGGCCCGTATCTTCAGCCCAGCTTCCATCTCCAAGCAATTTTACTTTCAGCCCACTTGAAGCCTGGCCCAGTTCAATGTTTCCAGCGGCCCAGCCCACTTGAGTTTCAGTCAAGCCCAGCAGCTGCTTCGGGCTTTCTCGTTCAGCCTGCAATGTCACAGCTCAGCCCACGAAGTAAGCCCAGCCTGCGGCTCAGCCAAGCCCAGAGTCAAGTCCAGCAGTAATCGTGGGCCTTGCAAGGCTTGTTTGGGGCGGCCCAAGCTCCCCTCGGCGTCGCTGTAGGCCCGAGCGTTAAACCGGTGAGTTTATGCACTAAATTCTTATTAGTAGGCTAATGACGTTTAAGAGGTGTTTAGATTTAATTAAGCTTAGATCAGTGTAATTATTAGTTTATTTAATTAATTTAGGTTAGTTAGATTAGTGATTAGGTGGTTAGAAATTTTAGTTAGCTAGGTTAGTGTGTTGTTACATAGCTAGGATGGTTAGAATGATTTAATTAGTTCAATAGGTGATTAGATTAGCAATTTTTAGCCTAATTTTATATTTTTGGTATTTAAATTAATTTATTTTCGGTAATTAATTAATTATTAAATTATTTTTTGGAAATTAGACTAGGATAGTCGATGACCGGAATTTCGTGCTGATTGTAATGGTGTGGTTAATTTCTACAATTGAGTGTTGATTTGTGCAAATTATTAAATTATTTTTCAGAAATTAGAACCAATTATACTGACCTTTGCTCTTTATTCTGCAATTCTGGATTTGATGATAGTACACCGTGGCCGAGAGAAACAAAGCAGCAATAGCCGACATCAGTATGGCGATGACCATCCTTTTCTTCTTGGCAGAATTATGAACGAAATCTAGGATAGAGACCGAGAAGATTAAATGCAAACTTTGAGGTGCTGTTCCTGAATAAGCTGGTTATAAGATAGAATGTCTAGAGAAAAATGCAAGATCGGCAAAATTAGTACCGAGTTCAGATTTTGGTAGGCGGATGTACAGAGCTTGCCCATAGTTATCTTCTTTGTACTCCTTAACGTCAAGTAGGCTTCCAAGCCACAGGAGACAGCCGCTAACTCCTCTGACATCTGAATTAGCATAAGCTGTACATGGACAGTTCTTTAAGCACTCGGCCTCACATTCCTCGAGGCTCATGTTGTTGTTCAACCAGAACTCCAGCAGGTCAGGAATTTTCACGTTTGCAAGTTTGAGGAACCCTTCTTCTTTTGAACAATTTATTGGTATTCTCCTCGTGCATCCACCAGACCAATTAAGGAGATCCCATTGTTCCGGAGACTTCAGTACAAACCTCTTTAAGCAATCACATATTGGATCTCTGTTAATTCTACATATAACGTTGGCTCCACAAGCACCGTAAGCATCACATTTATCATTGGGTATCGAGTAAATGATATTCCAGGCATTGCTTCTTGTACTTGTGACATAGAGCTGGAGCCATCCGGAATGGTTGGTTAGTAGTCTTACGATAAATTCGCTTTTACTGACTTCACATAGATGATAAATTTGAATTTCACCATAGAAGAACAATGGCTTGATCACTGGCTTCGATGCCATTGAAGAACCATTATATTGTATTCCAAACCATGGTCCTGTCCGATATATCTTGCCAGATCCTAAGCTGACGAGTTCAAATCGAGGCAACCCGTTAATGTTCAACCTGAAAGTATAATCCTTGCTTTTTCAAGAGTTCAGACCCCTTTCAAAACCAATTTTCATGTCCCATCCTAATTTCATACCAGGTAGTAGAGTGTCTGATGGATGATCAAAACTCTGCCATCTATAGTCATCGGAATTCAAACTAGAATTCTCTCTAAGGACAAGATTTCCAGAGTCTAAGAGCTGAGCAACGGGATTTTTCACAACCCTGGACAAATTTGAAGACCAGACGACACTCTTCGATTGGTTGACAAGAACTAGATCTCCATCATGGCTAAACGTGAGAAAACCATGTGAATCCATAAGTGGCTTGTCCCTGTTGGCAACCCAAACAACTGTTTCTGGAGAGATCTTGTACTACATGCCAAAGTACCTGTTCTTGGAGTTGCCAGGAGCGAAAAAACCAAGCTCAAAGCTTTGGTCAGAAGACACCAACTTCTCTCCATCTTTAATGGACCGGCCTGAACTAACGGTATCAGATGTGATCGACAAGTTCGGCACAAACATGACAAAAACAGAGTAAAAGAAGGGGTAATAAGGAAGCTTTTTGAATGCCATAAAAGCCTTATGTTTTTTCTTTCCCCGGCTCTTCCCTCTCAATGACAAGCTGTAAACTCAATGGTTCTCACCAAGAAGATTTGGCTGAAGCCTACCCGACAGGGTACTCTTTAACATTTATTGCAGAGTCTATCACTAGCTATTCCCAGTGGGATACGATACCATACCATCGGGAGATCCAGACAACCAAGTTAAGCAGTCGAGTGTGGTTTTTTTCTTTTTTTTGGTTAGTGTCAAGTGTGGTTGACTAGGAGACTTACGATGTCTATTCATGCGAAGCAATAAAGTCATACCTTTCTCCTCACGGCTCAATTACAGCCCACAGGACAAAGACAGGGTGACAACTGAAAAAATTTGAAGCCCAAAATTATTCGGGCTGTGTTAATCTAAGGAAGATGTGAAAACACAAGTTTGGCAACAAGGGAGCGATTTAGTTATCGGTCTAATCCCATAAATTTTGAGGCATTCAAAATTATAAGCACAATTAAGGACTTGCATGTCATTTTGTTGCAATTTCAAGATGATGTCTCGCCACAAATATTTAAACTGTGTTTGGTGGTTCGAATTTAAGTCCGGATAAGATAACACATTATTATATCCGGTGTTTGGTGACATTTTCTAAATCGGATAAATCCAAATACATCCTAATAAAAAGCCAGATAAGAAATCCAGCATAAGAGGTGGAATGAACCAAATTAGATATATAATTTTAAAAATTAACTCAACAATTTTCATGCACGAAGAGAACCACACCTTGGGTCAGACTCACTATCCTTAGCGTTTCTCATCGGTGGCACCCCAACACCACCATAGCTGCCGTCCACCGTGATGGTCCCTCAATCCGGCGCCAAAGAGATCCCCACCTCAGGCTTTCACTTGTCACTTGAGTTTGAACTGGAAGCCCACGCAATGGAAAATTTTGGGACAATTTGTCTGGTCAAAATGTGTGGAAACATGAGAAACTTCTCAAAAGTCACCACGGGGCCCTTCTGCCGAGCATCATAGCGGTCATAAGACGATTCATACATTTGACCCTTTTGTTGTTGTTGTTGTTGTTATTGTTATTTTTTTCTTTGCTTGTTTTGGTCCATCAACTATTTACATTTGACCACAATTTAGGGTTGGAACCTCCCATAAGTAATCAAATGACAATTGTTCATTGAATTTCAGCTTTCAATTGCTTCAGCTTTGGAAAATCGTTTTATTGCCACTTATCCCGCAGCTTCTTTTAAAAGACAAGCAACTATGCCAAAGCACTTGGTTGACTACTGGGGCTGCTTATTGCTGACGATTATCGCAATGATGAATTTCTTTTCATTTTGTTTAGGTTCTCTAAGTACTCTGGCTTAAAGAAATTTATTTGGTTTGAAATGATTTGAATGTCATTTTAAGGAAGATGTAGATTCATGGAGCTTCCTTAGTCGTTAGTTGTTCATAATTTTTCTCAACGAAATAAAAGAAAAAAGAAAATACCAAAAACCATCCTTACTTTCCCGCCATGACTACTTATCGTCCTCCATTTAAAAAAAGAAATACCACTTAGCATCCCCTGAAAATATCGCATTCCTAAAATGACAAAATTGCCCCTCTTTGAAATATAATCCTCCAAATCTCTCACCAGCCTTCTTCCCCATCACCCACAAACCCTCGCCTCTTTTATCACCCATCACCATCTGCCACTACCGCCGCCACCATTGTGGCTGTGGCCATGACGGCAGCCAATGAGCAGTAATTAAGCTTAGAGTTATGTGGTTATTTTTTCAGTTTGGTTTCGGGTTTAGGTGTGGTGGAAAATTTATGACTTGGGTGGGGGCATTTTCGGAAATGAAATGGCATTATTGTAAATATGGATGTAAAGTGATCTCCAACGGCAAACCTTGAGATATTAATTGGTGTTTTTAAAGGAGAGAAGGGTAAGAGATAATAGGATAAATGTGGAGACGGATTTGATATTAAATCTAAACAAACATTGAAGATATATTTTCATAGTGCATATTGTTTTAAAGATGAGTTATTTCATTAAAAATAGGAAACTCTTTTGATACTCTCGTGCTAAATATTCCTCAATATGCAAAAAATCAAAATATTCATATCCACACATATCACAAACTTTTCAGATTGTTTTTAGCAAATGCTTTCTATAACTCGAGAACCTAATGAAGCAACATTAAGGTCTAGCTCACTGCAATTCTCACACATTTAAGTTGCTTAGTTCACATCTAACTATCACTAGCCCATATTTAATTAGGAAGACTCTTGAACACAATTATGTATTAGATATCAACCATTAATTGATTCTCTTCATGGTTAGATTGGGTGATAAATTTGTCTGAAATTCCACATTGCTTTCTTTTTTCCTTTCCCCTTTCTTGCTGTCATGACATGATATATTTGACAATTTCAACTTGGGAACTCCAAAGCCCAGAAAAGTTAATGCTAGCCCACATACTAAAGAATCAGCTTATTGAATTTCGAAATTGACAAAACTAGATAACAACATCAGGACAATAGAATTTGCTATTCTTATCATATTGATTAATGCTCTGGAAGTGTTGTTGGACTCATTTAATTAACACCAAACAATAGATACTTTATATTGTTTATAAATGTGTCAATATTTTATTGGGATGCTACATATCGATGTATCATATAAGAATAAATTGAAGCATTAATAATAATTACTTGCTCCTTAAAAAGGTCAGAGAGTTGACATAATTTATCTCCACGAATAATCATCGGCAATGATCAATAGAAAGGCCTTCACCATGTTGCTTGAGCCACCGAATCATAAAAACGAGAATCCTTTATTGCAGCCCTCATCTCGCTTTCAACAGTCCTAGCCGCGAGTTAGCTACAATCACACAGACTCATGTAAAAAATTCAGTCCAATTTCAACCACTCTAGGTGCATATGCTGGCATATGCTTGTGTACACAATCTTCTGATCCTATTTACTTTCATGCACTGAGAAAGCTGCTCTAAAATTGTAAATTGCACACTGCAGGGAACATCCTCAATGGGAAGTTCATCGACCTTCTGGCATGGTGATGGTAACGATATTCCTTGTGTACAATTCTTCCCTTATTAAAGATGCCTCTGTGCTCGATGTATCTCTCTCCATATAGAAACCGGGCTGTTTAGGCTTTGGCAAGATTGCTTCCTCGTTGGCTAACATGAAAACGACTGAAGACATTGTTGGCCTATCTGCAGGAAGCTTTTGGACACATAGCAAACCAACATGAATGCATCTCTCTACTTGGGATGCAATGAAGGAGTCGCATAGAGATTCATGTAGAAGCTCCAAGGACCTGCCTGCGCTCCACAGCAACCATGCCTGGGACAAATCCACTTATGTCGTTAAGCATCACCTAAAAGACATGAGTTCGGACAACCATACTGTACTTACTTACATGCCCGAGAATGTTGTGTTGATGATCAGGATGGCGGAACCCTCTGTTCCTTTTGCCACTTACTATCTCTAGCAAAAGTACACCAAGGCTAAAAACATCGGATTTCACAGAGAATTTTCCATCAAAAGCATATTCAGGGGACATGTAGCCGCTGCATTAGAAAATATCGAGACTTAAATCTACCCAGTGTTCATGGACAGTGCTCATTAATCAAGATGAGAAACTTACTAGGTACCAACAATTCTTCTCGTTCTTGCTTCTCTTTCATTGCCTCCAAAGATTCTTGCAAGGCCAAAGTCTGAGATTTTAGGATTAAGATCCGCATCCAACAAAATATTGCTTGTTTTGAGATCTCTGTGAATGACTTGTAGTTTTGAATCTTGATGAAGATAAAGAAGTCCTCTCGCAATTCCTAAAACTATGTCGAAGCGACTTTTCCACGTTAAAAAGAAGCTTCTGTCATCATCTGCATACAGTCAGCCCAATGTAAGTCTTAAACGTTTAAGCTCGGCACTCTTAAGGGAATGAGTTTATTGATTTGCATTTGGTTGTATGTCCACGCAGAGGCACAAATGACATACTGACTGATAGAATGGGGGTGGAGCGAAAAGGAAATGAAAAGGATCAAGGAGGTCGAACCGAAAATGAAATAATCCAAGCTTTTATTTGGCATATACTCATATATTAACATTCTTTCTTCTCCCTCAATGAAACAGCCAAGAAGTCCGACAAGATTCCTATGCTGAAGTTTGGCAATTAGGAGTACTTCATTCATAAATTCTTCAAGGCCTTGTCTTGAACCTTTCGACAGCCTCTTCACCGCTATTTCTTGACCCATGGAAAGATTTCCCTGCATTATATTTTCAAGTAAATAAGCTTATCGTGTTCTGTAAACTTGCAAATCCATAGCTCATTACCTTGTAGACTGAACCAAAGCCACCCGCTCCAATCTTGTTGGTCTGTGAGAAATGTCCAGTAGCAACGGCAATGGTAGAAAAATCATATAACGGTAAATCAATGTCTTCCTTCTGACTCTGTAAGCCTACGAGGACAAACTCCATCACATGAATTAATATTTAATTTGGTCATGGTCTGACTACAGAATTTAAATGCAAATTTCACGATTAAAAGGGGACTAAATTACAAGCAAGCTTACCTCTTCTTTTCGTTATGCTCTTCCACCAAATACTCAATGCTATACCTGATACGAGCAATCCAGAAATGATTGAAGCACCGTGACAGTCAACAGTTTTTTCTTATTGACAGGGCTTTTGATGGAATCTAGAATTGCCAAGAAAAAGTGTGTTAACTAATTTCGGATGATAATTTGTTCATAAGTTGATGGATGTAACCAGAAATAGTCCAGCAAAAGGATAACTGAATCACCATGTACATACTTACCTAGCTCAGAAGCAGATAATTTTATGTAGATATTTTGTACATAGTTGTCTTGTTCAAATTCTTTTATATCAATGAGATCACCAAACCACATCAAACAGCCACTTCCTCCTCTTATAACATCTGAATTGGCATAGGCCGTACAAGAACAGTTTTTTAGACACTCCACCTTGCACTCGTCGAGGCTCATGTTCTTGTTTAACCAGAAGTCTATCAGATCGGGCAGATTTAGCATCGAAATTTCCAGAAAGCCCAGTTCTTGAGAGCAATTCAACTGAGCTTTCCTAGTGCACCCACTGGTTGAATTAAATAACTGCCACTCTTCTTGGGATTTGGGCACGAATCCTTGCAAGCACTGGCATCTAGGGTCTTTGTTACTATTGCAGACACTATTAGCACCACATTGCATATAGTTATCACATGGATCACGGGGAAATGAGATCATGACATCCCATGTGGAGCTCTCTTTCTTCCTTTGAAGACGTTGAAAAAGACCAGACTGATTCAATGCGAATATGGTAATGATATCATACCTTGAAGATTCAAACTCAGAATATGCATCTGTTTCATTGAAAACAAATGATGGCTTGAGAAGGGTGGTCTCAGGCTCTGGAGTTCCCATGAAACAGACTCCATTCCATGGCCCTGTTCGAAATGTTTTTGTGGAGCCTCTTTTGAGCATTTCATATTGTAGCAACCCATTAACATTTAATCCGAAGGTATAGTCTCCAGATGAAGGATCATCCGTGCTTTTCCAAGAAGTCAGACGCCACTCGAAACCAGATTTGAGGTTCCATCCCAATCGCATACCAGCTAAAAGGATGTCAGTTGGATAGTCAAAGCTCTGCCATGACCATTCACCAGAGCGTGAGCTGGTATTGTCTGAAACGACAAGGTTACCAGAGTCCAACAACTGCGCAACTGGGTTTCTTAAAACCCTGGATGAATTCGAAGACCAGATGACGCTCTTTGATCGGTTGAGAACAACTAGATTCCTCTCATCGCTAAATGTGAGAACACCATTTGAATCAGTGAGCGGGTTGTTTCGGTTGGCGACCCAAACGATTTTTTCAGGACTAAGTTTGTACCATATCCCCAAGTACCTATACTTGGAGTTTTCTGGAGAGAAGAAGCCAAGCTCAAAGCTTTGGCCTGAAGAGACCAATCTCTCTCCATCTTTAATGGACTGACCTAAACTTAAGGTATCCGATGCTATCGAAAAGTTCAGCAGAAATATAAAAATGACAGAGAGAGAGTGAAAAAGGGGCGAATACGAAAGCTTGCCAATTTTCATGAAGCCCTTTGCCATATTTCCCTTGATCCTCCTTGTAAATGCCAGTTTTAAAAATCAGAAGTTGCTTACCGTGAATATCTAGCTGATTCCTACCTCACAGAATGTTCTGCAATCTTAATAGAGCTGGTCACCTGCAACTCCCTGTGAGAGAGGCAATCAAGGGTCCTGAGTGTACCCTTCGTCCAGAGTTGGTGAGTAGGAAACTTAAGATGTCTAATCATGCTGTAATATTTGGGCATTGACCAAGTAAAAAAAGGACAGCCAAAAAAAAAAAGGAAAAGGGAAAGGTTGACTAGTCAAAGAAGGAGAAAAGTCACGTGAGAGAGAGTGGAGCGCACGTAGAGAGAGCAGCCGGGAGAGAACAGAAAAAGGAAGGGGAAATTAGAAGAAAAAGAGGAGTAGGAAAATAAGAAAACGGTTCTTGCATCCTTGCCTCGGAAACCTCGACAATTCAAACTAGTGCCGCTGCGTAACGTATTCTTACTCTTTGTTCATCTAATTAGAAGAATTTTCTAAATCAACTCATAAATTTGTGTTATGACTATAACTATTATCTAGAGGGAGTGAATAAGTGATTATGCGGAAATGAAAAAATTTAAACAAATATTACTATAAGGCAACGTATGATAAAGTGGTCAGGTCTTATCAGTATATAATTCTATCACAATAAATAAAAAAAAGTAAGGAATAGAGAATTGCACACTGAAAATTATAGTGGTTCGGCTTTTGCAAACTTACGTCCACTCTCCCGCATTATAGCATGTTGGCTTAAATTCACTAATAAGAACTAATCAAAGATTACAAGTATTGAGCTAAGAACACTTAAGTTTGTGTGTATCACTCCTTACACACTCTAAGCCTCTAAAAGGTTATATAATTTCGCTTACTGAGACGAATGTATAAGATCACAAAATACTCTTTAGACTTTGGAATTAGAAGTTTCAATTTTCATGAATGCGAATTCCATCCTTTCAACTTCGAAACCTCCTCTTATATTCCTCCTAGTCCAAGTTGATCGTTGGATATATCTTCAAGAGGATCATCTAGCCAATCTATCCATTGGTCTTGAATATGATTGAGAAGATCTTATTACCTTTAGGATCGCCGAGGGTGAAGCTTCACATAAGTTCTACCGCACATATAGCAATTCGGGTTTCCAAAAGTTGAGTGTTTAGAATTGGAAGGAACGCCTCTAATAAGATGTTTTAAGAAAGTTGAATCTCCGATAGATATTAAGAAGACTTTCATTTTGAAACTTTTATGAGTATGGCAAGGAATCCAACCAATCACCACTAGCTGTTGCACGAGTATTTGTCTCCGTCCTAGCTGTTTGACAGAATATGTAAGGAAGGAAGAATAAACCAATTTTGATTGATTGTTTGATCATATCCTATTAGACTTTCCACTTGAAAATACTTTTTATTAAAAACAAAGTCTTTAAGTTTTGTCAATTATCGAAACTACTTAGGAAATGGTTTTTCAAAAATTTGGACCCATGTGAATTCTAGGGGTGCTATTGGTAACAATTATGTTCTCAAGAATAATTTTTTATTAGAAATGATTTTTTTTTATTATATTCTCAAGCATAAGTTCTGAGAAAAAGAACGTTTTGGTAACTATTCAAAATTTCTATTCCCGATGTAAAAATGTGTTTCGTAGGATTGTCAATTTTTTTCTTTTAATTTTCAATACTTCTTATATTTTTCTTTTTTTAAAAGAAAAATTCTTTTTCTTTTGCTCCTCTTCTTCCTCCTTCTTGGTAGCCGGTCGCCAGCGACGGCGATGGCCGACGATCAACTGGGTGAGATCTGATGAGCTCGCCAGAGCCTCGTCAGGCCACCAACAAGGCTCGATCTCACTCAGGCAGCGTGAGGTTAGCCTTGCGCCGGCCTAGTGAGGCCGAGCCTTGTGCCGAGTGGCAAGGTTGACCTCACCCGGTCAAGGCGAGGTCGATGAGCCTCGACGTTGCCATGGGCCGGCGGGGTCGTCGGCTCTAGTTTGCCGGCTGGCCAAAAGAAAGAAGAAGAAAGGAAAGAGAAGAGAAATGGAAAAAAAAAAAAAACAAATAGAATTAATTCTAGGAATTGTTGCTAGGAATGAGAAGCAACTTTTTTTTTGCTTCTTGATTCTATTCCAAATCTATTCTTATGAACAAAAAAATTGATTTTTGTTCTTAGGAGCAAAAAATTTACCAAACGAATTCCTGTTCTTTTTTTACTCTTGGAAATAAAAGAACAGAATCAATTGTTTCCGGGTGTATTACCAAATAGGGCCTAAGTTACTGGATTCAACTTAAGTGTTTAAGCTACAACTTTTATTGAGAATGATAATATAGGGTGATGTGGAGCCGTAAGATTTGATAAAAATCGATTTTGAGTTATGATTTGATTAGAAAGAACTTTTAAAATTTTATATTGATTACAACATACTTCCGAATTTTTATTTTGGTTGATGGTTTTCACGTCTCTATTCATCTTTTGAGTCAGCGAAGTTTAGGATCTTTTAATACTTGCAAAAGCTTTGCTTTTAATCGTAAACCCACTTTAATCTAGAGTTCAGTAGAGAGACATAGTGCAAGAAAATTTGTCGCGTGAGTGGCTGTTCTTCACATTAGTGGATATTCATCATGATTGGTCATTCTTGATATCTTTTGTCAACTTGTCGTGAACGCTTTGGCTTTGAAATAATGCTACCTAGACAAGTCTTAGTTACTTGAATTTAGATATCACTTCTTATTTAATTGATAGGATTTTGAGTTCATTGGCTTGATTTGCTTGATTGTGGGTATTCTCATACAAGTGATCTTATCTATTCTATGAATTTATAAATTCATTTTTAAAAGTGATTGAGGTTGACGGGTCGATTTGCTTGAAAGGCACGGCACCACATGACACATTACTTCTGAAAAGAGAAAAAGTGATGTTTAGAACATATTTGTTGCATAGATCTGAGCTAGGCATTTGCTACTAGTTTAATTATCTAAAATGACATGATAAATTTCCTATGTGAATGCATATTCCTATTTGAACTACACCACATTATGTATCGTGATCGACTGTAATTGAGTACATTGACAATGTGTTTAACAATACGATTGTGGCATTAGTCATGTGGCATCAGAGACCTAAATTGTGATGTGAAATTATGAGTATTTTAGCATTAAAAATGTACAAAAGCATAGTTGGAAAACATGTTAAATTATGTTTTCGACTTTGAATTCATGCACAAAACCCAATTCTATTCGAGGAAGTAGATCGATTTGTTAAATCAAATCAATTAAAAGGAAGAAATCTCAAGAAGTCCACTTTTCTATTGAAATAAGAATTTCTCCACTTATCTAACGAAGGGGCACCCGCATTTTGGATCTTCGGGTTTCTTTGGTCAGGGGACTTTTGTGTGCCTGTTTTTCGTTGTTAAGGGTTATTTATCCAAGTTGACCGAGACACTAGACTCCTGCAAAGCTGCAGGACGTTCTTGTTTCTTTCTTTCTTTTTTTTTTTTTTTTTTGGTCAATATGGACGTTCTTGTTTCGGTCGGTGACTTGTGGTCTGAGTTCTACGTTTAATTAAATTGTTTATTTGTAAATACTGTGAGTCTGTCCGATCAAAATGTATGAAAACGCGAGAGGAACTTCTCAAAACCCACCATGGGGCCCTTCTGATGAGCATCATAGCGGTCACAAGACATTGCATACATTTGACCCTTTCGTTGTTGTTGTTGTTGTTGTTTTTTTTTTTGCTTGGTTTTGGTCCAACTATTTACATTTGACAAATTTAGACTTGGAACCTCCCATAAGTAATCAAATGACGATTGTTCATTGAATTTCAGCTTTCAACTGCTTCAGTTGGTTGATTACTGTGGACTACTAATTTCTGACGATTATTGTAATGATGAATTTCTTTTCATTTTCTTTAAGTTCTTTGAGTACTCTGGCTTAGCGAAATTTATTTGTTCGTCTGTCCGCCAAACTTTCTGCTTGTCCAGCCAAAATTATTTGAGTGTAACTTTAAGGAAGATGTAGATTCATGGAGCTACTTTTGTTGTTTGTCGTTCGAAATTTTTCCCAACGAAATAAAAGAAAATGAAAATATCAAAAACCATCCTACTTTTCAACCAAAAATACTTATTCTCCTCTATTTAAAAAAAAATACCACTTACCATCCTCTGAAAATATCTCATTGTTTCGACCAAATATATATATATATATATATATATATATATATATATATATATATCTGTCATTGCTAAAATGACCAAGTTGCCTCTCTTTGGAATTTAATCCGCCAAGTCTCTCACAAACCCTAGTCTCCATCACCAACAAATCCTCGTCTCTTTTTCACCCATCATCGTCTGCTGCTACCGCTGCCACCATTGTGGCGATGGCCATGACGGTAGCCAATGAGTAGTAATTGAGCTTAGAGTTATGTGGTTTGGTTTTGGGTTTGGGTGTGGTAGAAAAATTATGACTTGGGTGGGGACATTTCAAGAAACGAAATGGCATTATTGCAAATAAGGGAAGATGCGAAGATGTATAGTGATCTCGAATGGCAAACCTTGAGATGTTAAGTGGTGTTTTTCAAAAGTAGAGAAGGGTAAGTGATAATAGAAAAAATGTGGAGATGGATTTGATACTAACTCTAAACAAACATTGGTGATATCATTTGACAGTGCATATCGTTTTGACGACAATCCATGTCATTGAGAATAGGAAACTCATTTGACACTCTCATGCTAAATGGTCCCCAATATGCAATCAATCAACAAATTCATATCCACACATATCACAATGCTTTCACAAACATTTCAGATTATTTTTAGCAAATGTTTTCTATAACTTGAGAACCTGATGAAGCAATATTAAGATCTAGCTCACCGTACTTATCACACGTTGAAGTGCTTAGTTCACGTATAATTATTACTAGCCCATATCTAATTAGGAAGACTCTTGAACACAATGATGTATTAGATATCAATCATTAACCGATTTTTTTCATCGTTAGATTGGGTGATAAATTAGTCTGATATTCCACATTGCTTTCTTTTCTTCTCTCCCCTTTCTTTGCTGTCATGAGACAATATATTTGACAAAAATACTTGGGAACTCCAAGAGTCCAGGGAAGTTAATGCTAGCCCACATGCTAATGAATCAGTTTATTAAATTTCAAATATTTGCTAAACCAGATAACAACATCAGGGAAATAGAATTTTTTAACTCTTATTATTTTGATTAGTGCACTGAAAGTGTTGTCGGACTCATTCAATTAAGATTGAATAATAGATACTTTATATTGTTTATAAATGCAGAAGTACTTCATTAGGATAGTACATATTGATGTAACATACAAGGAGAAAGTGAAGGAATAAATATAATTACTTGCTCCTTCAAAATATTAGAGAGTCGATATAATTTATCTCCACAAATAATTATTGGTAATGAACTTCAATAGAAAGGCCTTCCCCAAGTTGCTTGAGCCACTGAATCATAAAACGAGAATCTTTTATTGCAGCCCTCGTCTCGTTCTAAACAGTCCTTGCTGCGAGGTAGCCAAAGATTTGTGTACACAATCTTCTGAACCTTTTTACCATCATGCACCGAGAAAGTTGATGTGAAATTCTAAATTCAACACTGCAGGGAACATCCTCGATGGGAAGTTCATCGACCTTCTGGCATGGTGATGGTAACGATATTCCTTGTGTACAATTCTTCCCTTATTAAAGATGCCTCTGTGCTCGATGGATCTCTCTCCATATAGAAACCGGGCTGTTTAGGCTGTGGCAAGATTGCTTCCTCGTTGGCTAACATGAAAACGACTGAAAACATTGTTGGCCTATCTCCAGGAAGCTTTTGGACACAAAGCAAACCAACATGAATGCATCTCTCTACTTGGGATGCAATGAAGGAGTTGCATAGAGATTCATGTAGAAGCTCCAAGGACTTGCCTGCGCTCCACAGCAACCATGCCTGGGACAAATCCATTTATGTCGTTAAGCATCACCTAAAAGACATGAGTTTGGACAACCATACCGTACTTACTTACATGCCCAAGAAGGTTGTGTTCATGATCAGGATGGCAGAACCCTCGGTTCCTTTTGCCACTTACTATCTCTAGCAAAAGTACACCAAGGCTAAAAACATCGGATTTCACAGAGAATTTTCCATCAAAAGCATATTCTGGAGACATGTAGCCACTGCATTAAGAATAGCAAGACTTAAATCTACCACTATTCATGGACAGTGCTTGTTAATCAAGATAAGAAACTTACTAGGTACCAATGATTCTTCTCGTTCTCGCTTCTCTTTCATTGCCTCCAAAGATTCTTGCAAGGCCAAAGTCTGAGATTTTAGGATTGAGGTCTGCATCTAACAAAATATTGCTTGTTTTGAGATCTCTGTGAATGATTTGCAGTTTTGAATCTTGATGAAGATAAAGAAGTCCTCTCGCAATTCCTAAAACTATGTCGAAGCGACTTTTCCACGCTAACAAGAAGCTTTTGTCATCATCTGCATACAGTCAACCCAACGTAAGTCTTAAACATTTAAGCTCGGCACTCTTAAAGGAAATGAGTTTATTGATTTGCATTTGGTTGTATGTCCAGGCAGAGGCATAAATGACATACTGACTAATAGAATGGGGTTGGAGCGAAAAGGAAATGAAAAGGATCAAGGAGGTCGAACCGTATATGAAATAATCTAAGCTTTTATTTGGCATATACTCATATATTAACATTCTTTCTTCTCCCTCAATGCAACAGCCAAGAAGTCCGACAAGATTCCTATGCTGAAGTTTGGCAATTAGGAGTACTTCATTCATAAATTCTTCAAGGCCTTGTCTTGAACCTTTCGACAGCCTCTTCACCGCTATTTCTTGACCCATGGAGAGATTTCCCTGCATTATTTTTTCAATAAAATAAGCTTATCGTGTTCTGTAAACTTGCAAATCCATGGCTCATTACCTTGTAGACTGAACCAAAGCCACCCGCTCCAATCATGTTGGTCTGTGAGAAATGTCCAGTAGCAACAGCAATGGTAGAAAAATCATATATTGGTAAATCAATGTCTTCCTTCTGACTTTGTAAGCCTACAAGGACGAACTCTATCTATCATGTGACAGTAATATTTAGTTTGGTCACGGTCCGACAACAGAATTTCAACGCAAATCTTCACAGTTAAAAGGGGACTAAATTACAAACAAACTTACCTCTTCTTTTCATTCTGCTCTTCCACATAATGCTCAATGCTATACCTACTATGAGGAGTCCAGAAATGACTGAAGCCACCGTGACTGTCAACAGTTTTTTCTTATTGACAGGGTTCTGGATGGAATCTAGAAATTGCCAATAAAAGCGTGTTAACTAATTTTGGACGATAATATGTTCAGAAGCTGATGGATGTGATCACAAATAGTCCAGCAAAAGGATAAGCAAACAAGTAAATAGTTGGGTACAAGATCTGTTTAATCCAGCATTCACTACGTACACACTTTTTAAAAAAGCAAGGTCATCGCAGCTTAGAAAAGTGGTTGCTAACTGAATCACTATGTACATATTTACCTAACTCAGAAGCAGATAATTTAATGAAGATATTTTGTACATCCTGTTCAAATTCTCTTATATCAATGAGATCGCTGAACCACATCAGACAGCCGCTTCCTCGTGCATCTGAATTAGCATAAGCTGTGCAAGAACAGTTCTTTAGACACTCCACCTTGCACTCCTCAAGGCTCATGTTCTTGTTTACCCAGAAGTCTATCAGGTCGGGCAGAGTCAACATCGAAAGTTTCAGAAAGTCCTGTTTTTGAGAGCAATTTAACTGAGCTTTCCTAATGCACCCGCTGGTTGAATTAAATAACTGCCACTCTTCTGGGGATTTGGGCACGAATCCCTGCAAGCACTGGCATTTAGGTTCTTCGTTCCTTTTGCAAAAAGCATTAGCACCACACCGCCCATAGTGATCACATGGATCATCGGGAGATGAGATCATGATCTCCCATGTAGAGCTCTCTCTATTCCTCAGAAGACTTTGAACAAGATCAGACTGATTCAATGTGAGTACGGTGTATATATCATACCTTGAAGATTCAAACTCAAAATAGACATATGTTTCACTGTAAACAAACCACGGCTTGTAAAGGGTACTCTTAATCGCTCGATCTCCCGGGAAACCGAATCCATTGAATGGCCCTGTCCGCAATGTTTTTGTGGAGCCTCTTTTGAGCATTTCAAATTGGGGCAACCCATTAACATTTATTCCAAAGGTATATTCTCCACAGGAAGGATCATCCGTGCTTTTCCAAGAAGTCAGACGCCATTCGAAACCAGATTTGAGGTTCCATCCTATTCGCATACCAGCTAAAAGGGTGTCAGTTGGATAGTCAAAGCTCTGCCATGACCATTCACCAGAGTGAGAGCTCGTATTGTCTGAAACGACCAGGTTACCAGAGTCCAACAACTGTGCAACTGGGTTTCTTAAAACCCTGGATGAATTTGAAGACCAGATGATGCTCTTTGATCGGTTGAGAACAACAAGATTCCTCTCATCGCTAAATGTGAGAACACCATTTAAATCAGTGAGTGGGGTGTTTCGGTTGGCAACCCAAACGACTTTTTCAGGACTAAATTTGTACCATATCCCCAAGTACCTGTACTTGGAGTTTTCTGGAGTGAAGAACCCAAGCTCAAAGTTTTGGCCTGAAGAGACCAATCTCTCCCCATCTTTAATGGACTGACCTGGACTTAAGGTATCGGATGCGATCACCAAGTTCAGCATAAACAGGACATAAACAGAGTAAAAGAAGGGGGGATATGGAACCTTTTCCAATGCCATGAAGTCTTCTGTCAGTTTTTCCCTAGCTCCTCCCTCTCAATGAAAAGTCTTCGACTCAAAGGTTCTCGCCAAGGAAATCCAGCTGAAACCCACCCGACAAGATACTGTGGTTCTGTAGCAGATTCTATCACTGGAAACTCCCAATGAAATAAGTAAGCAAAAGTTATGAAATGTAGACGCCGGAGTTAAGCAAGTGTTTTTATTGGGAGACTTATGGTGTCTATTCATGCAATGAGAGAAGGTCATGCCCACTCATCACGGCTAGCCAATCAACCAGGTTGGTTCAGTTGGTCCAAAGTAGTCAGATTTAAATTGATCTATTTTTATACAATGCTATGTAAACGACTCATAATCGTCTCAATCCTAATCCCATGCAAACTCTACCCAACCTAAACTCCAAATTTTAGCAATTTTTCTTAAAATGCTGCCTTTGAAAAATCGGCAACTTTATGGAGTGGCTCTTCGAGTTGTGAGAGAGCTCAATTAGTTCGGGTCCTAGCCTAGGACTACTCATTGTAAATGAGCAACGTGAAGACACGGGTGAGCGCAACACTGCCGGACAAGAACACCTCCTTGGACTGGTTCTATAATATTTTGGTTTGTTGACTTGGTCAAATCAAGTGGCTAATAAAAAAAAGAAAAATAAGACGACTTTTTTTAAAGCAAAAAGACATTGACGAAGAGATAAAAGGGGGAGAAGAAAAAGAGGGGGATGGCGGCGGAGAGGAAAAGGGCAGAAGAGGAAAGGGAAAGATTCAGAGGGAAATTCATGCGTACACGCCACAGAGACCTTGCCATGTTGCATTTACCAGCCATTTATTTATCTAATCAGAGTAATTTTCAAAATTAGGGTACAAATCCAAAATTATGTGAAATTTGAGTCCAATTTAGAGTAGTCAAGTTGTGGAATTACATGGAAATTATGGATTATGGGGTTATTGAGCCGTGATGTTTGACAGGAGTTAGATTTGAAGTAACAGTATGATCGCACCCAAATTTTAGAGTTTCGCACGCGAGCTTCATTCTACATATACCTTTGAATAATTGCTGTGGGCAAGCAATTTGTTGACGCGTAAGAGTCATTTTGTGGGGAAATTACCAAAAAAAGTAATAAACCTATTGCAATTGTGTCAATTCAGTCATAAACTTAAGTCCTAATCCTATTGCAAATATGTCAATTCAATTCTAAACTTTTTTTTTAGTCAAGTCAGTCATAAACCTTATGTATTTATGTTAATTCAGTTTATCCGGCCAATTTTAGTTGGTCGGCGCTTACGTGGCATTTTTAAAATAATATTTTAATGTTTTTTGAATTTTTTAATAATTTTTTCTTTTATTTTCTTTATTTTTTTCCCTTCACCTTCCCTTACCTTTAGCATTGGTGAGGGTCATCAGTCAACCCTCGCCGACCACAGGCGAGGGCTATGACACTCTTGCTACGGTCACTGGCCGACCCTTACCAACCACAAGTGAGGGCCAAGATGCCCTCGCCAGCAGTGGAAAAGGGCATCACGACCCTCACCGACATCCTCGATCGGCTTGATCTAGTGCTACGGGTATGAGAAGGGGAAGGGGAAGGCAAAAAAATAAAGAAAATAAAAAATTTTAAAATATTAAAATATTATTTTAAAAATGTCACGTCAACATTAGTAACATCAACATCACGTTAGTGCCGACTAGCCAAAATTAGTTGGATGGACTGAACTAGTACGAATACAAAAGATTTAGGACTAAATTGAAAAAAAAAAAAAAAAAGAGCTTAAGACTGAATTGATATAATTGCAATAGATTTAAGACTATTTTGGTAATTCTCCCATCATTTTGTTAGCGTTTAAACTTAATTTAGCTGATTCGTAGATGAGTAGAACCGTTGTGCTTCGAGCTTGTATACTCATATTAGAAAGCGATATGGATTAAAAATATTAGAAACTATTAAAAGCATGTCATTTGTATAAATCTAGACTGAGTAATAACTATTTTTCAGTAATTTGTGAATGGTTTGAAAAACGTTTTATGAAAAGCGTTTCAAAAGTTTACTGGTTTATAAAATGGATTTCGAAATGGTATGAGATGTGTCATGTGAGATATATTATATTTGATGAACTAAGTTGTGAAAGATTATGTGTTTTTATGTGTGAAATTGATTCATGATATTGTTTATAAATTCACTTTGTGGATTTTGAAGAATGTTGTGGTGGGTTTGTGTCGATACCCTATATCTCTATGAGTCCATTAAGGGGTTTATAGGTATGCATACTAGTTTTAGGATATCCTTATGAGCCAACCACTAAAAATATTGGTGGAGACCTAGCCAAGAGGGAATTTTGATCGCCTTTGCCGTAAGGGCGTTATACGTTATTATGTTTAGATATATGAACATGAGATTGGTCAATGAAATGGACCATGGACATGTGACTTGATAAAGATTGATCGATGGATTTAATCATTGATGTTTGAATTATAATGGAGATTAAATTAGTATTCTTATTTGAATAATGCTTTGTCGAAAGGATAAAAACTGATTTTTGATCTTGCACATATACTATATTGTGAATTTGGGTTAAATGAGTTGTGCTTTGGTTTTGTAAATGTGCATAATGAATATTTGATCTACTTAAAAAATCGTATCATTCATTAGGCCATGGTTGCTCATTCCACTCATCTTTCATATTTTTTTGGTTTCTCAACTAGTGCCTGATAGTCCAAGAGCACTATCGACAAGAACTTTTGGGAGTTGAATCATGGGCATGATATGATGAAGGTCGTATGTATGTCTATTGATAGTTGTTGGGTTTCGCAAAAATATTTTTTTTATTGATAAATTATAGAAATTGTGATGTTGTAACCAACCTACTAATATACTTTGATAATAGGTGGTTGGTTGTTTTGAAACTGCGATATCATCCCCATTTCTTGTTGGTTTCAAAGCGTGACAGATTTGGTGTTTAGGTTACGGATTAGCAGTGATATTTAATAATTAGGCTTTTATTTTCTAACGTCCATATGTTTTGGACTTTTGAGCACCCACTTAATCCTTAAGAGGATGCCGATCGTTCCATACACATCAGGTAATCAACGAAAACAAAAAGGATTGTACTTTTGGGAATCACTGTACTGCCTCCCCTCAGAAGATTTTCGAAAGTAAGATTAAGAATGAAAATGAAAATTGCAATCAGGTAGAGGCGACCGGATCTGTACATAACTCAGCTATACGCAAATAGCTCGTATTTTTAAGGCATTATTTAAGCGTGTTTTTCTTCTTCTAATTTTGCCATTTTAATATCAATTTCTTCATTTTGTCTTTTGCAAATTCAACACGCGTGTTCTGTTCTAGACCATAATAAAAGCACAAGAAACCGAGTCAGCGCAAATACAAGTCAAGAGCGTCAACTTCACAAGACCTGCAGTTATCACAACAAAGTCCCCACCAATGTTGGGTCCACATCACTTTCCTCCATTCCTTTCAGGTCAAGGAGAAAATTGTAGTTTTGATGTTCACTGTAGAGCCACATCCCAGAAATGTAGGAAAAAGTTCGGATCAAACTCACTTTTTTGATTAATAAGTATTAAAAAAAAATTATGTCTTAGGCTGTCTGGTCATAATTATTTTCACTGTATATCCTTATCAAGAACTAATTTCCCTTAGGTTGTCGTTAGTGATTTTGTTTCTCTTCACGCTCGCATGAAGTTCTTTTCTGGAGTCCTTAAAATTGGATCCACCCGTTAATATTTGTACCATAGGTATAGTCTACAGAGGAAGGATCACTCATGCTTCCCCAAGAAGTCAGATATCGTTCAAAAACCAGTTCTCAATCTCCATCCTACTTTCGTACCAGCTAAAAGGGTCACGAAATATATATCTCCATCGCTAAACGTGAGAAATCCATGTGAATCAGTGAGTGGATTGTCCCCGTTGGCAACCCAAACAACTATTTCTGGAGTGATCTTGTACCACATGCCGAAGTACTTCTTCTGGGAGTTGCCAGGAGAGAAGAAGCCGAGCTCAAAGCTTTGGCCAGTAGAGACCAATTTCTCTCCATCTTTCATAGACTGGCCTGAACTTAATGTGTCAGCCGCAGTCGATAAGCCAAAGACTGACAGGCAGATGAACGAAGTAGGTGTTTCCATGCCTGAACTAAATCATGCAGAACCGCAAATCTGTATAAGATTTAGAAGAAAAAGTACAAGTGCTTGGGCCCCACAAGCCAAAATCTAGGATTCAGATAGAAATAGGAATGTGATCACCACTGGCAACCATATACGAAGCTGTCAGGATAGAAATTTTCAGTTGACTGATCAACTCACATGTCCAGCAAGACCGGTGGAGATTAATTCTACGTCGTATGCATCACGCTTCTTACTTCTAGGATACGTTGGTCATAAGATTCTTGGTGCTTATTTTGGCCTTATGCTTGATTATTAGCAAATGCCTGAATACGTATTTTCATATTTGAACAATGCCACACAGATTGTAATCTACTGTAATTGATTAGGTTCACCCTGCGTTTATCGATGTCATCTTGGCATTAAACACGGGGTCATCATAGACGGCCTTTAGCTGAGTAGCGATGTGAAACGTGAAATTGCGAGTACTTCAGCTTTAAGAATGTAAATGGACCAAGCCGTATAACAATGCTATTTGAGGTTTGAACATTACCAAACTTTTAACTACGGACTGCTCAGATAGACCGCAAAGAGATCACCGCCTCGGTCTTTCATTTGTCACTGCAGTCAGAACTGAAAACTCACCAAAATTGAAATTTTTGGGACGATTGTTCTGGCTCTTAAAGAGTCAAGACCCGTCAAAATCTATGGGCGGCCCCTCTGTCGGGCATCATAGCGGTCACAAAACGACACGCATACCTTTGACCCTTTCATTGATTTATATTTTCTTTTTCTGTTTACGGTATTCACATTTGACGAATTTAGACTTGGAACTTCCCAACATAAATTTATGATAATTGTTCATTGAGTTTTAGCTCTTAACCGCTTCAATTTCCAAAAATTGGTTTATCGCCACTAATTGCAGCTTCTTTTCAAAGACAAGCAATTATGCCAGAGTACTTGGTTGGCTAATGTTGGCTTCTAATTGCTGACGATTACTGCAATGATGAATTTCTTTTCAATCTTACTTAGGTTGTCGGAGGTACTTTGACGACTAGTTTAATTTAATAAAAATTAACAAAAGGTAAATTTATAACAAATATATCAATTTTGGATTTTTTGTAGTAAAAAATTAATTTGAGGTAATTTATGACAAATTTGCTAGTTTGAAATTTTTAGTGATCAAAAAATTAGTTTGAGATTAATTTGTCACATATGTATTAATTTGGAGTTTTCCGTGATATTAACCTTATAATTTTTATTGATGCCCTCAAAAGTGTTGTTGGACTCATTCAATTAGGACCAAACAATAGATACTCTGCAAATGGTGAAAAATCTTTATATTATTCATAAATGTGGAATTACTTCCCTTGGGAGAGTATTTATCCATGTATCGTATAAGGATAATGTGAAGCACTAAATGTAACCATTTGCTCAGATGAAAGGATAGAGAGTCGATACAATTCACTATGAATAATCATTGGCTCAATTTATTTTTTCTCAAAAGGCCTATTCCAAGTTTCTTCACCCACTAAATTAGTACTCCATCTGCAAGGTGGCGACAGATATGCGGACACAAATATGACATATTCATGGAAGAGGCAACTGCATGTATGCCTTCAGAACCTTTTCAGATTGTTTTTAGTAATGTTTTCTAAAAAATTAGAACCTGATGAAGCAACGTCAAAGTGCAGGTCACCGCACCTTTCCCACATTGAAGATTTGTAGTTATGACAGGCCAAGCGGCGGTGCGCAGGGAGGGGAATGGCGGTGTGTCCCCGCCTTGATCCCCGGATGTGCGTAGGGAGAGGGCATGTCTCTTGTCCCACATCGTCTAGGAATGGAGTCCTGGAATAGCTTATAAGGTTTAGGTCTCTCTAACTGTATATACACGTTTTCTTAAGATAATATGGGCTACTCTGAGAAAAACAAAACTGTGAGGATAATGTCCAAACGGACAATATATGTATAGTGGAGACCCAAGTCCTTACAAATAGAGTAAAAGAAAGAGTAATAAGCCTACCCGAAAGGGTACTCCTTACCTTTATTGCAGAGTCTATCACTAGCTATTCCCAGTGGGATACAATGGCATACCATCGGGGGATCTAGACGACCAAGAGTGTGGTTTACTGGGAGACTTATGATGTCCATTCATGCAAAGCAATAAAGTCATACCCTTCTCTCCTCACGGCTCAATTGCAGCCTGGAGGACAGAGACACGGTGACAACTAAAAAATTTTGCACAAACAGAAATAATGGTAGATGTGACTACACAAGTTCGGCAACGAGGGAGCGATTTAGTGATTGGTCTAATCCCATAAATTCAGAGGCATTCAAAATTATAACCACAACCAAGGACTTGCACGTCATTTTGTTGCAGTTTCTAGATGATGTCTCACCACAAACATTTAAGCTGTGTTTGATGGTCTGAATTTAAGTCTTGTTTAGATAATAAATTATTATATTCGATGTTCGATGACGCTTTTCAGACGGGATAAATCTAAATATAACCAAATAAAATGCTGGACAAGAAATTCGGTGTAGGGGTGGAATGAACTCAGATTGGATATAAAATTTTAAAAATTAACTTAATAATTTTCACGCACCAAGACAACCCCTTTTCGGGCCAAACTTAGTATCCTCAGCATTTCTCATGGGCGGCACCCCACCACCACCCCAGTGGCCATCCCCCATAATGGTCCCCCGCTCCGGCGTCGAAGAGATCCCCACCTCAGGCTTTCACTTGTCACTTGAGTCTGAACTGAAAGCCCACAAAATGGAAAATTTTGGGGCAATTTGTCCGGTCAAAATGTAGGGAAACGTGAGAAGCTTCTCAAAAGTCACGACGGGGCCCTTCTGCTGAGCATCCTAGCGGTCATACGACGTTACATGAATTTGACCCTTTTGTCGTTTGTTTGCTTGTTTTTGGTCCATCAACTATTTTTCAGCTCAAAATTATGTGGGCTGTGCAAATTTAAAGCAAAGATGTGACAACACGAGTTTGGCAACTAGCGAGTGATCTTGTGACGTGTGTTGTAAATGGCTGGACCAAGCCCACAAGCCCAAGAAATCACTTAAGCCCATAAAGGCTATATTCGGCCTATTAGTTTTGCTTCAGCCTTCAATGGCAGAATGAAAGAAGGAATATGCCTATGGCATGTGATTGGTAGGTGTTTCCTTGGTTTTTTTTTTTTTTTTTTTTTTTTTTTTTTGGCATGTGATCGAAAACTTCAGCAGCGATATAAAAATGACACAGAGAGAGTGAAAAAGAGGCGAAAATGAAAGCTTTCCAATATCCATGAAGCCCTCTGCCATATTTCCGTTGATCCTCCTTGTAGGTGCCAGTTTTAAAAATCAAAAGACGTTTACCATGAATATCTAGCTGAAAGTCTAACTTACAGACTGTTCTGCAATTTTAATAGAGCTAATCACCAGCAACTCCCCGTGGGATGGTAATCAAGGGGCGTAAGCATACCCTTCGTCCAGAGTCGGCCAGAGTTGGTGAGTAGGAAACGTCTGATGTCTAATCATGCTGTGATATCTGGGCATTGACCGAGTCAAAAAAAATGAAAGCAAAAAGAAGTTAAAGGAAAAGATTGACTGGTCGAAGAAGGAGAAAAGTCACGTGAGAGAGAGAAAGGAGCGCACGCAGAGAGAGCAACCGGGAGGGAAGAAAAAGGAAGGGGAAATAAGTAAGAAAAAAAAAAAAAGGGAAGGAAGAGAGAGAAGGAAAAACGGTTCTCGCACCCTTGCCTCGGAAAGCTCGACAGGTCAAACTAACGCCGTTTCGTATCGGATTCTTACTCTTTGTTCATCTAATCAGAAAATTTTCTTAATCAACTCATAAATTCGGACCCATGTGAATTTTAAGTTTCTGGATTCAACTTAAAGTTTAAGTTGCAACTTTATTGGGAATAATAATATAAGATGTTGTGTAGTTGTAAGATTTTATAAAAGTTGATTTTGAAATTCAATTTGATTGGAATGAATTTTTAAAATGTCATATGCATTACAATCGACTTCCAAATTTTTATTTTGGTCGACGGTTTCACGTCTTCATTAAGTTTAGGATTTTTTTAACTTGAAAAGGAGTTACCCACTCTAATTTAGAGTTCAATAGAGAGATATAATACAAGAAAGTTTATTGCACGAGTGGCTATTTGTCACCCAAGTGATTGTTCTTCACATTAGTGATTATTCATCATGATTGGTCATTCTTGAGATCTTTTGTCAACTAACAGTAAGAACTTTGGCTCTGAAATAGCGGCACCCAGACCAATCTTAGTTGCTTGAATTTGGATATTGCTTCTTATTTAATTAATAGGATTTCGAGTTCATGAGCTCGATTTGCTTAATTGTGGGTATTCTCATAAGAGTGGTCTTACCTATTCTATGAATTTATAAATTCATATTTAAAAGTGATTGAGGTCGACGGCTTAATTTGCTTAAAAGGTACAGCATGACACAACTTGTTACTTTTGAAAAGAGAAAAAGTGATGTTTAGAACATATTTATTGCATAAATCTGAGCTAAGCATTTGCTGCCATGATAAAACTTCTATGTGAACGCGCATTCCTATTTGAACTACACCACACCACACATCGTGATTGACTGTAATTGAGTACATTGACTAACGATGTGATTCTGGCATTAGCCACGTGGTATTGTAGATCTAAGTTGTGATGTGAAATTGTAAGTATTTTAGCATTAAAAATGTACACAAGCATAGTAGGAAAACAAGTTAAAATATGTTTCGACCTTCAATTTATGCACGAAACCCGATTCATTGGATCATATATATTGATTTGGTGAACCGAATCTATTAAGTGGAATAACCCTCCAGAAGTCCACTTTTCTATTCAGATAAGAATTTCTCCACTTATCTAACGAAAGGGCGCCCGTATTTTGGGGCTTCGGGTTTCTGTCGTCAGAGGCCTTTTGTGTGTTTGATTTTCGTTGTTGAGAGTCATTTATCCAAGTTGACCGAGGTACTAGACCATTGCAAAGCTGCCGGACGTTCTTGTTTCGGTCGGTGACTCGTGGTCTGAGTTCTACGTTGTATTTGAATTGTTCATTTGTAAATACTGTGAATTTGTCCGGTCAAAATGTACGGAAACGCAAGAAACTTCTCACGAGCCACCAAGGGGCCCTTCTGCTGGGCATCATAGCGGTCATAAGACGATACATACATTTGACCCTATTGTTATTTTTATTTTATTTTATTTTGCTTGTTTTTGGTCCATCAACTATTTACGTTTGACAAATTTAGACTTGGAACCCCTCATAAGTAATCAAATGACAATTGTTCATTGAATTTCAGCTATCAACAGCTTCAGTCGGTTGACTACTGTGGGCTTCTAATTGCCGACGATTATTGCAATGATGAATTTCTTTTCATTTTGTTTAGGTTCTCTATGTACTCTGGCTTCACGAAATTTATTTGTTGGTTTGTCCTCCAAACTTTCTGCTTGTCCAGCTGAAATGATTTGAGTGTAATTTGAAGGAAGATGTAGATTCATGGAGCCACCTTAGTCGTTAGTTATTAGCAATTTTTCCCAACGAAATAAAAGGGAAGAAAATACCAAAAACAATCCTTACTTTCCACCCATCACTACTTACCCTCCTCTATTAAAAAAATACCTCTTACCATCCTCTGAAAATGTCTTATTACATAAATAACAAAATTGCCCCTCTTTGGATTTTAATCTTCTGAATCTCTCACAAACCCTAGCCTCCATTTTCCACAAACCCTCACCTCTTTTATCAACCGTCGCCGTCTACCACTATGGCGGACGCCATTGTGGCGGTGGCCACTGGCCATGACGGCAGCCAATAAGCAGTAACTGAGCTTAGAGTCATGGGGTTATGTTTTGAGTTTGGTTTTGGGGTTGGGTGTGGTAGAATGCCCCAGGTGGGGACATTTTCAGAAACGAAATGGCATTATTATAAATAAGGCGAGATGCGAAGATGTAAAGTGATCTCCAATGACAAATCTTGAGATGTTAATTGGTGTTTTCAAACGTGGCAGAGAGCAAGTGATGATAGGAGAAATGTGGAGATGGATTTGATACTAACTCTAAACAAACATTGGTGATATCATTCAATAGTGCATAACGGTTTAAAGACGATCCATGTCATTAAGAATAGCAAACTCGTTTGATATTCTCATGTTAAATGGTCCTCAATATGTAGGCGAGTGACTGATTCATATCCACATATATCACAATGCTTTCACAGACTTTTCAAATTGTTTTCAGCAAACATTTTCTATAACTCAAGAACCAGACGAAGCAACATTAAAGTCTAGCTCACTATAATTCTCACACATTGATGTGCTTAGTTCATATCTAATTATCACTAGCCCATATTTAATTAGGAGGACTCTTGAACACGATTATGTTTTAGATATCAATCATTAATCGATTCTTTTCATCGTTAGATAGGGTGATAAATTAGTCTGAAATTCCATATTGCTTTCTTTTTCTCTTTCCTCTTTCCTGCCGTTATCGAGACAATATATTTGACAATTTCAACTTGGGAACTTTGGAGTTGCCACGTGCTAAAGAATCAGTTTATTGAATTTCAAATATTGACTAAACCAGATAATAACATCAGGAAAATGGAATTTGTTACTCTTATCAGTTTGATTAACACGCTGAAAGTGTTGTCAGACTCATTCAATTAAGACCGAACAATAGAGACTTCATATCGGTTATATATGTAGGAGTACTTCATCGGGATACTACATATCAATGTATTGTATAATGATAAATCGAAGTAGTAAATACAATTACGTACTCCTTCAAAAAATTATAGAGTCGATATGATTTATCTCCACGAATAATCATTGGCAATGAACGTCAATAAAAAGGCCCTCACCAAGTTGCGTGAGCCACTGAATCATAAAAACGAGAATCCTTTATTGCGGCCCTCATCTTGCTCTAAATAGTCCTCGCTGCGAGGTAGCCACATATTTGTGCACATAATTTTCTGATTCTTTTTACCTTCATGCGCCGAGAAAGCCGATTTAAAAATCTAGGGAACATTCTCGATGGGAAGTTTATCGACCTTCCGGTATGGTGAGCGTAACCATATTTTTTGTGTACAATTCTTCCCTCATTAAAGATACCTCTGTGGTCGATGGAACTCTCTCCATAAAGAAACCGGGCTGTTTAGGCTGGGGCAAGATTGCTTCCTCATTTGCTAACATGAAAACGACTGAAGACATCGTTGGCCTATCTCCAGGAAACTTTTGCACACATAGCAAACCCACATGAATGCATCTCTCAACTTGGAATGCAACGAAGGAGTCGCATAGAGATTCATGTAGAAGCTCCAAGGACCTGCCCGCGCTCCACAGCAACCATGCCTAGGACAAATCTATTCGTGTCATTAAATATCATATAAAAGAAAAACAAAACCGTACTCACTTACATGCCCAAGAAGATTGTGTTGATGATCAGGATGGTAGAACCCTCTGTTCCTTTTGCTACTTACTATCTCCAGCAAAATTACACCAAGACTAGAAACGTCGGATTTCACAGAGAATTCTCCGTCAAAGCATATTCCGGGGACATATAGCCACTGCATTAAGAATGTAGCAACTTACATCTACCCAATATTTATGAACATTGCTCGTTAATCAAGATAAGAAACTTACTAGGTACCAACGATTCTTTTTGTTCTTGCTTCTCTCTCATTGCCTCCAAAGATTCTTGCAAGGCCAAAGTCTGAGATTTTAGGATTGAGGTCTGCATCTAACAATATATTGCTTGTTTTGAGATCTCTGTGGATGACCTGTAGTTTTGAATCTTGATGAAGATAGAGAAGACCTCTCGCAATTCCTAAAACTATGTCAAAGCGACTCTTCCATGCTAACAAGAAGCTTCTGTCATCATCTGCATACAGTCGACCCAATGTAAGTCTTAAACATTTAAGCTCGGCACTCCAAAGAAAATGAGTTTATTGATTTGCATTTGGATGTATGTCCAGGCAGAAGCACAAATGACATACTGACTAATAGCTGAGGGGTGGAGCGAAATGGAAATGAAAAGGATCGAGGAGGACGAACCGAAAATGAAATAATCCAAGCTTTTATTTGGCATATACTCATATATTAACATTCTTTCTTCTCCCTCAATGCAACAGCCAAGAAGTCCGACAAGATTCCTATGCTGAAGTTTGGCAATTAGGAGAACTTCATTCATAAATTCTTCAAGGCCTTGTCTTGAACCTTTCGACAGCCTCTTCACCGCTATTTCTTGACCCATGGAGAGATTTCCCTGCATTATTTTTTCAATTGAATAAGCTTATCGTGTTTTGTAAACTTGCAAATCCATAACTCATTACCTTGTAAACTGAACCAAAGCCACCCGCTCCAATCATGTTGGTCTGTGAGAAATGTCCAGTAGCAACAGCAATGGTAGAAAAATCATATATTGGTAAATCAATGTCTTCCTTCTGCCTTTGTAAGCCTACAAGGATGAACTCTATCTATCATATGAAAGCAATATTTAATTTGGTTATGGTCCGACAACAAAATTTCAAAGCAAATCTTCATAGTTAAAAGGGGATTAAATTACAAACAAGCTTACCTCTTCTTTTCATTCTGCTCTTCCACCTAATACTCTATGCTGCACCTGCTATGAGCAATCCAGAAATGACTGAAGCCACCGTGACAGTCAACAGTTTTTTCTTATTGACAGGGCTCTGGATGGAATCTAGAATTGCCAAGAAAAAGTGTGTTAAGTAATTTCAGACGGTAATATGTTCATAAGCTCATGGATGTCACCAAAATTATTCCAGCAAAAGGATAAGCAAACGAGTAAATAGTTGGGGACAAGATCATGATTAATCCAGCATTTACTATGTACACACTTTCAAAAAAATCAAGATCATCGCAGCGTATAAAAGTGGTTGCTAACTAAATCACTATGTACATATTTACCTAACTCGGAAGCAGATAATTTTATGTAGATATTTTGTACATAGTTGTCTTGTTCAAATTCTCTTAAATCAACGAGATTGCCAAACCACATCAGACAGCCACTTCCTCCTCCTCTAACATCTGAATTAGCATAAGCCGTACAAGAACACTTCTTTAGACACTCCACCCTGCACTCCTTAAGGCTCATGTTCTTGTTTACCCTGAAGTCTATCAGATCGGGCAGATTCAGCATTGAAAGTTTCAGAAAGCCCAGTTCTTGAGAGCAATTCAACTGAGCTTTCCTAATGCACCCACTGGTTGAATTAAATAACTGCCACTCTTCTTGGGATTTGGGCACGAATCCCTGCAAGCACTGGCATCTAGGGTCTTTGTTACTTTTGCAGACACCATTAGCACCACACTGCCCATAGTTATCACATGGATCGCGGGGAAATGAGGCCATGACATCCCATCTAGAGTTGTCTTTCTTGTTTAGAAGAAGTTGCAGAAGACCAGACTGATTCAATGTGAGCATGGTGATGATATTATCCACGGAATTATCAAACTCATAATGGACATCTGTGTCATTGTAAACAAAGAGAGGCCTCAAAAGGGTAGTCTCAATTGCTGGAATTCCCATGAAACGCAATCCATTCCATGGCCCTGCTCGAAATGTTTTTGTGGAGCCTCTTTTGCGAACCTCAAGTTGGGGCAATCCATTAACATTTATTCCAAAGGTATAGTCTCCAGAGGAAGGATCATCCGTGCTTTTCCAAGAAGTCAGACACCATTCGAAATCGGTTTTGAGGCTCCATCCCAATCTCATACCAGCTAAAAGGACGTCGGTTGGATAGTCAAAGCTCTGCCATGAGCATTCACCAGAATGCGAGCTGGTATTCTCTGAAATGACAAGGTTACCAGAGTTGAACAACCGTGCAACCGGGTTTCTTAAAACCCTGGATGAATTCGAAGACCAGATGATGCTCTTTGATCGGTTGAGAACAACTAGATTCCTCTCATCGCTAAATGTGAGAACACCATTTGAATCAGTGAGCGGGTTGTTTCGGTTGGCAACCCAAACGACTTTTTCAGTAAGTTTGTACCTTACCCCCAAATACTTAAACTTGGAGTTTTCTGGAGAGAAGAAGCCAAGCTCAAAGCTTTGGCCTGGAGAGACCAATCTCTCTCCATCTTTAATGGACTGACCTGGACTTAAGGAATCAGATGCGACCACCAAGTGCAGCATAAACATGACATGAACAGAGTAAAAGAAGGGGGAATATGGAACCTTTTCCAATGCCATAAAATCTTCTGTTAAATTTTTTCCTAGCTCCCTCTCAATGAAAAGTTTTAAACTCAAAAGGTTCTCGCCAAGAATATCTAGCTGAAGCCCACCTGACAGGATATTCTGTAGTTTTGTAGCAGATTCTATCACCAGCAACTCCCAACAAAATAAGAGAGCAATGGTCATTAAATGTAGACGACCAAGTTAAGCAAGTGTCTTTATTGGGCGACTTATGATGTCTATTCATGCAATGCACGGAAGTCATGCCCCCTCCTTCACGACTCAATTACGGTCTATAAAAGACGGAGACAAGTTGAACATGGGGGCATCATAGACGGCCTTTGGCTGAGTAGCGATGTGAAATGTGAAATTGCGAGTACTTTAGCTTTAAGAATGTAAAGGGACCAAGTGGCATAACAGATTCTTATTTGATGTTTGAACATTACCGGACCTTTACCTACGGACTTCCCAATTTGTCGCATTAAGCTACGGCGAGTCCTAGATAGACCTCGAAGGAGATCACCGCCTTGGTCTTTCATTTGTCACTTCAGTCAGAACTGAAAACCCACCAAAATTGAAATTTTTGGGACAATTGTTCTGGCTCTTAAAGAGTCGAGACCCGTCAAATCAATGGAAGGCCCTTCTTCTGCGGGGCATCAGCGGTCATAACACGACACATATGCCTTTGACCCTTTCGTTGATTTTTATTTTCTTTTCCTGTTTCTGGCATTCGCATTTGACGAATTTAGACTTGGAACATACCAACATAAATTAATGACAATTCTCCATTGAGTCTTAGCTCTCAACCGCATCAATTTCCAAAAATTGGTTTATCGCCACTAATTGCAGCTTCTTTTCAAAGACAAGCAACTACGCCAAAATACTTGGGTGGCTAATGTTGGCTTCTAATTGCTGACGGTTATCACAATGATGAATTTCTTTTCATCTTACTTAGGTTTTCTAAGTGCTCTGAAGATTACCTTAATTTAATAAAAACTAACGAAGGGTAAATTTATCATAAATATATCATTTTTGAGTTTTTTGTAGTCGAAGTAACTTATCACATATTTACTAATTTAAGTATTTTGGTGATCAAAAAATTATTATGAAATAAATTTGCCATGGGTATTATTAATTTGAGATTTTTCATGATATTAACTCTATAATTTTCATTGATGTACTCAAAGAGTTGGACTCATTCAATTAGGACCAAACAATAGTTACTCTCAAATGGCGAATGATCTTTATATTATTCATAAATGTGGAAATACTTCCCCTGAGAGAGTATTTATCTATGTATCGTATAAGGATAAATTGAAGCACTAAATAAAACCCTTTGCTCATATGAAATATTAGAGAGTTGATATAATTCACTATGAATAATCACTGGCTCAATTTATTTTTTTAAAAAGCCCATACCAAGTTGCTTGACACCCTGGGCCAAATTAACATGTTCTGAGGCCACTCGCTAATTTTGGATAGATTTTTAAATTCTTTCTTAATCCCTGAAGTTACCGGCAATTATTGCAAACTTAATTCTCAATTTACACAGGAGCTTATTTTTCCTGCATGAAATGTTACTACTGATGTATCGAAAAAACTAACAATTTCATAATTACTTAATTTGTATATCGAAGTTTCGATATTTATTGTAGGGAAGTACCGTTACTGCGATCCTCGCGATGCGTAAAAATGGCCAATGTTCCTGCGAGGCGAGTTAACGACTCACCAAGGAACACACGGGTGATTTCTCTTGCAAGATGACGCTTACGCTTTGCTAGGGTTCTCACCCAAACTCTATCAGTCACAAATCATCTTCCTTAATTAATTAGGGACATTGTTCAAAAAAAAAAAAATTAATTAGGGACATGAGCTTTTATTTGAAAGCTCTCACTGACGTATGATGGGTTGATTCAAAGACAAGTGAAACGCGTGAGGTTATTTTGTTTCTACAAGCCAGAATTTTATAGTGGGGATGTGGAGATAGCGAATTTATACCAAAGAAAGTTTTAACTTTTGGAATCAAATTATGCGTTATTATTTGATACACTGTGTTTAGTAATAATGCTAAATTACTTAAAGGTACGGAATGAGAGGGATCCGAACCCTTGATAAACAAAAAGCTTACATAGTAGTTCCAATGTTATGCCTAATGACATGTCTAAGCAACCGAAAGAAATAGCCAATCATTCGTACTCAATTCCTATATACATCATGGTAGAATAACGTTTCGCAATTTAATGAATCTTCCACTTATTTGAAGGGATGGCTAAGACATTATTTATAGTAAAACTCTTAACAACTTATTAATGGATATAATCCTTTTCATTTGAATAGTTTATCAGTCTAGGATGTACCTGGACATCTTGTTTGGGCTATTAGATTTATGTTCCTTTTTTTAACCCATTTTTAAAGAACTCGAGAAAAAATATATAATTTTTTTTAATAGAATTCTTCTTCAGTTATATAGGTTTCATATGAGAAAATAATTGCTTTGTAAAACCTTGCAAAAGGAAGTAAGAAAAACATTCTTTTTATTAAGGTATAGTAAAAGGACATTTCAAAAGAAACCCATTTAAATTATTAGGATTAATGGAAACATCTGAATTGAGTGAAACTAAAAAAGAAAAGGATAGGATGATCGGTAATCGAGTTTATTCAAATCTGATTTAGGAATTCGGTAGATTATTCATCAATGGAAAAAAGAAGGAAAGATCTGGCTAATAGCACCAGCACTATCAGGATTGAAATAGAAATTACCTAATTGTCTATTTAACACCAAAATTGGTATATTTCTCGTTGTCTAAAAACATTTAATCATGCGATATTTCCATCTTTTAAAACTGAAGCACACAGGTCTAGATGGTCATGCATAATCGATTACTTGTGAGACCACTTTTCATATGGGCCACAAGCAATTAGACAAGAACTAGGTAGCAGTTGCGTGGGCTGGTTATGAAGAAAAGTTGCCATTGATCAATAGTTGAGCGCATTTTCGAATATAAATTCTGATGAATTGGTATCATGTGACAACAGCATTCGAAAAGAAAAAAATTTCCATTTTCCTCTGCCAGCCCCCTCTGAAAACATTTCAATGACAAACAAATAACAAGGAAAAGACCAACATTGTTCAATCAATCTTCATCCGTAAATCGTAACATCTCAATAAGTGGAAAAATCATGAAATTTTAAACCATGCTCTGATGCAAACTGTAAGCCATAACGTAATTCCATAATGTAAAAACCTCCAAAAAACACAAGATCTCCAATTTTCATGATTTTCACGATGAGAGACATGAAGACATACCTTTTTCCATAGTAACACCTTTAAAATATTCGTTGCGGAAAAAATCGAAGAAATGAAGAAATCCGATTTCTCTTTCTTTAACGTATTATGTATAATGGATGATAGAATACAATGTAAGTTTTTCATGTTGTAGGTGGAGAGAGGACCAGACTCTTATTTATATATGCTATCAATAGAATGCTGCAATTCATCAAAGCGCCCTTCAACTTTCATGAAAGTCCCACCTCATCGGAAGAATGGTAACTTCTCAATGAGTATTATACCCTTTCATTAGAGTTGTAACTTCATGTAGCCAATACATTTTAGCATTAAATATTTATTAAATCATTAATCCGTAATATCATGTGTGCCACAATAATTCTTACAGATTATTCTATATTCTAATAAGCACTTTGGTTTACTTTGATTTTATTTATTCTATTTAGTTAGATTACATTTTGATTTTTATATGGATTATATAACAATAAGTTGAATTATGTAATAAAATTTTATTTATAATATAAAAAGTAATCTAAATTAAGAAAAGTCTGATTTGATGATTATAAAAATGAAATGGAGAATCATATTGTTGAATTTATATTAAGATATTTATTATCTAATTCATATTAGAGCAGTGGAGGAAAGAAAACATGAACATAAACAAATAAAGAAAAAAGAGAAAATTTCAAATAAAAACTCAAAATACTCAAATTTAAAAAAAAATAATCCAAAATGAATCCTATTTTAAATAATGGCTTAAAATGACCACTAGATCTCAAATAGGGGCCTAGCTCACTGATCGGCCAAATTTTCTTCGACGGCAAGCTATGTGCTAAATCTACAACATCTTAGGGGCAAATTCGTCCAAAAGCATCTCTTTTATTTTCGTTTCATTTTACTATTCATTATATTCTTCCTTCTTCTTCCTCCATACCATGCCAGCAGGACAAGAGGATGAAAAATGAACAGAAAATCAAAAGGTTAAAAAAAGCACATGTCCCTGAGCTAAATACTTATTTCCCCTCAAAAAGTAGAAAAGTTTCTTGGTCAGATCGCCTCTGTCCTGGAAAATCTACTGAACCGTACCACATTGTCCCCAGAAGTAATTCGGCCCACTTGCTTGATCTTCTCTTGTCTTTAAGATCGAGAGAAAAATGATAAGAAGATAGGAAAAAGACCATCCTATTTGGCTCACCAAAGAAAGACTCAACAGGCCCAATCTAACTATCGACGGCACACCGGCGGCAAAGCTCTGGCCCACTCTGCTAAAACTTTGGTCGATAGGGAACACAATTCCAAGTGGGTCAGTGATGTATATGTAGGAGGACGGCGACGACGCCCCCAGGGGGGGTTGGAACATGAGGATGCGGGCTTCTTGGGGGCAAGTGCGGACCATGTCGGAGGAGGAGGCGGCGGCAGAGATGGGGGTGGCGACGGCGACGAAGGCGATCGATTGAGTGCAGAGAGTGCACTGCTCTGATCGGAGGGTAGAGGTGTTGTCCAGCTTCCATGAATTCAATAACACGAGATCTAAATTAGCCACCAAAGAATTTGTCCAGAAATCTCCAGACCCAATCAAGAGAAACTAAAAGGGTGAGTCTAGAGAAGTGGAACTTTTCTTGGATTGGTGAAGAAACTGACCTTTGCTTAGGGTTACGTTATTATTATTAGTATTATTATTATTATTATTATTTTGGGTAAATATGCTTAGGGTTGCGTTATTTCTGTTTAAAGTTTACCAAAAATTAGAATTTTAATTTGAAGAGGGCATCTCTTGGGGATGAAGTGTGGTCACCCTTTTTCTTCCTGGGGTTTTTAGAATCCCATGCAATTTGTGTGTTTGTTTTTCCTTTCTCGTCATTTTGATTTTGGAATGTTCAAGACAAAGAAGGACGAAGAAGATAATGAATAGTAAAATGAAAATGAAATGAAATGATTTTGGACAAATATGCCCCTCACTATGTCGTTGGAATTAAAATGCGAGATGCATGTGCTCACCAACTGGCGAAGATTTAGCCGATCGGAGAGCTAAGCGCCCCATTTGAGACCAAGTAAGTCACTCCAAGCCTTTTTTTTTTTTTTTTTTTTTTTTTAAGACTAAGTAAGTTAATTCATGCCCTTATTTGAAACAATATTCACTTGGGGTCCATTTTTTGAGAAAATGAGAGTATTTATTTGGAATTTTCCTTTCTTTCTATAGCACACTCATAGCCTAACAAGCACTACTTCTTATGCATTACTCTCAAGTAACTCGGCATTATTTTATTTTTCTTTTCCAAAACCTTTTGAAATATGTGGAGGATTATTGTAGAAGTTTTGAAATATTGAAAGTTATTATTTTTGCAACGCATTCTTATCATCATTAATTTGTAACAATTCTGTTTGCCATTAATATTTTTGTAACATTTTATAGCGGTTTTACAATGGCCATATAATGGCTTTGTAACGTTCGATATAGTTTTTCATAAACTCTCACTTGTTTTTGTCAATATAACGATCATCAATTAATTACCATTTAATCCTTAATAGCTATTTTGTTTGAATATAAAATTACGACCACAGTTCAAAAATTAAGACTCCAAATTACAAAGGAGAGTTTCTCCTTTCTTTCTTTTCTCTTCTTCGCTGAGTTATACACATGATGTTGTTCTCGCTCCTTTTAATACTCAATGTAGAGTATAGAAAAAGATATGTGGTATTTTGGAATGATAGCCACTAGAGTTTTACACACCGAGTTTCATTATTTGAGGGGCGAAATTATCCTTAAAGAAAGTGTTTATGTAACGACCAGAGCTGTGACATCCTAGCAGCACCACATACTAAGCGCAAGCGGAAATTCTACGGATTGTCATCCTGACAAGACTTGTTGGTTTCAATTACCGCACTATAGCATCCATAACTAATTGGTTAGCATATATAACCTGAATTTTTTATGATATAAAGCTTTGTAACACATGTTCACCTTGTAATAATCCTATTACCTAGTATTAGACAATTCAACTAAGAACATATATAAGGATCATGAGAAGCTTCATTAACTTTCCTTTTAGAAACCATTCGGGCTTACATACATTGACCTGGATTACTTACAAGTTCTTCACCTATGTACAACATATATTTACATGCTCATAACAGAAGTGTAAGTAATTAGCCAGGGAAAATGGTGAGAGGGGTTCCTAACTTCACTACCCTCACAGTAGTCCACGTTCACCCAAGAAACAAAAGACGTCTTCTCGGCTTAATCATGATCTAGGTGCCTAAGCACCTCCTGCCTCAGCTCCAAGTCCTCCAGCACCTAATTGAAGAGGGCCAAACAACTATCCTTCATGGTTGAAATCTAGTCTACCCTGCCATCGTCCATCCAAAGCATAGCCTCATATCTCGTGTAGATTAGCTCGATATCGGGGTCATATACGTTGTGGAAAGAAACATTAATATATGTTACCACCCCATAACGAGCAATTGGTGGTACATCCATACTAATGATATGAAAAATAGAAAGGAATGAGCAATGCCCAATAAAGAAATAATAAGACCCTAAGCTAGATAATCCACAGTTGCCAAAGAAAGCAAGAGAAATAACCAAATAGCTCAACATACTAAGGTAGGATTGTCACAAGTATAACTAAATGAATACTAAAATGTCACATGAATGGTCACTTCATAACAAACATACTAAATGCACATGTGTACCTCAAGCTCCTAATCTAAACTAAGATGAAATGTGACAATAACAGGCGAACTCACACGCCTAGTGGAATTAATATTATAGTGTGTGTATCAAAGCCCACCCTTGATCAGTTTACCCATTGGAACACAAGCCGGCCTGATCGAGTCACTTCCAAAATCTCACATCCGGACATCCACGATATTGCTATTATGGGCATCTCACTCCAAGACATCCCAGTATTACACAACTGAGGCATCCCAAGATCACTCAGCATGGGGCATCTTACTCCGAGACATCTCGGTATCCCATAACCGAGGCATCCCTGATCACATACAGGGGCATCTCATGTGATATCCTGAAATTTCAATCATGTTTTCAATTGAATGAATTGGACCTTTCATCGACGCGCCTATGGTGCTATTCTTTGAGCTGATCACTCATGAGATAACTAGACTATCCAGGGAACTTATTAAGAGATTTTAACGCAATGGACTTAAGAATTCGACTACGAATCGACTGTTCGGCCGTGCTAGTCTATAAGGGTCATTACGGCATAGTCGAAAATCTATCAGGGACTGGAAATAGGTTGATTCAACTAAGATAGGTGATCAAAGTGTGGGTGATTTCATCAGATTGCAAATTTTCATCGATCAACACTAAATTGATTTTTTTGTCGTTTTGGTACCATGTGCCCGTAATTGAAATCTTAAGATTTTCATAATAATCGAGAGCCGCCAATAGATCAAAGATATACATTGTGATTTGAGATAAATCAATCACCAGTCAATTGCACCAAAAATTCTTGAAATCTACCCAGTAGATTAGGTTACGCTAAAATCATATCAGATCGAAATTAACCGCGAATTTGAACCCGATTTCAGAAATTGAAAGTTTTGTCATGTCAAGATTTATTTTAGGAACATTGACTCATCCTTCTAAGAATTTTCGGATAGTTTAGGATTTTTATGGAAAATTGATACGGACGATTCGGAATGAACGGAAATTCAGATTGGCCAAATTAAGGGGAGTTTTGACTTTCAAGCCGAGCTATTTGGCATTAGGGACTTGCAGAAATGGTATGGGCGTTTTCTTCGACGAAATTGGACATCAAATTGAGGAATTTGATAAAGAAATTGAAGCCTAAGATTTGTGAAATTCGTATGCTGTTATGGGGGCTGCATTTTTTTGCTTCAATTTGGATTATTGGTGGATTTATTATTCTTGAAAATGAGGGGGAGACATAGAGGATAAGATTGAGGATTGGTGGGACCAAAGCATTTAATTACTTGGCTAAGATTGTTGGCTTATATTGTCCTCTTAGCTGGCTTCATACACCTCCGCCCACACAACCCACAACACCGTCTCTTCGCTCGAGCAAAACCTCCACTAGTTCTACTTTGCTTTTGTTTCATTTTCCTTCGAATTCGCCCCATCCCTCTCCCTCAATTGTTCATTTTCTTCCGTTGCCATCCACGCCCCACGCCTGCTCTCCACCACCAATTGTCTCCTACAAGTCAATCGTTGAAGCTATTGTTGACCGCCACCTTCGCACGCCTGTTCTCCACGATTTCCCCTCCATCTTGCTGCCACGCCATCCACCATTTGCTGTCCCTGCAGGTCAACCTTCATCCACCGAAGTCCCTCCTTGTTGACCCATCTTCACGCCTGCAGCAACTCTCTCCAGCGAAGCCAAGTCCATGCTCGCATCCAGCAAATTCAACAAGCTCAGCAGCCTGTCGAGCCCGAGCAGCCCGCACCTCTCCACACGTTCAGCTCGCAATTTCCAACAAGCTTCGTGGTCGTTTTCGGCTCGACTCGGTCTCCGTTTGGCGTCGCTGCTTTGGAGCTTATTGGCCACCGTTGCGCCGCCGTCACCATGGACTCACCAGCTCGCAAATCCGATGAGTTTACCGACTAAACTATACTTAGGGATTTAATTATGCTTAGAGGGTAATTAATTTAATTTAATTAAGGTTTAGGCGGTTAGTTAGATTAAATTAGTAATTTAATTAGCCAATTTTGCATTTCGGATTGGATCTACAAAAGAGGTTATTGTCCGATTGTAAATATGTTTTCTGGGGGAAGTAACGTCATGGTTGAGGAAAATCTTCCCATGGCCATTGAGACTCTTCATGCTGAAGATCATTATCTTCGGATTTAGGTTAAAACTTTTAGCTCAAGCATTTACTAAAGTTATGCTCCTTAAATTGCAATAGTCAAATATTTGACTCTCTTATTTAAGTTTTTTTTAGTGCTCTTTCAATGAATGTGAACGTGATTATATGTGCATAGGATGACTCTTTGTGTGGGGATTTATCATCCATGGACAAGGCCACAGCGAAGAATTTGGAGGATCTGGTGAAATTCGGTGAGGAATTACTGAGAAAACCAGTCTCTAAAAGAAACCCAAATACTGGCGCTTTGGAGCATTGTCCTAAGGAGACCAATGCTGAGGCTCTCAAAAGGTAAATTTACTTCTTTGTCTTGTTTATGATATCGTATCATCTAATTGCAATTAATTTGATTAATCACCAATTACGCCTTGTTGTTGCAGGTTCGCTAAACTGCTTTCGAAGGGAGGAAATGTTGATCGGCACTACGGGTGAGTTTGGTTCGACTTTTGGGGAAAGCCATTGGGAAAATGCAAAGGCCTTTAACCTAAATGAGTTTACTGAAATATAAAAACTGTTTGGTAAATTATAATTGAAAAGTCATTTGGGAAGTAACTTTGGAAAAATGCTGTTTGGTAAATATATATTTGGAAAGTCCTTTAATATAATCAATTTAAGTTTTTTTTTTTTTTTGTATTTTAATTTATTTAAAATAGAAAAAATAACACAATGATGGTAATTTTTATATTTTCGCATTACGAGAAATGTAAAAGCGACATGATAACAAATTTATAAATAAAAAAAATCACATGAGAAGTGTCGAAAATAATAGGGCCCTTAAATTTACAAATGGTAAAGAAAGTATAATGACCAATTGGCAAAGTTAATGAGAATATGAAAATAAAATTTGTTGTTTACGATATCATATGGAAAGTTTTATCTAATATTGGCATGTGATAAAAAATCTAAAAAATATGAAGTTTGAAAAGACCAGTTGCACATTGAACAAAAGCAACAGTAGATCAATTGCAAATGTTTACATCTAGGTTCTGAATCAATCAAATATATATTGAACCGTACCTAGTTAGCTGTTCTTAGTAAGCAAAAGATCAAATATTTAATTTCCCAGATGAACAACAAGCAAAGCATCACAAAGGAGGATCTATGTATATATTTATGCGAGCAACACACTTTTTTCCAAGAAAAATAAGATTAATATATACCATTTAGACTTTTAACAAACCAAACCCAAGAACTTCACATTCATCACATTGCACCTACTAACGATTTCACCCAACAAAACAACTATGATGAAGAAGACAAGCAAGCAATACCCTAAACAGAGGGAACCTTTAAATCCAATTACCCAACAATAATTAGGCTGTGAATATAAGTATCATCTTCAGGTTTCTCCAACATCAACCAAATAAGCATTGAACATCAGTGACTCACCAAAACAAATAACTTCATCATTCTTCAAAATCCTACTTTCTAATAGCTGCCTGCTGCCATCATACACCATTAATCACAACATGGACTAATCTCCCGAAAACAAGCTCAATCACGGAGAGTATTACAACCAAAAACATAGAATGGAACAATTCATGATGATAGACATAATAAAATATCAAGCAACATTGAGCGGCTGCCATTCAATTCAATCGAGCAAGCGAAATTCAGGGAAAAATGGTAACAAATCTATTGTCACTGCACTCTTGACATAGATTAGCCAATCAAATCGAATCATGTCCTAACCCAATGAAAGGCAACTAAATTGCCGTTCGGGTTGAGCTAGACATCAGTGGCGGAGATTAGTAGTGAAAGCAAAGGTACCTTGCCGGTGGAGGTGAGAAGAGAGAGGAAGCCATTGCGATAGACCTTGTGCTTCAGCTTCTACTTCACATGCTTCGTGAAGATGACATTCCATTACTTTGGAGCTTCCATGGTCGTTGCGGTTGGGATTAAGAAGATTTCTAGGGTTGTCTTCGGAGCCCAGGTGAGGCTCCGAGGTTGCCAAACTCCAGGCGCAGTGATGCCTGGTCACACGACCTCCGCGAGCCTCGCAAGACTCCCGACTAGTCCAATACGATTTTTCTCTGTGCATTTCTCAGAAACTAAGCAGCAATCGACAAAAATTCATAAAAAATCAACAAATCGAAATACCACATGTAACTACCCTCACTCATTCCTCGTCAAACCATACTACAATCGACTAAATAGAAAAATTTGGGAAGAAAAGAATGAAGTAGATGCAAACCTACTTGCAAAGACCAGAAGCCATCTCGTTGGTGAGCATGCCGACGACAATCATGCAATCGGACTAGCGAGGGTTGGGCCTGAAGATGATGGCAAAGCGATTGAGATAGTCCTGGGCGGTGCCGTGTGCATCATCTCGACAGTGCAACAAGCGAGGCTGAAGGTCATGGGTCAGATGGAGCCGCGGTAGGCCTAGTTCATGAGGTCATCGACCTTGGAGATCATGTACTCCACCGCCTTGGAGAGGCTCGGGGCGAGGAGGCGAAGGGAGGAGGCACACTGGCGTAGGGGCCAAGAGGGACAGCAGCGGTGGCGGCGGCGTCGGCAATGGCAGAGAGGGAAGGGGCGGTGGTGTGGAGGGAGAGGAGGCGGAGGTGTAGCGAGAGGCGCGATCCGGAGGTGGTCTTCGCGAGGAGAGCCAGGGTCGCATGTAGAGAGAAGATGCGATTTAAGAAGGGGCAAATGTGGAATAATGATTAGTGAATGAGGGTAATATTAAAAATTCAAAAAATTCATTAACCAGTCCACTTACATGCCGAGAAAGCTAGAAAACCAAAGCAGGTGGGAGGGAGCCTTGGGCTAATGGCCTTTAGAAGGCTTTGGAAATGCTAGCATTTGAGAAATGGGCTACCAAAAAAAGATGCCAAACACATTAGCATTTGCTCAAGAGCTTTTAGAGGTCCAAAGAGTTTTGCAAATGGGTTCCCAAACGCAGCCTAAATCCCATATGAGAGCCAATCATATCCGAGAAAAGTTATATTTTATTTGTATGTGTACATGGACATTATTTTCTCACGCCTCCCAGTATTTTCGCTGCTAGACATGAAAGTCTTCATCTGCGTCTTTTCGAATTCCTCTTAATTAAGTGATTTGAGGTGTCATCTGAGTATACTGTTATAGTATTGAAGAGTTTGATAAGTACTTTTCTTTTCTTTTCTTTTCTTTTCTTTTCTTTTTTGATTGATGGTCCTGGACATGCTTTATTTGGAGGTTTTGTTTTTAAATATGCGATTAATGTTGAGGTTTGCCTTTTAGTCTCGCGCTTGAAGTTTATGTTTTGTGTTGGATTCACTTAGCTAATCCTTCTCAACATTTATCATCTTTCTCACACAAATTTATCCAGATGATTTATCTTTTGCAAGAACGTTTTCTCGACATGTGGATGACAAGAACTATTAAAATGGAACTTCACCGTAATTTGTCATTACAAAAAATGTTCTCAGTAGCTTCATTTATAAAAAGAATCCCCATGAGGATGACATCATTGTATTCATTAGCTTAAGTTTTGTTCCGCTCACAACATTTGAAAAATGTTATTAGCATAAACTTTGCAGGTGCATGACACGTAATGTATCAAAATAGATACACTAAATGTCTTTTACACTAGTGAAGAGCTTGGACTTTGCCTTGGGTCATCATAAAAAATGAAATAATTAAATATATGAAACTATTTTTAGAAAATAAAAATTAAAATAGATAATACTATGAGAACAATTATGAGTCAACCCAATAACACGTTCTATTTCAACCTCAAAATTTCACAAAGAAATTCTAAGAAATAACCCACGTTCCTTGTTAATACAATTATGCAATAACATATCATACCATAAAACCACGATATAGTCGGTTAATTAGGTTAATTACCAACTAATTCCATAAATATTTAACTTTCCAAAATTGAATTCCCATCTCCCTCATCCGACAACAATTTAAATTTCTTTCCTTAATCAAATTCATATTTTTTTATATCTCTCTAGACAAATTAATTTAAATATACTCTTACATGCATATGCATTTTTTTCTGCAAGATTATTGTAAGAGATCTTAATAGTTATGATTTCGTAAAGCCATGAATTTATGTATTAATAAAATTTTCTCGTCCAGCTCTAAAATGTATAGTATAATGTCAAAAATCTATTGAAAAACCTCTTATTGCTTATGTGTAAAATATGTAAAATGCGTTGTATTCGGATAGAAGGAAATTAGAAAAGGATAAAAAGGCGAAACTATATAAAAATAGTTTCCCTTAACAGACTCAGACCAAAACCATTTAGAGTGGGACAAGTGTCAACAGATTGGAGACTAAAACCCTCCTATATAGTGGAGTACAGATTATTAGATAATTGAAAAAATTGTGGGCGTGCTCCGATTTGAAAGTAAAGTTTTCCCAGTATATACGACTATTAATGGCCACATGACATTCCAACTTCGGAGCCCAACTACGCCTAAAGGAAAACTAGGCTTTAATATTCCACACACGATTAGCCTACTAATTAGGCCCGTGACAAGAGCTTTAATCTTCCAAATTATCGTTTGTCCCAAGTAGTATTTCAACTTTTGACTCTGATGGTTTTTATTGCTTACATCGCAGTTCCAATATGTTATTCAAATGCTTTACATCTTAATCCCCACCAAATTATTATGTAGAAGAAACGAAGGGAAATCTCTCACCTCTATTATTTCCAGGACCCCAAAAATTAAATTAGAAAAAGAAAAAAGAAAAAAGAATTACTGAATTGAAGAAATTAGTTTACTATTGAAGCAGGCTCCGTACGACAAATGATAGAACTCCACTATGATATGTTCGGGAAATTTGGTTGCTAATAAAGATAGAACACTAGTTTATAGCTTTTTGATACTTTGATTAATGATGATGATTATAGTCTTTAAGATATTATTTGCCCCCATTATAGTTCATGTTGGGTCTAAAATATATAAACCTCCAAGATATACACCAAACCACAGATAAACGAGTTCATCAATCACTTAATTTCTCTTTTGGAACTTTACCTTAAATATGTGGTCAAAATCTTGTATGGAAAAAGAGAATAAGAGAAGTTACGAAGAAGAAGTTGGTGTTTGAACAGTGTATGATTTGGTGATACTTACAGACACCCAATCTAGGTACCTTATCCCACCATCACCACTTTTCATGATTAGCTATTCCTTCTCTTCATGTCAATAGTTATTTTTTTCATATCCAATAATCACGTCTTTCCATTTCTAGCAGCTACTTCTTTTCATAGTAACAAACTATTTCAATAATCCCCATTTACCTTGTTATCTGTACTAATTTATATAAATTCATATATATAAGAAGAAATCTGTTAAGATTTGAACATTCAATTAGAGTAAATAATTCCATTAACGAATTAGTGGTAGATAAAACTTTGAATCATGATTTCATTTGTTAACCAAATTACCACCCATAAATTTACTCACATTCAGTTAGAAATTTCTTGTGCCTTAGCACTTTTATGGCCTTGTACTCCCTCTTGCATTCGTGAGCATTTACAAAAATTCATCCGATTTTTGTGGGAAGTGAAACCAATTCTTATGTTTATATAGGTGAAGTTCTTAATTTATTACTTTTGTATTACCTTGCTAAAACCTTGAACTTTATTAAGAGTGTTTTCTTACACTCATCCTCCAAACTTTCCATGAAAACTGACATTTTTATTACCCATTGTACTTTAACAATTTCGTTAGAGACTGTAAAATTAGATTTTCACGATGCTTGACTATTATTAATTGGAATAAGATCCATTCCTTTGGTGGTATTACTAACAAAGCCTCTTGAGAGTCCCTTAATGAATGGATGAACCAAGTTATTATTTGTTTGAACATAAATTATTGAAAACATTATGCTCATGTCGTAGGCCAATGTCTAGATTTTTCATTGTATATTATACTATATGCCCTAGACATAATTGTCTCACTATCACAATGTAAAGATATGACTGGCATTGGCTATGGCCACAAATCTATATTCAATAGCACATTCTGCAACCATTCAACTTCTTTACCGGCCATCAATAGCCATATAATGGCTTTGTAATGTTTGATTTAATAAAGCAACATGGTTGCTCTATATATGGTACCTCTTTGATGTTTCTCTGGTCATGGTCCAGTTCTGATTTAATCACTCGAACAGCTAATTTTCCTTTTAGGGGCGAGAGGTGAAACTAGACCACGAGTTCACGAATTCCTACATATATTACTAATGACAAAGTATGAGGGTGTCCGGCTGTTGTCCAGGGATGCTATAGTGCGGTAATTGAAACCAACAAGTCTTATCAGGATGATAATCCGTAGAATTTCCACTTGCGCTTAGTATGTGGCGCTGCTAGGATGTCACAGCTCTGGTCGTTACATAACACTTTCTTTAAGGATAATTTCACCCCTCAGATAATGAAACTCGATGTGTAAAACTCTAGTGGCTATCATTCCAAAATACCACATACCTTTTTCTATACTCTACATTGAGTATTAAAAGGAGCGAGAACAACGTCATGTGTATAACTCAGCGAAGAAGAGAAAAGAAAGAAAGGAGAAACTCTCCTTTGTAATTCGGAGTCTTAATTTTTGAACTGTGGTCGTAATTTTATATTCAAACAAAATAGCTATTAAGGATTAAATGGTAATTAATTGATGATCGTTATATTGACAAAAACAAGTGAAAGTTTATGAAAAACTATATCAAACGTTACAAAGCCATTATATGGCCATTGTAAAACCGTTATAAAATGTTACAAAAATATTAACGGTGAACGGAATCGTTACAAATTAATGATGATAAGAATGCGTTGCAAAAATAATAACTTTCAAAATTTCAAAACTTCTATAATAATCCTCCACATATTTCAAAAGGTTTTGAAAAAGAAAAAGAAAATAATGCCGAGTTACTTGAGAGTGATGCATCATAAGTGGTGCTTGTTAGGCTATGGGTGAGCTATAGAAAGAAAGGAAAATTCAAAATAAATACTCTCATTTTCTCAAAAACTGGATTTGGAGTGGATATTATTTCAAATAAGGACATGAATTGGCACGTGGGACGCACGTGCGTTGCCACCTGAGGTCGTGTGAACCTCAAGCGGCGTCGCTTGGTTTGCGACCTTAGGCCACCCGATCTGGCGGTCCGGCGGCCAGATCTAGCGGTTTGGAGGCCAGATCTGGCCTCTGCTCCTCCAGGTAGCCAGAGCAGCCGTCCGGCACCGCGGACCACCGAATTTGATTTTTAGATTTTTTTTTTTAAAAAATTAAAAGTAAAAGCCCATTTGTAATAAGTTTTGCCAAACAGTATTTTTACACAAATCACTTTTCAATGTGTAATTTGCCAAACGCTAGAGCATTCCCGAAAATCCCTTTACCCTAAAGATATTTGCATTTGGCTAAAGGCATTCCCCCAAAGTTGAACCAAACGGGCCATATATATGGTACCTCTTTGATGTTTCTCTGGTCGTAGTCCGATTCTGATTTAATCACTCGAATAGCTAATTTTCCTTTTAGGGGCGAGAGGTGAAACTAGACCACGAGTTCATGAATTCCTACATATATTACTAATGACAAAGTATGAGGGTGTCTGGCTGTTGTCCAGGGAACGATAAATGGAAAAAAATTAAATTCGATATTTGAATTGCGGTAGAACTCTCGTGAACTTTGAATTTTGTTCCTTTATTAGCAGATTAGCATTAGTTATTAAGCAACCGGCATGAACACCACGCGGCAGCAATGCATGGCATAAAGCAACATGGTTGCTCTATATATGGTACCTCTTTGATGTTTCTCTGGTCATGGTCCAGTTCTGATTTAATCACTCAAATAGCTAATTTTCCTTTTAGTAGCGAGAGGTGAAACTAGAACACGAGTTCACGAATTCCTACATATATCCTAATGACAAAGTTGCTTTATCACATGCCAATATTAGATAAAACTTTCCATATGATATCGTAAACAACAAATTTTATTTTCATATTCTCATTAACTTTGCCAATTGGTCATTATACTTTCTTTACCATTTGTAAATTTAAGGGCTCTATTATTTTCGACACTTCTCATGTGATTTTTTTTATTTATAAATTTGTTATCATGTTGCTTTTACATTTCTCGTAATGCGAAAATATAAAAATTACCATCATTGTGTTATTTTTTCTATTTTAAATAAATGAAAATAGAAAAAAACTTAAATTGATTATATTAAAGGACTTTACAAATATATATTTACCAAACAGCATTTTCCCAAAGTTACTTCCCAAATGACTTTTCAATTATAATTTACCAAACAGTTTTTACATTTCAGTAAACTCATTTAGGCTAAAGGCCTTTGCATTTTCCCAATGGCTTTCCCCAAAGTCGAACCAAACGCACCCTTAGTGCCGATCAACATTTCCTCCCTTCGAAAGCAGTTTAGCGAACCTGCAACAACAAGGCGTAATTGGTGATTAATCAAATTAATTGCAATTAGATGATACGATATCATAAACAAGACAAAGAAGTAAATTTACCTTTTGAGAGCCTCAGCATTGGTCTCCTTAGGACAAGGCTCCAAAGCGCCAGTATTTGGGTTTCTTTTAGAGATCGGTTTTCTCAGTAATTCCTCACCGAATTTCACCAGATCCCCCAAATTCTTCACGGTGGCCTTGTCCATGGATGATAAATCCCCACACAAAGAGTCATCCTATGCACATATAATCACATTCACATTCATTGAAAGAGCACTAAAAAAAACTTAAATAAGAGAGTCAAATATTTGACTATTGCAATTTAAGGAGCATCACTTTAGTAAATGCTTGAGCTACAAGTTTTTAACTGAATCCGAAGATAATGATCTTCAGCATGAAGACTTTTAATGGCCATGAGAAGATTCTCCTCGACCATGATCTTACTTCCCCCAGAAAACATATTTACAATCGAACAATAACCTCTTTTGTAGATCCAATCTGAAATGCCCCACTTTTTGGTTTCGCTCGCCTTGTAACCATCTTCCTTTGTGTTCCCTGTTCCAATTGATAGTAGGAGAAACTGGCCGTGCTTTCTCGCTTTGGACAAATCATTAAACCCTCCGGTCACTTCCCTGACTATTTCCCTTATTGCGAGCAATACCTTCAAGTGACAACACAATAATCAATCTCAAGGAATAAATCTTAGGAGCCCAAAGCACCATATTAAATCAAAAAAAGGCAATCACATGATAGTATAGACGCACTGGATTATTTGGGGGCTGCGTCATTTAAAGGAGGCCATTAGGTGTTTTCAAGGTCCAAAATATGATGGAGAGTACCTGCACAATGTTATAAGCAAAAAATTAGGAGAAAAGAGATTGCACGATACATTGACCAACGTTGTGATTGTAGCTTATGACACCCCGTTGAATGGCAAAGCCGTATTCTCGAGCCATGAGGTATTCTTTTTCCAATATTTCCAAATCACGACGTTCAGTTGTTTTCATATCTAACCTGAATTGTTGAGACCTTGCTTGTTAGATGAAAAAAACACCTGCTCAAGATGCCCCGCCTTTCCGATATATGCATCGTGACTTCGGCAGCGCCAGGTTACCTCCCCTCCCACTATTTCGAGACGACGGACCCTTCGGGAAAAATCACAAAATTTAACCTAATAGATGGTGCCGTCATTGGAAATAATCCAGTGCGTCTATACTATCATGTGATTGCCTTTTTTGATTTAATATGGTGCTTTTGGCTCCTAAGATTTATTCCTTGAGATTGATTATTATGTTATCACTTGAAGATATTGCTCGCAATAAGGGAAACGGTCAGGGAAGTGACAGGAGGGTTTAATGATTTGTCCAAAGCGAGAAAGGATGGCCAGTTTCTCCGACTATTCATTGGAACAGGGAACACAAAGGAAGATGGTTACAAGGCGAGCGAAACCAAAAAGTGGGGCATTTCGGATTGGATCTACAAAAGAGGTTATTGTCCAATTGGAAATATGTTTTCTAGGGGAAGTAAGGTCATGGTCGGGGAGAATCTTCTCATGGCCATTGGGACTCTTCATGCCGAAGATCATTATATGTGCGTAGGATGACTCTTTGTGTGGGGATTTATCATCCATGGACAAGGCCACCGTGAAGAATTTGGAGGATCTGGTGAAATTGAGTGAGGAATTACTGAGAAAATAGGTCTCTAAAAGAAACCCAAATACTGGCGCTTTGGAGCCTTGTCCTAAGGAGACCAATGCGGCGGCAGAGAGGGAAGGGGCGGTGATGTGGAGGGAGAGGAGGCGGAGGTGTGGCGAGAGGCGCGATCCGGCGATGGTCTTCGTGAAGAATTTGGAGGATCTGGTGAAATTTCGGTGAGGAATTACTGAGAAAACCGGTCTCTAAAAGAAACCCAAATACTGGCGCTTTGGAGCCTTATCCTAAGGAGATCACAAATTCCTACATATATTACTCATGACAAAGTATGAGGGTGTCCGGCTGTTGTCCAGGGAACGATAAATGGAAAAAAATTAAATTCGATATTTGAATTGCGGTAGAACTCTCGTGAACTTTGAATTTTGTTCCTTTATTAGCAGATTAGCATCAGTTATTAAGCCCCCGCATGAACTCCACGCGGCGGCAATGCACGGCATAAAGCAACATGGTTGCTCTATATATGGTACCTCTTTGATGTTTCTCTAGTCATGGTCCAGTTCTGATTTAATCACTCGAACAGCTAATTTTCCTTTTAGGGGCGAGAGGTGAAACTAGACCACGAGTTCACGAATTCCTACATATATTCCTAATGACAAAGTATGAGGGTGTCCGGCAATTGTCCAGGGAACGATAAATGGAAAAAAATTAAATTCGATATTTGAATTGCGGTAGAACTCTCGTGAACTTTGAATATTGTTCCTTTATTACTAATGACAAACTATGAGGGTGTCCAGCTAATTTTCCTTTTAGGGGCGAGAGGTGAAACTAGACCATGAGTTCACGAATTCCTACATATATTCCTAATGACAAAGTATGAGGGTGTCCAGCTGTTGTCCAGGGAACAATAAATGGAAAAAAATTAAATTCGATATTTGAATTGCGGTAGAACTCTTGTGAACTTTGAATATATTGTACCTCTTTGATGTTTCTCTGGTCATGGTCCAGTTCTGATTTAATCACTCAAAGAGCTAATTTTCCTTTTAGGGGCGAGAGGTGAAACTAGATCACGAGTTTGCGAATTCCTACATATATTACTAATGACAAAGTATGAGGGTGTCCGACTGTTGTTCAGGGAACGATAAATGGAAAAAAATTAAATTCGATATTTGAATTGCGGTAGAACTCTCGTGAACTTTGAATTTTGTTCCTTTATTAGCATATTAGCATCAATTATTAAGCCCTCGGCATGAACTCCACGCGGCGGCAATGCATGGCATAAAGAAACATGGTTGCTCTATATATGGTACTTCATTGATGTTTCTTTGGTCATGGTCCAGTTCCGATTTAATCACTCGAACAGCTAATTTTCCTTTTAGGGGCGAGAGGTGAAACTAGACCATGAGTTCACGAATTCCTACATATATTCCTAATGACAAAGTTGCTTTATCACATGCCAATATTAGATAAAACTTTCCATATGATATCGTAAACAACACATTTTATTTTCATATTCTCATTAACTTTGCCAATTGGTCATTATACTTTCTTTACCATTTGTAAATTTAAGGGCCCTATTATTTTCGACACTTCTCATGTGATTTTTTTATTTATAAATTTGTTATCATGTCGCTTTTACATTTCTCGTAATGTGAAAATATAAAAATTACCATCATTGTGTTATTTTTTCTATTTTAAATAGATTAAAATAGAAAAAAATTTAAATTGATTATATCAAAGGACTTTACAAATATATATTTACTAAACAGCATTTTCCCAAAGTTACTTCCCAAATGACTTTTCAATTATAATTTACCAAACAGTTTTTACATTTCAGTAAACTCATTTAGGCTAAAGGCCTTTGCATTTTCCCAATGGCTTTCCCCAAAAGTCGAACCAAACGCACCCTTAGTGCCGATCAACATTTCCTCCCTTCGAAAGCAGTTTAGCGAACCTGCAACAACAAGGCGTAATTGGTGATTAATCAAATTAATTGCAATTAGATGATACGATATCATAAACAAGACAAAGAAGTAAATTTACCTTTTGAGAGCCTCAGCATTGGTCTCCTTAGGACAAGGCTCCAAAGCGCCAGTATTTGGGTTTCTTTTAGAGACCGGTTTTCTCAGTAATTCCTCACCGAATTTCACCAAATCCTCCAAATTCTTCGCGGTGGCCTTGTCCATGGATGATAAATCCCCACACAAAGAGTCATCCTATGCACATATAATCACGTTCACATTCATTGAAAGAGCACTAAGAAAAACTTAAATAAGAGAGTCAAACATTTGACTATTGCAATTTAAGGAGCATCACTTTAGTAAATGCTTGAGCTAAAAGTTTTTACCTAAATCCGAAGATAATGATCTTCGGCATGAAGAGTCTCAATGGCCATGAGAAGATTCTCCTCGACCATGACCTTACTTCCCCCAGAAAACATATTTACAATCGAACAATAACCTCTTTTGTAGATCCAATCCGAAATGCCCCACTTTCTGGTTTCGCTCGCCTTGTAACCATCTTCCTTTGTGTTCCCTGTTCCAATTGATAGTAGGAGAAACCGGCCGTGCTTTCTTGCTTTGGACAAATCATTAAACCCTCCCGTCACTTCCCTGGCTGTTTCCCTTATTGCGAGCAATACCTTCAAGTGACAACACAATAATCAATCTCAAGGAATAAATCTTAGGAGCCAAAAGCACCATATTAAATCAAAAAAAGACAATCACATGATAGTATAGACGCACTGAATTATTTGGGGGCTGCGTCATTTAAAGGAGGCCATTAGGTGTTTTCAAGGTCCAAAATATGATGGAGAGTACCTGCACAATGTTATAAGCAAAAAATTAGGAGAAAAGAGATTGCACGATACATTGACCAACGTTGTGATTGTAGCTTATGACACCCCGTTGAATGGCAAAGCCGTATTCTCGAGCCATGAGGTATTCTTTTTCCAATATTTCCAAATCATGACGTTCAGTTGTTTTCATATCTAACCTGAATTGTTGAGACCTTACTTGTTAGATGAAAAAAACACCTACTCAAGATGCCCTCCTTTCCGATATATGCATCGCGACTTCGACAGCGCCAGGTTACCTCCCCTCCCACTATTTCGAGACGACGGACCCTTCGGGAAAAATCACAAAATTTAACCTGATAGATGGTGCCGTCATTGGAAATAATCCAGTGCGTCTATACTATCATGTGATTGCCTTTTTTTGATTTAATATGGTGCTTTTGGCTCCTAAGATTTATTCCTTGAGATTGATTATTATGTTGTCACTTGAAGATATTGCTCGCAATAAGGGAAACGGTCAGGGAAGTGACAGGAGGGTTTAATGATTTGTCCAAAGCGAGAAAGGATGGCCAGTTTCTCCGACTATCAATTGGAACAGGGAACACAAAGGAAGATGGTTACAAGGCGAGCGAAACCAAAAAGTGGGGCATTTCGGATTGGATCTACAAAAGAGGTTATTGTCCAATTGGAAATATGTTTTCTAGGGGAAGTAAGGTCATGGTCGGGGAGAATCTTCTCATGGCCATTAGGACTCTTCATGCCGAAGATCATTATATGTGCGTAGGATGACCCTTTGTGTGGGGATTTATCATCCATGGACAAGGCCACCGTGAAGAATTTGGAGGATCTGGTGAAATTGGGTGAGGAATTACTGAGGAAATCGGTCTCTAAAAGAAACCCAAATACTGGCGTTTTGGAGCCTTGTCCTAAGGAGACCAATGCGGCGGCAGAGAGGGAAGGGGCGGTGATGTGGAGGGAGAGGAGGCGGAGGTGTGGCGAGAGGCGCAATCTGGCGGTGGTCTTCGCGAAGAATTTGGAGGATCTAGTGAAATTTCGGTGAGGAATTACTGAGAAAACCAGTCTCTAAAGAAACCCAAATACTGGCGCTTTGGAGCCTTGTCCTAAGGAGATTACGAATTTCTACATATATTACTAATGACAAAGTATGAGGGTGTCCGGCTGTTGTCTAGGGAACGATAAATGGAAAAAAATTAAATTCGATATTTGAATTGCGGTAGAACTCTCGTGAACTTTGAATTCTGTTCCTTTATTAGCATATTAGCATCAGTTATTAAGCCCCCGCATGAACTCCACGCGGCGGCAATGCACGGCATAAAGCAACATGGTTGCCCTATATATGGTACCTCTTTGATGTTTCTCTGGTCATGGTCCAGTTCTGATTTAATCACTCGAACAGCTAATTTTCCTTTTAGGGGCGAGAGGTGAAACTAGACCATGTGTTCACGAATTCCTACATATATTCCTAATGACAAAGTATGAGGGTGTCCGGCTATTGTCCAGGGAACGATAAATCGAAAAAAATTAAAATCGATATTTGAATTGCAGTAGAACTCTCGTGAACTTTGAATATTGGTCCTTTATTACTAATGACAAACTATGAGGGTGTCCAGCTAATTTTCCTTTTAGGGGCGAGAGGTGAAACTAGACTACGAGTTCACGAATTCCTACATATATTCCTAATGGCAGAGTATGAGGATGTCCAGCTGTTGTCCAGGGAACGATAAATGGAAAAAAAATTAAATTCGATATTTGAATTGCGGTAGAACTCTTGTGAACTTTGAATATATGGTACCTCTTTGATGTTTCTCTGGTCATGGTCTAGTTCTGATTTAATCACTCGAACAGCTAATTTTCCTTTTAGGGGCGAGAGGTGGAACTAGATCACGAGTTCACGAATTCCTACATATGTTACTAATGACAAAGTATGAGGGTGTCCGACTATTGTTCAGGTAATGATAAATGGAAAAAAATTAAATTCGATATTTGAATTGCTGTAGAACTCTCGTGAATTTTGAATTTTGTTCCTTTATTAGCATATTAGCATTAGTTATTAAGCCCCTTGCATGAACTCCACACGGCGGCAATGCACGGCATAAAGAAACCTAGTTGCTCTATATATGGTACCTCTTTGATGTTTCTCTGGTCATGGTCCAGTTCCGATTTAATCACTGGAACAGCTAATTTTCCTTTTATGGGCAAGAGGTGAAACTAGACCACGAGTTCACGAATTCCTACATATATTCCTAATGACAAAGTATGTGGGTGTCCGGCTGTTGTCCAAGGAACGATAAATGGAAAAAAATTAAATTCGATATCTGAATTGCGGTAGAACTCTCGTGAACTTTGAATATTGTTCCTTTATTACTAATGACAAAGTATGAGAATTTTCCTTTTAGCAGCGAGAGGTCAAACTAGACCATGAGTTCACGAATTCCTACATATATTCCTAATAACAAAGTATGAGGGTGTGCAACTGTTGTCCAGGGAACAATAAATGAAAAAAAAAAAACTAAATTCGATATTTGAATTGCGGTAGAACTCTTGTGAACTTTGAATATATGGTACCTCTTTGATGTTTCTCTGGTCATGGTCCAGTTCTGATTTAATCACTCGAACAGCTAATTTTCCTTTCAGGGGCGAGAGGCGAAACTAGATCGAGAATTCCTACATATATTACTAATGACAAAGTATGAGGGTGTGCGGCTGTTGTCTAGGGAACGATAAATGGAAAAGAATTAAATTCGATATTTGAATTGCGGTAGAACTCTCGTGAACTTTGAACTTTGTTCCTTTATTAGCAGATTAGCATCAGTTATTAAGCCCTCGGAATGAACTCCACGTGGCGACAATGCACGGCATAATGCAACATGGTTGCTCTATATATGGTACCTCTTTGATGTTTCTCTGGTCATGGTCCAGTTCTGATTTAATCACTCGAACAGCTAATTTTCCTTTTAGGGGCGAGAGGTGAAACTAGATCACGAGTTCACGAATTCCTACATTATTACTAATGACATATATTACTAATGACAAAGTATGAGGGTGTCCGAATTTTGTTCCTTTATCAGCTTATTAAGCCCCCGGCATGAACTCCTTGTGGCGGCAATTGTTGCTCTATATATGGTACCTCTTTGATGTTTCTCTCGGTCAACAATAAATGGAAAATAAAAAAAAAATAAATTCGAACTATTTGAATTGCGCTAGAACTCTCGTGAACTTTGAATTTTGTTCCTTTATCAGCAAATTAGCATTAGTTATTAAGCCCCCGGCATGAACTCCTTGCAGCGACAATGCACGGCATAAAGCAACGTGGTTGCTCTATATATGGTACCTCTTTGATGTTTCTCTGGTCATGGTCCAGTTCTGATTTAATCACTCGAACAGTTAATTTTTGGCAGAGGAACGCTTCAAGTGCCAAAAGTTGGCACAAATGGACACTTAAGTGCCGAAAGTTACAAAAGGTACACTTAAGTGCCACATTCAAAAAGAAATGGGACACTTAAGTGCCACTCCGGCCAAAATCCGGCCAAAGTGCTGACGTGTACAATTTTCGGCGAAATAAGTGCAAAACGTCGCTGTTTTGCACGCTGATGTGGCCAAATAATGAAGAAACGACGCCATTTTTGCATTGACGTGGCAATAAATTAATATAAAAATTAATTAAATTTAATTTAAAACTAAATTTACTTAAAATATTTAAAAATATTAATATTAATATTACAAAATTCAAGAAAATTAAATTTAAATTAAATTTTAAAAAAATTTTGAAAAAAAGGGAGCCATATCCACCCCTCCCTTTTTAAAAAAATTAAATTTTTTAAATTTTAATATTAAAAATTGTTATTTTTAAATGTTTAAAATAAATTTAATTTTAAATTTAATTTAATTAATTTTTATATTATTTTTTTCCACGTCAACCTTAAAACGACGCCTTTTTGTTTTTACCTTGCCGGAAAATTGCCACGTCAGCGTTTTGGCCGGATTTTCGCCGGATTGGCACTCAAGTAATCCATTTTGCTCCGATTTTGGCACTTAAGTGTACCTTTCGTAACTTTTGGCACTTAAGTGTCCCTTTGTGCCAACTTATGGCACTCCAGGGGTCCGCGTGTCGTTAATTTTCCTTTTAGCGGCGAGAGGTGAAACTAGACCACAAGTTCATGAATTCCTACATATATTCCTAATGACAAAGTAATGCAATTTGTGTGTTTGTTTTTCCTTTCTCGTGATTTTGATTTTGGAATGTTCAAGATGAAGAAGGACGAAGAAGATGATGAATAGTAAAATGAAAATGAAATGAAATGATTTTGTACAAATGTGCCCCTCACTATGTCGTTGGAATTAAAATGCGAGATGCATGTGCTCATCAACTGGCGAAGATTTAGCCGATCGGAGAGCTAAGCCCCCCATTTGAGACCAAGTAACTCACTCCAGGCCTTTTTTTTTTTTTTTTTTTTTTTTTTAGACTAAGTAAGTCAATTCATGCCCTTATTTGAGACAATGTCCACTTGGGATCCCCTTTTTTGAGAAAATGAGAGTATTTATTTGGAATTTTCCTTTCTTTCTATAGCTCACTCATAGCCTAACAAGCACCACTTCTTATGCATTGCTCTCAAGTAACCCGGCATTATGCTATTTTTCTTTTTTAGAACCTTTCGAAATATGTGGATGATTATTTTAGAAGTTTTGAAATATGGAAAGTTATTATTTTTGCAACGCATTTTTATCATCATTAATTTGTAATGATTCTGTTCGCCATTAATATGTTTGTAACATTTTATAACGGTTTTACAATGGCCATATAATGGCTTTGTAACGTTTGATATAGTTTTTCATAAAGCCTCACTTATTTTTGTCAATATAAGGATCATCAATTAATTACCATTCAATCCTTAATAGCCCTTTGTTTGAATATAAAATTACGACCACAATTCAAAAATTAAGACTCCAAATTACAAAAGAGAGTTTCTCTGTTCTTTCTTTTCTCTTCTTCACTAAGTTATACACATGACATTATTCCCGCTCATTTTAATACTCAATGTAGAGTATAGAAGAAGGTATGTCGTATTTTGGAATGATAGCCACTAGAGTTTTACGCACCGAGTTTCATTATCTGAGGGGTAGAATTATCCTTAAGGACGGTGTTTATGTAACGACCGGAGCTATGACGTCTCGGCAGCGCCACATACTAAGCGCAAGTGGAAATTCTATAGATTATCATCCTGATAGGACCTGTTGGTTTCAATTATCACACTATAGCATCCATAACTAATTGGTTAGCATATACAACCTGAATATTCTATTATTTGAAGCTTTGTAACACATGTTCACCCTGTAATAGTCATGTCACCTAGTATTAGACAATCCAACTAACAACATATATAAGGATCATGAGAAGCTTCATTAACTTTCCTTTTAAAAACCATTCGGGTTTACATACGTCGACCGGGATTACTTACAAGTTCTTCACCTATGTACAACATATATTTACATGTTCATAACAAAAGTATAAGTAATTAGCTAGGGAAAAAGGTGAGAGGGGTTCCTAACTTCACTACCCCCACAGTAGCCCACGTCCATCCAAGAAACAAAAGACGTCTTCTCCGGCTTAATCATGATATGGGTGCCTAAGGGGGTGCATGATTCTATTTCTAGTTCTGGATGAGTTTCTAAGCAAAAATAACCGTTTGATAACGACACAAAATTTCTATTCTAAAAATAGAAATTCGTTTGATAACGACATAGAATTTCTTTTTTTTCGGACGGCGGCGGCGGCGGCGGGCGGCGACCGGCGGCGGCGGCGGTGGCCGGCGGCAGCGGCGGCCGGTGACCGGCGGCGGGCGGCCGGCGACCGCGGCGGGCGGCCGGCGAGGCGACGACGGCCGGCGACCGATGGCGGCAGCGACGATGAACGATGAAAATTTTTTTTATTTTTCATTTCTGTTTCGAAATAGAAAAATAGCTTTTTTCTATTTCGATTTCTTGTCCAAAACTATTTCTGGACAAGAAATCTATTTCAAAATAGAAAAGTGAAATAATTTTACCAAACGGATTTCTATTCCAGAAATTGTTTTTCTATTCCAGAAATAATTTTTGGAACAGAAATAGCGCGCGTCATGCAGCCCCTAAGCACCTCCGGCCCTAGCTCCAAGTCCTCCAGCACTGAACTGAAGAGGGCCAAACAACTCCCCTTCATAGTTGAAATCCAGTCTACCCTGCCATCGTCCATCCAAAGCGTAGCCTCATATCTCGTGTAGGTCTGCTCGATATCGGAGTCATATACATTGTGAAAAGAAACATCAATGTATGCTATCACCCGATAACAAGTAATCAATGGTACGTCCATATTAATGATATGAAAAATAGAAAGGAATGAGCAATGCCTAGTAAAGAAATAATAAGACCCTAAGCTAGACAATCCACAGTTGCCAAAGAAAGTAGGAGAACACAACAAAATAGCTCAACATACTAAGGCAAGATTGTCACAAGTATAACTAAATGAATACTAAAATGTCACATGAATGATCACTTCATAACAAATATGCTAAATGCACATGTATACCTCATGCTCCAAATCTGAACTAAGATGAAATGCAACAACAACAAGCAAACTCACACGCCAAGTGGAATTTATATTATAGTGTGTATATCAAAGTCCACCATCGATCAGTTTACCCACCGGAACGCAAGCCGGCCCAATCGAGTCACTTCCGGAATTCCACATCCGGACTTCCACAATATTGCTATCATGGGTATCTTACTCCGAGACACCCCGGTATCACACAACTGAGGCATCCCAAGATCACTCAGCATGGGGCATCTCACTCCAAGGCATCTTGGTATCCCACAACCGAGGCATCCCTGATCACACATAGGGGCATCTCAACTTAGAGGCATCCCGGTATCGCACTCAACCGAGGCATCCAAGATCACATAGCATGGGCATCCCACTCCCCAGGGCATCACCGACATCTCGGTAACGAAGGAAATCTCTTACTCATTTAATTCACACATTCCACATATCACACCTTTGAATTATATCACGTTGCAGCATGCATAAGACCTCAAGAGCACACGATCACTTCAAGAAGGACTCATGCTCACACAACATTTCATTCATGTTGTAGTCATTGCACACACATGTCACAATTGGTAACCATACAATGACCACACTTCGAATTATGGATGAGGCATGCTCATGCACAAACTAACCATTATTACAAGACCATTAGACTCCCTATATGTCATGAATATCAGCTACAAAAGGCACAGCATCGATTGCACTGTCTTGGATCAAAGCAGGATGCAAGCTGACACGCACAATTTCAATCACAGAAACAGAAAGTGCGTCAAATAGAAATACTTTCTCGCAGAGCATCTCATATCATTTCATAAAACAAATTCACAATCAAAACCATAATCTATATCATAAATCAATTTCACAAATCGAATCGAATCAATTTTCGCAACTCAATTTAACAAATAGATTGTGTTTCTCAAAGCTTTTAACAAATCCATATCCATATATTTTGGCAATTCCTTCGCAAAGCTTTTAATCAAGGTGTTTATAAATAATTATTCCAACTTATTTCAAATAATGCATTTTTTGATTCCTCACAAACCAAAACTTATAACATGTAACAAAAGAATTCTTTTTTATAAAGAATTTCCTTGATCCGTTGCACAATAATAAACTCATAAGCCATTTCCAAAAATGCTTTGCCATGCCATTTCAAAATCAACAGGGTAGTAAATGCTCGATCCGAATTTATGCAACAATTATGCTTTAAACATCACTTCTTCCATTTTTATAAATAAAATGCCATGTCTTTCCTACTTGTATGATACTCAAATCGATATCACTTTTAACTAAGACATGAGTTTTCAAATTCATAGAAGATATAGCACCACTCACCTGGATATGCCCCAAATCAAATAATAAAGCTCACTCGAATCCACGTACTTGCATTCCTATTATATAAACGAGAAATAGCATCAAAACCAAGTAAAATACTATTTCAACTAACAACTCGACTAAACTATGCTTATTTGTCAATAAAATGACACCTAATATAGGGGTGTGCATGGTCCGGGCGGGCGGTTCCCGACCTAGAACCGGGAACCGCCCGCTAAGGACCGGTTCCGAAAAATTGGAACCGGGATCCACCCGTTTGTTGCATGGATCCACCCGAGAACCGGACCGCCAGTCCGGTCCGGTTCCCGGGTGGATCCATGGAACCGGTCTCACTAATACCTGAGGATTACCATACCTGATTGTTGGCTGAATATTGCTGTAAACCTACATAGCATTAATAGGAGATGGTATATCATTAATAGATGATCACACTTCTAAGACAACATGCCTCAAAATTCTCTCCTAATAAGCAGGCCATCTAATAATTCAAAAGCCCGGCAACATAACCAGATATCCACTAACTATGCAAGTCCACCGATATAACACAATTAACTAGATCAATCAATTCAAGGAACAGAAAATTTCAATATTAAAAGGAACAGCGCAAAGGAATATATCAGTGAACTGCTAAACTGGTTGATAAGTGAGAAACCAAAATCCACGCATAGTTTTACGGATCATAAATATCAACCACAAATTTTAACAAATGGAAGAAAATGGGTATTGGTTCTCCCCCTGCCCCATACCAAGATTAGATAACCCAAACACACGAGTTATTCTTGAAATTTTTTCCCTACCAAAGCAAGTCTTATGTTTTCCTTTATCCTAACAGTGACCAAAAAAATTATAAGAGGTTAACAAATTGCCTCATCCTTTCTTCTTGTTAGAAGCTGGAAAAGGATCTTGACATAAATGAATGATCGAATCTATCAGTTACTGAAAGAGGGTCCACAAATCATACGGACTTAAATTTTACTATGTTAACTTTAAGGCATAGAGGGATCAACAGTGTTGCCTGGAAGTAAAGCTCCTTCAAAATGCATCTTCACACAGAAAATTCTTTTAATGAAACCTAATGACAATTTCCTGTTACAGGAAAAACACCTCAAACTATGCTCTTTTGTTGAACAAACACCAAATAACCACACTTACCCAACTTAAGTCTCACAATGTGCACAGAAAATTAGAAACCGTGTCAACATCCAATCTCACACTCCTAACAAAATTGACACACCTACTTAAGTTCAATTAAGAGCAACTGCTGCAACATCATATCAACAAAAGATGACTCAAGTAGTAGAAACAGATTTCTTGGTTCCAACACTAAAGATAATGCATAATAATTTCTACTCGAAAGATCAATAAGCATCTTCATATAAATAAGATCACCACAAAAACTAGGATGCTCACGCTAAAAGCACAAAAGTAGTCATATTTGCTTCTTAGAAAGAACCAAAATTTTACTATGGGTACGAAACTCAGAAACGCTCTCCTTTTTGACCAAGTTACAAGCCAGCTCTTCTTTTGCGTTACCTCTCTCCTCAAACAGGAAGAGGCTAAGAGCAATGAAATGCCGATACAAAAGTTGGAATGGTAATCAAAGCACATATAACAAGAAATCCCATACCGATACGAAGTACTTTATGTTATATTAGGAAAGGTTACCCCGGATCACGATATTACGAGATAAACAATATACAAGTAGAGTTTCACAATGAATGTGATTACTTGTCAAGCATCAAGTGAAGTATAGCCCACCTCGGTTACCGTCATCAACTCAAAGGGCTTCGCCATGTAGATAGTTTTGTCTTCTTGTTGTAATAATATCTACAAATGACAACGAGAGAGCAGAATAAAATCAGGTACTTTAAAAGCTAAATTAATGAAATGTAAACCAAAAGGAGTAGACAAGAAAAACATATGTAGTTCAATAAACAGAAGGCTGTAAGAGCCACTTTGCATTTACTTGTCATTCGATTATAATATCTGGATCTACTCAATAAAATCAAATATGAAGCATGACCATTCTCACTCATTTTGAAGGCAATCCGGCTCTACAATGCCTCAGAAGACAATTGAAATCACTTTGACATTACTTCCAACGCCATCGAGTGATAATTTCAGTCACTTTTTTATGCTTTTGCACAAAACTTGCGGACATCTTGTGTCTACAAAGTATCCGTGAGCAAGACAAATGAAGACGACAAGTAACCATCCCCAACCACGAAAACGGCAGACAAATGAAAGAAGGGCTAGGCCCCTTCAATGTCCTGCATTTGGAGGAGGGCCTACGAAATTAACGTCGTAGTTGCATCTTTTTGCTTTAAAGGAAAATGGATAATTCCTAGAGCCATATCTAACAAAGTAGTCGGACTGATTCTTTGCGCGGAGCATTACAAGCTTGGTAATGACTCCAAATGGCTGAAAGAGCTGAAGCAAATCGTTCTGACTACAAATGGCAACATATTAGCAATCGACGCATTTACTCTAATTTATATACAATCGACCACAAATCTTACAAAATCGCTAGAAATTCACGTTAAAAACTCAACAGCAGATACCAAGACACCCATTAGTCAAAACGTCAAAACACAAGCAGAAATACAAACACGAACCCACTGAGCGAAAAATGTCTGCTTTATATTCGTCCCCTTCTTAAAGAAGGAAGAAAATCATTCTCGACTTCGACTGCCATTAGGCGCCAGACGTACAGCCATGAAAAGAATCAATCTTGCATGCATGTCTACGGCGAGAAAAGCAAGATACCTCGGAAATCTCATGACCCACGTTGCGAATGTGAATCACCTTGGAAGCCCTCGGCCATCGTTTCACCCACCTGAAACCACAACCCCCGTCACACACGAGAAAAAGAAAGAATCACCCCGACTTTCCAGTCGACGCGGCAACGACGCGATCGAACGCCATCCTAAAAACCCGAGACCTCGGCCGCAGCGAGACTCGATTTCCACAAACGAGAGCGGGCATTGACGTAAAGAAAAAAAAAAAAAAAAAAAGATCGCCCGGACATCGAAAGTAATCGCGTACCGTAATCGGCCGACGAACTTCTTGTGCCGATTGTACGCGTTCAGACCCCTGATAGAGAGAGAACCCTAAACCCCAAAATCGGTCGGTTCGAGAGAGAGGGTTGAGAGTTAGGGTTGAGAGTTGAGAGTCGAGAGAGGGTTGAGAGACGAGAGAGGGTTGAGGGTTGAGAGACGATTGAGAGACGAGAGTGGGTTGAGAGACGAGAGTCAGAGAGGGTTGAGAGACGTGAGATGAGAGACGTGAGAGGGTTGAGAGACGTGAGAGACGAGAGGGTTGAGCTGTATTTTTAGTTCTTTTTTTTTTAATATTAAAGGGGAACCGGTCCGGTCCGGGTGGGTGGGTGGGCGGGTGGATCCGCCCATGGAACCGGGAACCGGACCGGTTCCCACCGGTTCCCGAAAATGGAACCGAGAACCGAACCGGTTCCCTCAAGAACCGCCGGTTCCGGGCGGTTCCGGTCCGGTTCTGGGCGGTCCGGGCGGTTCCGGGTATTTTTGCACACCCCTAACCTAATAGCTAAGCAAAATCACATATTCAAAGCAATTATTCAAGCCGTCCATAATGTAGACTTTTGAGCGCGACACTTGGTCACACTATAACTCTTTCCGCTAAAGCCCGTTCTGAACGTATTTATAACCAATAGAAAGCTCTTTCAACATGCCATAAGAATCCCAACTTGGCTGACCCAAAATCAAGCCAAAAATTGACACAATATGGGCTCGAAGCTATTGGACGCACATTGTTCACTACCCGCGGGAAACTTCGAAATTTTGTTTCGGGAAAACCGTAAGCTCAAATCAAGACCCGTAAAATCCTACGGTTCCATGACTCCTAAGCTATCATTTCTATAAAAATAAGCGGCTTAACAACTCAAAAATTGGACTTTACCGCTTGATTTTCCCAAAATTCCGAATTTCAAACCCTAATTCCAAAACTACTCTGGTTGGAAGAGTGAGAGCCACAATTACTTACCAGGCATTGTGGATAAGCTTGGTGAGGCATCCACGACATGAACATGAAAAGTTGTCTCTCCTCCTCCTCCTCCTCCTCCTTTCTTCTTTTCTCCTCTTTTCTTCTGCCTGAATATGTTCTGTCTTTTCCTTTTCTTTTCTTTTTTTATATCTCTTCCCCTTTTTTTCCTTTTTCTTTCTTTATTAAAAGTGGGTCCCACCACCTTCTCTTTGACCTATTAAAATATCTCAAATATTACAAAGTCATCGAGGCAATAGCTGGAGATGGAGATACGACACACCGGCCAGAGCACGAGGACGTCTCTGAAGCTGAACGGGTGAATGACAATTCTTCCACTCGAGAGCTCCCTTGAAAGGATTATGCCCTATGAGAAGCAATTCCAGACCAGCACAATAGAAGCAATCAAGAAAGTTATAAGCTAGGCGACAAGCAAACTCCTTTTCGTGCCCAAGTTTTGCATGACATTGAGAAGCCCTCTGATCTCTTCAAAATCTATCATCACACCTTAAGGCTCCTAATTTGATTAGTACTTGGTGATAAATGTGCCATTTTTCACGCTCAAAAAGAAAACCATGTAGCCTAAAATGAAAAGAAAAAATGTGTTCTCAGTTCTCTCAGACTCGGTTGACCAAGATCGTCATCCCTTTCGAAGCATAAGTCTTTATTTAATGCAAGCATATCGCTTGTACGATTTGTTTTGAAATTACAAATGGACTATTAGCATCGGGTACAGAATTCCTTGCGGATCTCTTCTATTCCGTCCTAATGGCGTCAAAACCCTAAATTAGCCTAAAGAATGTGGAGTATCTCCTTCAGGAACAATAATCTTAAAGGATCAGATCTGCCTTGGTTTCCGTTTATTGAATGAGTTTATGTGGGGATCGGTTTGGTCCTTAATTCAGCTCTTAGATACACAATATCGCCTGGATTGAAATGTTGTCCTGTGATGCTTCATATGAAGTTTTTTCCCGTTTATTGAATGAGTATATGTGGGAATTGGTTTGGTCCTCAATTCAGCTCTCAGATACATAATTTCGCTTGGATTAAAATGTTGTCTTGCGATGCTTCATATGGAGTTTTTTCAGTACACAACACGAACGCCCATCAGACCAACATGGTTTCACTCAATCCATACGAAAGCAAATTCATGTTCTTTTCTCTCTTGTGCCCCTTGGAAGAGAAAGACAACGAAGGTCAACGTCCTTATAATATATTCCTAGTAATGTACGAACCGGTGCACATAATTTATTCTCAATAGGTAAGATCTCTCCAGCAAGATGAGTACCCGTCTTCACTGAATCTCTAGTCCGTTCAAACCCCCCCCAAAAAAAAAAAAAAAAAAAAACAAAAATTAGAATCTTTGCATAGCAGCCCCAAAATGAGCTTACACTTCCATTAGCTCGTAGATGCAAGAAAATGAAAAGAAACAGTATGTAGAGTTTAAATTGTAATCTAAATGGCCATAGCTACTGGTTAATATGTGAACTGCCCACTGGAACATTCTTTATTTTTTTGTTGGAGAAGTAAGATGCAACCGAGGCTGTTAGGGGTCTCTCATTGTTTTAATCGAAGTTTTTCAATGTCCTTAAAAGACAAATGTATGTCCGTCCTTTCAAATAACAACTTGAGTTTCAGGTTGAGAATATCTTATTGAGATAACTTCAGCCAAAGTTAAAAGTCTGAATGACACTGCCACAATTAGATTCTCATGGCATTCTATGTTGATGTTATGTGTTATTGATCTCAACAAAGTGTAAATTTCCAAGACCATGTTTTCCAACTTCCTTTCTTCTTGTCCTCACAATTACTGTCATCCAATGCCTATCTTTTGACGAAAGAGAGGGAGGAAAAAAAGAGAGGGAAAGACGGTATTCTACAATGATTTTTTTGTCTCATTTGGGAGGCAGTACCATTTAAAATGTCCAAATGAAGGATCTTTTTTCAGAATGAGAATCATAGTTAAAGTTGCAACAGTTGCTGACCAAACCAAAGAGCTTTATTGATCAAAGCATTTGACGCAATAGTAATAGCGGGTGCTCATCCAAATTGAAGAAGCAAAAATAAGATGACACTCAACCCAAACTCTGCATCCAAGGAATCTCCCCTCGTACGTGCCATTCCAATTGAGCTCTTTTAGAGGAATATTTCTCTATTTTCCTCAGCGTTTCGGTATGGAAATTTAACTGCTAGCTCACTCTCTCCTCTCAGCGAGTCGGTTCGTTATATTAAGTGAATCCGCATTATCCTCAATGGATGCACATCGTGATTTATAGGACTTCACTAATTCTGGTGTTCTTCATTCGCTTCACAATTTATTGTCATCAAAATGCTTCTCGCCTCACCGATTTTATGGAGTGCGGAATGATCCTTTCAATCCAATAATCTGATAGTAAATTTTGCTTATCTATCCTCTCCTCTCATTCATTAAGTTAGTAAACCGATACCTTTCACACTCGCGAACTCCAATGGAAGTTGTCCAGGACAACCCTTCGTCTTGCTTACCAGAGTAGACTCCTGGAGTCCTGGAGTAATTTACAGAGATTCAACCACGTCCCCCAAAAATGTCTAGTAGAAACACATTCTCTGGTGACTGGATGGATCACAAAGAAGATGACGAGATCTTTGGGATACTTTCTTTGGTAATCTTTTGACTATCATTCCCAACTTTAAGTACATAATATTTGCCTTAGCAGCGGAAGACAAGAGTGAAGGTGTTCGCTCTGGCTCACCGCTTCTTAGGCACTACAAAGTCCGTCAATTCTATGGCTTTTCATTGCATTATTATAAGAGAATGTTGTTTCGTTATGGGTGATACATTTGCTTTATAATCATTATTATGTTGGCACTCAAAGACGGGACTGTCGAGCAATTCAGATGCTGGAAATCACTGCATATCATCTTACCGTCGTGAATCCTCATTAACAAGGGAGACAATGGCCAGCGTGCTCATCAAGGAATTCTTTGAGTAGCATCATAGCTATCGTATATTACTCAGTTTCTGAAACCAATGTTCCAATGTTCCGGAAATGCTAAAAGAACAATTGCATGGACAAGTCATACCCAACGAGAAGTTCCCAAGCTCGGGACCTGTTTCACAAGACACCTCCAGACAATGCTCGAAGCAAAAGCTTGATGGTCTTGGATACTAATCGCCCATGCATGCCCGACTAGCCACCATGTTGGGCAACAAGGTCGGTCCAGATGCCGCACATGGGAGTAGACTCTCAAACTCAATATCTGGCATCGATAGCGGACCAGCAACAAGCAACAGCAGTCTGAACGTCCTTGTCAATGGCACAGGCATTTTGTTCTTTCGGTCAAAAATATCACCGTTGATCTTTTCGAGTAACAGAGGACTAGAAATTTGGAGCTCTTCTCCAGTCAGAAAGGGTTTCTGCACGATAACCTTCTCGAGCATTAATTACAAGTCGGCCGCTCAGATGATTTCTAAGACTGGTCAACTTTGCGGATGCCATTAAAGCTAGCATCTTGCCCCCTCTGTCGAGGGAAATAGCCACGAGTCTGCTCCTAACCATGAGCACCTCCCACCGTAGATTATACTTACTCTTAAGTAGATAATCTATAATCCATACACAGATCAATTCTTTACACGATTAATTCAAGTGGGGATGATAGCAATAGAAAGAGAAATGTTTGATGGGGTAGAAACGGGGGATAATACAAACCATGAAATCCAGAAACAAGATATAGTTATCGTAGATCCAGAAAGAGGAAATAGATTAAGCATATGTCATCACAAGGTTCGGAGCCACTTTAAACATCAACCGAGCAGGATGTTGTAGCAATGGCTATACGTCTGATGTCCACTGACGTCGGAAGATGATCCATCCTCAACGGGATCCTCTATGGCTTCATCAGTCTGGGGGCACATGTATTAATGTTTGTTAGTCACTGCAACGTGGGCCCAAAAGACCAGAAAGCCGTTGAGAAAGGAAGTGGGAGAGGGGTTTCTCTGTAGTTGTCAAGCAATTGATCCCCGAGGACCTTTCTCGTACGTATACCCAATCTCATCGTGTACCACGACTATTCATGAAAAATCTATATAAATATTGTGATGCACTTTGATAGAGCTTACAGAAACCCGAATTGAGGCCAATTCGCTTGTTGACACCTACGCCCATCTTTATTTCTGTCCAACATTTGTGCTTCCAAAAGATCAGCCCTCGTAGATTTCACAAGGTTCTAGAGAAAGCTATATTTTTGTACACTCAGAAAAAGCCTTTTTGGAAAATCGGTGTGAGAAACATCTTTTAAATGTGCAAAGAGTGCCCTGGCCACAAAAGAGAGAGAGAGAGAGAGAGAGAGAGAGAGAGAGAGAGAGAGACCATCGCCATTGTTATTCATGCAAATTTAAGGGAGTATTTTCTTTTTCTAATTTTTGAACATTGCCAGAACAACTAAGATCTAATAATAGCATGACCATTATGCTACACTTTCAAGTTTTAATATATTCCATTCATTAGTGTGTATCACGGGCTTACTGCTAGTTTCTAAGCAGTTATGTGGTACGACTCTTGCTATAGAAGTTAAGGAAAAAAGAACTTCCCGTGGTGGGGGAGGATCGATCCTTGGACAGGACCAGGGAAGATGGAAAGGATAAAAGAAAAAAAAATTTGTAGGTTACTCACCAAGAAACTTGACGAAGGGTTCAAGTGAAGAACGGGCAAGGGGATGATCCCACTCCAGTGACTCCCACGTCTGCTGATTTATCCGAATCTCTCGAAGAGAAGGGGGACGGAAATTGTCAAGCAGGGGCAGCTGCAAAGGAATCCTCTTCAGTTTTGGACAATTGTCTATAGAAATCTGCCAAAGGGTATTCCACCTCATGGTCCTATCACATATGCTCTTCAGTTCCGGAAGAGTCCATAGACCCAGTTTCATTATCTTTGGGAAGGAACGGTGTGTCATTTCTGCAACAGTGCCTATTATCACCTCTATGCCCTTGCATTCTTTGACTAATATCTCTTGGAGGAAAGGGAGGGGGAGCAACATGTCTTCTGTCAGCAGCTCCCTCTTTATGTTGTTGCATCCAATTACTTCAAGATATGTAAGACGAGAAGTGGCTCTGCTTGGCAATGGCCCATGTATTATCTCCTCTAATTTCTCACAAGTACGTACAATAATTTTCTCCAAATTTGGAAGGAGCGTGGTCAGCCACTCCCATTCCACCACTCTCTTAATTTTATGACACCTGGACAATTCCAATGATTGCACACTTTTCGGAAGCAGAGCGTAGCCATCACCGCTTGTTCCGTCTACACTCGGAGCGATATGATCCCAACCATTGATGAGTATAGACCTATCACGATCATCCACAAGCCAAAGGTTGTAAGTGTTCGGCATCTCTATCGTGTACCGTTGGCAACTATTTCGCATGAGAGACCCCACACATGCATTGAATGTTTCCACATCAGCAGTAGAACAATAAAGTGCCTCTAACATTGTTGATTTTACCTCTTCTCCTGCCCTCAGTTTTTCAATCGCAAGATATTGCAAGTTTACCAGCTTCTCCAACACTCCTTTGGTAGTGTCTTGATTGTGCCATCTAGGGCAAGGTATCTTAGGTTTACCAACATCTCCATGCCCTCTGGTGCTTCTTCAAGACTTTGACACCCTTGAAGGTCCAACTTTCTTAGAGATCCGAACTTTCGTACAGAAGGAATAAAACATAATGCCAAATAATTTCGCAGTAACAGTGCTTCCAAGCTCTCCAACTAAGAGATGGAGTTCGGTAATTCTGTGATTCCAGTGTAGCAGAGATCTGGAACCGTCAACCCCTTTAGATGTCTGAAGAAAGATTCATGGATGACTCCCAACATGCCATTGCCATTCAAATACAGGCTCGTCAGTTTAGGGCAATTTGGTGATATGCCATCTGTGATTTCTTCTATATCGTTTCCTTGTAAAAAGACTTTCTCTAGATGATCGTTCCAGAACACTTCCTCCGGTATTTCTTTCAACCCCATACAGGCCTTAACCATGTGAGTTGTGCTCGTCACCATATGCAATGCCATGTCCTTTGTCAAAGGGTGCAGACACCGATACTCTATGTCTGGATCCAATAGGCAGGAACCTCTTATTTTATCCAATATGGTGTTACCCCGATCGTGCAGTCCTTGTCTGGTTGCAATTCCACCTAACAAACCCTCATCAATGAAAGACTCTATCAACTGCTCCTCTCCACTAACTCCTGAATGGACAAGTGCTTCTCCAAAACGAAGTATTAGATGTAGGAAACACTGTTGCACTTGATCATTACCCAAGTTCACGTAACTGAGTTGCAGTCTCTTGAACACGTCAGGCTCCATCTTGGAGTCTTCTAATTTTCCCAACATGTCTCTCCATTCATGCACTTTCTCTACTCCTCTCAAGTGAGTTGCCATCTCAATGATCGCAAGTGGCAGACCATAGCACCTATCAAGAAGAGACCTTGCAATCTGTTCAACTTCCGAAGGGAGTTGTCCTGCAAAGCAAAGCGTCTTTGAAAATAGCCACCCAGAATCTTCCATATCGAGAAGTCCCATCTTGATTTGCTTCTGACAGAGCATCATACGACACATCTCTAGTGATCGAGTTGTCACTACCAACTTTAGTTTGCCCGTTTCAACCGGAATTCCCACCTCCTTAACTTCAAAATGCATCCAAAGCCCATCTAAAATTAGGATGGATCTATTCTTCATATTCAGATGTCCATGCAATAGGCCTGCCCTTCTCCTCACATCCTTCTCATTCGAGAGATTGTCTAGTCCGACCGCATTGGCAATCTCTTCTTGTAGCGCATACACACTAAAATCCTGCGGTACAGCAACCCAGAATACATCCAAATCAAGATCCTCAAGTAGTCTATTGTAGACATGGGTCAAAATGGCCGTCTTGCCCACTCCACCCATACCGTAAACACCAATTCTGGAAAAGTTGTCCTGCTTTAAATTGGAAAAAATCTCATTCACCTTCAATTGAGTCTCTTTGCCTACCAATTCTGTTGTCACCAAGGGAAACGTTTTGCTGCGTCTAACAAGTGTCGTCGCCTTTTGCCAAAATCTTCCTGGAGCTAGAAGAACTTCTTTGAACAACTCTACCACCTCAGCTACTTTCTCCGGTGGAACAGATCCTTCTCTGATCGCTCTCACTACCCTCAAGTATTCTTCTTCCATCCACTTAGAATTTAGCTTGCTCATGTCCCCTTGGCCACTACTGATGAGTTTTTCCAGCTTACTTTCGAGAAATGTCATATTCCTTCCGGCAAGCCTACGGGTACCTTGTTGACTCTCAGCTGATGCAACCTGCGTTCTCGCACCTAAACTCAAGTATAAGTGAAAATTCACTCATAGTTACTTCTTAGACATATTTAATAGATATGCTACACTCACAGAAATATATAATACGTAGCTTTGTATTCACTTTTTCAACACAACATCCCATACAATAATCAATATGTTATGCAGGCATGCATGTCACAATAGTGAAATATTGGCGACCACATATCATGAGCTCTCCATTGGGGGCAAAAAAAAAAAAAAAAGTGATTTGAGATTAAAAGTCATAGGAATTAGAATATAAGTTTAATTTCACGTGACTCATTTCATTACTTCAAAAGCCAACGCTCATGTCGGAGATCAGAGGGGATAGGGAGAGGCATGGCTTTTCAAGATTTGAATGGCACACTTCAAAACATTTTTGTATTCATTCTCAAAGATCTCGTGATTATCAATGACTTACTCTTGAACTCCTCTTTTCCTATTAATTACCGATTATTTTCTGTTTCTCTATGACCATAAGAAATCCGAGCATCCTCCTGCCTATATCCCTATCCTTAGGTGAAGACTAGAAGACAAATCAAGCGTCCTGCACGAGCTTCAACTCATGGCAAATTTAGAGATGCACACGTACCATGTGGAACCTCTGTATTGGGTTCTCCTCCTTTGGCATTCATTGGGCGTGGCATGTTGGTTAAAGCAGGAAAGGACCGACTGGGCAGATCCATCAAAGGCAATGGAAGAGAGGCTGATGAACCTGCAGCATAGGGATCATACTTTGAATTAAAGCTTTACTCTCACGCACGCACGCACGCACGCACGCACATAGTTATTATACTTTGAATTAAAGCTTTACTCTCTCTCTCGTGCATGTCCGGTCACAACATTATTACATGATAGCAATACACATAGACACCTCTCTCTCTCTCTCTCTCTCTCTCTCTCTCTCTCTCTCTCTCTTGCATGTCCGCTCACAGCATTATTACATGTGACACACATAGACACCTCTCTCTCTCTCTCTCTCTCTCTCTCTCTCTCTCTTGTGTATGTGACACCTCTCTCTCTCTCTCTCGTTCTCTCTCTCTCATTCTCTCTCTCTCTCTCTCCCTCCCTCCCTCCCTCCCTTTCTCTCTCGTGCATGTCCGGTCACAACATTATTACATGATAGCAATACACAGACAAATCTCCCTCTCTCTCTCTCTCTCTCTCTCTCTCTCTCTCTCTCGTCTCTCTCTCTCTCCCTCCCTCCCTCTGTCTCTCTCTCGTCTCTCTCTCTCGTGTATGTGACACCTCTCACTCTCTCTCTCTCCCTCCATCCATCCCCCCCCCCCCCTCTCTCTCTCTCTCTCTCGTGCATGTCTGGTCACAGCATTATTAGATGATAGCAATATACATAAACACCTCTCTCTCTCTCTCTCTCTCTCTCTCTCTCTCTCTCTCTCTCCCTCCCTCCCGGGACTCAGCTGCACCCTCTAGTTATTCAATTTGGTTGATTTCTTTCGATGTCAACCAATTTTAAAAATGGACGGTAAACAATCCAGTTTGCACACATCAACAATGCCTCAACCAATGGCTTCCAAAGCTAGTTGGAGTTGAAATTTGCCATGTGGTTGAGACAAAGGATCTAGAACGCCTCTGACCAAGCACTTGACTGATGCTAATTATGTAAACTTATTGTCGATAAACTTTGCTCACCGGAAACATTAACTATCTCAGGTGATAGAGAACGCCTTCCAGAAAAAAGCTCCAGAAACAGAGACCAGACATGATCATTGCTTATTTTCTGTTCCATATTGGCCGACTAAACGATTGAAGCGTTTTAAGTTTCTCAAAGATATAGAAGATCTGGCAATTTCAAGTAGATTGCACACTTAAAATCCTACAATAGAGCGTCACGAGTTGCCACAGAGTATTCGGACAGGCCATTGCATTGCATAACGTGGGTAAAAGATGAACGTACCAGGAGGAGGACTGTAGCTCCGGTCCAGTTGCTAATCTCTGGTGTCGATTTGGTTCTTCAGCCCCTGATCACACCAAAATATTCATGGCCGATCTCGATGACATTCCCATGGAAATTTGAAGCGGTGTGATCCGGCGAGAGATGCGAGAAGGAACTAGGAAAGACGAGAGATGAAACCACCCAAAAGTAAAGAAAACCCTAAAAACCCAAAGATTAGGTTTGGTGATCCGGATTTCTAATTGGAATAGAATTGAATAAAATAGGATATGAAATCCTGATATTTTTTTATATATTGTCAATTATTTAGTGAATCGCAGTATTAATATTAGATATATATCATATATTTTTTTTTTTGATATCATTATAAATGAATCTAAATCTTCATAAACAAAGATGTGAAAATCTCGAGTAATATTATTTCTTAATTTAGTTTTATTTTAGTTTTATTTTATTTTTCCTCTTTTTTATATTATGTTCTTTATTGTTTCTCTTTTCCCTTTTCATCATTCTTTAATAAAATTTTATCAAGTAGTAACTATACTAATATACTTAAAATACAAAAATACCTAAAATATATAATAAATATAAATATTTAATTTATAGATAGAATGTTTATTATAAGATAGAATTAAAGTTGAATATATAAACTAAAATAAGATTAATTAAAAATAAATTTCTGTTTTTAATTTTTAATTTCTTAAATTATAATTCAAATATTATTTATATTGAAATATAATTTCAATTTTGTTAATTTAATAAGTTTGCTATCCGAAAAAATAACTTTTCTATTATGAATATTAGAAATCCTATCTACTTTTATCCCACCTCCCCCATCAAATAATTTTATCAATATCTATATCCCCTTATATTCGACTTTATCCTATCATGAGTGAACACCAAACTTAGAATAAAATAAGTCATATCAAATCCTGAATTTTATCCCGACCGCCAAACGCAGCCAAAGTACCCTCGATTATGCCCCCTCTAGGTTCGATGCTTAGCCAAAGTGGTTGTTAACTGAATCACTATGTACATATTTACCTAACTCAAAAGTAGATAATTTTATGTAGATATTTTAGTTGTCTTGTTCAAATTCTCTTAAATCAACGAGATTGCCAAACCACATCAAACAGCCACTTCCTCCTCCTCTAACATATGAATTAGCATAAGCCGTACAAGAACACTTGTTTAGACACTCCAACTTGCACTCCTCAAGGCTCATGTTCTTGTTTACCCTGAAGTCTATCAAATCGGGCAGATTCAGCATTGAAAGTTTCAGAAAGCCCGGTTCTTGAGAGCAATTCAACTGAGCTTTCCTAATGCATCCACTGGTTGAATCAAATAACTGCCACTCTTCTTGGGATTTGGGCACAAATCCCTGCATGCACTGGCATCTAGGGTCTTTGTTACTTTTGCAGACACCATTAGCACCACTCTGCCCATAGTTATCACATGGATCGCGGGGGAATGAGGCCATGACATCCCATCTAGAGTTCTCTTTCTTCATTAGAAGAAGTTGCAGAAGACCAGACTGATTCAATGTGAGCATGGTGATGATATCATCCACGGGATTATCAAACTCATAATGGACATCCATGTCATCGTAAACAAAGAGAGGTCTCAAAAGGGTAGTCTCAATTGCTGGAATTCCCATGAAACGCAATCCATTCCATGGCCCTGCTCGAAATGTTTTTGTGGAGCCTCTTTTGCGAACCTCAAGTTGGGGCAATCCATTAACATTTATTCCGAAGGTATAGTCTCCAGAGGAAGGATCATTCATGCTTTTCCAAGAAGTCAGACACCATTCAAAACTGGTTTTGAGGATCCATGCCAATCGCATACCAGCTAAAAGGACGTCGGTTGGTTAGTCAAAGCTCTGCCATGAGCATTCACCAGAATGCGAGCTGGTATTCTCTGAAATGACAAGGTTACCAGAGTCGAACAACCGTGCAACTGGATTTCTTAAAACCCTAGATGAATTCGAAGACCAGATGATGCTCTTTGATTGGTTGAGAACAACTAGATTCCTCTCATCGCTAAATGTGAGGACACCATTTGAATCAGTGAGCGGGTTGTTTCGGTTGGCAACCCAAACGACTTTTTCAGGACTAAGTTTGTACCATACCCCCAAATACTTAAACTTGGAGTTTTCTGGAGAGAAGAAGCCAAGCTCAAAGCTTTGGCCTGGAGAGACCAATCCCTCTCCATCTTTAATGGACTGACCTGGACTTAACGAATCAGATGCGACCACCAAGTGCAGCATAAACATGACATGAACAGAGTAAAAGAAGGGGGAATATGGAACCTTTTCCAATGCCATAAAATCTTCTGTTAATTTTTTTCCTAGCTCCCTCTCAATGAAATGTTTTAAACTCAAAGGGTTCTCGCCAAGAATATCTAGCTGAAGCCCACCTGACATGGATATTCTATAGTTTTGTAGCAGATTCTATCACCAGCAACTCCCAACAAAATAAGAGAGCAATGGTCATTAAATGTAGACGACCAATTTAAGCAGGTGTCTTTATTGGGCGACTTATGATGTCTATTCATGCAATGCACGAAAGTCATGCCCCTCCTTCACGAATCACGACTCAATTACAGTCTATAAAATACGGAGACAAGGTGACAACTAACAAATTTTCCCCAAGCGAGACTGATGATGGAGTTGGTCACCAAGACCTAATTTTTCATCCCAAAATTAATCGGGCTGTGCAAATTTAAAGCAAGATGTGACCGCGCGAGTTTGGCACTTAAGCCAAGCCCACAAGCCCAAGAAACTACTTAAGCCCACAAGGCTACTTAACCTTAGTTTTGGCTTCAGTCTTCAAAGGCAGAATGAAAGGAGTACAAGAGAGATAACCGGGCGAGAAGAAGAAAAAAGTAGAACAAAAGCAGAGCACGACCGAGAGAAAGAAGAGACGGAAGAATCACGGCGGTTGGCTGATGCCAAAATACGCCTATTGAATTGCATGTGATTGGTAAGTGTTTCTCGATTTTTTTTTTTTTTTTCCTCTCGCAAGTTAGTTTTTGTTCTAAGACTAAAAAACTTTAGCCTGGTTGTGTTGGTTTCGCCGATGAAGCTCCGGCCAAGGATGAGCTGTTCGATGGTGATAATTAGATTGTTCATGTCTCTAAGAATTTGTAGAATTTTGCGGATTTTGATTTGGACTTCTTGTTGGAAAAAAATCAATGTTTCGAAATCCTTGAGATAAAGTAAATAGTAAATCCTACAATTTGCTCTTATAAAAAGGTTAGAGAGTCGATATTATTTATCTCTAGGAATAATTATTGGTAATGAACTTTCAATAAAAGGCCTCCGCTAAGCTGATTGAGCCACTGAACCATAAAAATGATAATGCTTTATTGGAGCCCTCGTCTCGCGCTAAATAATCCTCGATCTACGATGAAGCAATTGTTTCATGTACATAATCTTCCGACCCCTTTTACCTTCATGCGCCAAGAAAGCCGGTCTAAAATTTTAAATTGCAGATTTTGGGGAACATCCTCGATAGGAAGTTTGTCTACTTTCTAGCATGATGATTGTAAAGATATTCTATGTGCAAGATATCAGAATATTTAAACAATAAATTACGCTTTCATCTAATAGCTTAAATTTTTAAAACATTAATGGTAATCCCGCAAAATCAAACATTGATAGTATTAGAGCTTAAGTTTTTAGAGCATTTGATGATGAACCCATAAAATCTTATATGATATCAGAGCTAGGAGCTAAAGGTCCTTATTGAAGATGCCTCTAGTGACATTATTAGCCTATCTCCACGAAACTTTTGGACACATAACAAATGGACATGAATGGGTTTTTGGACCTGCATACATTGGATTCACATACCATTCACACAAATCAAGAAGTTTGGACATCGGATGAAATAAAATAATCAGCGACAGACCAAAGAGTTCTGGGATCTATTTGCAATTCCTCACAAAAGCACACTATCGACCATCCAACATTGTCATCGAGACTGCATTAATAGAATGGAGTTCTTCATGTGTCGAGATTGCGCTTGAGTCCATTGAACTTCTTTCCATAAAGAAACCAGGCTGTTTAGGTCCAGGCAAGCTTGCACTTTCATTTCCTAACATGGCAACAATAGAGGGCATCGCTGGTCTATCGTTGGCGAACTTCTGCACGCATAACGAGCCGATGTGGATACATCTTTGTACTTGAGGCTCCACCAGATCATACAAGCACCCATCAATGAGTTCCGTGGCTCTGTTTGCATTCCAAAGCAACCATGCCTGAAAAAATTGCATAGCGGGCTTAGCGTTGCAAGTGAAAAGAGGGAGATGAGGGAGAGAGAACAACCTATGCTCTGGATTTTTTCCTTACATGTCCAAGAAGGTTATGTTGATGACTTGGGTGGCAGAATCCTCTGTTTCCTTTGCCGCTTACAATCTCTAACAAAAGCACGCCAAAGCTAAAGATATCGGATTTCACAGAGAATTTTCCATCGAATGCATACTCAGGGGACATATAGCCACTGTCATGACAAAGTGATTGGTGTTTGCCTTTTCACATAACATATTGTACTATATAGAGATTTCTGAAAAGATGAGTTCTTACTACATTCCGATGATTCTCCTTGTCTTTACTTCTTTCTCATCGCTAGCAAAAATTCTTGCCAACCCAAAGTCGGAGATTCTAGAGCTTAGGCTGCCATCTAATAAAATGTTGCTAGCTTTGAGATCATGGTGAATTACTTGCAGTTTAGAATCATGGTGGAGATACAGAAGACCTCTAGCAATCCCAATGATAATGTCAAAACGTTTTTCCCTGTCTAACAATAAGCATCCTTCATGATCTGTATATGCAGATAAGTTTAGTCAACCAGAAGAATTAATTTGGTCCACAGATAGTATCCTGATCAAGTAACATGCTTAAATAAAGGGTCTAGAGGCCTAACCAAAGATAAAATAATCCAAGCTCTTGTTTTGCATGTAGTCATAAACCAAAATCTTTTCCTCCCTCTCCATGCAACAACCCAAAAGCCCCACAAGATTCCGGTGTTGAAGTTTGGCTATCAGAATTGTTTCATTCTTGAACTCTTCAAGACCTTGTCCTGAGTTTCTTGACAGTCTCTTCACTGCTACTTCTTGTCCTGTGGAAAGATTGCCCTGCGTATTGCGTTTAGAGTGGACAGTTCAACAAAGAAACATGATAACACTGCTTGCAATCAGCTTTGTCTTGGAACATGGGCGGCCCATTACCTTGTAAACTGGGCCAAAGCCACCAGATCCAATCAGATTATTCTCAGAAAAACCGTCTGTAGCATTAACAATGGTAGCCAGATCAAAAAGTGGCAAGTCAGCATCTTCCTCCTTGATTTTCCTACCTGAAAAAGACCAGTTACAACAAAAATCTTAGCCGAAACATTTGTTAACCTCACAAAAGGGCCTTAAGATCTCTTTGTATATTCTGGAGGTGTACATTCATAGATAAAGAATTACTGACCTTTGCTCTTTATTCTGCAATTCCTGATTCGATGGCAGTACGCCATGGCCGATTCTAAAAGAGCAGCAATAGCCAACATCAGGATGCCAATGACCATCCCCTTCTTCTTAAAAGAGTAACGATGGACATCTGGAATAGAGAAGACCGAGAAGATTAATGCAATCATCTAGGGCGCTGCTGCTGAATAAGCTGGTTAAAAGATGGAATGTCTAGAGGAAAAGGCATTGATTGGCAAAATTACCTAGTTCAGATATTGGTAGGCGGATGTATAGAGTTTGCCCATAGTTATCTTCTGCGTACTCCTTAATGTCAATTAGGTTTCTGAACCACAGGATACAGCCACTACCTCCCCCGCTAACATCTGAATTAGCATAAGCGGTACATGAACAGTTCTTTAAGCACTCGGCCTGGCATTCTTCAAGGCTCATGCTCTCGTTCAGCCAGAACTCTAACAGGTCCGGAATTTTCACTTTTGCGAGTTTGAGGAACCCATCTTCCTTCGCACAATTTATTGGTATTCTTCTCTTGCATCCACCGGACCAATTAAGGAGAGTCCATTCTTCTGGAGACTTCGGTGCAAAGCCTTTAAGCAATTGCATATCGAAGCTCTGCTACTTCTAGAGATACCGTTGGCCCCACAAGTACTGTAACTATCACATGGATCGTTCGGTGAGTATGCGAGGTTCCAGGCGTTGCTTCTTTTACTTGCAGTATAGAACTGGATAATCCCGGAATGGTTTAATGTAAATATACTTGCGCTATATTTGCTTTTTGTGGCTTCATATGAAAAAAATTTCTCATTATCACCATTAAAGAACACCAGCTTGGTCAGTGCATGCAAAACCATTGGAACAGCACTGAATTGTATTCCATCCCACGTTCCTGTTCGATATTTCTTGCCGGATCCTAAGCTGATGAGTTCAAATTGAGGCAACCCGTGAATATTTAACCTGTAAATACAGTCTCCGGGGGAAGGATCATCCATGCTTCTCCAAGAAGTCAGATGGCTTTCTAAACCAATTTTCAAGTCCCATCCTAATTTCATACCAGGTAGTTGTGTGTCCGACGGATGATCAAAGCTCTGCCACGAATATTCATCAGAATTCAGACTATAATTCTCTCTGAGAACAAGATTTCCAGTGTCTAAGAGCTGTGCAACGGGATTTTTCAGAACCCTGGACAAATTTGAAGACCAGATGACGCTGTTCGATTGGTTGACAAGAACTAGATCTCCATCAAGACCAAACGTGAGAACTCCGTGTGAATCAGTAAGGGGATTTTCCCTGTTGGCAACCCAAACAACTATTCCGGGACTAATCTTGTACCATATGCCAATGTACCTGTTCTTGGAGTTGCCAGGAGAGAAGAAGCCGAGCTCAAAGCTTTGGTCAGAAGAGACCAATGACTCTCCATCTTTCATAGACCGGCCTGAACTTAACGTGTCAGCTGCAGTCGATAAGCCAAAGACTGACAGGCAGATAAAGTAATGGCAGATGAACAAAGTAGGTGTTTCCATGCCTCCGCGAATCTGTATAAGATTTAGAAGAAAAAGCAGACCTGCGTCCGCCCCGCAAGCTAAAATCTAGGATTCTGACAGAAATAGGAATGTGATCACTACTGTCTACCTTCTACGAAGCTGTCGGGATAGAAATTTTCAGTTGAGTCTACTGATCAACTCACATGTCCAGCAAGACCTGCGGACATTATTTCTATGTCGTACGCATCACGTTTCTCACTTCTAGGACACGTCGGTCACAAGATTCTTGGTTCTTATTTTGGTCTTATGCTTGATTATTAGCACATGCCTGAATATGCATTTTCATATTTGAACTATACCACACACATTGTAATCTGCTGTAATTGATTAGGTTCACCCCGCGTTTATCGATGTCATCGTGGCATTAAACATGGGGGCATCATAGACGGCCTTTGGCTGAGTGGCAATGTGAAATGGGAAATTGCGAGTACTTGTAGCTTTAAGAATGTAAAGGGACCAAGTTGTATAACATATTGCTATTTGATGTTTGAACATTACCGGACTTCTAACTATGGACTTCCCAGTTTGTCGCATCAAGCTACTAGACAGACCTCGAAAGAGATCACCGCCTTGGCCTTTCATTTGTCACTTCAGTCAGAACTGAAAACCCACCAAAATTGAAATTTCTGGGACAATTGTTCTGGCTCTTAAAGAGTCGAGACCCGTCAAAATCTTTGGAAGGCCCTTCTTCTGCGGGGCATCAGAGCGGTCATAACACGACACATCTACCTTTGACCCTTTCGTTGATTTTTATTTTCTTTTTCTATTTCTGGCATTCGCATTTGACGAATTTAGACTTGGAACTTCCCAACATAAATTAATGATAATTGTTCATTGAGTCTTAGCTCTTAACCGCTTCAGTTTCCAAAAATTGGTTTATCGCCACTAATTGCAGCTTCTTTTCAAAGACAAGCAATTATGCCAAAGCACTTGGTTGGCTAATGTTGGCTTCTAATTGCTGACGATTACCGCAATGACGAACTTCTTTTCATCTTACTTAGGTTCTCCAAGTACTATGACGACTATTTTAATTCAATAGAAACTAGTAGAAGGTAAATTTGTCAAAAATGTATTAATTTTTGATTTTTTTGTAGTCAAAAATTAATTTGAGGTAACTTGTCACAAATTTATTAGTTTAGGGATTTTAGTGATCAAAAGATTAATGTGAAATAAATTTGTCACGGATATATTAATTTGAAATTTTTCATGATATTAATCTTATAATTTTTATTGATGCACTCAAAGGGTTGTTGGACTCATTCAATTAGGACCAAACAATAGATACTCTGCAAATGGCGAATGATCTTTATATTATTATAAATGTGGAAATACTTCCCCTGGGAGAGTATTTATCTATGTATCGTATAAGGATAAATTGAAGCACTGAATGTAACCCTTTGCTCATATGAAAGGTTAGAGAGTTGATATAATTCACTACGAATAATCACTGGCTCAATTTATTTTTTTAAAAGGCCCATACCAAGTTGCTTGACCCACTGAATTATGAAAACGAGAATCCTATGCTGTAGCCCTTGTCTCGCGTTAACCAGTCCTCCATCTGCGAGGCAAAGACAGATTTGCGAACACAAATATCACATATTCATGGAAGAGGCAACTGCATGTATGCCTTCAGAACCTTTTCAGAATGTTTTTAGTAATGTTTTCTAAAATTTTAGAACCTGATGAAGCAACATCAAAGTGCAGGTCACCGCAACTTTCCCACATTGAAGATTGTAGTGATCGGAGACCATCTTCTGATCCTTTCTCCCTTCATTCACCGAGAAAACTTCTCTGAATTCCACAGTGCAGGGAACTTCCACGACAGGAAGTTTATCGACCTTCTGGCATGGTGATTGTAACAATATTCCTTGTGTATGATTCTTCCCTTGTTGAAGATGCCTCTGTGCTCGATGGACCTCTCTCCTTAAAGAACCCTGGCTGTTTAGGTTGTGGCACGATTGCTTCCTCATTCACTAACATGAAAATGACTGAACACATTGTTGGCCTATCCTCAGGACACTTTTGGACGCATACCAAACCAACTTGAATGCATCTCTCTACTTGGGATGTGATGAAGGAGTCGCGTAGGGATTCATGTAGAAGCTCCAAGGACCTGCCTTCGCTCCACAGCAACCATGCCTAGGACAAATCCATTCATGTCATTAAACATCACAAAACAGACAAGTATATACAAACCATACTGTGCTACTTACATGCCCTAGAAGGTTGTGTTCATGATCAGGATGGCAGAATCCTCTATTCTTTTTGCCACTTACTATCTCTAGCAAAATTACACCGAGGCTAAAAACATCGGATTTCACGGAGAATTTTCCATCAAAAGCATATTCTGGAGACATATAGCCACTGCAATAAGAATATCACGTCTTAAATCTCCCCAATGTTCATGGATAGTTGCTTGTTAATCAAGATGAGAAACTTACCAAGTACCAACGATTCTGTTCGTTCTTGCTTCTCTTTCATGGCCTCCAAAGATTTTTGCAAGGCCAAAGTCTGAGATTTTAGGATTGAGGTCAGCATCTAACAATATATTGCTTATTTTGAGATCTCTATGAATGACTTGTAGTTTCGAATCTTGATGAAGGTACAGAAGTCCTCTGGCAATTCCTAGAGCTATGTCAAAGCGACTTTTCCATCCTAACAAGAAGCTTCTGCCATCATCTGTATGCATTCAACCCAACGTAACTCTTAACATTTAAGCTCAACAATCTAAAGAAAATGAGTTCATTGGTTAGCATTTGGAAATGTGTCCATGCAGAGGCCCAAAAGGCAAATAGACTAATAGCGTGGGGGCTGAGTGAAACAGAAATGAAAAGGATCAAGGAGCTCGAACCGAAGATGAAATAATCCAAGCTTTTATTTGGCATGTACTCATATATCAACATTCTTTCTTCTCCTTCGATGCAATAGCCAAGAAGTCCGACAAGATTCCTATGCTGAAGTTTGGCAATTAGGAGTACTTCATTCATAAACTCTTCAAGACCTTGTCTTGAACTTCTGGACAGCCTCTTCACTGCTATTTCTTGACCCGTGGAGAGATTTCCCTGCATGTAATTTTTTTTTTAATTAAACTTATCGTGTTCTCTAAACTCGCAAATTCAGAGCTCATTACCTTGTACACTGAACCAAAGCCACCCGCTCCAATCATGTTGGTCTGTGAGAAATGTCCGGTAGCAACAGCAATGGTAGAAAAATCAAATGATGGTAAATCAATTTCTTCCTTCGGACATTGCAAGCCTACAAGGATGAACATTATCTATCACATGAAAGTAATAATTAATTCATCATGGTCCGACAACAGAATTTCGACGCAAACCTTCATGGTAAAAAGTGGACAGGATTACCAACAAGTTTACCTCTTCTTCTGATTCTGCTCTTCCATATTATACTCAATGCTATACCGGCTATTAACAATCCACAAATGACTGAAGCCACTGTGGCAGTCAACAGTATTTTCTTATTGGCAGGGCTGTGTATGGAATCTAGAATAGCCATAAAAAAAAAAAAGAAAAAGAAAAGCGTGTTAACTAATAACATAAAGCAATGTGTTCACAGTCTGATGAATGTAACCAAAATAGTGCAGTAAAAGGATAAGAAAACGAGTAACGAATAGCTGGGTACGAGATCAAGATTAATCCAGCATTTTCTATGTACACAGAAAAAGAAAAAAAGAAGAAGAAGAAGAAGAAGCAAGATCATTGCAGCGCAGGAAAGCAATTGCAAAATAAATTATTATATACATACATACATACCTAACTCAGAAGCAGGTAATTTTATGTAGACATCTTGTTCATAGTTGACTTGTTCAGATTCTCTAATATCAATGAGATCACCGAACCACATGAAACAGCCACTTCCTCCTCTTCTAACATCTGAATTAGCATAAGCTGTACAAGAACAGTTCTTTAGACACTCCACCTTGCATTCCTCAATGCTCATATTTTTGTTTACCCAAAAGTCTATCAGGTCGGGCAGTTTCAGCATTGAAAGTTTCAGAAAGCCCTCTTCCTGAGAGCAATTTAATTGAGCTTTCCTAATGCATCCCCTGGTTGGATTAGTTACTTGCCACTCTTCTTGGGACGTGGGCATGAAACCCTGCAAACACTGGCATCTAGGGTCTTCGTTACTTCTGCAGACACCATTAGCACCACACTTTCCATAGTTATCACATGGATCACGGGGAAATGAGATTGTGACATCCCATGCAGAGCTCTCTTTCTTCCTTAAAAGATGTTGCACAAGACCAGACTGATTCAATGTGATTATGGTGGTGATATCATCCCCTGAAGATTCAAACTTCAAATATACATCTGTTTCATTGTAAACAAACGTTGGCTTGAAAAGGGTACTCTCAGTCATTGAAGATCCTGAGAAACAGAGTCCATTCCATGGCCCTGTTCGAAATGTTTTTGTGGAACCTCGTTTGAGTACTTCAAATTCGGGCACCTCATTAAATTTTATCCCGTAGGTGTAGTCTCCAGAGGAAGGATCATCCGTGCTTTTCCAAGAAGTCAGATGCCATTCGAAACCAGTTTTGAGGCTCTGTCCTATTCGCATACCAGCTAAAAGGGTGTCAGTTGGATAGTCAAAGCTCTGCCATGAATATTCACCAGAACCAGCACTGATATTCTCTGCAACGACAAGGTTACCCGAATCCAATAGCTGTGCAACTGGGTTTCTTAAAACCGTGGAGGAATTTGAAGACCAGACGACAGTCTTTGATCGGTTGAGAACAACTAGATTCCTCTCTTCGCTAAATGTGAGGACACCATCTGAATCAGTGAGGGGCTTGTTTCTGTTGGCGACCCAAACGACTTTTTCAGGGCTAAATTTGTACCATATCCCCAAGTACCTGTACTTGGAGTTTTCCGGAGAGAAGAAGCCAAGCTCAAAGCTTTGGCCTGAAGAGACCAATTTCTCTCCATCTTTAATGGACTCACTTGACCTTATGGTATCAGATGCGATCGAGAGGTTCAGCACAACCATGACCAAAGCAGAGAAAAGGAGGGGGGAATGAGTAAGCTTTTCCAATGCCATAAAGCCTTCTGTAAATTTTTCCCCCGGCTCCTCCCTTTCAATGACGAGTTTTAAAATCAAAGGTTCTCAACAAGAATATTCTGTACTTCTCGTGCGGTCTATATCATCAGCAATCTCCAGGGGATAAGAAAGCAAGGGTCATGGAATGGAGACGACCTAGTTAAGCTGTCGAGTGTTTTTATTGGGAGACTCATTGTGTCCATTCATGCAATGCGAGAAAGTCATACCCACTCCTCACGGCTAGCCCGTCAACGACGTGAGTTGGGTTGGTACGATCCAAATTGATTTATTTTTATGCAATATTACGTCAGTGACACATAATCATCCTGATCTCAGCCCCATGCATACTCTATCCAACCCAAGCTCTAATTTTGGGAAAATTCTCAAAAGGGACCCAAAGTACCGTCTTTTTCTCAAATAAGGACATGAAGTGGACCTTATTCCAAATAAAAACTTAAAGTGCCATTACTTCCTTAAATAAGAGCCTAAAGTGGATGTTGTTTCAAATGAAGGCCTGAAGTAATTATGTTTGTTTCAAATGAAACCTGAAGTGGCCATGTCCGTTGCAAATAAGGATTTAACTTCTGATGGTCAATGGTATTTTCGTCATTTGTTATTTATTATTATTATTATTATTATTATTATTATTATTATTATTATGTTCTTCTTCTTCCTCTTCGTCGATGGCCACCGGGCTACGGCAATGCCCACAGAGGGCCGGGTGAGGGACGACCTCACCTAGGTGAGGCGACCTTCACCCAAGGGCCATTTGTGAGGTCGGCCCGCACTAGCGAGGGTTAGGTGACTTCATTGGCTGCGAATGAGGCCCAGGTAAGGTCGACCCTTGCTAGATCTGGCGAGGGTGGCCTTGCAGACCCTTATTAGGGGCCGGCAAGGGTCAAACTCGCAGATGGCCCTTGGGCAAGGGTCACCATGCCTAGGCGAGGCTGTCCCTCGCCTATGGCAGGCGTGGGTGGCCCCCATTGACAAGGGCGACCTTCGTCCAGCCCTCTATGGGCATTGTCGATGCCTGACCGGCCACCGGCGAAGAAAAAAAAAAGGTAAGAAAAGAAGGAAGAAAAAATGGGAAGAAGTGCCAAATGATGAAAATATCCTTGACCGGTTGGAAAATTTAACTTGCTGACAATTGGCAAGGTCAAATCCTTATTTAAAACAATTAAAGTTACTTCAGGTTGTTATCCAAAACAAAATTCAATTTGGGTCCTTATTAAAAAAAAAAAAAAAAAAAAAAAAGATAGCACTTCGGGTCCCTTTTTAGAATTTTCCCTCTGATTTTTAGCTATTTTCTTCTTAATATGTTGCCTTTAGAAAATGGGCAATGTTATGGACTGGCTCGTCGAGTGGGTGAGAGAGCTCGGTTGCTTGGTGTAGGTACTAGGCTAGGACTACTCCTTATACATGAGCAACGTCAAGGGTGAGGGCGGCTCTCGCGGACCAGAACACCTCCTTGGACTAGTTCAAAAGTATCTGGGTTTGTTGACTTGGTCAATTGAAGTGGCTAATGAAAAAAGAAAAAATAAAAAGAAAACGATCTATTTAAAGCAAAAAGACATTGACGGAGAGACGAAAGGGGAAGAATAAAAAGAGTGCGCCAGCAATAGAGAGGAAAAGGGAAGGAGACGAAAGTGAAAGGAAAAGAGGGAAACTCATGCGTACACATCACGGATACCTCGTCAAGTTGGATCTATCTCAATTCGCAATGCTTGGTAAAGATTTAAGCCATTTAGTTGTCTAATCAAAGTAGTATTTGGAATTAGGGCATAAATCTGAAATTATGTAAAATTTAAGTTGTGAAGTCTGGTTTTGGAGTAGTAAAGTTGTGGAATGACATATAGATTATGGATTATGGTGTTGTTGAGATGCAGGATTTGACTAAAGTTAATTTGAAGCAACAATTTAATCGGAGCCAAATTTTAGAGTTTCACGAGCAAGTTTTGATTTGCAGATAACCTTAAATAATTGCTTTGGGCGAGCGATTTGCTGACGTGTAAGAGTCATTTTGTTAGCATTTAAATTTAGTTTGGCCAATTTATAGATGATTAAAGCTGTCTCTTCCTTGAGTTTGTAAACTCATATTTCAAAAGCATTATGGATTAGATGTATTAAAAGCAATTAAAAGCATGTATATTGTATAAATTTAAATCGAGTATATACTCCTTTTTGATTATTTGTGAATAGTTTGAGAAACATTTTATGAAAGACATTTCAAAAGTTTACTGGTTTATAAAATGAATTCCAAAATGGTCTGAGATATGTTATGCGAAATATATCCTGTTTGATGAACTAGGTTGTGAAAAAAATTATATGTTTTGATTTGTGATACTGATTATGGATTGGCTTTGTAGATTTTGGAGAATGCTGTTGTGGGTTTGTGTTAATACTCAATATCTTAGTAAGCCCATTAAATGATTTATGGGTATGCATACTAGTTTTACGATATCCATGTGAGCCAACCATCAGTATTATTGGTGGAGACCTAACAAAGAAGGAATCTTGAGCACCTTTGTCATGAGGCCGTTATGCGTGATCATGTTTAGATATCTGAACACAAGATTGGTTAAAGGAAATGGAGCATTAACATATGACTTGATAGAGATTGATTAATAAAATCGACCATCGATGTTTGAATTGTAATGGTGGATTAAATGAGTAATTTTTATTTGTATAATGCTTTGTTGAAAAGATCTTATACATATATTATATTGTGAATCCAAGCGAAATGAGTTGTGGTTTGGTTTTGTAAATGCGCGTGTATATTATATTGTGAATTCAAGTTAAATGAGTTGTAATTTGATTTTGTAAATATGCGTAATGAATGCTTGATTTGTTTAAAAGGGAATTTTTATCTTTTGCATATACTAATTGTGAATTTGGGTTAAATAAGTTCTAGTTTGGTCTGGTAAATGTGCATAGTAAATGATCAATCTATTCAGAAGAGTTGTACTATTCACTAGATTATCATTGCTTATTGCACTCGTTTTTCATGTTTTTTTGGTTTTCAAGCTAGTGGTTGATAGTACGAGGGCATTATCTATTGGGAACATGTAGCACATGTCCAATACCTTCACCTAAGGAGATCGCCAAGAGGTACCCAAGTTTGAGCTCGTTGACATATCCATTTAGACTCACATTTATTCAAAAGCTTAACCTAATAAGTTATAGGCTAATTATGATATATTAATTACTATACAAGACATTAATTATCCTATGTGTGATACTCTAATACAACTCACTCACACGTGTATCTTAACAATCTTCTCCTAACTTGTGAGTTCAATATTAGGCCCGCTCTTCCTTAATTAAGGTATTCTTTTGCATCAACTTAAAAGTCCATCTTGCTACATCACAACGCCTCACCTACCCCTAATATCATTTTTTGATAGCACGTGACAGAAATCTAATACATTTATCTGAGGAGATCGCTATGATAGAGCCCAACTTCAACTCTATCAATATATTCAATTAGACTCACATTTACTCAAAACTTTAATCAATGAGTTATGAATCAACTAGGATATATTAATTACACAATACCACACCAAGTATTCGATATAGGATTTATCTTAATATAACTCACTCACATGTGCATCTTAATACTATCGATAAGAACTTTTGGGAGTTGGATTATGGGCATGGTATGATGGAGTTGTATATATGTTTGTTAATAATTGTTGGGTTTACCTAAGTTTTGAGATGTAAATATTCTTTTTAATAGATTATAGAAATTGTGATATTGTAACCAATATGCTAATATATTTTGATAATAGGTTGTTAGTTTTATTTGAAATTGCTATCTCATTCCCCATTTCTTGTTGGTTGGTGTGATAGATTTGGTGGTCAGGTTATGGATTGGCAGTGATATTTAAAAACTAGTTATATTTGAAATTGCTATGTTTTGGACTTTGGAGCGCCCACTTAATCCTTAAACATCAGGTAATTAACGAAAGCAAACAAGATTGGTACTTTTGGGGATGGCTGTACTGCCTCTGCTCTGGAGATTTTCGAAAACAAGATAAGAATAGAAATGAAAATGCAGTTAGGTAGAGGCGACCGGATCTGCGCATGACTTAGCTCAACGCAAATAGCTCGTATTTTACAGGCATTATTCAAACCTGTTTTTCTATTTCTAATTTTCCCATTTTGATATCGATTTCTTCTTTTTGTCTTTTGCAAATTCAACCCGCGTGTTCCGTGATAGACCATAACAAAAGCACAAGAAACCGAGCTAGCGCAAATCCAAGTCAAGAGCGTCAACCTCACAAGGCCTGCATCATCACAAGAAAGTCCCACCAATGTTGGGCCCACATCACCTTCCTCCACCATTCCTTTAAGGTCCAAGAGAAAATTGCAGTTTTGTCGTTCGCTGTAAAGCTACACCCAGAAATATAGAATAAAGTTTGGATCGAACTTTCTTTTTTTGAGTACCAAGTCTTAATAATAATAAAAAATTATGTCTTAGGCTGTCCGGTTATAATTATTTTCACTGTATATCCTTATTCAAGAACTAATTTCCCTTAGGTTGTCGTTGGTTATTTCGTGAAATGCATTTTTTTTATCTCTTCAGAGTTGCATGAAGTTTCCTTTCTGGAGCACTTCAAATTGGGGCCATCCATAAATATTTATGCCATAGGCATAGTCTACAGAGGAAGGATCATTCACGTTTCCCCAAAAATTCAGATATCGTTCAAAAACTGATTCTCAGTCTCCATCCTACTTTCATACCAGCTAAAAGATGTAAATGACCAAAGAAGATATCATTCTCGGCATGCATATGAAACTTCCCAAGAGTGTAAACCGTACGTTAAAACTGTCACTTGCAGAAGGCAAAAAAGAAAATTCTACTAATCTGATCGCTGCTCAGTGGTCAATAGCATTTTGGACGTTCATACATTTGATTTTATATCAACCACACAAATCAAGAAGTCTTGGACAATGAACGTAATAAATGATCAATGGCATTTCTTGCATCTATAAGCAATTACTCAGAAAAACGTATTATCGACCATCCAACCTTGTCACCGTGACTACATTGACAGAATGAAGTTCTTCATGCATCCGGGTTGTGCTTAAGTCCGTTGAACTTCTTTCCATAAAGAAACCAGGATGTTTAGGTGGAGGCAAGCTTGCACTTTCATTTCCTAACATGGCAACTACAGAGGACATCGCTGGTCTATCGTTGGGGAACTTCTGCACGCATAACAAGCCGACATGGATACATCTTTTTACTTGAGGTTCAACGGAATCACACAAGCACTCATCAATGAGTTCCATGGCTTTGTCTTCACTCCAAAGCAACCATGCCTGGAAAAAAATCACATCCCAAGCTTAGTCATGCAAGACCAAAAAAAAGGAGATAAGGGAGAGAGAATGACATACGCTCTGGCTCTCTCTTACATGTCCAAGAAGGTTATGATGATGATTTGGGTGGCAGAATCCTGTGTTTCTTTTGCCACTTACAATCTCTAACAACATCACACCAAAGCTAAAGACATCAGATTTCACAGAGAAATTTCCATCGAAGGCATACTCAGGGGACATATAGCCACTGTAATGACAAAGTGATTGTTATTAGTCTTCTAACATAACAAGCAGTCCTATTTAGAAATGTTCTGAAGAGGCGAGTTCTTACTAAGTTCCTATGATTCTCTTTGTCTTTGCTTCTTTCTCATCACGTGCGAAAATTCTCGCTAACCCAAAGTCTGAGATTCTTGGGCTTAGGCTGCCATCCAACAATATGTTGCTAGCTTTGAGATCCCGGTGAATTACTTGAAGTTTAGAATCATGGTGGAGGTAGAGAAGACCTCTTGCAATCCCAACGATAATGTCAAATCGTTTTTCCCAGTCTAACAATAAGCTTCTTTCACGATCTGCATATGTGACGTCAGTTTAGTCAACCAGATGGGATTAAGTTCAGTGCACAGATAGCATCATCATCCACCAGTAACATCTTTCATTAAAGGGTCTAGAGACCTCACCAAATATAAAACAATCCAAGCTTTTGTTTTGCATGTACTCATAGACCAAAATCCTTTCCTCCCTCTCCATGCAACAACCCAGAAGCCCCACAAGATTCCGGTGTTGAAGTTTGGCTATCAGAATTGTTTCATTTTTGAACTCTTCAAGACCTTGTCCCGAGTTTCTTGACAGTCTCTTCACTGCTACTTCTTGTCCTGTGAAAAGATTGCCCTGCATATTGCGGTTAGAGTAGATATGTTAAACAATGAAATATGATCACTCTGTTTGCACTTAACTTCGTCTTGGAATATGCACGGCTCATTACCTTGAAAACTGGGCCAAAGCCACCAGCTCCAATCAGACTGTCCTCAGAGAAACCATCCGTAGCCTTAACAATGGTAGCCAGATCAAACAGTGGCAAATCAACATCATCCTCCTTGACTTTCCAACCTGAAAAAGACCAGTTAATACAAAGATCCTTGTCAAAACATTTGTTAATCTCACAAAAGGGCCTAAAAGTCTCTTTGTAGGTGTACATCCATAGAACCAGTTGTACTGACCTTTGCTCTTTATTCGGCAATTCCTGATACAATGGAAGTACAGCACGGCCAATAGAAACAAAGCAGCAATAGCTGACACCAATACGAGGATGACCACCTTTTTCTTCTTGTCAGAATTATGAAGAAAATCTGGGATAGAGAAGACTGAAAAGATTAAATGCAATCTTCTAGGGTGCTGTTCCTGAAATTTAGAATGACTAGAGAAAAAAAGCAATGATTGGCAAAATAAGTACCCAAATCAGATTTTGGTAGGCGGATGTATAGAGTTTGCCCGTGGTTATCTTCATCACACTCCTTAATGTCAATTAGGCTTCCAAACCACAGGATACAGCCACTACCTCCTCGTCTAACATCTGAATTAGCATAAGCAGTGCATGGACATCTCTTCAAGCACTCCACCTGGCATTCCTCGAGGCTCATGTTCTTGTTCAACCAGAACTTCAACATGTCAGGAAGTTTAACTTTTGTTAGTTTGAGGAAGCCTTCTTCCTTTGAACAATTTGTTGGTATTCTTCTCGTGCATCCACTGGACCAATTGAGGAGATCCCATTCTTCTAGGGACTTTGGTACAAACCCCTTCAAGCAATCGCATATTGGACTTCTGTTAATTCTACAGATACTGTTGGCTCCACAAGTACCATAAGTATCACATTTATCATTGGGTAACGAGTACATGATATTCCAGACATTGCTTCTTTTACCGGCAACATAGACCTGGAGCAACCCGGAATGGTTTACAAGTACTCTTGTGATAAATTCATTTTTTCTGGCTCCATATACAAAATATATTTCATTTTCACCATAGAAGAACACTGGCGTGGTCACTTCACTCGGTGCCATTGAAGAACCACTGAATTCTAGTCCATTCCACTGTCCTGTCCGATATTTCTTGCCAGATCCTAAGTTGACGAGTTCAACTTGAGGCAACCCCTGAATGTTCAACCTGTAACTGTAGTCTCCAGAGGAAGGATCATCCATACTTTTCCAAGATGTCAGACGCCTTTCTAAACCGATTTTCAAGTCCCATCCTAATTTCATACCAGGTAGTAAAGTGTCGGACGGATGATCAAAACTCTGCCATGAATAGTCATCAGAATTAAAATTAGTATGCGCTCTAACAACAAGATTCCCAGTGTCTAAGAGCTGGGCAACCGGGTTATTCAGAACCCTGGACGAATTCGAAGACCAGATGACCCTCTTCAATTGATTGACGAGAACTAGATCTCCATCATGGCTGAATGTGAGAACTCCGTGTGAATCAGTGAGTGGATCATCCCTGTTGGCAACCCAAACAACAGTTTCCGGAGTGATCTGGTACCAAATGCCAAAGTACCTGTTCGTAGAGTTGCCAGGAGAGAAGAAGCCAAGCTCAAAGCTTTGGCCCGAAGAGATCAATTTCTCTCCATCTTTAATGGACTGACCCGAAATTAAGGTATCAGACGCCATCGACAAATTCAGCACTAACATGGTAAAAGCAAAGTAAAAGAAGGGGGAATAAGGAAGCTTTAAGAATGCCATAAGGATTTTGTTTATTCTTTCCTGGCTCCTCCCTCTCAATGGCCAGTTTTAAACTCAAAGCTTCTCACCAGTGATATCTAGCTGAAGCCTACCTGAGAGGATATTCTTTACTTTTATTGCACAGTCCATCACTAGCCATTTCCAGTGGGATAAGATATCAAACGGTCATGGAATGGAAGCGACCAAGTCAAGCTGTTAGGTGTTGTTGATTAGGAGACTTGCGATGTCTATTTATGTCATGCAAGAAAGTCATACCCCTCTCCCCACGGCTCTATTACAGCCTTCAGGACAAAGACAGGTAATGACTACCAATCTTTCTCCAAGCAGGACTAACGATGGAGTTATTGCCCAACGCTAATTTTCAGCCCAAAATTATTTGGGCTGTGCTAATTTAGGGAAGATGTGATAACCTATGAAGCATTGACACTTTTTGAGAACTTTCATGTCATATCAGCTACTCTGACATGTGTTCGATACTCTCCGATACTTGATTAACACATGTCGAAAAATCCGACACTTGATCAATTTTTCCGACACTTGTCGAAAAATCTAATATTCTTTTCTTTTTTTATCCTCACTTTCCATGATATACAATTCTTTTTTTTTTTTTTTTGTCAAACCGTGATATACAATTCATCCCCAAGTTTTTTTTATCTTCTCTTCGACATGTCTAACACGCGAGTCCAAAATGTGAATTGCTTATTTTTTTCTTCAAATTTGATCGATTATTAGAATGGAGTTGAATTAGTCAAATTGAAACAATGACTGGATATTAATAAATTGTGAATTAATGTTTTTAGTGTAAATTTCATTCTATGATTTTATTATTATTATTATTATTATTATTATTATTATTATTATTATTATTATTATTATTATTATTATTATTATTATTATTTTTGCGAATTTGAATCAAATTAATTTGATTGAAATAATCATAAATATGATAAATTATTATGTATATATACTTAATATACAACATGTTCTAACATATCAAAATTTTCTATTTTTTTAGAAATGATGTGTTGGCATGTCGTGTTGCATATGGCATATTAGTGTCTGTGACAATGCAAATTTGGCTACTTGTGAGCAGTTAACGTTCTCTCTCTCCCTTCCCCCCCCCTGAGTTTAAGTCTTTTTTCGTCTTTTTTTATATCTTCTGGAAGGCATGGATTTGACTTGAATTTCTCCCTCCCCTCTCTAGTTTTCGTTTTGTTTCCTATCATATCTTTTCTTACCCTTCCAATCTAGTTATGGATCTGAAACTTTTCTCTATGATCTAATTATAGATTTAGGAGTTTTAATAAATAAGTTTCCCACCTCCATCGCCTCCGCTTTCAATGGCGTTCACAATAGTTTTGGTCTTAAATATGTGCTCGTTCAATGTGTTTTTGTTATATGTTTTGGAGTCTTGCACTTGCTAAAGGATTCGCTCTTACAAGTGTCAAATCTAACTTGTTCATCACGTTTATATTGTTTTCATACAATGATGACGTTGAGGACACTGAATCTAAGCGCATACCACTGAATGGCAAAACCGTAACTACAAATGAAGATGCCAACATGTGCTCATTAGTGATGATGATGTGTAATTTGGTAATCATACCACTGAATGGCAAAACCGTAACTACAAATGAAGATGCCAACATGTGCTCATTAGTGATGATGATGTGTAATTTAGTAATCGAGTGCTAATCCTTTCCGTTGGATGCAATTATGGATCTATTATTGTAGGATTGGAGTTTTACGGACTTGCCTTGTTATGTTTTTTTTTTTTTTTTTTTTTGGTCAGTACCTTGTTATGTTGACTTTTGAGATTTTTATGAATCCTTTCATGTATCATTTTGATAATAATGAAAAATTTGTTGACCAAAAAAAAAAAAAAAAAAAAAAAAGGAAACTAGTGAGCCATTTTGTGATGGATTTGATCCCATAGTTATAAAGCAATCTCACGTCAAGATCTGTGGAAACGTGAGAAACTTCTCAAAAGAAGTCACCATGGACCCTTCTGCTGGGCATCATAGCGGTCATAAGACGATGCATACTTTTGAACCTTTTGTTGATTTCTTCTTCTTTTTTTGGTCCACCAACTATTCACATTTGACAAATATAGACTTGGAAGTCCCAATATGTATCAATGACAATTGTTCATTGAATTTCAGCATTTAACTGCTTCAATCTTCAAGAATCGGTTTATTGCCACTAATTGCAGCTTCTTTTCAAAAACAAGGAATTATGCCTAAGCATTTAGTTGACTACCTTGGGCTTCTAATTGTGAGCGGTTACCTAAATTTCTTCGGATTTTTTTCTAAGTACTTAGAGAAATTTATTTGTTTGGTCTTTCCTCCAGACTTTCTACTTGTCCAGCTGAAAAGATTTACGTGCAATTTGAAGGGAGATATGGATTCCGGAACTATCTTAGATGTCAGTTGTCTTGGCGGTTAGATCTAGGTCACCAGTGACGCTGCTCAAGGTGAGGGCATTTTCGAAATTTTGAAAGTTTAGGAATGGCAAAATTGAAATAAAAAATATATACTAGCATTTCGGAAACACTCAAAACCCAAAGCTCCCATCTTGGGCGGCTTTGGAAATATAATTGCATTTTCGAAAAGCTCTCCAAAGAAATTGTCAAACGCCACTTATATTTACCCAAAGGCCTTTCAGGTCCTAAAGGATTTTGGCAAAGTGTCGCCACACACAACCCAACTCCTAGGGACACAAGCACGAAATGCATCGGAAGAAAAGAGGAAGATGTCTTCAATTTTCATTACTATGATAAAGTTTAGGTTTGTTGCCTTCTATGTGATTGGACAATAACTTAGGAGTTCACTGTTAAAGTTGCCAAATATCCATAAATAACAAAAATATGATACTTTTGTTTGTATTATTACGACCTCCTTCCTCACTTTAACGCAATTACAATAAAAGATCACCACAATGCATTCTGTAGATGAACTTGATTAATTTTTTTTTTTTTCCTTTTTAGATTCAATCCGATGGTGAATTTGTCAGTATTTTTTCTACATGAACAGTGGACCGGATAATAATTTCATTTTTAGGTAGTGGGGAGTTTTTTTTTTTTGGTCGGCAGGTAGTGGGGAGTTTTCTAGTCTAAGGCACTGTTTGGTGACCATCCAAACAATGCCCAATTCTGATTTTTTATTTCCATAATCAATTTGGAATGAAAATCGCGTTTGGTAAAAATTTTGTTCCCGGGAACAAATTTGTTCCAAAGAACGAAATGGGAAGAGAATTGAGAATTAAAAAAAAAAAATGTGATTCTCTATCTGAAAATAAAAAAAAAAAAAAAAATCAAGTTTCCTTCTTCCCTTCCGTCATCTCGCGATTGCTGTCCACCACCGCCCATCGTCGCCTGCCGTCGCCGTTCACTACCACCTATCGTTCGTTGGTCCGGCGAGCTCGCTAGAGGCTCGTCAGGCCAAGGCGAGGTTCGACGAGCTCACCGGAGCCAAGCCCTACCAAAGCTTGGCCTCGCCAGATCGGGTGAGGCAGAGCCTCGCCCAACCCCACCAAGGCTCACCTGGCCACTGGCGAGGCTTGCCCAGCCCCCCGGTGGCCAAGCCGAGCCTCGGCGGGGCTAGGCGAGCCTCGCCTAGCTGCCGACAAGGCTCGGCCGACGAGGGCCGACCCTCATCCGGCCGGTCCCCCGGTTCTTGCGACCGGCCACATGAAGAAGAAGAAGAAGAAGAAGAAGAAGAAGAAGAAGAAAAAGAATAGGAGAAAAGGGAAAAAAAAAAAGGAAAAAGAAAAGAAAAAAAGGAAAAATTTAAAAAATTATTTAAAAATTAAAAGAAATTGATTTGGAATAGAATCAATTAGCACAAGTATCAAACGCAATTCTATTCCAAAATCAAAAATTTTGAACAGTTACCAAATGCATTTTTTTATTCATAATCGGTTCCGGGAATAGAATTAAAAATAATAATTTATGGTCAAAATTAGTTCACGGGAACAAAATCGTTACCAAACGCGCCCTAAAATGTGGTGGGTTAGTTTTCGGTTTTTGATGGTTTTACTCTTTTAACCTTTGTAAGTTTCTTTATGAGATAAATTAATTAAAGTGGAAAACAAAAAGAAGATTTGAAAAACAAAATGCAACATAAACCTCACTGTTGGCTTAAATATATAGACCAGTCATCATGCACCTACGTGCATGCCTGTTCTCTGTTTGGTTAGTTTTGTATGATAGTTCTTTTCTAGCACGATGTACAAAATCTTTTTAAAAGTAAATATACGCCCATCATCAACCACTAAAATCAGTATGTGAAGCTAACCTAATAATAACCACTGTGAATGATGGATTGATTCTGGCAACACGATTCTTTGATTCCTAAGATAAACTTAAGGTCAGCACTGCATGCAATTAACAACTTAGTAGCATAAGAACATAGAAAAATTCCAAGTAAAGACTTGAAGTAGAGCTTGTGTTAAATAAGAGCTTAAAATGGACAAGTCAATCTCAAAAAAAGATTTGAAGTGGCCACTCATCAATCGGCCATTGGCGAATAAGAATGAGAAAATCAAGGAAAATAAAAAAATTCAAAAAAGGTAAAGGGTGAAAATGCCCTTAACCAACTAAAAAGTTAGACTATTATTTGATATTGACATAGCTATTTCAGGTTATTATTTGAAATAAAATTCACTTCAGATTTTTATTTAAGAAAATGAAGACACTTCACGTTCTTTTTTAGAATTTTCTCGAAAAAAATCGAAAAAGATAGCCGCCGTATTGAATCGTTTCCATAGATGTAAAAGAACCGATGGTGGTAGGAAAAAAAAAAAAAAGAAAAGTCGAATGAAGACCTTCAAACCTGAAACATTTGTCGAGCTAGCCTAGGACGGTGATCTACACAGAGAGTAACTCACTTAGAGGGGTGTCCGTAATTTGTTCGAAAAAGGTGTGTGAGGAGTGAGAACGTGTATTGATTTCCTTCTGAAATCACTGACCTGCGCATGGTAGATGCAGAAGCGCCGCTTTGAGAATTCGACAAGCGGGCGATATAGTTAGGGATGGGGATGAATACGCGTGAGCAGGAGTTGCTATTTTAGTGTTGTGCCATTTTTTTGCTTGTCTTAGGAAAATTCAATAAAAAGGCACATTAGGAACCACCTAAAAGTGAGACTAATCCCCTTTTTTCTGTTATAGTAATAGATATCGCTTATATAAGTTTCAAATTAAATAAAGAAAAAAATCCACAGTGCTGAAAAGGCCGCGTCATTCAAACATCAATGCCTTGCGTTTCACCATAATACCAATATGTCTAGATTTATTTATTTTTTTGCAATATATCTCCAAATGATGATTTAAGTTTGATAAAAAGTAACAATAAAATAAAATAAATAAAGAAAAATTTTAAACCTAAACAGAATAATTTAAAAGAAGGCACATGACCTCTTTATTATTAAAATTTATTTTTTCTAATTCATAGATATTTTGATTCAATAACTTTTTTGTCAAATGGTAGTATTTGCTTAGTAAAAAGTAACATAAGCACATTATCACCTTCACTTGACAAGGACTCAATCTCTTTTTAATAAATCACGCATTCATTTAATGGCTTAAGTTTTTAGAATGGTTAGTATTACTCATAAGTTCGAATCTTTTAATGCAAATGAGGGGAAGTGTTATGCTCTCAATTATATATTTCCACTATTTTGGTTTAGCCCAAAGTTCATTCTAAAGCTGAGAATGACAGTGGTCTTATAAAATCTCACAATCATAATCATAATGTCGTTGTTTTTTATTTATTTTTTTTTTGTGAAGATAATCATCATGTCATTGTTTATTAGCTTTCTCATCAATTATCGCCTTTGTCCGTTGATTTATTTAGGCCAGATGTTCTTTTAATTTTCCTTCGAGGAAGATGACGAGGACCAACACTCACGATCGTCCACCCATCAATGACAGTTTGTCAAAACTCGTCCCTTCGTCTGGGAAAAGTCAAAAGTTTTTCATTTTATATCATTATTCGAGAACTAATTTCCCTTAGGTTGCCATTAGTTATTTTGTGAAAAACATTTTGTTTTTCTATGCACTTACACGAAGTTCTTTTGTGAAGCACTTCAAATTGGGCCACCGATTACCACATATGAGATAGGCATACTCTCCGGAGGAAGGATCATGAAATGTCCACGACCATAGAAGATATTATTCCGAACATGCATATGAAGCTTCCAGAGAATATAAAGCATACGTTAAACCGGTCACTTAGAGAAGGCAAAAAAGAAAATTCTACTGATCCGATCGATCCTTAGGTGGTCAATGGTTTTCTGGACCTACTTATATTGGATTTTATAACAATCGCACAAATCAAGAAGTCTTGGAATGAATGAAATAAATTATCAATGTCATTTCTCGAATCTATTCGCAATGCCTTACAAAAACACACTATTGACCATCCAACATCGTCACCGTGACCACATTAACAGTATGGAACTCTTCATTTGTCTGGGTTGCGCTTAAGTCCATTGAACTCCTTTCCATGAAAAAAACCAGGCTATTTAGGTCCAGGCAAGCTTGCATTTTCATTTTTAACATGACAACAACGGACTATCATTGGGGAACTTCTGTACGCATAACAAGCCTACATGAATACATCTTTGTACTTGAGATTCCACCGAATCATAGCCATCAATGAGTTTCATGGCTCTGTCTTCACTCCAAAGCAACCATGCCTAAAAAAAGTCACATCCCGGGCTTAGTCACGCAAGACAAAAAGAGGGAGATAAGGGCAAGAGAGTAACATATGCTCTAGCTTTTTTCTCTTACATGTCCAAGAAAGTTATGATGATGATTTGGGTGGCAGAATCCTCTGTTCCTTTTGCCGCTTTCAATCTCTAAACATAACACCAAAGCTACAGACATCGGATTTCTATCCATCTTTCATAGACTGGCCTGAACTTAGCGTGTTAGCTGCAGTCGATAAGCCGAAGACTGACGGGCAGACAATGAAAAGGCAGATGAAAAAGGTAGGTGCTTCCACGCCTAAACTAAATCATGCAGAACAGCAGAACTGTGTGAGATTTAGAAGAAAAAATGCGTGCGCTCGTGCCAAGCAAGCTAAGTTATCGGAGACGGACAGGAAAGGATTGCGATCACCACTGGCAACCTTCTAAGAAGCCCTCAGAGAAGAATTTTTCAGTTGACTCGACTGGTCAACTATACTGTGTGATTTACTGTAATCGAGTATTTTCACAATGTGTTTATCATTGTCATCGTGGCATTAGCCATGGGGCATCATAGACGACATTTGGTTGAGTGGCGATGTGAAATTGTAAGTATATTCAAGGCACATCAAAATCTGCGGAAACGCGAGAACCTTCTCAAATGTTACCATGGGGCCCCTCTGCTGGGCATCATAGTGGTCATAACACGATACATTAAGTTGACCCTTTTCTTGATTTTTCTTTTCCTGTTTTTGGTCCATCAACTATTTACATTTGACAAATTTAGACTTGGTAGCTCCCAAAATAATTGAATGACTATGGTTCTTTGAATTTCAGCTTTTGACTGCTTCAATTTTCGATAATCGGTTCATTGACATTAATTGCAGCTTCTTTTCAAAGACAAGAAACTATGCCTAGCACTTAGTTGATCGCGATGATCAATTTATGTTCATTTTATTTAGGTTTTCTATGTACTCTGGCTTAGAGAGATCATTTGTTGGTCTGCCTTTTAAACTTTCCGCTTGTCCAGCTAAAATGATTTAGTATAATTTGAAGGAAAATCTAAATTCATTGAGTTACGTTAGTTGTTATTTATTCGCAAAATTTTCCCAATAAATTAAAGAAGTGAAAATACCAAAAAACATAATTCCTTTTCACACCATTTCCACTTACCATCCTCTAATTTTAAAAATGCCACCCATCGTGCCGTCAAAATGTCTCATTGCTAAAAAGACCAAATTTTCCCTCTTTGAAATTTGCAGTACCTTGGTGGGCAGCGGTGACCGGTGGTGATAACTGAGCTCAAGGTTCAATAGTTATGTTTTGAGGTTTTGGATGTGGTAAGAAATTTAGGACCTGGTATAGATCCATCCTCCGAAGGAACTGGACATGATAATTTTTCATCATCCGGCTCGAGCAAGAATCAAATAAACCAAATGGATCCATATCCATAGAAAATAAATCTATATGTTATAAAATCTATATAGTATCCACACATATATCACTGATTCTATGTAAGAATAAATTGACCGGGGACATTTGTGGAATTGAATGGCACTATTGAAAATGAGGAGAGATACGAAGATGTAAAACTCGATATGTTAATTGATGTTTTTGTAAGTATATGAAGGTAAGTGACAAAAGGATCAAATGTGGGATGGTTTTTTTTTTTTTTTTTTTTTTTTTTTTTTTTTTTACCATAAAGAAAAAAAGGCTGTTTTATCATTTGACAATGAATATTGTTACAAAGAATAGATAAGAATGTCTCTTGATACTATTGAGTCTTGAAACTTATTGGCCCTAATCTCGTTTTAAATAGCCCTCCATATCAGAATGCTTTCACAAACAATTCAGATGGTTTTTTACCAATGTTTTTTAAAACTTGAGAACCTGATGAAGCAACATTGTAGTCGGGTCTTTGTACCTCTCCCAGAAAGTGCTTAGTTATAGTGATTGGAGACTGCCTTCTTTATGCACCAAGAAAGCTGGTCTAAACTCTGACGATGCAGGGAACTTGCTCGATGGAAAGTCTATCGACCATCCGGCATTGTTATAGTAACGATATTCCTTGTGTACGATTCTTCTCTCATTAAAGATGCCTCTGTGCTCGATGGACTTCTCTCCATGAAGAAGCCAGGCTGTTTAGGCTGTGGCAACATTGCCCCTTCATTCGCTAACATGGAAATGACTGAAGACATTGTTGGTCTATCTCCAGGAAACTTTTGGACGCATAACAAACTGACATGCACGCATCTCTCTACTTGCTATGCAACGAAGGAGTTGCATAGAGATTCATTTAAAAGCTCTAAGGCCCTGCCTTCACTCCAAAGCAACCATGCCTGGAACAAATTCGTACACGTTATTCAGCAGCATCAATGTAAAGCTTGGCATAAACATGTAAAGCTTGGCAGAAAACATGTCTGCCGGTAGATAATAGACATCAATTTATTATATAACAATACTCCTTACATGCCCAGAAGGTTGTGGTGATGATCTTGATGCCAGAATCCTCTATTCCTTTTGCTACTTACTATCTCTAGCAAAAGCACACCAAAGCTAAAAACATCAGATTTCACTGAAAATTTTCCATCAAAAGCGTACTCTAGAGACATATAGCCGCTGCAATAGAAAAAAACCATGACTCAGATCTTCCAAGTGTTTATCAGGAAAAAACCATTTACCAAGGTTGATGGAGGAATTCTCGTTAGTTGAGATGAGAAACTTACTAGGTGCCAATAATTCTTCTAGTTCTTGCCTCCCCTTCATCACTCCCAAAGATTCTTGCCAGGCCAAAGTCCGAAATTTTAGGATTCAGGTCCGCATCCAACAACACGTCGCTTGCTTTGAGGTCTCTGTGAATGACTCTTAGTTTTGAATCTTGGTGAAGATAGAGAAGTCCTCTCGCAATTCCCATTACGATGTCAAAGTGACTTTTCCATGCGAAGTTGAGGCTTCTTTCTTCATCTGCACATTTCAACACCATATGAGTTTTACACTAGAACCTCTGAAGAAAATGAGTACATCAATTAGCATTTGGATGCATGTAATTTCAGACAAAAATGATAGACTGATAGTATTGGGATGGGATCAAGTCCAAAGAAAATGAAGAAGGATCAAAAAGTTCAAACCAAAAATGAAATAATCCAAGCTTTTATTTGGCATATACTCATATATCAGCATTCTTTCTTCTCCCTCTATGCAACAGCCAAGAAGTCCAACAAGGTTCCTGTGCTGAAGTTTGGCAATTAGGAGTACTTCATTCATGAACTCTTCGAGACCTTGTCCTGAACTTTTGGATAGCCTTTTCACTGCTATTTCTTGGCCCGTGGAAAGATTGCCCTGCATTTTTTCTTTAATTCCATAAATTTATCCTGTTCTGTAAGCTTGCAACTTCATAGCTGATTACCTTGTAGACACCATAGCTCATTACCTTGTAGACAGTACCAAAACCACCCACTCCAATCATGTTGGTCTGAGAGAAATGTCCAGTCGCAGCGTTAATCGTTGAAAAATCAAACGATGGTAAGTCGATGTCTTCCTTTCCACTTCGCAAGCCTAAATAATGAACAATGTCAACTACACTAATAATAGCTGGTCAGATTCTGACTATGTAGCACTGCAAATCTTCACTTATTGAAGGCGATTGGATCAGGAGCAAGCTTACCTCCTCCTTTCGTTCTGCTTTTCCACATTATGCCCAATGCTATACCTACTATGAAAAATCCAGAAAATGCAGAAGCCACTGTGACAGTCACCAGTCTTCGTTTATTGATGGGGTTGTGGATTGAGTCTAGAATAGCCAAGGAAAAGTGAGTCAACTAATTTCAGAATATATTTTGTTCAAACGCCGATGAATGTGAAAAAAGAATACAGCAAAAAGATTACAAAATGAGTAATAAATAGTCAGGTACCAGATTAGGATTGACCTAGCACTTACTATATAGACGATGCAAATAAGGGAAGAAGGAAAAAAGGAAAAGCATGACCATGGCAATGCTAAAATCAGTTGCTAACTAAATCAGCATGTATATCTCTACCTAACTGAGATGCAGGAAGTCTTATGTAGAGATCTTGCTTGTAGTTGACTTGTTGAGACTCTCTTATATCAATGAGATCGCCAAACCACATTAAACAGCCACTTCCTCCTCTAACATCTGAATTGGCATAAGCCCTGCAAGAACAGTTCTTTAGACACTCAACCTTGCACTCCTTAAGGCTCATAGTCTTGTTTAGCCAGAAGTCTATCAGGTCAGGCAACTTCAGCTGTGAAAGTTTTAGAAACCCCTCCTGGCGAGAGCAATTCAACTGAACTTTCATTATGCACCCACTGGTTGAGTTAAGCATTTGCCACTCTTCAGGGGACTTGGGCATGAAACCCTGCAAGCACTGGCATCTTGGATCTTTGCTAATTGTGCAGACAGCATTAGCACCACATTGCCCATAGTTGTCGCATGGTTCACGGGGCATTGAGACCATAACGTCCCATGTAGAGCTCTCTTTCTTCTTTAGAATACATTGCACAAGACCAGACTGGTTCAATCTGATTATGGTGATGATATCCTCGCTTATAGTTTCAAACTCAAAATACACATCTGTTTCATTGTAAACAAACATGGGCTTGAAGAGGGTAATTTCAGACTGTGGAGTACCAGGGAAGTGAACTCCATTCCGTGGACCAGCTCGAAATTTTATTGTGGAAACTTTGTAGAGCACTTCCAACTGGGGCAACCCATTAACATTTAATCCATAGGTATAGTCTCCAGAAGAAGGGTCATCCATGCTTTTCCAAGAAGTCAGATGCCACTTGAAACCGGTTTTGAGGCTCCATCCCAATCGCATACCAGGCAAAAGGGTGTCAGTTGGATTGTCAAAGCTCTGCCATGACCATTCACCAGAATGTGAACTTGTATTCTCTGAAACGACGAGGTTACCAGAATCCAACAGCTGGGCAACCGGATTTTCTAAAACCCCGGATGAATTCGAAGACCAGATGACGCTCTTCGACCGGTTGAGAACAACTAAATTTCTCTCACCGCTAAATGTGAGAACGCCACTGGAATCGGTGAGTGGGTTGTTTCCATTGGCGACCCAAACGACTGTTTGAGGACTAAATTTGTACCATATCCCCAAGTACCTATTCGTGGATTTTTCTGGGGAGAAGAAGCCAAGCTCAAAGCTCTGGCCTGAAGAGACCAACGTCTCGCCATCTTTAATGGACTGACCTGAAGTTAAGGTATCAAATGCGATCGACAAGTTCAGCACCGATAGAAAGATCACAAAAAGAGAGTGAAAGGGGTAGGAATAGGAAAGTTTTCCAATTTCCATAAAGCCCTCTGCTATTTTTCCCTTGATCCTCCTCACCAGTGCCACTTCTAAAAATCAAAAGATGCTTACCGTGAATAATCAAGCTGAAAGTCTACCTTAGAGGCTTACGGGATGTTCTATTATAATGCTGGGCCGATCACCAGCAACTCCCAGTAAGATAGGTAATCAAGGGTCATAAAATGTACGCTTGGTCGAGAGTTGTTGATTAGACGACTTGCAATGTCTCCTCACGCAATGCAAGAAAGTCATCTCTCCCTCCCTCACGACTAAGAGTCTTCTCCAAGCAGGACTATTATTGGTGCTGACCATGTTTGAAAGTGAACACCCTCTAGAAGGAGCATGAAGGCTCTGCTCCGTTCAGACATGAAGGAAAATGGAGGTGATGAAATTTTGGGTAGAAAATGGAGAAGAATACAAAATTATTGTGAAAGAGGATGTAGGGAATTTGAATTTTCTTTCAACTTTCCACCCAAACTCAACAGTAATGTTTAACGACCAAAACGATGGACCTAAATTTGGTTGGATTTTTGGAGAAAACCTTTGTGGTAATGCAAAGGGCTTTTAGGTTAAAGAATTTTTTTTTTTTTGAAAACTATAAATGGTGTTTAGTAAGTGTAATTTAAAAGTGCATTGAAAAGTAATTCTAATTTAAATGTTACTTTGAACAAAATACACTTGAAAAATTCTTATGCTAATCTATTCATTTAAAAAAAAAAAAAAAACCCAAACCCCTCACCAGGATCGACAAAGAGCTCAGGCCCTTGGCAGTTAGACTTGGGCCATCGGTGACATCAAGCAAGGTGAGGGCATTTCCGAAATTTTGAAAGTTTAGTGATGGCAAAATTGAAAAAAAAAATATGTATTAGCATTTCAAAAATACTTAAAATCCAAAGCTCGTATGAGCCAGCCTTGGTTTAAGGGACTCTAGAGGGATTTGGAAATGGAATTGCATAAAAGCTCTTTAAAAAAAATTGCCAAACACCACTTGCATTTACGCAAAAGATTTTAAGGTCATCAAGGATTTAAAGTGTTACCAAATGCAGCCCAACTCCTAAGGACCCAAGCACGAAATGTATGGGAAGAAAAGAGGAAGATGTCCTCAATTTTCATTACTACAATAAAGTTTATGTTTGTTGCCTACCATGTGATTGGATAATAAATTAGGAGTTCACTATTTAAGTTGCCAAATATGCATAACAAAAATATGATACTTTTGTTCTTATCATAACTACGTCCTCCCTCACTCAAACGCAATTACAAAAAAAGATAAGTACAATGCGTTCTGTAGATGAATTTGATTTATTTTATTTTCCTTTTTAGATTAAATCCGATTAGCATGAGTCAGTATTTTTTTTTTTTTTTTTACATTTAGTGGACCGGATAATAAAAAATAGGTAGTGGAGCAGCTTTCTAGTCTAAAAGGCAGTGGGCTAGTTTTCCGTTTCTGATGGTTTTACTCTTTTAAACTTTGCAATTTTCTTTATTAGATAAATTAACTGAAGCGTGAAACAAAAAGAAGATTTGAAAAATCAAAAAGTGAGACAAACCTCATTTTTGGCTAATAGGGCAGTCACCATGCACCGCTACGTGCATGCTCGTTCTATGTTTAATTTATTTTTTATGAGAGTTCTTTTTTAGCACAATGTACAGAATCTTCTTAAAAGTAAATATACGCACAACATCAACCACTAGAAATCAGTAAGTGAACCTAACCTAAGACTACAATGTCCACCGTGAATGATGGATTGATTCTGGCTATACGAATCTTTGAAGCTTCAGATAAACTTAAGGTTTGCGCTGCACCCAGTTAACAACTGAGTAGCCTAAGAACATTGAAAAAGAAAGCTGCCATACAGAACCGCTTCCATAGATGTAAAAAGAACCGACTGGTAGACAGGTTAAAAAAGAAAAAGTCGAACCAAGGCCTTCGAACCTGAAACGTTTGTGGAGCTAACCTAGGACAGTGATATACACAAAGAGTACCTCACTTTGAGTGGTGTCGGTAATTTGTTCGAAAAAAGGTGTATGAGAAGTGAGGACGTAAATTGATTCCCTTACGAAATCACTGACCTGGGTATGGTCGATGCAGAAGTGCGGTTTTGAGAATTAGACAAGCAGGCGATACGGTTAAGGACGTGGATGAATACGCAAGAGGAGTTGTTATTTGACTGTTGTGCCATTTTTTTTTTCTTGTCTTAAGAAAATTTAATAGAAGGGCATATTAGGAACTACGTAAAAGTGAGACTAATCCCCTTTTTCTAGCTATAGTAATGGATATCTATCATCTAAATTTCAAGTTAAACAAAGGAAAAAAAAAAATCCACAGTGCTAAGAAGGCCATGTCATTCAAATGTCAGTGCCTTGCATTTCACTGTAATACCAATATGTCTAGATTTATTTATTGCTTTGCGATATATCTCCGAATAACGATTTAAGTTTGATAAAAAGTAATGACAAAATGAATTAAGCGAAGAGCAAATATAAAACATAAACACAAACAATTTAGAAGAAGACACATGACCTCTTTATTATTAAAATTTTTTTGGTAAATCTTTATTATTAAAATTAATTTGTTGTAATTCATAAATATTTTGTATTAAATAATTTTTTTGTCAAATGTTAGTATTTGATTAGTAAAAAGTAACATAAGCACATTACCTTCTTTGCTTGACGATGGACTTGAGCTCGTCATAATAAACCGCACATTCAAATAAAAACTTAAGTATTTAAAATAATTGACGCTGATTCTAAATTCAAATCTTCCTTGACTGAAGAGGAGAAATGTTATGCCTTCCCGATTATACATTTCTATTACTTAGATTTAACCTAAAATTCAGTCTCATAGAATCTCACAATCATAATCACCCCGTCGTCCACGTTGATCAGCTTTCGTAGTCAAATTATCACCTTTGACCGTTGATTTATATAGGCCCAATGTTCTTTTCATTTCCCTCTTCGCACGTGGCATCATCTGAGCAGCACAATCATATTCGATTTCTTTGCCTTCAAATGTAGGAAACTTTCTAAGGAACATGACAAGGACGATAGCTCAGGATCTTCCACCCTATCAATGACAGTTTGTCAAAGCTCGTCCGTCTGGAGAATTAACAACCCTGAGAAAAGTCAGAAGTGCCGGTCTGGGCTGGCAGTTTCCAGATCATTTACATGCTAATAATCATAATACTGTACATCCCCCTCGGGATCGTTCACATAGCTCTGCGACAATTACGTCCTAGGCTGATTTCAGACATTCCAGGAGTGAAAATACGAAAAATATAGATCTGTAGCGATAATTACTTAAAACCATCGATAAAAATTCAAAACCTTTTGGTTATTGAATTTGATCAATGACTTATTTAGCTCGTCAATATTAGTAAAGGAGAGGTGAGGGGTTCAATTCCCCACCTTCTCAGGAGGGATGTGGTGAGGACGCGTAAATTTTAGGAGTGAATTTCGACTCCCACGCCCTGCAAAAGGCAGAGCATAAATATGAGAGTGAGTGTAAAGTAGGAATAGAATAGGACTAACAAAAAAAAAATATTAGTAAGTGATTAAATTTTTTATAGGAATACTGACAGTTATTTAGATATAGCCTGTCAATAAATTACCAACAATTCTGTGAAAATAGAAACAGTTATTTGATTGTTTTAAATTGCCAACTGTTTTTATAAACTACCAATATATATAGTTACGTAGATTATCAATGTATTAAAGTTACTAACTTTTATTGTAAATTATCAACTCTGATTAAAGGTCATTTATCAAATTCCATGTGATTATGTCAAAATTGTCATTCCGAGAGCTTACCAATATTTAATTGCTAAGGTTACCGATTACTCATTCTTATAGCATATTAGTTGTATTAATTTGAGTGACTTATTAACTTTTCACTGATAAAGTTACTATCTAATTTTATATTTACTACCTCTTATTTCATTACGTTAGCAAGTTCTTAAGTCACCACCCGTTTTAACAATTTTTTTTGTTTGAATATTTGTTTTAACAATTAACCGACATGTATTTTTGCGGATTTTATTAACATGCGAAATTGTACATAGATTATTAATTCTTATTGGAGTCCAATTACCAATTTTAATAATTTGTGACTTATAAATGTTGCAAAGCCTTACATTTCGAAATAACATAACAAGATGATCTATTGAAGACGAATACATTTGTTTGGTGCAAGTAGATGGAGTTGTGAGTCTGATAAAATATAATATCCCAGCGTAGAAACAGTTTGTTGTAGGCAAGCACTTCCCAGTGAGTTACCCATCATGCTTAATGTCCACATGTAATGTTCATGTTAAAGTAAATATTAGAGCTTTTACTACTACCAATGACATACATATAATTTCCATCATAATTATATATGACATATAGTTTTGTTATGTATTAGGCAATATCTTTTGTAGTGGCAGCATTGAAACTCTAAAGCTTGTAACACTAATACCAATACCTATACTAATATAGAGAGATTACCTAGTATGACACTGTGATTTTTCCCTTTCTGATTTTAGAAAGGGTGTTCCATATAAAAAATTCTCACTTATTTTCTTCTCTATTTTTTCTCTTCAAAGATTCGTGTTATTATCATGGGGCTAATTCTAGGAATGCCTCATTGGATCAAGTTAGGTCACGCAAGCATACCAGTCACACGAATATTTGTGCATTGGTCTCCATCCTCCCTCTGATTGTCAGGGACCAAATCTAATTGACAGGAATTGGTGAAATAATGAGTTTAGCTACTGTATCACTTCACGTTCTCTGTTTTGCCTCCATTGTCAACATCCTTGTTGCACCAGTCCACGCTCGCATACGACCAAATGGTGCGGCAAGTCACAACGCAGTCCCATCGGGACGGAAATACACCTTGGATACTAGATGGCCTTCATGCCGTGAAGGTTCATAATCTGATACCCTTTATGACGTCAACTCTACCTTCGATTGTTACAACCCAAAGATGCAGCCCTTCGTCTTCTTCGCCGCGCGGCGTCGCTAATCGATCAAATTCTTTGCCCTGACATAGAGCGTCTATTGCATATGAGACTTTTTTTCAACATTGAATCAAGAAGATCCCCACACGGATCTTCAACCCGACAAATTGTATCGATAATTTCAGGCTAAAGTTTCCCCGTGTTAGGTGAAGGTGGGCCCACCAAAACTCAAAATGTTTGAATCATTCATACTCGTCCCTTTTACAGATTGAAAATTGATAAAATGAGAAAAGTCCATTTACATTGAGAAAAAGGAGAGAACAGAAAGGTCAAGACCGACGACAGAAACATCAGTCAAGCTAAAATCTATCAGATTTGGCAAGAACGTGCCCATCGGATTGTGATTATTCATATTAAACATTGGAACGGTCATTACACGCTATTTGGACTTACAAATTCCAACGACAACACTCCACGTCTGGTCACCATAGATAAGGGTCCAAGAAAACGAAAAAGATATTATGGTTCGACCGGCAATTTTTGTAACTGGCATTGGAAATAATAAATTTCAAATAAGGATATATAATGAAGCCATTTTTCTTGAAAGATGGCTTGGCATAGAACTCATCTCAAATAAGAGTTTAAAGTGACTATCTTAACTTAAAATAAAGCCCTCATTTATTGGCCGACCAAATTTTCGCAAGCGACCTTTTCATGATGGCTAGAATTGGGGTAATTTTGCCCAAAATATTCTCATCGTATCCAAATTGGAGCTGGAGTTCGTGCTAACCAATTGAAGAATGACCAAAACCCTAAAAAAAAAAAAAAAAAAAAAAAAAAAAAAAAAAAAAAAAAAAAATCAAATCGAATTCGCAATTCATGTTTTCTCCCTCTCCCACTCCGGTTGATGAAAACATCTGAGCAACTTTTTGCTAGCGGAAGACAAAGCAAAATATATATGTCACTGTATATATGAATTCATAGACCAAACTTTATATCATCTCTGTGAAGATAGCGGACATAAACTCTTAGGAAAACTTTAAATAAGAGTTTAAAATACCATCATTTTTTCAAATAAGGTTTAAAACAACTATAACATTTTCAAATAAGAACTTCACCTCGCTGGTTAAGTAAATATCTTGGCGGTCAATGGCATTTTCGTCCAAAGATAATTTTGACCTAAATTTTAATTAAATTAGATTAAAAGTTAAGAAAGCTAAAAAATTTCAAAGAAGAAAAAAAAAAACAGAATAGGTCTACACGAGGCCTAGCGACCCTCGCTTGGATCTAGGACGCAACTCTCTCCGCTCTAGCAAGGGCCAGCAGGCCCTCGCATCTGGTAGGCCACGGCCCATTGGCCAATGGACAGCAACCACAGGCAAAGGGCTTGGGTTTTTTCTTTTTTGTGTGTTTTCTGTTTTAACCTTTTTTTTTTCTTTTTTGAGTTTGTCTTTTTATGGAAAAAAAATGGATTTTTAACTTAATTTAATTAAGATTTTGTGTAAAAATTACGATTCAAATGAAAACAAAATTATTTTAATGTTTTAGTTAACCGTAACGTCACGTAGAACACCACGTGGGAAAGATAAAATATTAAACATGTCAATATGTTCCATTAGTTTAATTAGATGGGTTAGAAAAAGAACTAGATTTTTAGAAAATCGAGTTCTTGGTAAAGAATTGCAAGCCCTGGCTGGCCGTTTGTGAGGGTCGCCTTGCCTAGGTCCTTGCGGCCCATTGGCCAAGCAACCCTCGCCCATCTCACTCCAAGCATTGTCGGTGACTAGCCATCACTTGAGACAAGCCACTGGCGAAAAGGAAAGAAAAAAAATAGAAAAGTGAAAAAAAGAAAGACAAAAAGGACACAAATAAAAATATATATAAAGGACAAAAATGCCATTGACCAGCTAACGAATAATTGTCCTTTTTTCTAGACTGACATAGTCATTTTAGACTCCTATTTGAAATAATGTTTACTTTAGGTCCTTATTTAAAAAATGATAGACTTCAAGTGTGATATCCTAAAATTCAATCACTTTAGAAACATTTTAAATGATTAATTCATCAATGCACTAATAGTTAATTTCATCAATGCAACTACTATATTGAGAGAGGCCGTAAGGGGTTTTTTTTTTTTTTTTTTTTTTTTTTTTTTGGCAGTCATATTCTATTCATACTCTAATACTCATGCTCAGACTTTTGCCCTGCTAGGCAGGGCGTGGGAATCGAAATCCACTCTTGAAACTTACTCGTCCCTACCTCATCCCTCTGAGAATGTGGGAATTTGAACCCCTCACCTCTCCCTTCCATGTTGGAAGGATGGCCACTAGGGCGAAACAGCAAAAAACCAGAGAATTCAATCGGAAATCAACCACTCAACCAAAAGAATCAAGAAGGATCAATACTACACTCTTATAAGTCAATTAGCGAATGGATATTAATTGATTCGATAGAAGTACATAATCGGTTTGTAGGTAAATTCTATACGATTATGATGCTCGTGTCGAACGACGATAAACTATTTTTTTTTATTGATCTTTTACTCATGGTACATAATTGAACCCTCATAATTATATGACAACCAGAGATCATCTGCGATTTGAAGAGACATAAACGTAAATTGAAAATTATCGACCACAAGTCGACTATGCGAAAGCTCCTAAAAGCCACCGAATAATTTATGTCGTACTAAAGTTGTATTTGATCAATTTTAACTATGAAATTTAATTCAATTTTAAGTATCGAGTTTTTGAGGATATTTAGACTAACCTATTGGATGCCGCTTCATTTGTCCATCGATCTATCAACCAATTTAAAATTTTTCGAAAAAAAAATGGCTAATCAATCGAGAATTGGAAGCTGAATGAGAAGCAGAGCCAAGCGAAGACCATTGGACTTCACACCCATGTTGATCAGCCAAGTAGGCCCAAGTGGGCCAAGCCAAAGCCATCAAGCCCAATTCAAGTAAATGGACCCAAGGGCAAAAAGTGTGTGAAATGTCCAAAAAGCCCTTGCATTTATGGACTAAATGACAAAAATAAATAAATGGATGGAGGAGAATGAATTAAAGAGGAATTTGAGGAAATTTATTGGAAACTCTCTCTCTCTCTCTCTCTCTCTCTCTCTCTCTCTTCATTTTTCTTCCTCCTCCCCATGGTGGCCAAACTCTCTCTCCTTCCTCTCTCATTTTGCTTCATCATCATCTTCATCTTCTTCTTTTTCTCCATTTTCTCTCCAAAACCACCCACTTTTGCCGCCATTTCCACTGCCACCTTCATCGCCTGTCCATCAAGCCACCACACTGCTATTGTATTGCCGTTTCCACCTCATCAAACCGCCACCACCACCATTGGGTCACCACCACCCAAAGCGAGGAGGCTATAATCCTTAAGTGGCCACATCGCTACCATGGTGCGTCGTTCAAGCCACGAGCCCCATATCCTCAATGACATCGCATCACCGTCATCACAAGCACGCCGTCACCAGAAAAACCATTAGTTAACTCCTAATACTTAATTAGGAAGTTAGTTGCATTTAAGGGTAGGTTTACTTTAGGGCTAATGATAGTTAGTAGTAAATAATTATAGTTTAGCCATAACTATGGTTAAGGGTGGTTTAGATTAAAGTTAAGTGTGATTAGTTTAATTAATGACATATATCCTTAATCAATCGTAATTAGTTTAATTAACAATGATTAATCTAATTTATCGTGATTATCTTAACTAAGCATGGTTAGATTAATTAATAGCAGTTAGTTTAATTAATCGTAGTTGGTTTAATTAATTTACTTAATATTAGTTAATCATAGTAAGATTAATTAATGATGATTAGTCTTGATTAATTATAATTAGATTAATTAATGACAGCTTAGCTTAATTAATCACGTTTAACGCTGCTTAATAACGATTAGTGCAATTTAATGACGGATTAGTTATCAAACAGAATTTTATGCTTAATTTAATAGATGAAATTATGTAATAATTGTTATTGTTGAACTTGTAATGCAATGATGTTAATTGTCCAAATCATGAATTTTGAATGCAATTTTTAAAGAAGATTTTAGTGGCAAAATTATAATATGTCATATTTGGACGCCATATTTTACGTGCTAAATAAGACAATGGGGTTTTAAAAATGAAAGCGTGTAAAATTTGAATGATTGATTTTAAGCACATAATCACATGCAATTATTTTACCAGATTTTTAAGTGTAAAATTTTCCAAGGTTTGTTATTTGAATATGAACACTATTGCATTGTGCTAATCGATGGCAAATAAAATTGGTTTGAGTGTTAGCATGCTTGAATGGTCACCCATTGAGAGTTTGGGGACAATACCCAATTTTTATCGGATGCCTAGCGGGTGTCTAAATGCTGAGTCACGGTTGAGACCAGACTGATACTCCTTAAGAAATGCCATATAGGTGGGGGTTCTAGACGATGTTGTGCACAATGGGTGTGGGACAATGCTTGGTGATGCCGGAAGATTACTAACTCATGTGTTTGCTATGGCTTGAGGGGTCATAATAATTGGAACACGTGTTGGCAATGCACTTAGATATTATAGAGTGTATTCTGATTATTGGTTATGCTTAACGCATTGATATTAGCTTATGTGATTTACCAATATATAGGGGTATGCCAATGCAAGGTAAACTTATATGTCGTTGCGTGTTTAAGCTTCCTTCGAGACGAATACACATCCTAATCGAGACTTGTGCTGTTAACTCATTGAGATTTTGTTTTACCTGTTGTTGTTAATTATTTGCAGGCCCATAGTGATGAAGCACCCTAATCGTTTTGGGGCCCCATGTCTTTTGAGTGAGGTGTGACCAAGCACGCTGAGTTGAGGACTGAGACGACCGTCCTAAAGCACACTACCACCTTCTGGGTTCAGGAGGGTCTAAATCATCTGGTTCCCCATAGTTTCGTGGCTTGGTTCGTCAAGTTCAATGGGAATCTTCTCGTTTTTTTTCCTAAGGATCGGTGGTCTGCCATAGTGAACTAAAGCTGGGGTGGAAGTCTCTTTTTGGAGAACCTTCATGTAGAGGAGTAGGTTAACCCTGTCCATTCTAACCCTTTTTGCCTATGGTCACTTAGGAAGTTTTCATTTGGAAAAGACTTGTAAATAATAAATTTCTTGAAGTTAACAAGTTGATAAATAAATATTGTGCTTTTGGAATTGTCTGTTGTTATACTATCCCTGTTGTTGTTGTTTGATTAAGTGTTGTTTATATTAGATGCTTCTGCTTGTATATAATTGAAAAATGAGAAAGCATGGGTCAACCACACATCCTAGGATGTCGCAACTAATTGACTGTCATGGGATATTCGCACGCTCGGGGGCTCAAGGCATGACATCAGGCCTTTATTTGGAATTTTCTCTTTACTCCTTGTCTCTATTAGCAAATTGTAATTTACTAATAGCCATCTAATTGCTAATAATGGCCCTTTTAACTTAATTGAATATTTTTAGTCAATTTTTTTTATAAGGTACCGAACAAGCTTAATCTCTTAGGTGCTGAATTTATATATTTTATCATTTAATTGGGTTACTAAACAAGCCCTACGCTAGATAACAAAAACAAGCCCTATTCGATATAATAAACATTTCAAAATAAAACTACAATCTTGCCTATTATATTGTTAGATGCCAAAAACCTATCATCAATGTCGTCATTCCTATTTGGTAACTAGTCAATATTATTTAATACTAAGGGTGTGCAAAGGAACTGAAAGCTGCTCAAACCGCCCAGAGCTAGACCAGATTGGCCTAAAATCGGTGTTTCCCATGAGGATTGGTCCAGTTTTCAATTCCAAATTACTAGAATCGGTGAATACTGGTCCAGTTCTTGATTTTAGATGTAGAACTACTCACCTACCCAACCGGAATAGACCAATATATTTCTATATTTTATATGTAAAATTGCATTGGCGAATTGATGTTTTAAGTGAAAAACATAATGGAGAAGGTGTAGTGAGAGCAATTCTTTCCTTCCATTTTCCTATGTGAAGCAACAAGAGGAAGAAGAATCACCAAAGTGAAACAAGAAAAGAAAAGGAAAAATGGCGGTTGATGAGCCAACGATGTTTGCTTCCATGGTGATGGTAAAGATGGCTTCGACATTAATTTTGGGCTTACTCAAGCTCATCCTAATACATGTATACAGAGAGTTCATATTGGGAGCAAGGAGGCTCAGATAGGCTCAGATCAAAGCGCTAGAGGCAATGAATAGAGGGACCTGCTAATTCTCATCTTTTTCTCTTGAAAATCCCATACATCAAGAAATATTAATTGATGAATGTAATTTTGTAAGGATTAAGAATTGGTTCCATGGATCCACTCGGAAATCGGACTGGACTGACAATCCGATTCTCAAGTGGATCCATAGAACTAACGGACGGTTCCCGATTCCAATTTTTCAAAATCAGTCATTAGTGGACGGTTCCCGTTTTAAGGTGGAAACCGCCCTCGGACCAAACTCATCCCTATTTAATACTCCATATTAAGCTATTATTAAACAACATGGCTTGTTTCTTTGATTTACATAAAACTAAAAATTATATTTTTCTGCTACCCTGCCAAATTATAAAGTATTATTCAAAAATCAAAAGAATACGAAAAAATCATATGGGAATCTAGTTATCAAAATTGAGCGTTGTGAAAGTGTTTGGACTTTCAGTTTTGAAAATACTCAATGTGTAAATTACAAGATCTAGATCAAGGGCCTGTTTGATAACCTAATTAAGTGCTGAAAATTGAAGTTCAGCGCTTAATTAAAACATGCTTGATATCCTTAATTAGCATTAACTTGATGGACTCAATTTAGTCAAAAGTCCACTTAATTCAATGAATAAGAGAAGGGTTGCTCAATTCATTATATAATAAATATATATGGCAAGTAAAATTGCCAAATATACTGCTAAAACCTACCAATAATTATCATTGTTATAGCTTTTAAGATATCAATAAAATTTAGCTATTAGTTTACAATTATCACGAAACAACTTTTTATCTTCATTTTCAACACTTTAACTTCAGTACTAAAATTTTCAGTACCCTATTTGACAAACTTGTTATTGAACTTTACACCACTTATGCTTCTTCTGTCCTTTGTACCCGAGATGGCCAGTCTACAATCTGCAGAAACATCCTCAATAGCATTTCTAACGACCTTCCGGCAATGTGACCGTAATGACATTGGGTGTGTAGGCTTCTTCCTTAACTAAATATGTATCTTTTCTACCTGAACTTCTCTCCACGAAGAAACCAGGCTCTTTAGGCGGCGGCAAGGTTGCTCCTTCATTTGCCAACATGAAAACAACACTGGACGTTGTCGGCCTATCTTCAGGAAACTTTTGGACACATAACAAGCCCACTCGAATGCATCTCTCTACTTGAGACTCAAGAATAGAGTTGCATAGAGATACATCGATGAGTTCCATGGCCCTCCCTTCACCCCATAGCAACCATGCCTAAAAATTTCAACCATTCGTGATTACCACTGTCTGCTCATCAAAAAGTAACATCGTCTACAAGAAGAAAGAACATATAGGAGGCGATTTTAGGAGAAACAGAATATCAGATCTTGTTTAGCAAAAAAGAAAATGACAGATCTAAATAATCCTCTACCACTTACGTGCCCAAGAAGGTTGTGATGATGATCAGGATGCTGAAATCCTCTAATCCTTTTGCTACTTACCATCTCCAACAAAAGCACACCAAAACTGAAAATGTCAGACTTCACAGAGAATTTTCCGTCAAAGGCATACTCGGGGGACATGTAACCACTGCATCAAGCAAGTCAAGCTTCAATTCCTCCATATATTGATGGATAGTGCACTGTTCGAATGAATCAATATGAAAAACTTACTAAGTACCAACTATTCTTCTTGTCTTTGCCTCTGTGTCATCTCCTTGAAAGTTCCTTGCTAGGCCAAAATCCGAAATCTTTGGATTCATGTCAGCATCTAACAAAATGTTACTTGCTTTAATGTCTCTGTGAATAACTTGTAATTTTGAATCCTGGTGGAGATAAAGAAGTCCTCGCGCGATTCCTAAAACAATGTCAAATCGCCTTTTCCATGCCAGAGAGGAGCTTCTATCATGATCTACACACACTCAACCCATCAAAATCTAATTAACTTAGCATTTGGCTGTATTTTATGGCGAAGGAATCAACAGATAGAACAAAAGCAGAAGGAATTGAGTGAGAAGGAACTGAGAAAGATCGAGCGGTTCTGACCAAAAATGAAATAATCCAAGCTTTTGTTTGGCATGTATTCATAAATTAACATTCTTTCTTCACCCTCAATGCAGCAGCCAACAAGTCCAACAAGATTCCGGTGCTGAAGTCTGGCGATTAGAAGGACTTCATTCATAAACTCATCAGGACCTTGCCCAGAATATTTTGACAGCCTCTTCACCGCTACTTCTTGTCCTGAGGAAAGTCTTCCCTGCATTTATATTACTCATTGTGGGCCTCTGTTGTTATCTGAATTTATTGATTTATAACTGATTACCTTGTAGACAGAACCAAAGCCGCCCGCTCCTAGCTTGTTTGTTTGAGAGAAATGGTTGGTGGCAACAGCAACAGCAGCGAAATCATATAATGGCAAGTCAACGTCATCCGTCCCACTTGGCAAGCCTACAAGGCATGTAAACTAGTTTCTAACCATACCATAATCTCGACAAGAAAAAATCAATTGGGAATTGATTACATGATGTAAAAGAAAGGTATTTAGCTTACCTCGTCTTTTCATTCTTCTCTTCCAGATTATGCCCAATGCCATGCCCACTATTAGCAATCCCAAGATGGCTGAAGCCGCTACGATAGTCACCAGTTTCTTGGATGGACTGTGGATTGAATCTAGCATAAGGGAAGAAGTTAAGTAACTGATTTTAGGGAAAGAGTTCATCAATAAGCTGATGAATCTATCTCCATTAGAATAACTTGAAGATGAGATATAGTGAGGAACAGAACTAGTTCAGTCCGGCATTGGCACAGGATGCATCAGATGTAGTGAAAGATCAGAACGGAGGAAAAAAAAGCAATTGCTCAACCAACTAGCCAATGCAGATTAAATAAATCTATTTACCTAATTCAGAAGTGGGTAGCCGTAGGAAGAGATATTGCCTATTATCAACCTCATCAATTTCTTTAATATCAATGAGATTGCCAAACCACATCAAGCAGCCTGGTCCTCTAATATCTGAATTGGCATAAGCTATGCAAGAACAATTCTTTAGACACTCAACCTTGCACTCCTCAAGGCTCATATTCTTGAATAGCTGGAAATCTACAAGGTCAGGTAATTTCACCTGCCAAAGTTTTAGAAAACCCTCGCTAAGAGAACAATTCAATGGAATTTTCCTTATGCACCCCTCTGTTGAATTAAGCATGTCCCACTCTTCTTGTGACTTCGGCATAAAGCCCTGCAAGCAGATGCATCTTGGGGCTCGGTTTACTCTACACACACCATTAGCACCGCACTGTCCATAGCTGTCACAAGGGTCGTGAGGGAGCGAGTACATTAGATCCCATTTCATGCTTCCGCTCTTCAGAAGATGACACTGCATATAACCATCCGAGCTTAATGTGACTTTGGCAGTGATTTCGTCCTTCAAAGTTTTAAATGCAAAATAGGCACCCGTTTTGTTGTAAACAGCGGTGGGTATAACGACGATATTCAGCTCGTTGGAAACACCACCAAATTGAACTCCATCCCATGGCCCAGTTCGATATACTTTGGCTGAACCGTTGCTGATTATTTCAAGTTGAGGTAACCCGTCGATGTTGTATCTGAATGTATAGTCTCCAGGGGAAGGATCGTCTGTGCTTCTCCAGGAAGTCAGATGATGTTCCAAACCAGTTTTAAAGTTCCACTCCACCGTCATACCATCCAAAATCGTGTCTGATGGGTAATCAAAGCTTTGCCATGAGTAATCAACAGAATCTAAACTGTTGCTTTCCCTAAGAACAAGGTTACCAGAATCTAGGAGCTGTACAATTGGGTTACGGAGAACCTTAGTTGAATTCGTTGACCAAATGACACTCTTTGCTTGGTTGAGAAGAACAAGTTCGCCTTCATTGCTTATTTCCAGAGTACCATTCGAATCAGTGAGTGGATTGTTCCTATTAGCAACCCAAACAACCGTATCAGGACTCGCCACAAACCATATCCCCAGGAAATTGCTCTTTGACCTTCCAGCAGAAAAGAAACCGAGCTCAAATTTTCGGCCTACGGAAACTAATGTCTCTCCCTCTTTAATAAATTGTGCTGAAGTCAGGGTGTCAACTGCAGTAGACAGGCGCAGCAGTGACAAAACCGCGATGGAAGTGCAGAAGAAGCTGAAGATAGGATAATCTGCCATTGCAAACCCTTCTGTTTGATCCACGAGATAAAGTAAACAACTAGATAAAGATTAAAACATTTCAGAATAGCATGACAGGATAAGAAACAGAAGACAGATACCTTTGTTTGGTGCAGAGCGAGTTCTAGGAGTTCCAGATTGGATTGAGTTGGGTCAAGCAAGAAGCTAAGTCACACAAATGTTCGTCGATCACTCTTTAGCCTTCCTGTAATCGTCACAGACCAAATCTAACTGACTCGAATTGGTGGAAAGGCAAATTTTATTAATGTGTCACTTACACGCTTTCTGTTTTGCCGCCACTGTCACCATCCTTGTTGCACCAGTCCAAGCTCGCATACGACCAAATTGTTAAATTAATGTCTCGAATTTTGAATTCGGATAACAATTTGTTAAACCAAAATTATCGATAAATTTTTTTTCTTCCAATGATTGGAAATCAGATGAAGAAAGAAGTAGCAATTTTCTTTCTTGGACTTTTTCTATGGGACGTGCAAAGCAAGACAAAAGAAAAAATAAGATATAAAAGAAAAGAATAAAAAAAGGAAGTTTTTTCTTTCTGCCGTTACGAGGGAATTCAGGCCGCGCGGCCCAGAGTCAACAACTTTGACTCTGGGCACACCTATAATAATAAAATAGGAATTCTCCCTTTGGGGTGAAGCTGCTGCAGCCTTACAAGACTCGCCAAAGCCCTGGGCATGTAGAAGAAAGGAAGCAAACCTCTCTGCACGTGGAGCCGAAAAAAGAGCTGGTGGCCCTTTAAACTTAAATTGAATATTTTAAGTCAATCTTATTTATAAGTTACCGAACAAGCTTAGTCTTTTAGGTGCTGAATTTTTATATTTTATCATTTAACTGGGTTATTAAACAAGCCCGATGCTGGATAATAAAAACAATCCCTATTCAATATAACAAATATTTGAAAATAAAACTACAATCTTGCCTATTATAATGATAGATGCCTAAAACCTATCATCAATGTCGTCATTCCTATTTGGTAACAAGTCAATATTATTTCATAGTCCATATTCAGCTATTATTAAACAACATGGCTTGTTTCTTTGATTTAAATAAAACTAAAAAAAAAAAAAAATAATTTCTCTACTATCCTGCCAAAATATAAATTATTTTTCAAATATAAAAAGAATATGAAAAAAATTATAGGGTACCCTAATTATCAAAAATTGAATGTTGTGAATGTTTTTGGACTTTCGATTTCGAAAATACTATGACATATAGACCAAGGGCCTGATAACCTATTTAAGTGCTAAAAATTGAAAGATGAGCGCCTAAGCAAAACATGCTCGATAACCTTAATTAGCATTCACTTGATAGACTCAATTAAGTGAAAGTCCATTTAATTGAAAAAATAAGATAGGGCTTGCTTATTTCATTATATAATAAAATATATATATGGCAAATAAAAATGCCGACTATACTGCTAAAATTTACCTATAATGATCATTTTTATAGCTTTTAAGATATCAATAAAATTTCTCTATTAGTTTACAATTATCACGAAACGACTTTTTATTTTTATTTTCAGCACTTCAACTTCAGTACTAAAATTTTAAGCACTTTAATAAATTTGTTCTTGAACTTTACACCATCTCATGCTTCTTCTGTCATTTGTACCCGAGGTGGCCGGTATCGACCTTCTGGCAACGTCACCGTAATGACATTGTGTGTGTAGGCTTCTTCCTTAACTGAAGATTAATCTGAACTACCTGAACTTCTCTCCATGAAGAAACCATGCTCTTTAGGCTGTGGCAAGGTTGCTCCTTTATTTGCCAACAGGAAAACAACATTGGACGTTGTGGGCCTATCTTCAGAAAACTTTTGGACATATAACAAGCCCACCTGAACGCATCTCTCTGCTTGAGACTCAAGAGCAGAGTCGCATAAAGATACATCAATGAGTTCCATGGCCCTCCCTTCACTCCATAGCAACCAAGCCTGAAAAAATTCAACCATTCATGATTATCAGTATCTGTGCATCAAAAAGAAAACTCGTCTACCAGAAGAAAGAACAAATGGGATGCGGTTTTAGGAGAAACAGAATATTTGATCTTGTTTAGCAAATAAGAAAACGGCAAATCTAAATAATCCTCTACCAATTACGTGCCCAAGAAGGTTGTGATGATGATCAAGATGCTGGAATCCTCTATTCATTTTGCTGCTTACTATCTCTAACAAGAGTACACCAAAACTAAAAATGTTGAACTTCACAGGGAATTTTCCATCAAAGGCATACTCTGGGAACATGTAATCATTGCATCAAGCAACTCAAGCTTCAATTCCTCCATATACCAATGGATAGTGCACTATTTGAATGAGTTAAGATGAGAAACTTACTATGTACCAACTATTCTTCTCACTTGTGCCTCTGTGTCATCTCCTTGAAAGTTCCTTGCTAGGCTGAAATTCTAAATCTTTGGATTCATGTCAGCATCTAACAAAATGTTACTTGCTTTAAGGTCTCTGTAGATAACTTGTAGTTTTGAATCTTGGTGGAGATAAAGAAGTCCTTGGGCGATCCCTAAAACAATGTCAAATCGCCTTTTTCATGCCAAAGAGGAACTTCTATCATGGTCTACACACACTCAACCCCATCAAAAACTAATTAAGTTGTTAGCATTTAGCTGTATTTCCTGGCAAAGGAATCAACGGACAGAACAAAAGCATAAGGAATTGAGTGAAAAGGAATTGAGAAAGATCGAGGAATTGAGAAAGATCGAGCGGTTCTGACCAAAAATGAAATAATCCAAGCTTTCATTTGGCATATGTTCATAAATTAACATTCTTTCTTCACCCTCAATGCAGCAGCCAACAAGTCCAACAAGATTCCGGTGCTGAAGTCTGGCGATTAGAAGGACTTCATTCATAAACTCATCTGGACCTTGCCCGGAATATTTTGACAGCCTCTTCACTGCTACTTCTCGTCGTGAGGAAAGTCTTCCCTGCATGTATATTACTCATCGTGGGTCTCTATTGTTATTTGAATTTATTGATTTATAACTAATTATCTTGTAGACCGAACCAAAGCCGCCCGCCCCAAGCTTGTTTGTTCGAGAGAAATGGTTGGTGGCAATAGCAACAGTAGCGAAATCATATAATGGCAAGTCAATGTCATCTGTGTACCGACTAAAAAAGAAAAGGGTCATCTGTGCCACTTGCCAAGCCTACAAGGCATGTAAACTAGTTTCTAACCATACCATAATGTCAACAAGAAAAGATCAATCCGGAATTTGATTACATGATGTAAAAGAAAGGCATTTAGCTTACCTCGTCTTTTCATTCTTCTCTTCCAGATTATGCCCAGCACCATGCCCACTAAAAGCAATCCTGAAATGGCTGAAGCCACTATGATAGTCACCAATTTCTTGGACGGACTGCGGATTGAATCTAGCATATTGGAAAAAGCGAAGTAACTTATTTCAGAGAATTCATCTGTAAGCTGAAGAATCTTTCTCCCATAGAGGACCTTGAACATGAGAAATAATAGCAAGGAACAAAACGGTAGTTCAGTCTGGCATTAATAGAGGACACATCGATGAAATGAAAGATTAGAACAAAGAAGAAAAAATAAATTGCTGAACCAATTAGCCAATGCAGACACAATATCTGTATCTACCTAATTCAGAAGCAGGGAGCCTAGGAAGAGATATTGCCCACTGACACCCATGTCAATTTCCTTAATATCAATGAGATCACCAAACCACATCAAGCAGCCCGCTCCTCTAATATTGGAATTAGCATAAGCCGGGCAAAAAGAATTCTTTAGGCACTCAATCTTGCACTCCTCAAGGCTTAAGTTCTTGAATAGCTGGAAATCTACCAGGTCAGGTAATTTCACCTGCGAAAGCTTCATAAGATCCCCACGAGAACAATTCAATGGAATTCTCCTTCAGCACCCATACGTTGAATGAAGCATGTCCCCCTCTTCTTGTGACTTGGGCGTAAAACCCTGCAAGCAGAGGCATCTTGGGCTTTGGTTAACTCTGCACACGCCATTTGCGCCACACTGTCCATAGGTGTCACACGGGTCATGAGGGAGCGAGTACATCAGATACCACTCCGTGCTTCCACTCTTCAATAGATGACACTGCGTAAAACCATCCGGGCTTAATATGACTTTGGCAGTGATATCATCCTCTAAGGTTTCAAACGCAAAATAGGCATCCGTTGTGTTGTAAACAAAGATGGGGTTAATAATGGTATTCCCCTCCATGAAAAGACCGCCAAATTCAACTCCATCCCATGGCCAGTTCGATATACTTTGACAGAATCCTTTCTGACTATTTCAAGTTGGGGTAACCTGTCAATTTTGTATCTGTATGTATAGTCTCCAGGGGAAGGATCGTCCGTGCTTCTCCAGGAAGTCAGATGATGTTCCAAACCAGTTCTAACGTTCCATCCTGCGGTCATACCGACCAAAAGAGTGTTTGATGGGTGGTCAAAGCTCTGCCACGAATAATCAACAGAGCCTAAATTATTGCTTTCCCTAAGAATGAGGTTACCGGAATCGAGGAGCTGTGCAACTGGGTTACCGAGAACCTTGGTTGAATTCGTTGACCAAATGACACTCTTTGATTGGTTGAGAAGAACAAGTTCACCTGCATTGCTCATTTCGAGAGTGCCACTTGAATCAGTGAGTGGATTGTTCCTGTTAGCAACCCAAACGACCGTTTCAGGACTCACCACAAACCATATCCCTGGGAAGCAATTCAATGAGCTTCCAGCAGAGAGGAAACCGAGCTCAAATTTTCGGCCCTGGGAAACTAATGTCTCTCCCTCTTTAATAGGGATAAGTACACTAATGATGCCAAAAGTTGTGTACAGCGCTCACTTTGGTGCCAAAAATTTCCGCCGGATCACTTAAAGTGCCAAAAATTTTGAAAAACGATCATTTAAGTGCCAACACCGACGAACTTGGCCGGAAATCCGACGTGGCCTTTTTTTATTAATTTTTTAAGCCAACGTGGCTCGTCGGAAAGTTGAGTCAGCATCCAACACACCAAAACGACGCCGTTTGACACTTTTCCCCCAATTTCGAAACCCTAATCCCCAAATTGAGCAAAACAACGCCGTTTGTCTTTGTCTTCTTCTTCCTTGAAGACCCACACAAGCAACGGCAGCAGCACAGCAACAGCAGCAGCACCGGCAACACACTAGCAGCGACACCAGCAACGCACCAGCAGCAGTAGCACACCAGAGACAGCAGCGCACCAACGGCACTTCCAACCCATCTTCTTCTTCCTCCTCCTCCGCCCTCGCCTCCGATTTTCCTGTAATTTCTTGCTCGAGCAACAATCTCAATTTCTCTTCGCTCACCTGGTCAAGCAATTACACTGGTGACTGAGCGACGGTGGCCGAGCGACGGTGGCCGAGCGACGGCGGACAAACGACGGCGGGCGAGACGGCGGACGAACGATGGCGGATGAACGACGAAACCCTAATTTCAATCCCCATTGAGCTAAACGGCGTCGTTTCTGCAAAGCCATCCGCGTAGGACGGCAAAACGATGTTGTTTTCTTAAGGAGGACCGAAAACGACGTCGTTTAGAAGCCCCATCGATTTTTTTTTTAAAAAAAAAAAAGCCACGTAATCATTTTGGCCGGAAATTCTCGCCGGTGGCACCAAAGTGAGCGTTTTTTCTCCAATTTGGCACTTAAGTGATCCGGCGGAAACTTTTGGCACCAAAGTGAGCGTCGTACACAACTTTTGGCACCATTAGTGTACTTATCCCCTCTTTAATAGAACTGAACTCAGGGAATCACCTGCGCTTGATAGATGCAACAATGACAGAATGATGACAGAAGTACAAAAGGAGCTGAAGATAGGAGGATCTGCCGTTGCAAACCCTTCTGTTTGATCTACGAGATAAAGCAAATAACTGGATAAAGATTCCAACATTTCAGAATAGCATATCAGGATAAGATACAGAAGACAGATACCTTTGTTTGGGGCAGAGCAAGTTCTAGGACTTACTGGTTAGATTGAGTTGGGCCACGCAAGAAGACCAGCCTCTCAAATATTCGTGGATCAGTCTCCAATGTTCCTGTAATTGTCAAGGATCAAATTTAGATGATTCGAATCGGTGAAAAGGTGAGTTTTATTAGCATGCCACTTCACGTTTTCTGTTTTGCAGCCATTGTCACCATCCTCGTTGCACCAGTCCAAGCTCGCGTACGACCAAATGAAGTGGAAAGTTGTTACACAGTCCCAGCAGGTGGAGATACGCCTCGGGTAGCCTCCATGCCGTGAAGGTTCCTAGTCTCACGCCCTTTACGACTTTGACTCGATCCGTTTGGTCTTCTTCTCTGCGTGGCATGTTAATTGACCAAATTTTTCGCCCTGACATCTCTTCAAATTTCTCTAAATGTGTTGGTTTTGAGAAGTATTCAATAGAATCCTATTCAGATAATGCTGATACAAATGGATTCGATGTGTTGTATATTTGGGGGTATAATTCATAAAGTTGCTTAGCACCAGTGACAGGAAATAATCGTCTTGAGGAGACTTCATCTCCAATTATTATTTCTTTTTTTATCACTTCTCAAATTCATAAATTTTTTTGTTACAACAAACGGAGTTACATATTTCCCCCCAATTCATTATTTCTTCTTCTTCTCTATATCTTCCAACAATTGATTCTTACTACCTATATTTCTCCTTCTCCAAGTTCTCCATGTTCCACTTTATTCACTTGGTTTATGGCAGCAACTTTGCATTATTTGGACATTAAAAAGTAAAGACCCATACTCATGGACCACTTTTCACTTTGGCCGTGTTCACGTGTCATTCTTTCCAGCTAAATCATAAGTTAATCCAATGTCAGATGGAAGTCAACACTTTGTTATGAACATGACACCTTTGTCTATATAGAAAACATCATTCCTAGTCAAGGATGACTCGGGGTCAGCCATGAACGACATGAGAAGTTACCATTGGCGTATAATTTGGGAGAACTTTCTAGGGGATCGTTTTTACCCTCCAAACGGGTTTGACGGTTTGGCAAAAAGCATTAACAGCAGCAGCTGCCATTCTTGGGTGCCGCGACACAGCATATAATGGGGTAAGAAGGGGATAAACACGGAAAATGATTTACAAGGTTATATTTTTTATTATGTTTTAATCATATGCTTTAACCATTCATCTGAAATATGATAGTTAGTGAAAGACCATAGACCCACTTCTATAGTTCCATCCACTATGAATTCCACAGAACAATGCTTGAGTTGGCCTGGAGCTATCAGGGTAGAAGCAAAGGCCTTTCTTTCACCTTTAGATCTACAATCATTGTCCAAAACGGGAAACAAATTTTGTGGGATGCCCACTTTAAAAATTTTCATATGATTACTTGAACTATTCTTGTTATTTTAATCTTGTACTTCGATTGCATATTAGCAGTGTTTTAGGAAAAGGTCCATGCAAACAATCTTGGAACATTTTTGTTGACGTTTCAATTTGACCTCGTACATGCATGCATATAGCAGACGTGTATGGACCGAAAATGCTAAAAAAGACATGCGCATGCAATGCCTATGTGGCGTCAATTAATATCTTCTTCATGTTACTTCTTTTTTTTAAATTACCATATTGGGGTGAAATTACTTTGTTTTGCTCCATCCGTTGGTTACTGCAATTCGGGTATATTATTTTTTACAATGAGATTTTGAAATATAGTCACTTGGAATAAACTATCGCGGATCTAAGGTGTCCAATCCTAGTCACAAGGTCCGAAAGACATTTTGGACTGGTTTGAGTAAGAGCATTAGGTGAAATAGCCTAACACAGGCCGATCAAGCCCTAGTCCAAACCTAGCCCAGTCTGACCTGAAGATTTGCATATAAAAGTTTTATGATGGATAGGCTGGGCAAAAATTCAAGACAAACCTTAATACCCATCCCAGCTTAGGGCCAACAATGATAACCTCTAACTTGAAAATGAAATTAACGTTGTTTGAAAGGCTTATCGATTTATATATAATTGACGATCATCAAGAAAATAATTTTATGTAAAGTAAATTTATTTGACTTTTCTTAGCTTCCACTTTTAAGTGGCTCTTCCCGTGTTTGATATGGAAATCATGCTTTTAAGAGAAATTATGACACTTATTCACCAGTTCGAGTAACTTCACCGGCAAAAATTTCGTAAAAACTCTATTATATTAAGAAAGTCCAGCTCTTCTTGTGGCTTAGCCATAAAACCCTGCAAGCAGAGGCCCACACCGCAAGGACCTTGCTAAACCAAATATGTATACAAACTCTCACGGAAAACCTAGTAATCTACCGCAATATCGAAGTATCAACCCTTATGGCATAAAATGTCTACCGGCCCTCCGGCATAGTTAGAGTGACTACATTTTGTGTATGTGAGCCTCTATTTGATGAAGACCCATCAGAATACTTTAAGTTTCTTTCCGTGAAGAAACCGGGCTCTTTAGGATCAGGCAAGACCGAAGCACAATTACGTATCATACATATTGCAGACGACATAGTCGGCCTATCTTCAGGGAACTTTTGGACACACAACAAACCCACTTGAATGCATCTTTCCACTTGGATTCTGTCAACTGAGCTGTGCAAGCATTCCTGCATCATCTCCAAGGCCCTACCTTGACTCCAAAGCAACCATGCCTAAAGAAAAATTGGGAACTCGTGTGCTTGGTCATTGAGAATTCACCATGAATGACCGTGTAAAAGATCAGAGAGAGATGGAATGCAAAGCGTTAGCAGTGCCCATTTACTTACATGTCCGAGAAGTTTGTGGTGATGGCTTGGATGGGAAAATCCTCTATTCCTTTTGCCACTTATTATTTCCAACATGAGCACTCCAAAGCTATATATGTCCGACTTCAAAGAGAATTTCCCATCTATAGCATACTCAGGGGCCATGTAACCACTGCATTTTGCATAAACAAGAATTTTAGGTTGTGGTCCCCTCGTAATAATGAGTGCTTCATGTCAAGAACCAAAATAAAAGACTTACTAAGTTCCATAACTCTTTTTGTTCTCGCTTCTGTTTCATTAGCTCCAAAGATTCTTGCCAGGCCAAAGTCGGATATTTTAGGGTTGAGGTCGCCATCTAGTAATATGTTGCTTACTTTAAGATCTCGGTGGATTACTTGAAGTTTGGAATCACGATGGAGATAGAGAAGTCCTCTTGCAATACCGACAACAATGTCAAACCGTCTTTGCCATCTCAACAACAGGCTCTTTTCTTGATCTGTATACAATTCAAAACTCGCATGATAAACCACCACAAATAACTGGTGAAAAGTGCTAAATTAGATCAATATCACTATAAAAGAGTTTCATTCGATCGATGGGGAATTAAAAAGCGAAATTGTCTGACCAAATATGAATTAATCCAAGCTCTTGTTGTCCATGTACTCGTAAAGCAAGATTCTCTCCTCTCCCTCGATGCAACAACCTAGAAGTCCAACAAGATTCCGGTGTTGGAGTCGCGCAATCAAGAGTACTTCATTTTTTAACTCTTCAAGACCTTGCCGCGAACTCTTTGATAGCCTCTTGACTGCTACTAACTGTCCTTTCTGAAGATTTCCCTACAAAAGGCAGCATCTTTGTTTTATGCATCACCCATTCCCATTCTATTAGGATCAAATTAGTATTAGTTAGTGCTCCCAGCTCAATGAGATGTGGAATGATATACATAAAACTTTGTACCTTATAAACAGCACCGAAGCCACCAGCCCCAATCATATTGTCATTAGAGAAATTGTTTGTGGCGCTTTCAATGGTGGCCAAATCATATAATGGTAAATCAATGTCTTCATTTGTGATTCCAAGACCTAGTAAAATAGTATGCATTCATTTGCATTAGCATAGGACTACGATAACTACATAGAGCGCCTATCAAACCAATTGAAGCAATGCTACTTTGAGTTCATGGCGAAATCTTCCCTGATCGAAGACCAGGCTTACCTCCATTCCCGATTCTCCTTTTCCTATGCTTTACACCCCACAATGCAGTTCCAGCCGAAAGCAATCCACCGATGATTGAGCTCAATATGACAGCTACTAATATTATTTTCCTCCTGGTGCGGCCACGAATGGCATCTAAAGTAAAAAAAAAAAAAAAGAATTAGGAAGATTAGCTATTTCCGAACTTCTCATGCCCAAAGAACAAAGTATTTCAATAATTTAGCAGGAAAAAAAGAGTCAACTAGCATAAGTATGAATACCTAGTTCAGAAGCTGATAGGCGTACATATAGAGTTTGCACGTAGTACCCTTTTTCGAGCACTTTCATGTCGATCAAGTCCCCAAACCACATCAGACAGCCACTGCCTCCTCCTCTGATGTCTGAATTAGAATAAGCCGTGCACAAACAGTTCTTCAAGCACTCGTCCTTGCATTTCTTGAGGTTCATACTCTTGTTCAGCGTTACCTCCAACACGTCGGGCAGTTTAACTTTTTTAATTTTCCAGAACCCCTCTCCTTTTGAGCAATTTGTTGGTACTGGCCTCTTGCATCCACTGGAATAATCACGGACTGCCCATTCATCAGGAGACTTAGGCATGAACCCTTTCACACATTCACACGAGCTACCGCTGCAGATGGCATTAGCACCGCACCTGCCGTAAGAATCACAGAGATCACCAGGGAGCTCGAGCATCGCATTCCACGTGGCTCTTCTTGATCTATTCACCACAAAAACCTGCAGCACTCCCAAATAGTTTAATTTCATTCTCGAGAAAAGTTGACTGTTTTGAACCTCAAACATGAAGGAGATCTCAGTTTCATTGTCCACAAATATGGGCACTTTAGCTGGATTTGGGATAGAGGGAACGCCGACAAATTGGACTCCGTTCCATTGCCCTGTTCGAAATGTTTTTCTATTCACGTCCACTTGGACTATTTCATACTGAGGTAGACCCTGACTATATCTTAACCTATGGACATAATCTCCCGGAGAAGGGTCGTCCATGCTTTTCCATGCAGTGAGATGCCGTTCGAAACCCGTTTCCAGGTTCAACACCAGCTTCATGCCCGCTAAAAGTGTGTCAGATGGGTAATCGAAGCTTTGCCATGAATAAGCTTCATCAAAACTCGAAATAGAATTATCCCGAAGAACAAGATTTCCTGAATCCAGGAGCTGCGCAATTGGATTCCGAAGGACCCTAGACGAATTCGAAGACCAAACCACACTATTTGAGTGGTTGAGAACAACGAGATTGCCCACATTGCTAAATGTGAGAACACCGTCATGATTGGCTAATGGGTTGTTTCTGTTAGCAACCCACACAACCGTTTCAGGACTAAACATGTACCATATTCCCAAATAGCTCATACTCGAGTTGCCAGGAGTAAAGAATCCTAGTTCGAAGGTTAGGTCCGAAGAAACCAATGTTTCTCCATGACTAATGGTTACTGCCCAAAGTATCGGCTGCGAGTGACATACTGATCAAGGGGATGATGATGAAAATGGAGAATGCAATCTTTGCCATTGTTGCAAATGCCCTCTTCTAAGTTCTTACTCCAGTTTTATATGCAGATCGTTCCAAATTAATTCAGAACGCCAACACAATTCGAGCGGGTCCTCGAGGCCTACACCTTTTTGTGGGTTTCCGCTTTAAGACCTATTGGTTCCTTGCACTAGTCTGCGCGCATATTCCCTTGGTTCTCTGTTCTTAACTCTGACTACTTGTATTTTTCACTCTCCAAGTTCTCCCATGTTCCACGTAACCACTTTTTTATAGCGGCTTTTTAAGATTCCAGACGGATATTCAAAGCCGTAACTCATACTCACGCACCAGTTTTCACTTCGGCCATGTTCATACGTCGTACTTTTCCAGCTATATCATTCAACATCAGATGAAACTCAGACATTTTGACGAGAAAAATCATTAATTCCTGGTCAATGATAATCTCAGGGTCGACCATCCCGTTTGGACTTCATGCAATGACACGCCAAGTTTACACTTGAGCGGCGTTTGGGTTAAACTTTCCTCGCGGGTCATTTTAACCTTCAAGTGGGTTGGATCTTCATATGGCAACGAGAATCAAATGGCAGCAGCCAGTATGTGCGGAGGCTGTGACGTGAAAAATGACTTACGAAGATTGAGATAGGAGATTATATATTAGGCTTCTCGCGCATATCACTCGTCCAATGACAAGTATACAAAGTGCTAACAAAAAAAAAAAAAAGGAAAATCATTTTAAGGTTTCATTTGTCTCACAAAAAATATTTTTCCATCGAGACTATGCAGCAGACATCCGCCTTCACTTAGGGATATCATCAAGAAAGAGCCTAAGTCCACTCCTGTTAACATATCTAGTTATTCATACACTCATTCAATAACTTAAGTTAATGAATTATGAGTCAACAAAAATATAATAATTACTCTATACCACACCAATTCTTCAATATAAGATTTCTCTAACATAACTCACATATATATCCTAACAATCTCCCCATCACGTGTGAGCTCAACCCTTAATCCAAGTATCCTTCACATCAAGATATCTCAACTTAAATAGATTGGGGTTCCCTCAATCTACCATTGGCTTCGGTACTATTTATTGGGAGAGCACGGCAAAACTCTAATACCATTCGCTTGGGAACATCGCCAAGAAGAAATCCAAGTCTGAACATGTTAATATATTTAATTGGACACATCATCCCTTAAAAGCTTAAACTAATGAATTATAAACTAACTATGACATATTAACTACTCTACATTACACCAATCTCCCATATAAGATTTCTTTAACACAATTCACATATGCACCTAACATTTCCGGGACAACATTTTTCTCATTTTTGGGCGTTTGATTCGCTTAAGAAAATGAGTCAAAGGAAAACTTATTCCTAAATTCAAGAAAATAATTTCTTTTTTAAAATATTGAAAATTATTTTCCAAAATATGATTGGGTATTTGTGCTTAGATCCAAAACTCTATACTTTGGCATGGAAACTCCAATGCTGATTCTTGGATTACCGGCATCCAAGGTCAGGTCTCCAATGCCCAAGCTCGGGACCTTCATGCTCATGCCCAAATCCCCTATGCTTGTTCATCCATCAAGGTTCAGCCAGAGATCCTGGCACCAACGTCTGGATCCGTCGAGGCTAGGCTTGAAACTCAAATGCCTAGGCCCAATGCCCGACACCTCGGCCCAAGTCCACAGTGGCCAAGCACAAGATACCGATACCAAAGGTAGAATCCCCAACACCCAAGCTTGGGGCCACAAAGGCTATCCTAGGGACCATCAAGGCCAAATTTGGGATCACGATGCCCGTGCTCAGGTTTATCAAGGCCGCGCCTGAGACCCAAATGCTTGCATCAAGGTCCATTAAGGCCAAACATGGGACTCTAGTGCCCGTATTTTGTTCATCAACTACCCAGCACAAGTTGTTAGTATTGAAATAGTATATGGTTATTTAGGAAAATTAAATACGATTTTCATACTAAACAATGGAGAATATTTTTCCATTCATTTTTCAAGATTCACCCACCACAAAATATTATCATTTTCTAGAAAAATGACTTCATGAAATATATTTTTCAAAAATGTCATATTTTTCGCAAAATAAACAAAACCTAATATGGTAAATTTTTTATATTTGATATGCGAGAAAACTTTGATATTCATTTCAAAGGATCTATCATCTGATAATTATAGTTTCAGACATTAATATAGGGAATTATAATAAAGACTGACTAACCATCCAAATCAATAATCATGAATGCGGATCGTGGAACATACAATAAATCGACTACATGAATTGTGCATTTAAAATTAATACACATTTTTTGTCCTTTTAATCGAGTACTTTGGCTAAATGTTAGACCATGGTTAAGAAAAAGGTCGATGAGAACAATGTTGGAACATCTTTGTTGGATTTTCAATTTGACCTTGTACACGCATTCATGTAGAACATGAGTATGGACTAAAAACGCTAAATAAAACATGCGCACGTAATGCCTACATGGCATTAGTTAACACCCTATTCGTGTTGTGTCGGGGCTTTTTTGTGGAAGTTACTTTTTTTTGCTTCATGCGTTGGTTATTACATTTTCGATATATTATTTTATTAAGCTAAGGAAATTTTGGAAGGTGGCAGCTTGAAATAACGGATTTGACAGCCTGGACTTAACCTTAAGGTCCCAATGAGTTTGTGCAGGTTTGAGTGAGAGCATTTGGTGAAAAAGTCTAGCTCAGCCTAGTTGAGCCCGAGTTAAAACCCTGTCTAATCCAACTCGAAGATTTGAATGAAAAAAATATTATGATGAAAGGGTTTTGGCAACAACTTAATATCAATCTAGGGCCCCGCCCAGCTTGCACCCACTTAATCACCACCTGTAATTAGATTAATATTATATTATCAACAATCATTAGGAAAATAAGTTTACGATCAGACTTTGATTGTCATATGATTTGACTATTGGTACTGTATAGATGATGAAAAAAAAGTGAGAGGTGCAATCAAATATGATATTACATGATATGTTTCAAAAACATAAACGCTTGTATATATATTTTTCTGGTATCAATAGATCAAACATGATTTGAAAATCATTCTCAAAAATAAAATCTTTATTTTCTCTAAGATCATTGCGAAAAAGCATATATTGTAATTCTACAAGACATGCAAATAAAATCATTAATTTTTTTTTCTCTTTTTTTAAATGAATACACGGATAGCTGAAATTAAGAAACACATTCATATAGGTGATTATCTAATATAAAAGTGACTTATGCCTTGATTTCAAATTCACTTCTGTAAAGAGATTACTATGAAAAACTATTTTTCGTCACTTATGATTCACATACATAATCAAAACTATGGATTAGCCAAAGCACTGCGAAGGTAGGTCGAATAAAATAAAAGGGATGCCCACGACTCTGTCACAGGAGCGCACAAACTTTCTTGAAGCAACTGCGAAAAAGGCATGCGAGAAGCTGATATGAATGTACTTTAGCTGTAGGAAACTGCAGAGAAATTTCTTCTGTCAGCGAACTTCTAATTCAAAAGATCCAAGAGAAAATGTTCTCTCGCGTTGCTCTCAGCATCACGCGCCTCTTATTCAAAAGAAAACAGAAGCACAAAACCCAAAAGGAGAAGAAAAGATCCAACACAGCTTTCTCGTCCATCCACTTATATTATATTTCCTCAATATATATATATATATATATGTATATATATGTGTGTGAAAAAGCTTGCTTGTTGCTAGGAATATAGAATAGAGAAAAAGAGTCGCCAATTGCCCAAATACAAGTATTTCGATTAACTAGAAGGAAGGAAAATAGTTAATAAGCATAAGTATGCACACCTAGTTCAGAAGCTGATATGCATATGTATAGAATTTGCTGGTAGTTCTGTTCTTCGAACATTCTCATGTCAATCAAGTCCCCAAACCACATGAGACAGCCTTGCCTCCTCCTCTGATATGTGAACTAGCATAAGCGGTGCACGAACAGTTCTTCAAGCACTCCTCCTTGCATTCCTTAAGGCTCATACTCCTGTTCAGTGTAACCTCAAATGGGTCCGGCAGTTTCACATTTCTAATCTCCAAGAATCCTTCTCCTTTTGAAGAATCCGTGGGTATCGTCCTCTTGCATCTGCAGGAAAAATTTCAGAGCGTCCATTCATCAGGTGACCTAGGCGTGAACCCTTTCACACATTCGCACAACCTAAGGTTGCAGAAGGCATTAGCTCAGCAGCTGCCATAAAAATAGCACGGATCAGTAGGGAACTTGTGCTAGACATTCCACATGGCGCTTCTCAATCTATTCATCACAAAGCATTAATGTCATTCTCAACAAAAATTGATTATTCTTAAGTTCAAAAAAGAAGGAGATCTCAGTTTCATTGTACACGAACATGAGCACATGAATTGGATTCGTGCGAAGGAAATTCAAAGAATTGAACTCCATTCCATTCCCCAGTTCAAAATATTTTGCTACGCACTTCCACTTGGACTAGTTTATACTGAGGTAGACCTTGACTGTAATTTAACCCAAAGACATAATCTCCAGGAGAAGGGTCATCCATGCTTTTCCATGCAGTTAGATGCTGCTTGAGACTCCTTCATACTAGCTAAAAGCGTGTCAGATGGGTAATCAAAGCTTTGCCACGAATAGGCTTCATCAGAATTGGAGCTAGAATTATCCCAAAATACAAGATTTCCTGAATTCAAGGCGACTGGATTCCAGAGGACTATAGACGACTTTGAAGACCACACATCATCATTCGACTGGTTGAAAACGACTAGATTGCACACATTGCTAAATGTGAGAACTCTGTCACGATTGGCTAGCAAGTTGTTTCTATTAGGAACCCACACAATCGTGTAAGGACTGAACTTGCACCATATACCCAAATAGCTCATACAAAAGTTCCCTGGAGCAAAGAATCCTAGTTCAAAAGTTACGTCCAAAGAAACCAATGTTTCTCCATAACCGATGGACCGATTCATGCCCAAATTACCGGCTGTGACAAACTGATCAAGGGGATGAGGATGGAGAACGTGATCTTTGCCATTGTTTGCAATTGTCCTCTTCTAAGTTCCAAGTCCATCTTAATTTCTAAATATTCTAAACTTACCCACGACGTGAACCCAAGTCAAAAGAGTCCTCAAAGTGACACTTTCTATTGCTTTCAGCTGTAAGATTTCACCAGTTCCTTGTAACGGTGTGCTTGTGTATTTCATTGGTTCTCTGTTCTTAACTCAGACTACTTATATTTCTCCTTCTTCAGTTCACCATGTTCTACTTTATGTACTTTGTTTATATCAGCAACTTTGCATTCCATTGGGACATTAAAAGGCAGGAACCCATACTCTCCGACCACTTTTCACTTCGGCCATGTTCACACGTCGTGCTTTTCCAGCTAAATCATAAGACTATCCAACATCAGATGATACTCATACACTTTGTCATGAACATAACATGTTTGTCTCTATAAAAAAACATCATTCCTGGCCAAGGATGACTCAGGGTCAGCCGTGAACGACATAAGAAGATAACATTAGCGTAACGTTTGGGTAAACTTTCTTTCTCGGGTCGTTTTAAGCCTTCAAATGGGTTTGATGGTATGGGCAAAAGAATAAAAAAGCAGCAGCCGCCATTCTTGGAGGCTGTAACACAGTATATAAAGTGATAAGACGGAAAAAAATGGAAAATGATTTACAAGATTATATTTTTGAAGTTTTAACCCTTCATCCGATATATTATGGCTTAGAAAAGTGACTACACATCTGTTAAAGACGATAAACCCACCTTTATGCTACAGTTCCATCAACTGCGAATCCCACACGACAATGCTTTAGCAGGCCTAGAGCAATCGGGTTCAAGCAAGGGCCTTTTCTTTCACCTTTGGATGTTCAATCTATCTTCAAAACGGGGGACAAATTTGGTGGGATGCCCACTTTAGGGTGCTCATATGATTTACTTGAACAATTCATGTTCTTTTAATTTTGTACTTTGACTACATATTAGTTATGTTTAAGGAAAAGGTCCACGCAAACAATCTTGGAACATTTTTGTTGTCTTTCCAATGTGATCTTGTACATGCATGGATAGAGCACATGAGTATGGACCAGAAAAGCCAAAAAAGACTTGCGCACATAATGCCAGCGTGTCATCAATTAATACCTTCTTCGTGTTACTTCTTTTATCACCTTTTGGAGTTTTTTTTTTTTTTTTTTTTTTTTGGAGTTGAAATGAATGTGTTTTATTCCGTCCGCTGGTTATTACAATTCGGGTATATTATTTTTTTATAATGAAATTTTGGAAGGTAATAACTTGAAATAAACTATCATGAAACTGAGGATATAGCCCTAGCTACAAGGTCCGGAAGACTTTTAGGTCAAATTTGAGTAAGAGTTTAGGGTGAAGAAGCCTGAGACGGCCCGATCAAGCCCTAGAAAAAGCCTAGCCCAATCCAACCAAAAATTTGCAACAAAAAATTTTATGATGACTTGGCAAAAATTTATGATCAACCCTAATACCCATCCCAACTTGAACCCGCTCAATGATTTTGTCTAACTTGAAAATGAAATAAGTATGTGTTTCGTTGGTTTATCAATATATATAATTGACAATCATTAGGAAAATAATTTTATTTAAAGTTACATTTATTTGACTTTTCTTGGCTTCCACTTTTAAGTGGCTCTTCCCGTGCTTGATACGGGAATCGAACTTCTTAAGAGATATTATGAGACCTATATACTAGTTCAAGTAACTTCGCCAGCGAAATATCATTAAAACTCTATTAAATTATGCAAGTCCCACTCTTTTTGCAGCTTAGCAATAAAACCCTACAAGTAAAGGCATACACCGTAATGGCTTAGCTAAACCAAAATATCTATACAAAATCTCACGAAAACCTAGTAATCTACCGCCATACCAAAGTATCGACTCTTTGGGTAAAGAATGCCTACTGACCCTCCAACATAGTTAGGGTGACTACATTTTGCATATGCAAGTCTCCTTTTGATGAAGGCCCATCAGAATACTTTTGAGTTTCTTTTCATGAAGAAACCAGGCTCTTTAGGTTCAGGTAGGACCAAACCACAATTGAGTATCATACAAATTGCATATGACATAGTTGGCCTATCTTTTGGAAACTTTTGTACACACAACAAATTCACTTGAATGCCCGTTTCCACCTAGTTCTGTCAAATGGGCTGTGCAAGCATTCCTCCATCATCTCCAAGGCCCTACCTTCGCTCCAAAGCAACCCCACCTAAAAAAAAAAAAATTGGGAAATTGTCCTTGGTCATTGAGAATCATCTTGAAAGACTCTGTAAAAGGTCAGAGAGAGAGAGAGATGATTTGCCGGTGTTAGTAGTGCCTATTTACTTACATATCCAAGAAAGTTGTGGTGATGGCTCAGATGGGAAAATCCTCTATCCCTTTTGCTGCTAACTATTTCCAATCGGTGCACTCCAAAGTTATATGTGTTCGACTTCAAAGAGAATTTTCCATCCATAGCATAGTCAAGGGTCATGTAGCTGCTACATTTCACAAAATCAAGGTTTTTAGGGTATGGTCCTTTGTAATAATGAGTGCTTCATGTCAAGAACCAAAAGAACAGACTTACTGAGTTCCAATGACTCTTTTTGTTTCTACTTCTTTTTGTTGGCTCTAAAGATTCTTGCCTTGCCAAAGTCATATATTTTAGGAATTAAGTCGCTATCTAGTAATATGTTGCTTGCTTTAAGATCTCAATGAATTACTTGAAGTTTGCAGTCATGGTGGAGATAGAGAAGTCCTCTCGCAATACCGACAACAATGTCTAACCGTCTTTTCCATGTCAACAACAAGCTCTTTTCTAGATTTATTTACAATTCAAAACTCTCAAGGTAAACCTCAATAAATAACTGATGAAAAGTGCTAACTTAGATCAGTATTACTATGAAAGAGTATCACTTAATTGGTAGGGAATTAAAAAGCGAAATTGTCTAACTGAATATGAAGTAATTTAAGCTTTTGCTGTCCATGTGCTCGTAAAGCAAGATTCTCTCGATTCCCTCAATGCAACAGTCTAGAAGCCCAACGAGATTTCAGTGTTGAAGTTGCGTGATCAAGAATACTTCATTCTTGAACTCTTCAAGACCTTGCTCAGAACTCTTCGATAGCCTCTTAGCTGCTACTAACCGTCCTATCTGAAGATTTCCCTACAAAATAGCGACATCTTTGTTATATGCATCATTAGTTTGGCGGAAAATGATATATACAAAACTTAGTACCTCATAAACAAGACTGAAGCAGCCAGCCCCAATCATATTGTCATCAAAGAAATTGCCCGTAGCACTTTCAATGGCAGCCAGATCAGCCTCCTGGTGCGGTCCCGAATGGCATCCGGAGTAAAGAAAAAGATTCTGGAAGGTTAATTGTTCGAAACTTCTCTTGCCCAAAGAACAAGCATTTTAATAATTTTAGGAAAAAAAAAAAAAAACAAAGTCAATTAGCATAAGTATGAATACCTAGTTTAAATGCTGACAGGCGTACATATATCGTTTGCACGTGGTTCCATTCTTGGAGCGTTCGCGTCAATCAAGTCCCCGAACCACATGAGGCAGCCACTGCCTCCTCTGATATCTGAATTAGCGTAAACCGTGCATGACCAATTCTCCAAGCACTCGTTCTTGCATTCCTTGAGGCTCGTACTCCTCTCCACTTCTCCAGCGTTACCTTCAACAGGTCGGGTAGTTTAACATTTTCAATTTTCCAGAACCCTTCTTCTTTGGAACAATTCATGGGTGTTGTCCTCTTGCATCCACTAGAAAAATCACGGACTGCCCATTCGTCAGGCGACTTAGGCATGAACCCTTTCACGCATAGACACAAACTACCGCTGCAGATGGATTAGCACCGCACCTGCCATAAAAATTGCAAGGATCACTAGGGAACTCGACCATGGCATTGAATGGGGCTCTTCTCGATCTATTTACAAACTACCGCTGCAGATGGATTAGCACCGCACCTGCCATAAAAATTGCAAGGATCACTAGGGAACTCGACCATGGCATTGAATGGGGCTCTTCTCGATCTATTTACCACAAAAACCAGCAATAGTCCCAAATAGTTTAATTTCATTCTCAAGAAAAATTGACTGTTTCGAACCTCCAACAACATGAAGGAGATCTCAGTTTCATTGTCCACATATACGGCGGTTAATCTGGATTTGGTATAGTGGGAACGCCAACAAATTGGACTCCGTTCCATTGCCCCGTTCGAAATGTTTTTCTATGCACATCCACTTGGACCATTTCATACTGAGGTAGACCCTGTTTGTAGTTTAACCTATGGACGTATTCTCCCGGAGAAGGGTCGTCCATGCTTTTCTACACAATGAGATCCCGTTCAAAACCCGTTTTCAGGTTCAACAACAGCTTCATGCCTGGTAAAAGCATGTCAGACGGGTAATCAAAGCTTTGCCACAAATAGGCTTCGTCGAAACTCAAAACGGAGTTATTCCAAAGAACAGATTTCCTGAATTCAAGAGCTGCGCAATTGAATTCTGGAGGACCCCGGATGACTTCGAAGACAAAACCACACCATTCGATTGGTTGAGAATAACTAGATGCCCGCGGTGTTGAATGTGAGAACACCATTATGATCCACTAGCGGGTTGTTTCTATTAGCAACCCACACAACCTTGTTAGGACTAAATTTGTACGATATACCCAAGTAGCTCATACTAGAGTTGCCAGGGGTAAAGAATCCTAACTCAAAGGTTAGGTCGGAAGAAATCAATGTTTCTCCATGGCTAATGGAACCGTTCATGCCTAAAAAATCGGCTGCAAGTTACAAACTAATCATGGGGATGACGATGAAAATGGAGAATGTGATATTTGCCATTGTTTGCAAATCTCCTCTTTTAAGTTTTAACCCCATCTTCATAAGCAAATCATTCTAAACTTACCAACAACGTGAACACTATCCATATGGGTCCTCAAGATCTAAACATTTTTTTATTGCTTTCCGCTTTAAGATTTTCCAGTTCTTTGTAATGCTTTGCTCGCGTGTTCCCCTGGTTACGTTCTCAACTCTGACTTCTTATAATTTTCCCTCAACTCTCCGCCTTCCCCACTATCCGCTTTGTCTATAGCAGCTTTTTTTGGTTCCAGTTGGATTATACTAAACGGCACCACCTTTAACCCTGACTCACGCACCACTTTGTCACCACTTTGTCTATAGGTTCTCCGTTCTTAACTCTGACTCGCACACCACTTTTCAGTTCGGCCATGCTCATTCCTCGTCCTATTCAAGTTGAATCATTCAACGTCACATGAAACTCAGACACCGACATCAACATAACACACTTGTCTCTATCGAACCCATCATTCCTGATCAAGAAAGATTTGGGGTCAACCGTGCCCATTTGAACTTAATGAAACCCATGCGAAATTGACGCTCGAGCGGCATTTGGGCGCACTTTCTTAGTGGGTAGTTTGAACCTCTCAAAGGGGTTGGACGGTATGACAAACGGAATTAATGGGCAACAGCCCGCCTAGGAGAAAGGAAAAATATGAAGAAATAGATAAATGATTATATCACTGGCTTCTCACGCAAATCACTCATCCAATAATAGTTTAAAACATTGATATTGATAATCATAATACGAAAACTTGACTCCAAATCAATAATCATGGATGTGGATTGTGGATTATACAATAAATGAACTATATAAATTGTGTATTTAAAATTTCAAAAAATGCAATCATAGAAGGATTTAACTGGACCAATTTCATAAATTATAAGACTTAATCGCACTTTTTGAAAGTTTTATAACTCACTTACACTTTCATAACAATTTTTAAGATTTAATTACCTTTTTTTTAAACTCTAAGCACTAATTGCATTTATGTTGATAAGTTTTAGTAATTCCAATACACGTCATGACCTCATCTCTCAAATTGCACCACCTAGGGGTTGACTAATAGATCAAACCCACATCAATTCACAACTTGATTGAAGTTATTAACATACTTATCAATTTCATTTTGGAGTCATTACTAATCTATTTTTTGGTGGTCCTCCATGACTTGGACTTGACCCAAGCTTCTTCAACTTGATCCAGAACACCCCAGAGCCATTGCCCTCCAAGCACGAACGTCGTCATCGAGGTCAGCAACGTCCATCGCCAAGACCATTTTCACTGGGGACCTTGCCAACGAGCTGGCCCTCATCCCCGGCAAGCTCCGTTGCGAGATGCTCGACTTTTAGCAGGCCACCTTTCTCCGACTCACAAAGATCTCGGCCCCCGTTGACTACTCCATCGCCGGCCAATCGACAGAGGCCAAGATCTTGGTGAAGGACATGCCGAATTTCATAGACACCAAGATCTGTACGTCTGTTTCTGTAGAAAAGAGACGGAGAGAAAGACGAAGGAGAGAGAGGGGGGTTCACAGAAGGAAGAAACTAATTGGGAAAGCTTTTTTTGAAAAATCTGAAACGTGAACCCTCCAGGACACGTGTCGATCAACAGATGGACCGGTAATTTGCTGAATGGGCATAACTATTATACCTAATATTTTATCATCCAACATGCATTCTAACTTATTTTAATCCTATTTGAAATCTACCCAAATCTATTAAGAAAGATAACCTAGGATCCTTACTAACCTAATCTAAATATGAGGATTTTAAATTTAGTTGCATGGATGTAATCAAACAACAGAAAAGCACTCATCATAAAATATATTCACCCAATCTGCAAAAGATAATCATCAAATATTCCATCCATTCAAATTTGGAAAATAAATAAACGGACAATGTATCGAAAGAGTTATGGATAGGATAACCGATTTTTTTATGCAAACAAGAATAATATTTCAGGGTTGAGATCAGATTCTCGTTAATGTACACATTGTTTAAATTAGGAGATTTTCCTAGTTTTAATAGATATCCTCAAAATCTTGGTGTGCGATACTCAAATCCGTGAATTCAATAACAATCTCAACCGAATTAGATCACGGAATACTTAAATTGATATAGAATAAGATAATTATCAAGATATTGGACGGATAAGTTTCCAAATTCGGACACGACGGATGATGATTCAGCGAGGCTCTTCAGTAAATTCTGCAAATCAAAACAAGTCAAGGCGACAGAAGGGCTGCCGACGATGGAGACAAATCATGGCAGGACAGCACATCGGTCATGGGTTCGCTGGTGAGATGGAGCAGTGTTGTCACGATTGGGATAGGGAGGCAGCAAGAATGTCGCTCGGTCAAAGAAGCAGGAGGTGCGGTAGTGAGCAAGTGCAGCGTCGGGTTTGCCGGCTGGGACTCATTAAGGGTAGAGAGCAGCTTAGCAAGCGTCGAATCAGGCCAAGCAAAGAGCGGCAGTTGTGTTGTCGACCGAGTGCAAGGAAAGCAGCAAGCCGTCACGATCACAATAGAAAGCAAGCGTCATGGCTCGAATGAAGGGACGATCCAAGAGGGGAGAGGGACACATCCTTGGAGCGAGCGAACATGTATATATTAATTATTTCTATTTATATATTAATTACTTATATTAATTATTATTTTAATTATTTATATTAATATATTAATTATTATTTTATATTCTATTATAAATTTCATAAACATGTATTGGTCATTTTATCACTAATGAAATATTCCAGTATCTATATTTAATTATTCGGTGTCCCCAAACCCTAGACTTTTCTTGAGTATTCTAGAATACTCTTGCGGACGGGCGATATGGTAAATGTACAGTTATGTAATAAATACGGATAGATAGTAGTTGGGGAGATGTGATCTCCACCGTTATATGGAGGCGAGATTATAGGAGTTTTCTTGAGTATTCTAGAATACTCTTACGAATGGGCGATGTAGTAAATATACAATTATGTAATAAATACGCATAGATGGTAGTTGGGGAGACACGATCTCCACCATTATATCGAGTAGAGATCTACGGATACAATTTGTCCAGTACTTGTATATGTAGAGGTCTCCTTCTCATTGTATCAACTCATTCACACTTGAAATATAAGTTACTCAGAGCTTCTCTAAAATAAGTTCAGAGTTTTCTCTAGAGAGAGTTTCTCTAAAAGATTGTTGTGAGTTTCTCTCTAAAAGATCGTTGTGAGTTGAGTCGAGTGTGAGAAAGGCTCTCGACTGTTAAAAGTCTCTCTCTAAGTGTTAAAGTCTCTCTCTAGAAGATCGTGAAAAAGTTTCTTCGAGAGAAATCTAAGTGATAGATCCTAAGTGTGAAAGGCTCCTTGGGAGAAATCTAAGGTCACATTGGTTTGGAAAGTGGGGTTTGGAAAGTGGTAACTAAAATCCCATCTGATCCAACCCGAACATTTGCGTGAATTTTTTTTTTTTTACAATCAAACGGGTTTTTGCAAACACTTGAGACCAATCAAGGACCCTGCCCAACTCAAACCCGTTCTATGAATACTTATAATTCAAAGGATTCTTCTATTTTGGTAATAAATCTATGTACATATGCATATGTGCGCATGTGTCAGGTCTTATTTCAAAATATCTGTAAAAAATTTTAAATTTGGCAGCAGTTCCTGCATCCAAGCCATAAAATGAAAAGTCAATTACTTACTTATATTCCATGCGATTAAGCCTACTCATCAGGGAGCACTCTGCTGGAATTCATGGGGCTAGGGTGGTCGATACTGGGATTCATGGAGCTAGGGTGGTCGATGCGGGAATGAGGTGGAATTCATGGGGCTGGGGGGCTAGGGTGGTCGATGGGGGAATGAGCTAGAATTCATGAGGCTAGGGTGGTTGATGCTGGGATTCATGGGGCTAGGGTGGTCGATGGGGGAATGAGCTCAGAAGCTCAACAAGCTCTAAAAGGGAAGGCAGCGATGGAAATGCTATGACATCGCACACGAAAGTGATGAAAGAACTAGAAGTATAGTGAAAGAACTAGAAGTACTCATCAACGCTGGCGAAGCTGATTGGAAGTACTCATCAACATTGGCGAAACTGACTGGAGAAGGGTCAAAAAGGAATACTCTTACGAATGGGCGATGTAGTAAATGTACAATTATGTAATAAATACGGATAGATGGTAGTTGGGGAGACACAATATCCACCATTATATCAAGGAGAGATCTACGAATACAGTTTGTCCAGTACTTGTACATGTAGAGGTCTCCTCCTCATTGTATCAACTCATTCACACTTGAAATATAAGTAGTTATTCAGAGCTTCTCTCTAAAATAAGTTCAGAGTTTCTCTCTAGAGAGAGTTTCTCTAAAAGATTGTTGTGAGTTTCTCTCTAAAAGATCGTTGTGAGTTGAGTCGAGTGTGAGAAAGGCTCTCAACTGTTAAAATTCTCTCTCTAAGTGATAAAGTCTCTCTAAAAGATTGTGAAAAAGTTTCTTTGAGAGAAATCTAAGTGTGATAGATCCTAAGTATGAAAGGCTCCTTGGGAGACATCTAAGGTCGCACGGGTTTGGAAAGTGGGGTTTGGAAAGTGGTAACTAAAATCCCATCCGATCCAACCCAAACATTTGCATGAAATTTTTTTTTACAATCGAACGGGTTTTTGCAAACACTTGAGACCAATCAAGGACCCTGCCCAACTCAAACCCGTTCTATGAATACTTATAATTCAAATGATTCTTCTATTTTGGTAATAAATCTATGTACATATGCATATGTGCGCATGTGTCAATTCTTATTTCAAAATATCTGTAAGAAATTTTAAATTTGGTAGCAGTTCCTGCATCCAAGCCATAAAATGAAAAGTTAATTACTTACTTATATTCCATGCGATTAAGCCTGCTCATCAGGGAGCACTCTACTGGAATTCATGGGGCTAGGGTGGTCGATGCTGGGATTCATGGGGCTAGGGTGGTCGATGGGGGAATGAGCTGGAATTCATGGGGCTAGGGTGGTCGATGGGGGAATGAGCTCAGAAGCTCAACAAGCTCTAAAAGGGAAGGCAGCGATGGGATGGCGCAGTGGAAATGCTATGACATTGCACACGAAAGTGATAAAAGAATTAGAAGTATGGTGAAAGAATTAGAAATACTCATCAACACTGGCAAAGCTGATTCAAAGTACTCATCAACATTCCCGAAGCTGAGTGGAGAAGGTTCAAAGAGGAATACTCTTACAAATGGGCGATGTAGTAAATGTACAATTATGTAATAAATACGCATAGATGGTAGTTGGGGAGACACGATCTCCACCATTATATCGAGCAGAGATCTACGGATACAGTTTGTCCAGTACTTGTATATGTAGAGGTCTCCTCCTCATTGTATCAACTCATTCACACTTGAAATATAAGTTATTCAGAACTTCTCTCTAAAATAAGTTCAGAGTTTCTCTCTAGAGAGAGTTTCTCTAAAAGATTGTTGTGAGTTTCTTTCTAAAAGATCGTTGTGAGTTGAGTCGAGTGTGAGAAAGGCTCTTAAGTGTTAAAAGTCTCTTTCTAAGTGTTAAAGTCTCTCTCTAAAAGATCGTGAAAAAGTTTCTATGAGAGAAATCTAAGTGTGATAGATCCTAAGTGTGAAAGCCTCCTTGGGAGAAATCTAAGGTCATATGGGTTTGGAAAGTGGTAACTAAAATCCCATCCGATCCAACCCGAACATTTGCATGAAAACTTTTTTTTACAATCAAACGGGTTTTTACAAACACTTGAGACCAATCAAGGACCCTGCCCAACTCAAACCCGTTCTATGAATACTTATAATTCAAATGATTCTTCTATTTTGGTAATAAATCTACGTACATATGCATATGTGCGCATGTGTCAGGTCTTATTTCAAAATATCTGTAAGAAATTTTAAATTTGGTAGCAATTCCTGCATCCAAGCCATAAAATGAAAAGTCACTTCCTTACTTATATTCCATGCGATTAAGCCTGCTCATCAAGGAGCACTCTGCTGGAATTCATGGGACTAGGGTGGTCGATACTGGGATTCATGGGGCTAGGGTGGTCGATGGGGGAATGAGCTCAGAAGCTCAACAAGCTCTAAAAGGGAAGGCTGGGATGGCGCAGTGGAAATGCTATGACATCGCACACGAAAGTGATGAAAGAACTAGAAGTATGGTGGAAGAACTAGAAATACTCATCAACACTGGCGAAGCTGATTCAAAGTACTCATCAACATCGGCGAAGCTGAGTGGAGAAGTGTCAAAGAGGAATACTCTTACGAATGGGCGATGTAATAAATGTACAATTATGTAATAAATACGGATAGATGGTAGTTGGGGAGACACGATCTCCACGATTATATCGAGCAGAGATCTACGGATACAGTTTGTCCAGTACTTGTATATGCAGAAGTCTCCTCCTCATTGTATCAACTCATTCACACTTGAAATATAAGTTATTCAGAGCTTCTCTCTAAAATAAGTTCAGAGTTTCTCTCTAGAGAGAGTTTCTCTAAAAGATTATTGTGAGTTTCTCTCTGAAAGATCGTTGTGAGTTGAGTCGAGTGTGAGAAAGGCTCTCAACTGTTAAAAGTCTCTCTCTAAGTGTTAAAGTTTCTCTCTAAAAGATCGTGAAAAAGTTTCTTTGAGAGAAATCTAAGTGTGATAGATCCTAAGTGTAAAAGGCTCCTTGGGAAAATCTAAGGTCGCACGGGTTTGGAAAGTGGTAACTAAAATCCCATCTGATCCAACACGAACATTTGCATGAAATTTTTTTTTACAATTAAACGGATTTTCGCAAACACTTGAGACCAATCAAGGACCCTGCCCAACTCAAACCCGTTCTATGAATACTTATAATTCAAAGGATTCTTCTATTTTGGTAATAAATCTATGTACATATGCAAATGTGCGCATGTGTCAGGTCTTATTTCAAAATATCTGTAAGAAATTTTAAATTTGGTAGCAGTTCCTGCATCCAAGCCATAAAATGAAAAGTGAATTACTTACTTATATTCCATGCGATTAAGCCTACTCATCAAGGAGCACTCTGCTGGAATTCATGGGGCTAGGGTGGTCGATGGGGGAATGAGCTCAGAAACTCAACAAGCTCTAAAAGGGAAGGCAGTGATGGGATGACACAGTGCAAATGCTATGACATCGCATACAAAAGTGATGAAAGAACTAGAAGTATGGTGAAAGAACTGGAAGTGCTCATCAACGTTGGCGAAGCTGATTCGAAGTACTCATCAACATTGGCGAAGCTGAGTGGAGAAGGGTCAAAGAGGAATACTCTTACGAATGGGCAATGTTGTAAATGTACAATTATGTAATAAATACGGATAGATGGTAGTTGGGAAGACACGATCTCCACCACTATATCGAGTAGATATCTACGGATACAGTTTGTCCAATACTTGTATATGTAGAGGTCTCCTCATCATTGTATCAACTGATTCACACTTGAAATATAAGTTATTCAGAGCTTCTCTCTCAAATAAGTTCAGAGTTTCTCTCTATAGAGAGAGTTTCTCTAAAAGATTATTGTGAGTCTCTTTAAAAGATCGTTGTGAGTTGAGTCGAGTGTGAGAAAGGCTCTCAACTGTTAAAAGTCTCTCTCTAAATGTTAAAGTCTCTCTCTAAAAGATCGTGAAAAAGTTTCTTTGAGAAAAATCTAAGCGTGATAGATCCTAAGTGTAAAAGGCTCCTTGGGAGAAATCTATGGTCGCACGGGTTTGGAAAGTGGGGTTTGGAAAGTGGTAACTAAAATCCCATCCGATCCAACCCGAACATTTGCATGAAATTTTCTTTTACAACTAAACGGGTTATCGCAAACACTTGAGACTAATCAAGGACCCTGCCCAACTCAAACCCGTTCTATGAATACTTATAATTCAAAGGATTCTTCTATTTTGGTAATAAATCTATGTACATATGCATATGTGCGCATGTGTCAGGTCTTATTTCAAAATATCTGTAAGAAATTTTAAATTTGGTAGCAGTTCCTGCATCCAAGCCATAAAATGAAAAGTGAATTACTTACTTATATTCCATGCGATTAAGCCTACTCATCAGGGAGCACTCTGCTGGAATTCATGGGGCTAGGGTAGTAGATGCTGCGATTCATGGGGTTAGGGTGGTTGATGGGGGAATGAGCTCAGAAGCTCAACAAGCTCTAAAAGGGAAGGCAGCGATCCAACCCGAACATTTGCGTGAAATTTTTTTTTACAATCAAACGGGTTTTTGCAAACACTTTAGACCAATCAAGGACCCTGCCCAACTCAAACCCGTTCTTTAAATACTTATAATTCAAAGGATTCTTCTATTTTGGTAATAAATCTATGTACATATGCATATGTGCCCATGTGTCAGGTCTTATTTCAAAATATCTATAAGAAATTTTAAATTTGGTAGCAATTCCTGCATCCAAGCCATAAAATGAAAAGTCAATTACTTACTTGTATTCCATGCGATTAAGCCTGCTCATCAGGAAGCAATCTGCTGGGATTCATGGGGCTAGGGTGGTCGATGGGGAAATGAGCTCAGAAGCTCAACAAGCTCTAAAAGGGAAGGCAGTGATGGGATGGCGCAGTGGCAATGCTATGACATCGCACACGAAAGTGATGAAAGAACTAGAAGTATGGTGAAAGAACTAGAAGTACTCATCAACGCTGGCGAAGCTGATTCGAAGTACTCATCAACATTGGCGAAGCTGAGTGGAGAAGAGTCAAAGAGGAATACTCTTACGAATGGGCGACGTAATAAATGTACAATTATGTAATAAATACGGATAAATGGTAGTTGGACAGACATGATCTCCACCATTATATCGAGCAGAGATCAACGGATACAGTTTGTCCAATACTTGTATATGTAGAGGTCTCCTCCTCATTGTATCAACTCATTCACACTTGAAATATATGTTATTCATAACTTCTCTCTAAAATAAGTTCAGAGTTTCTCTCTAGAGAGAGTTTCTCTAAAAGATTATTGTGAGTTTCTCTATAAAAGATCGTTGTGAGTTGAGTCGAGTGTGAGAAAGGCTCTCAACTGTTAAAAGTCTCTCTCTAAAAGATCATGAAAAAGTTTCTTTGAGAAAAATCTAAGCGTGATAGATCCTAAGTGTAAAAGCCTCCTTGGGAGAAATCTAAGGTCGCACGAGTTTGGAAAGTGGAAACTAAAATCCCATCCAATCCAACCCGAACATTTGCGTGAAATTTTTTTTTACAATTAAACGGGTTTTTGCAAACACTTGAGACCAATCAAGGACCCTGCCCTACTCAAACCCGTTCTATGAATACTTATAATTCAAAGGATTCTTCTATTTTGATAATAAATCTATGTACATATGCATATGTGCTCATGTGTCGGGTCTTATTTCAAAATATCCGTAAGAAATTTTAAATTTGATAGCAGTTCCTGCATCCAAGCCATAAAATAAAAAGTTAATTACTTACTTATATTCCGTGCGATTAAGCCTACTCATCAGGGAGCACTCTGCTGGAATTCATGGGGCTAGGGTGGTCGATGCTAGGATTCATGAGGCTAGGGTGGTCAATGGGGGAATGAGCTCAGAAGCTTAACAAGCTCTAAAAGGGAAGGCAGCGATGGGATGGCGCAATAGAAATGCTATGACATCGCACACGAAAGTGATGAAAGAACTAGAAGTATGGTGAAAGAACTGGAAGTACTCATCAACACTGGCGAAGTAGATTCGAAGTACTCATCAACATTCCCAAAGCTAAGTGGAGAAGGGTCAAAGAGGACTACTCTTACGAATGGGCGATGTAGTAAATGTACAATTATGTATTAAATACGTATAGATGGTAGTTGGGAAGACACGATCTCTACCATTATATCGAGCAGAGATCTACGGATACAGTTTGTCCAGTACTTGTATATGTAGAGGTCTCCTCCTCATTGTATCAACTCATTCACACTTGAAATATAAGTTATTCAGAGCTTCTCTCTAAAATAAGTTCAGAGTTTCTCTCTATAGAGAGTTTCTCTAAAAGATTGTTGTGAGTTTCTCTCTAAAAGATCATTGTGAGTTGAGTCGAGTGTGAGAAAGGCTCTCAACTATTAAAGACCTCTCTCTAAGTGTTAAAGTCTCTCTCTAAAAGATTGTGAAAAAGTTTCTTTGAGAGAAATCTAAGTGTGATAGATCCTAAGTGTAAAAGGCTCCTTGGGAGAAATCTAAGGTCGCACGGGTTTGGAAAGTGGGGTTTGGAAAGTGGTAACTAAAATCCCATCCGATCCAACCCGAACATTTGCGTGAAATTTTTTTCACAATTAAACGGGTTTTCGCAAACACTTGAGACCAATCAAGGACTTTGCCCAACTCAAACCCGTTCTATGAATACTTATAATTCAAAAGATTCTTCTATTTTGGTAATAAATCTATGTACATATGCATATGTGCTCATGTGTCAGGTCTTATTTCAAAATATCTGTAAGAAATTTTAAATTTGGTAGCTGTTCCTGCATCCAAGCCATAAAATAAAAAGTTAATTATTTACTTATATTCCATGCGATTAAGCCTACTCATCAGGGAGCACTCTACTGGGATTCATGGGGCTAGGGTGGTCGATGGGGGAATGAGCTCAGAAGCTCAACAAGCTCTAAAAGGGAAGGCAGTGATGGGATGGCGCAATGGAAATGCTATGACATCGCACACAAAAGTGATGAAAGAACTAGAAGTATGGTGAAAGAACTGGAAGTACTCATCAACGCTGGCGAAGCTGATTCGAAGTACTCATCAACATTGGCGAAGCTGAGTGGAGAAGGGTCAAAGAGGAATACTCTTACGAATGGGCGATGTAGTAAATGTACAATTATGTAATAAATACGGATAGATGGTAGTTGGGGAGACACGATCTCCACGATTATATCGAGCAGAGATCTAGGGATACAGTTTGTCCAGTACTTGTATATGTAGAGGTCTCCTCCTCATTGTATCAACTCATTCACACTTGAAATATAACTTATTCAGAGCTTCTCTCTAAAATAAGTTCAGGGTTTCTCTCTAGAGAGAGTTTCTCTAAAAGATTGTTGTGAGTTTCTCTCTAAAAGATTGTTGTGAGTTGAGTCGAGTGTGTTAAAAGTCTCTCTCTAAGTGTTAAAGTCTCTCTCTAAAAGATCATGAAAAAGTTTCTTTGAGAAAAATCTGAGTGTGATAGATCCTGAGTGTGAAAGGCTCCTTGGAAGAAATCTAAGGTCGCACGGGTTTGGAAAATGGGGTTTGGAATGTGGTAACTAAAATCCCATCCGATCCAACCCGAATATTTGCGTGAAATTTTTTTTTACAATCAAACAGGTTTTTGCAAACACTTCAGACCAATCAAGGACCCTGCCCAACTCAAACCCGTTCTATGAATACTTATAATTCAAAGGATTCTTCTATTTTGGTAATAAATCTATGTACATATGCATATGTGCGCATGTGTCAGGTCTTATTTCAAAATATCTGTAAGAAATTTTAAATTTGGTAGTAGTTCCTGCATCCAAGCCATAAAATGAATAGTTAATTACTTATATTCCATGCGATTAAGCTTGCTCATTAGGGAGCACTCTGCTGGAATTCATGTGGCTAGGGTGGTCGATGCTGGGATTTATGGGGCTTGGGCGGTCGATGGGGGAATGAGCTCAGAAGCTCAACAAGCTCTGAAAGAGAAGGCAGCGATGGGATGGCGCAGTGGAAATGCTATGACATCGCACGCGAAAGTGATGAAAGAACTAGAAGTATGGTGAAAGAACTAGAAGTACTCATCAACGCTGGCGAAGCTGATTCGAAGTACTCATCAACATTGGTGAAGCTGAGTGGAGAAGGGTCAAAGAGGAATGCTCCAGTATGTTGCAATCAATTACACCGGAAAATAAGACAAAGATGGACAAGTTGATGATAGTAATCCAAAGGATTCTTCTATTTCTGAAGGATGCAACGAAAGAACTCCCCAATAAGTAGGGAGGAACTTAAAGGTCGCTGTATAACGGTCCGATTAGACAATCTCACTGTATAACGGTCCGATTAGACAATCTCTCAAAGGAGAGGACTCTCACTATACTTGAGGATTTCACCATGTATGTGCTACTATTAATGTGGTCCGATTAGACAATCTCTCAATGGAGAGGACGTGAAGAAAAGGGTTGGCATTTTGCATGGACGATGGAGAGGAATGCGTCAAACCACAGGAATTCCAGTTGAAATGCATAGTTATTACTGACAACTTGATTACTTGATGTGTGCCTGTAATTAGAGCTGGCAAAATGGGTCATAAACCTATATTATGACCCATTTTTAGTTAAATGGGTCATATATGAATCAAGTGAAAATATTGGTCAAAAATGGGTCAATTGAAAATTAAATATGAGTCAGAAATGGGTCTGAAAAAGTAAAATACAAAAGGAAATGGGTCTAAATGGATTATTAGGAAACCCATTTTAAAGTTTAAATCCATGACCTTTTTTAACTTTATAAAAACTGTTTTTTTATAATAAAAGAAATCAAAATGATAATAATTTTTTATATTTCACTTTTTTTCTTTTCTTTTTTTCTTTTCTTTTTTTTTTTTTTTTTTTCCTTCCTTAGTCGACGGTCGGCCGGCAATAGGCCAGGTGAGGCTCGAGCCTTGAGCTCGCTAGCGTCAAGTGAGGCCCCGGCCTCGCCAAATCGGCGATATCAAGCCCCGCCCGATGCGGACGAGCTCGATCTCGCCTGTGGCCAATCACCGGCTGTCATTATGGTTGGCGACCAGCCTAAGAAGAAGAAAAAAAGAAAAGAAAAAGAAAAAATAATTATTAAAAATAAAAATTATATTTTAAAAAATAAAAAATTATAAAAATTATATTTTCAAACAATAAAATAATTAAAAATTATATTTTAAAAATAAATATAATTAAAAATTATATTTAAAAACTAAAAATTTGTTTTTTTAGAAATATTTTAAAAAGAATTATAAAAATTTTCCATTAAATTTGTATTGCATAAAAATTGTTAAAAATTTTGTATTGCATAAAAATGTTTTAACAATTTTTTTAATAGAAAAATCATAAGAATGAGCTTTTTATGTTTAGTTAAAAAATTTTCATGTTACAATTTTTAGTTATTCAATGTTATGTTCACTTCCAATAATAGAAGCATGTACATAGTCTAATTTTTTATAAATATTTCAATTTATAGGTTTTTTTATTTTTTTTTAATTTAATTTGAAGTTTTAATCCAATTAGCATATAGTAGAAGTGGGTTTTCCTAGAATATTAATAAGTTTTGGCAATATGAGTCGGGTATGAGTCACTAGATTTACATTACAAGAATATGGGTCAAAATGGGTTAATTAGGTCAAATATGGATCAACCCATTTTCAACTCGACCCACCTATTTGCCACCCCTACCTGTGATGCTCTGTAAATGAATGAGCATAATTAGAACTTCTCAATTGAGCCCGAGTCGAAATCCCATCTGATCTAGCCCAAAGATTTGCATGAAAATTTCTTTTATGATCAACAGGTTTTGGCAAAAACTTAAAGACCAATCGAGGGCCCCGCCGAGCTCAAACCCGTTCTATGAATACTTATAATTTGACATTGAAATTGGTGCATTTGAATTATTTGTCTATATTATACAATCGACAATCATTGAGAAAATAATTTTACAATTTAATCTTTGATTGTCATATGATTTGATTATTAGTACGGTATAAATAATGAAAGAAAGTGAGGATGCAATCAAATATGATATCGTATGATATATTTAAATAAGATATAAAGTCAGATTTATTTGACTTTTCTTGGCTTCTAACTTTTAAGCAACTCTTTCCCATTTTTATGCTTTGATATAGAAATCATGTTTCTTAAGAGAAACTATGAGAGTTATCTAAATGTATTTGTATTCTCTTAAATATATAGATATGACTCAATTGGGCCTTAAATTATGACTTATCGTTTTAAAAATATCTAAATGGTTGAGTTGCATTTAAGGTGATATCTCGTGATTTCAGTGAGACTTTTTGCTAAATGGAACAAGGTCCACCCTTCTTAATTGGATAGAAAGGGTCCCATCTTTTTTGACTACTCGTCCACTTGTTGTTAAAATTAGAAGCAACATAGACATACTTTTGCTCTCTGTAGATTAAATTTTGAATTGGCCAATGGGCATGCGGCCGTACTGATAGAGGAATTATGGGGTAGGGCTGAAGAGTACTAAGTCTGGGGATCAATTCCCGTGAGCACCACACACATGTACATAGAAAAGAAAAGTGAGATAAAAATGAAGAAAATCACCTTTGAAGTGTTAATGGTAACTAACGATATTTGCACATGACAGATGGCAAAAGCATGTAAGCTTGTATATGGATTTTTGAAGCATCGATAGATCAAATATGATTTGAAATCATTATTGGAAATAAAATCTTTGCTCTCTCTGAGATCATTGCCAAAAGTATATATTGTAATTCTAGAAGGAAATGCAAATAAAATCATTAAATTTATTTTGTTTCTCTTTGTTTAGATGAACACATAAATAGTCAAAATCAAAATACACATTTATATAGGTAGTTCCTAATTTAAAAGTGAAATATGCCTCAATTTCGAAGTCACTTTTGTAAAGGGATCACTGTGGAAAAATAATTTTGTCACTCATGATGGGCATGCAGAATCAAAACTATGCGTTGCCCAACAACATACCTCGCACGAGCAATGAGCAGTGAATCTCTCTCTCTCATGCATATCTAAAAGAGTGACGAAAGCTCTGCGAAGGTAGGTCGATTAAAATAAAAGGGCTGTCTACGAATCTGTCACAGGAGCATATAGACTTTCTTGACGCGACTGCGGAAAAGGCATGCAAGAAGAAGCTGATATGCATGTACTTTAGCTGTAGGAAACTGCAGAGAAACTTCCTCTGTCAGAGAACTTCTACTTGACAGGATCCACGGGAAAATGTTCGCTCACGTTGCTCTCAGCATCACGCGCCCTCTTATTCAAAAGAAAATCGAAGCACAAAACCCAAAAAAAGAGAAGAAAAGATCCATCGCAGACTTTCCCGTCCATCCATTTATATTATAATTCCTCAATATATAAACATTTATGTGAAAAAAAGCTTTGGTTGTCACTAGGAATCTTATAACGCACAAGTTTCTTGGTACCTATTTTTCCACTATTATTAATTATTTCCAATGACAAGACATCAATAATAATATGAGTACGTACGAAACACATTTATTCAATAAACATACTATATGTACTGAATTTGATCTGAACCGTCAGATCTTATGAGATCCACATGAAACTTATTACAACACTCCTAAAATAATTATGAATGCACATAAAGGATAGCGACAAGAGGTTTAATTGCATGCCATGATTGATAATTGACCTATCAATTGGCAACACGAGTCCCTCATGTGGCATGATAACCTACCGACATTGACAAGCGAACATATCTATCGGCACTTCATGGTAAGTATAAGTCAATGAATAAATAGCTCATTGTCTAACTAGTGAAATGGGTAGAGTGGAGACTAGGAACACGAAAAGCCAAGGTCTTCAATCCATCGAGTGGCTATCTTGCTTGTCCTACTACGACAAGCAAGTGCTAAGGACAGTGAAGGATACGGCTGGTACGAATCATATGGGAACATCATGATGGACCAAAACGAAGATGAAACCCCAGTATCTAGCGAATACAATGTCTAACATGGCCTCAAGTAGCCAAACCTAGAACGGCATGCATGGACCGGTTTGATTTGGTGGTTTGTTCTTGATGAACGACATGAATCTGTAGACAAGATGGCTTGAATGTAACGCTAGGACTTTGATTGGGCCATGTTATGTTGGCAATATGGAGCTTAGGGTAGAGATTTATCAAATCTAGAGAGAGATAATTGGGATTTCCCTTGAGATCATGACATGTGATCATGTTAAGAAAAAGTTGAAAATGATTATAGTGATTAACTCAAGGATCCCAAAGAATCTCAGATCTTGTAGGCTCATTCACAATGATATTTCTTACTTTTGAGATCATTTTTAAGAAAAATTCTCCTACGATATGCCTTTTATTTGAAAAAAAAAAACTTGCATATACTAATTTCTTGCTTTCCTAATTGGTCCATGTTCCTTGTAAAATTTAAAATAGTTAAGATTTAATTGCAAGAGTGAATTTTATTATTAAACTGGCTCTAAAGATCCTTGCCTATTCGACATTACAATTCAAAAATTATAAACTTGTAAAAGCAAACATAGGTAAGGCTCATATTTACTTTATTCCCGAGTAAGATTGCTATAATGCTTGAACCAAGTTCTGATATTGTGTCCAAAAATTTACATTCATATGTTTTAGCAATTAAGTTGTCATAAAATGCGCATAAGATCCATGCTCACTCCATTTGAGTAAGGTGGAACTCAAACTAATAAAGAGATTCATCATTCATTCGTATACATAAACAGTTTCTTCATTACACAATGCAAATCATGTTTCAAACGGCATAACATACATGCGGCGCTCCATGGCTGTACACTACTTCCCTTAAATGTCTGCATGCTTCTTGATTATGTTTACTTGTGGATATAAAGTCAATAGCCAAAGAAATTGCACTACTTTCTTCAGATGTTCTTTTTCAGAAATCAATATAAGTAGTGATGAATCATCAGATATCATTTCTTCTCGCCTAGCACCCGATCCTAATTATTAATTTCCATTTCCATAACCCGATCTCACTACATAGCTTAAGACCCAAAAACAAAGCCCCGGATGATGAGTTCACTACACGTAAACTGGGCAATCAAAGACCCAAGAAAATACAAAAGCAGCAGGCGCTCTCCGCGAGTTTCAGTACAGGCGCATTGACTCCTCTTCCCGTACACTTGATAACGCCAAAGCTGACGTGGGCTGCATCATCGGAAGAGTAAATCTGACTTAACCCTGCCATGCAGCTTCCAGGAAAGAGATGGCCTCGTCACGGATCAACGGATCGGAAATAAAGAAATAAAAGTGGGCGAACCAGAAAATGAAAGATGGTCGAAGCTCCCCCTTTCAATCTTAGATATCATTAAATCCGTTCACAGTCCCTCTGTTCGTACCTGCTATCCCTTGGTTTTAAATGGCCCTGGCTCCTTCCGCGAACATTCCATCTCTCTCTCTCTCTCTCTCTCTCTCTTTCTCTCTCTCTCTCTCAAACTAATTTAAAAACCCTTACTCTCTCTCAATACCGTCACTCCCCAACTGAGATCGCAGCCACCACTCTTCCCGAGAGTACAACACAACCCTTTTCTTCCTCGACCGTTTGAGTAAATTCAAACACCAGAGCCTTCCATAAAACTCCAAATTCTTGACCACTTCCGTCGGTAAACATACATATTCATTCGATGGCCGCCCACGAGAGCACGATGAGCGCGGTCGACTTCGAGGACTACTTCCCCTCGATGATCGTGAGGCTCGGGGCCGAGGGCTTCATCGGCGAGCTCTGCAATGGGTTCCAGCTCCTGATGGACTGCGAGAAGGGGCTGATCACGTTCGAGAGCCTGAAGAGGAACAGCTTCCTGCTAGGGCTACAGGACATGGGCGACGACGAGTTCGTGTGCATGCTGCGAGAAGGCGATCTGGACGGGGATGGCAACCTGAACCAGCTGGAGTTTTGCATCCTCATGTTCAGATTGAGCCCTGGGCTGATGGACGGGTCCAAGCAGTGGGTGCAAGCTGAGGTAGATAACGTCATGATTTGAGTAATAATGCTTAAAAATAAGGCACCGTTTGTTTCGCGAAGCATGAATTTTTTGAAAAATAATTTTTTGGGAAATAATCACACACATCACTTACACAAATAACTAAATGAAAAATATTTTCATCGTCTATAAATATATTTATATTTAAATATTATCGATAATGAAAATATTTTTCACTAGTTAATTATTGTAAGTGACACGGTGAGATCATTTTTAGGAAAATATTTTCCAAATCGTTCATATTTCGTGAAACAAACGGATTTAATATCGATAATGATGTAGTAGTCTCTCCTTGTTGCTTTTTGTCAAACTTGCTGCCAATAAAATTGGCAATTCCTGTAGTGATATCGAATGAGCAAAGATGAATAAGACCCGACGCCTCTTTCGCGGACCGAAAGTGCATGTGTATATTTTGATTTTGGAATATTTGATTTTCGATTGATGATAGAACTAGAATTATGGGGTATGCTGCTTCTTTGAAGGCCGTCTCCTTTGGTAAGAGAAAGAAATTCAAAGGCGATCTACATAGAAATCAATTTAAAACAACATATTCGAAAGTGAGTTTTACTTCTGCTTTTTTCTAACTTTTTAGCGTTTGGTATTGGACTTTCATTTAATATTAAGCACTATGGTATTTTTGAAATCTTATATTCATCTTTGGAGGGATCTACCCGACCCGAAGCTATTAGTGAGCTTTCTGTGTTGGGGTCATGCGGTCGAGAATCTTATGATTTCTTTTTCCTCTTTTTCAAGATCACGCAACTAGAAAAAGTAGATCTGAGAACTGATCTTCCCAAGATTAGTCTTTAAGCTCAAACTTCCATCTTATAATTCGTAAAAGTCGATACACCACGGTCTTCTCATTCATTTAAAAAAATTTAATGGTTTCCATTTATCATATTTGTCACCCAAAAAAAAAAAAAAAATTATTCACCGATCAAGCTTTGTAAAATTTGTCAATTGTAGATGGACCATCCTGTCTCGAGGAACTCATCGAAGCCCTCACCTTGAGATGGACCTACACCGTCAAATACGAGTTAGGGCGTCTGAGTTTTTTACCGCGATTGGCGCTCCAATATACAAGTTAGAGATTTAAGAGGAGAGAATATATTGTGGAGTGCATGATGATGGGAAGAAGAAACTTACCTAAGTGACTGAGTTACTCCTTACAGATGAAGGTGATCGAGGCCATCAAGTGTTAGTGACAAGTAGTGATCTAGTTATGTTGTCATTCTCTACATCTAATCGTATTTGTATTTCACATTTTATCGCATCTCGTGCCACATTTAGTAATTGAATCCAATTATGAAAAAAAATTAGATACTAATTCTGTTGTCATTCTTTACACTCTCAATGCAACATTCGTCTTGATATGCAACAAAACATGCTCATAATTTTGTCGGTCCATTGAGTTCAAACTTCAAAGTCTGTCAATTATCTTGTGGGGATTTTTAGCTTGGAGCTTGAAGATGATGTTTAAATCTCATCATCTTTATCTAAATTGTTCTGTCTCAATGCTGCATGCACAAGTTAATGGCCTGGATTTAACAAGTTCATGAGTTTTATAAAGTGATTCATTGATCTCCAGGGAACTAATCAGGTTTCTACACTTGTGGCCCTGATTTACCAAAAAAATACATTGTCATTTTCAGTGGAAAGAAGAAAAAGCAACAAGGATTGTTGGGACGGACAATAAAAGCCTAATACCTTATCCTCGAAATATTGCTAAAGGATGACTATGCTTCATTAAAATGTAAAATTTAATCTGTATTTATTTAAAAAAAATCGAAATATCGAGTTATGAAAGTATTACAAAATCATCCACATTAATTATTCGAAGGGGACTATGCTTCATTAAACATATATCCACTCACATACTATTGCTAACTTGACAACTTCTATATTCTCAAATCCATTCTTCTAAGTTATATGTAAAAAAATGTATAAGTTTTCAAGGCATTGGATTCTCACCAATGTAACACGGGCATCATGAGTGGTAAGGTTGATATATGACTAATGATATTGGGTGGCATTTGCTTTAATTTAACAGAGAAAACTACTTGGTTTGTTTTCTCATTCCGAGTTATTTTTCTTGCCGTTCAACTTATTTGCTTCCCGACGATTTAGTGAGTCAACTTCGAGTCCAGTGAGCATCACATAGACGATTGAACATGTCACGACTAAGCCTGACTAGACCAATCACATTTTAAACATTTGGGGCCCACACTTGCTATCACTAAAACTAAAAGGCATAGGTTCCCGCACAGGTTCTTCACCATAATCGGCTATGTCTACCACATCGTCCATAAACTAAATCAGTCCGATATTTCTCGAGTATGACCCTCGTATGCATATTCAATTTCGTATCGACAACTCAAAAGCCAACCAAGATGCAATAAAATTACTTATGTCGAGTATGAAAATGATGCCACCAAATACTACAAAGAAATGAATAGTTGATCTGTATTTTAGAGTTTTATCTTAGATCATCCAAATTACATCTAAATGTTCAATGTTGCTATTCTCTTCAACAAAAGAATGCCTTGAGTATATTCTATGAAGTTAAATTATCTCCCAGCACTAATCGTCTATTGCCTGACACCGTGCGAGAATATCATGGCTGAAAAAATTACTTGGGGCGTCTTTTCTGCGCTTTCACAAGAAGAAGGACACTAAAAAGAGTTGCTGAACTAGGACATCGTCCTACAAGTTATATACTTAGTATGACGCACTGAAATTTGACAAGCCGAATGATAATAAAAGAAAAACGAGTCATAACATATAACCATATTTTTGGGAAAGCAAAACATTACTTGGCGCCACTTGATAAAAAAAAGATGTTTAATTTATCTTAAACTAGTCTTTGCAAGGGTAACACCCTCAGGTTTCTCCTCAGATGAGATCACTGAAGAGGGCTTGTGATGTGATTCATGAGAAAAATGCCCGTCCCTCCATGGTCACTATCTTATGCGATGTGATTTAAGGCCAGAAAGTCCGAGCTTATCCAACAAGGATCGAATGTGGTCACCCGAGCAAGAGATTTCAGATAATTTGTAACTCTGTCGGCATCCTCATAGATCGTAAATGGGTGGGAAGGAATCGAATTATGCGTCACACATCACAGATGGAGAGTGTCATCACCGAGCAATACCGCTCTGACTGCTATTTCACTAGTTTGGCCCACGTGAAGCGGGGACGGGTCATTAGAGCTGAAAAATCACGGGTGCTCCCCAGTGACATCTATGCATTTCTATGGGAAAAAGGAAAGGTCGAGGACGTAAATGGATGAAAGGAGAAGACCGAGGAATCAATGGAGACTGGGAATCTGGGATGATAGGATTGTGGGCCGCGGGCCTCCAAGTCCAAGAGAACTTCAGATGGTCAGGCCTATGCGGGCGGCCACATCTTGTCGGAGAAGCCATTCGATCGAGCAGAGCTTAATGACTGTTTCGATGCACTACTTGGACCGTGGTTCTTGTAAAGTTGTGAGTCAATCGGTTGCTAATTATGTTCAAGACAGTATGGCGAAGGCCATAGTTAGCCAGAAAAAAGGAAAGGAAAAGAAAAAACATATATGCGACATTCTAATAGAGATGACTGAGCCACATCGTGTCTTGACTAAGCTACATCGCATTATGTGAATCCTTTACCTAAACGCAAAGAGATGAAAATCTTGTTAGATGTGATGAATCGGCCAGATGATGATGACCTTCGATTCGATATGGGTGATGTTTAATGGAAGGTTGTCCAACTCTAGTGACCCATGAAACTAGGCACACTACAAGATATGATTCATTCAGAATTTAGATAAAAGCTAGGCACGCTGCAAGGCATAATCAATTTAGGATCTGTAATCCATCGGCAGCAGTCGCCGATACTCAACTTGTGCCTCTGTGTCCTTCACGTGTGCTCTTGGAGTCATCCACGCACCGCACATACTCAGGCGAGATTGGGCCTAACACAAAAAATGTGGAGTATTTCTAATAAAGTGACAGCAAGACTGTTTATTTCGCAAAAACACATTTTTTCATATTCCTTCATTTGGATTGCTTTGAAAAATGAGTCAACGGAATTTTTTTTTTTAAATTATAAACAAGAAATATATGCTTAAATGCAGGAAAATGATTTCCTCTTTAAAAATCACAAAATCAATTTTCAACTATATGACTAAATTTTGGCGTTTGGATTAGAAACTTTGCACTTGAGTTTAAGAACCCTAAAACTCATTCTTAGTATCAGGTGCCTAGGCCCAAATCCATTAAGGCCAAATCTGCAACCCCAACGCCCATGCTTGAGTCCTTGCAACCAAGACCAAGTCCTTGGCACTGATGCCCGCTTGTGGTTGAGTCCATCAAGGTTGAGCTCGAGTCTTCAACACTCGAGCCTAGGTCTATTGAGGTCGGGCCCAAGTGGGGCTTGTGCTTAATGCCCTAGCACTGGGGTCGAGTCCATCGAAGCTTGGCTTGGGACCCCAATGCTTGTACTCGAGTCCCTGATGCCCAAGACTGAGATCCCTATGCCTATGCTCAGATCCACTGAGGTCGAGACCCATCACCCTAGTGCTTGTGCCCAATTCTATCAAGGCCGAGCCCAAGACTTCGTGCCTATGCTTCGATCCCCGCATTTAAGCCCAAGTCCATCAAGGCCAAGGCTTGAGACCTTGGTGCCATTGCCTATCAATGCTAGGGTTGTTTCCAATGAGGCCAATCCTCGAGCATTGGCATAAGGGTCCTAGGTCCAGCCTCAATGGATCCAAGCTTGCCACCGAGGATGTGGGCTTAGTCATTGGGAACTTGGGCCCGAGCGCTAAGAAGTCATGCACGAGCATTGCGATATTAGTTTCAACTATGGAAGTGGGAGTGGTGCTTGTGCTCTTGCTCAAGACATAAGTGGCCTTGCCGGATGTCAGGGTCAAACAAGATTAGACCAGGATCTCAATCTCCTTATCTAGTTCCACATCAGCCCATACGCAAGTTACTAGCTTCAAACGAATATATTTGTAGTTAGAAAAGTCAAATTGGGTTTTCATTTTTAAAGATGGAAAATATTTTCTAATTCTATTTCAGACTTTAGCCACAAATCAAAAAAAAAAATTATTGTTTCTTTGAAAAATGATTTCGTGGAAAACATTTGTCAAAAACATAATGTTTTCCATTAAACAAACGTAGAATAGGATGATGCCGTCGAATCTCAAATCTTCAAAATGCAGACGCCTGAATTATTGGGAGAGTGTAAATTTCAGGAGTTTTCCTCCGCTGCACGCATAACCTAAAAATGTTCACATTTCTCGAGCAAATGGAGCAAAATTGTGGGGCCCCGTCTATCCCAGACACGCATCGAGCCGAGGAGAACCAAGTCGAAACGGGCCCCACTCGGGTGGAGCGACGGTGGTGGTTCGGTTCGGGCGCCCCCAATGGACAAAAAAACAACAGATCCGAGCGGCAGAACACGCACGTCTCCCCGGGTCCCCCTTCCGCCTTCCCGTGTCCACGTTCTCTCCATCCATCCGTTCTCCCCCGTCAAAAAAGAAGAAACGTCCATTTTCCGAACTGTTCATAACTTTGCATGCATAAAACTCCAAATCAATCCTCACATCAAAAAACCTGATCAACAAGACAGCCCCGTGGGGCCCCCCTCCCCCGGCCCATAACCACGATCCCGTCAACTCGTCGAAAAGCGTCGCCCCCCCCCCCGACCCCGCCTCTCCCTCTCCCTCTCCCTCGCTCTTCGGATTCCAGTCTCCATGCAGAGAACCCTCCCAAACCTTCACTCTCTCTCTCTCTCTCTCTTTCTGTCTCTGCCTCCTCCACAAATTATGAGTATTTTCTCTCTCTCTCTGTCTCTATCTTTATCTCTGTCTGTCTGTCCCATATCTACGCATATTCTGATTTCTGACCTTGTGGCCACCGTTCGCCCGCCCCCTCTCTCCTCCTTCCGGGATCCCCTCGGAGTCCGTACCCGCGTTGCCACGTAGGACTCGTTCACGTGGGCGGGCGCCTCCACGTCATCGGATCCCTCTCCCTCCCTCTCTCACTCTCTCTCGCTCTCCCCACAACCCCCCCTGCCCCCGGCCCGCCCATCATCACTCCACCGCATCATCAATCATCGCGCTTCCCGAAGGACGTAAAGGGCGGAGAGCTGCCAAGTGACCGCATGCGAGCCGCACGATCAGGCTTGTCGTATCTTAATCTCCCTTCGTTAAACTTTAATCAAAGCCGCGAGAGTCGCGCCTTATCTATTCCAAGCGCCGATTAAAATATGCATGGTACGCCCATCTAACTCCGGGAACAGCGATTTTAACTCAAATTTAGTGACTGAGAGTACGGATGACAATAAAAAAAAAAAGGTGAAAAGAGAATCATATAAATATAAATAACTTGTCTAACAACTCAACTTCTTAAATATAAGTCGAGAAATGAGATTATGATTTATTTTGATGGATTCAGTACGGAAATAATGTCATGTACTATGATGTCATGTATGCACTGCCACGCATGGCGAGTCGATCCACGAGCACTGCTCGCGTTCCGTGCCCATTCCGCAATGATGCGGTCCAGGATCTACGAACTTATAATATCCTTTTCTATCCTTCCAGATGATAAGCTAAATAAAATATATATGAAAAATCAGAATATTATTTTTCTTAAAAAAAGGAAGGGCAAAAATAATTGGATCACGAAGGGCTAGGCCCCGGGGGTTGGCGTGGTGTGGCGTGGATAAACGAGGCGAGATGGGCCTCGAAAGACATGTCAGGCGCGCCGATTCAGCCCAGGTGGGCTTCACGTGGCTCCCCGGACCGTTGTGGCCTCAGATCCTCCACGTAGGCAGTCCCCGAATCTTCAGGGTACGACCCCCGCACTCGCCCTCCACCTCACTCTTTTCTCGTCCTCAAAATTTGAAAAATATCTCAACCTCCAGAGGGAAAATCTTTTTGCAATTACGCCCCGAATTTAGCTGTCATCCACGATTTGGAGCCACCCCCTTCCTCCGAGTCAATTCCTACTTTTCTTTCTCTTGCTGGGCGAGTCAATATCTTCTAATAAATTCGACGAGCTACAGAAATATTAATGAATAGAGAATTTTTTCATTATTAATAATAATAATAAATTCGACGAGCTACAGAAATATTAATGAATAGAGAATTTTTTCATTAATTAATAATAATTTATAATTTATAAGTGACTTAAATGATTATTTATCAAAAAAAAAATTGTTAATTTTATATTTTCAGTGAAATAAGCCCACTCTGAAAATTCAAATTCAAGTCTCGAGCCGTTTACACGTTTCCTCTTGAATCGGGAATCCATTTATCCACTAACATTCTGTTCCTCGTCAAACCCTCACTTTTTATCCGCAACCGAAGGGCGATATTTCCCTCCGCCTTCGGAAGACACGTGGCTCTCCCGAGGTCGACGTGGCGGGAGCCCAGCCGCTCGGGGTCGCCGAGCGCGTGCGCGTGAAGGATCCGCGCACCCTCCGTTCCCACGCTCCGTCAACCGGGTCCAAGCCCGCGTGCCACGTGGCGAGAAAATAGAGGCGGCGACGGGGGGGAGACTCGGTGCGCCCCACCTCCACACGATCGGAGCTCCCCCCACACGCTCCGCGGTCGGTTGGTTTTCGGAAAGGCAGGCGAGGGATTGCGAGAGACGGGTAAAAGATTTTTGTTTTTTCCTCCTTCCGCCCCGCATCCGCCGCCCCCGAAATGACGAAACTGCCCCTCGGGAGCAGTAGAAGAATCCCTGGATTTTAGGTCCGTCTTTTCCCCGTAATCCGTCGAAGCTCAGCGCAAAACTTTCCTCTTCGATCTCTTCTTCAACCTCGTCTTCTGCCGAGCATCATCATCGCCGGCGGCGAGAGGAGTTCGGAGCCGGAGCCGGAGCCGGAGCGCGCGTCGGAAGCGGCGAGGGAAGGGGAGCGCTGCGGAGCGGGAGGGAGGGAGGGAGGGAGGGAGTGGGGGAATGGAGAGGCGGTGCGAGCTGTGCGATCGGCGGGCGACAATGCACTGCGAGTCAGACCAGGCGAGCCTGTGCTGGGGCTGCGACGAGAAGGTGCACGGCGCCAACTTCCTGGTGGCGAAGCACGCCCGGGCCCTCCTCTGCCACGTGTGCCAGTCCCCGACCCCGTGGAAGGCCTCGGGGCCAAGGCTCGGCCCCACGGTCTCGGTGTGCGAGTGCTGCCGCCGGATCTGCGATGGCAAGGCGGGGACCGGAGCTCCGGGGGACGGCGGCGGCGAGGAGGAGGCGGAGGATTACGACGACAACGACAACGACGTGAACGAGGTGCTCGTTGACGATGACTATGGTGACGAAGACGAAGATGAGGAGGAGGAGGAGGTCGACGATGAAGAGGAGGAGGAGGAAGAAGAAGACGGAGAGAATCAGGTGGTTCCGTGGTCGTGCGATTCGCCGCCGCCGGCGGCTTCTTCGAGCACCGAAGGTGAATCTACCAGTAGGTCCATCGCGGTCGCAGGCGATGGGCTCTTCGCCGAAACGATAGCCCGCGGTGGATTGAGGATGAAGCGGCAGCGACAAAGCGAAGATCTCGACTCTGACGTATGTCTCTTCATTTTTTCTTTCGCCTAATCTCTGTTCCCGCATCATTGTCCTCTGCTTCAATTACACTTCAAGCACCCGGAAGCTTCGGATATAGTCAAACACGCTTCCGAAATAGATCGATTGCTTGCAAAATTTCTGTGTTGTCTATGTTTTTTCGGTTAAAAAAATTTATGGAACCAACATGCTTGAGGCATGAAGCTGTGGCTGAGTTTTGTGTGAATTTTTGACCGGATCGCAGGATGAAGTCGGCTGCGTCTCGTCTGGATTGAACTCGAGAACATTAGATCACGAGGAAGCGGCCTCTTCGTCGGCCTTGTTAACCAGGCCGACGAAGCAGCGGAGGGCGGCCGTGGAGACGAACCCGATCGCGGCGAGCGGCGGGCGTGCGGGAGCAGAGTCGCTGATGAACGCCCTGAAGAGGCTACAAAGCAGCGCCGCCGCCACCACGGAAGCCAATGCCGCCGCGGCCGTCTCCAGCATCTGCAGGCTGAGCGGGTATCGCCAGAGCCGCCGATTCGACTGACCCATCCCATCCCACCCACCGGATTCGTCCAGTTAGTTGACGACCCCTCTTCTCGCTCGTAACTCTCCGCTAATTCCTGACCACACACATAAATTATATGTTCTGACAACAAGGGAGGACTTCTCCTCTTGTTACTTTCGCAGCAAGTGCATTAAATTCGTCGAGTTCTTGTCCATCTCGTGTGCTTTGCTTTCCCCCTCGTCCTGCTACGAAGCGTTCGATATAATGATTGGTTGCTGGTAATCACCAGTTAAGAAAAGTGACGATAAGGTATGAAGAAGTGGCAATTCAACGCGATCAGTGGCTGTGGTTGGAGCCGTGAAGTGAAGTGGGTTTTTGTAGTTTGTTGATTTTCTCCTTCCCCTCTTTCACAAAAAGTCAACCTCGCTTGTAGTTCATCTACTTGTCCTTTTCTCTTCGTGTTGTGAAGAAAGTCTATATGAAGAAATGCTCGGAAGACCGCGATTAGTCTATAAATTTACAAGAGCAACCACTTCAGGATGCTCTCATCTGGTAGGGGTGGAACCCCACGGAGGGTTTTTCCAGTTCAAGTTCTTTACCGAGGAAAGGAGCGTATGAGAGAAAATGAAGGATCCAACTGCAAAATTAAAATTTCCAGGCTTAGAGGAAGAGGAGAAAGTCCAACCAATTGCTGGATTAGAACATCTTTAATTCTTTTCGGCCGGAGAACCGATTGACTGATTGATATGTGGTCGATGCCTGTGCCGAGTAATTCCGATGTCAGCGGGTGTTTATGGTGGTGCAGTGCCGAGCTAGTTCTCCTTCCATTAGTCGAGGCTAAATATGGTTGTTGTCCTAGATTGAAAAATATGACTTCTGCTGCTCCGTGCATGTTACTTGACTGGAGAGAAACGAATCAGAAGCTTCTCCGTGAGAAACGTTTGAGCTTGACAAATAATTCATTATAAGAATAGAAAAACCACATGCTTATTTCTTTAAATATATATTAAATAACGATGGTTCTCTCTCTCTCTCTCTCTCTCTCTCTCTCTCCCCGTCGGTCAACGTTGCACCCACGCTTTGGATCGAATCCCGGGATATCGCGTGGCCGAAAGATATTCCTCTCTTGGGGAGGCAGGCGATTTTAGTCTCGTTTATCGTCTATTACAGCTCTGGATGAGACTAATGGTCTAGAGTTAAAGTCGTGCTTATCTACATTAGTCACCGGAATCGTAAAAATCGTAAAACAAAAATAAATATAAAAATAAAAAGCAAATGAGCGGGCGTTTGTCATGGTCCCTCAAATCAGATGAAGCAGCTTGGAAGAATTTTAAAAGGGATGTGCTGTGAAATTAGGACCAATGATCTGACTATCGTCCGCACGTATCTAACTAACGCACGCCCTTTGTCGGATTAAGTCCAAGTATTCCTTTCATCTTCTCTTTTTTTTTTTTTGGCTTAAACGACGGGAATAGCAGGTTTGACTTCGCCAACGATACTTCTTGGATTGGACTCTGCAGTGGAAACTTGCGTACATATGAGCCCAAATCCATGTGACCGACCGAAATTCACCAGAAAATGAAAGATAAGCTTTGAAAATCTTTCGGCAGAAAGTAGTAGCGGTCCGAGATTCTCACAAGCGTTTTCCAACATCACCGTGTTACCGAAGTTCACTTTGTCGAGATGTAAATTCAACTCTTGCTGAATTAAGCCAGAGTCGTTGAAAACCGACAGGCGCGTCCTTAAGAATTCCTAAAATATTGTCAAAATTCTGCTGTCATAACTGTACCCGCTTAGCACGTAAAGCGAGAGCTCAAAGTCCTCTAATTCACATCGCTCATGATATGTTGGCTTGAATATAAATTGTCCAGGAAATGAAGGGCACAAAAGATCACAAGATAACATGGTGTCAAAAGAAGAAGCGAGCAAGACGACCACTAGACCATTTATCAATCAATGATTTTTTCAACACGGCTTCCAACCAAATATGTCTGCGAAAAATCATAAGACAATCGGTTACTCAGTGTGTCACCTCTTAGATCATGCGGGTTCACACACATCAAATGCACCAAGATCATTTAAGAATTTTTCGAAATCCAGTGGCTTTTGAAAGCTTCTTGCATACCCAGGTCAAACATGGAGAGTTCAAAAGGTAACAGAGAGACACAAGCCAGTTATCCAGAAAGGTCCACGGCCCAATTGGTTTCCGCACGAGCCAGCCTAGTATCTGGAAAAAATTTATTCAACGTCTCGAGCAATAACAGCATACGCTTATTTGCATCTGAAGGAATAACCCAAATTACCTTAACATTGGCAACCAAAAAGTAGAGCTAGTTGGGAAAACAATTCTTAATATAGAAACCGATATGATGTTTGTATCACAAATAGGTCGAACATCCCGACACCCCACACAACATTATCTGGAACCTCAAAAGCACACTAGTTCTTCATCCAAAACTCCCAAGTTCATACAAAACAAAGGCCAGAAGCGAGCAAACAAATCCTACACCGTTTACACAGCAAGATTTATCTCATTCTTTAATTCCTCATCGGTTCAGCTATGCTCTCATAATTAGCTATCACATCCCATCGGAGAGTGGCGAAAGAAACAGTTCAGCCGCTTGTGAAATCTAAATTGCAGGCATGATTGTGACCCCTGTATCATCACATGAAATTGGTCATCAAATAGCAATAAAAGGTTGTGAAGTAAAAGACTACAGTAACCTCTTGAGTCTAAGAGAAATAGCAAAACCAGAAAACCAAAGAAGGAACTGCAAGTATGATGTTCAATCTAAAGAAGCATACCAGCACATATGTCGATCAAGCGTCCCTCGCGGTTGACGCTAAGCATCTGCAACATTACATGTTAAAAAGTGATGTCAGTCGTGAGACTTGGACTACGAGTACCGGTCATGTGGACAGCTAATAAATCTTTAAAGCAAATCCCATTTGACCAACCAGCAAATCAAGCACTCATCAAATCATGTAAAATTGCACCGCCAGCAAGATAATCAGGAAATTCTTTACACACGTCATCTTCAGAGCCAAAGCACCTACCACTCACCTACTTTTGTGGCAAATAAAGTAAAGCCACACTCAAACACCAAGAGAGAGAAACTGCAGTTTCAGCAATGTCTCATAGCTGGAGATGAAATTATGTAGCATGGCAACCAACATAACAAGTCAAGTATAACACACCACCAGTGGACAAAACCACAAATTTTATAAAACCTGCCTTCATACAGTCTTGCTCAAAAGAAGCGTGGCCTAAATAAGAAAAAGACCAACATAAACTTTACGATGCTAGTGTATTAGATGAAAATTTTAATTCTCTTTGTGATTTCCCAGATAATATGACTGAAAATGGCACCAAATGGGAAACACAGATTACTATGGTCTATGGCAGCTTCTCAATAAGAGGAACCTACTAAGTTGGTTAACAGCACATAAGGATATATAAATGTGAATATACTACATGGTGTTCCTTGTGACTCTGTAGCTGGATTTATCGTCCAGACTTGGCAAAAACAGCCAGTTAAGGAAATTAGCGACCTGACCTTCACTACTTCTTTAGTAGACATCTCCACTCCTCAAGGAAACTAGAACTTCCACCGTTGCAACTTAGACACATGGCAACAGCAGCACACTGCCCCTTCAGGCAGCAACTTATCTTTGCATGATGTATGCTGCTGAGTGCAGGATGCATGGATGGCAGCTATAGTGATTAACCGGTAAATTATCTTGCCTGACTAGCAGGCCCCTTGAATAGCTCTAAAAGTGTTTAAGGTGGACAACTTAAGCACTTCAACGATATAAAGACTACACAATCACAGCAGAACCTAAAAGAAATACCCTACGGCTAGACAGCACACAGCATATCTAAAACTTCCTGAAATTTTACATTTGACAGAGAAGTATCAGGTGTGTAACTAGATGGTTCTGAAGTTTCAAATTAGCTCTTAGGAATTTAAAGCACAAATATACTGGAAACTTATATCATTTTGCCCCCAGAACAGTAAAACTTAGCGGGTCAAATTCTGCCAGATATGTCACCAGGAGTTGCTCTTCACATCCTATATGAAAATTGGCAGACCAAAGACCTCATCTCTAAACCAACACAAATCCCCTTAAGGAAAGGGTCCGCTAATTGGAAGAAAAAACATAATCACAGGAATGAATTGGTATAGTTTAAGCAAGGATCAAAAGTCCTAAACCCAAAATCAAACAAGATAGCAGGGATGCGAAGGCCTTCCACTAAAACTCCCGTCCACCAAAACAATATATCGCAACAATAAGTTAATAATTGTCTCTGCTCAAAAGGTTTATCAGAGAATTCACCAAGGAGATGAAACTGACTACAAACGAGCTTTCTCAGTAGAATCAAACAAAAAACTCTTAAGAACTAGTCAAATGAAAAACCAATAGATGCTAGTAAGGATAAACTGCAAATGCACATGTCACTTGGAACAGAAGCACATGATTACATCCTAAGGTCCAAGTGATGACTCTTCCATTCTCCTATAAAAAGTCAAGCTATCTATATAAAATATTAAATATGCCATCATGTTAGTCTATCATTGCTCACTTATAGACTCAGAGAAAACATCAAACTCAAAATGCAAAAACCTAAGGGCTCACTTTGGTCTGGCAAAGAACAATCTTCTTACTTTTACCTCATATATTAGACTCTGCATCTCTTGTCTCTACTCAAGGCAGAAAGATTTCAAAATCCCTAATACCCCCAAATTGCATCAAAATAAGTTGAAGAACGGATCAAAACTCCGCTTGGATTGTGCAGAACCTCAATTAATTTTGTACCTTCAAAAAGTTCCATTGGAGAAATCGTCTCTAACACATAGAAAAAACCTAATTAAAGTATGGGGACAGGAATCAACATCATGAGAGCATTCGCAATCAAAGCCAAAGTTCCTACAGCATGCAAGCCGCGGCCTTTTCAAAGCACAACCAGCACCCGGACAACATAATTTAAGCTTCCAGGAGTTCCGGGACACAACACTATCCATAAAGTAGCAAACTATCTGTGCTAAATAGAACGATCAACAGGTGCACACACCTCATCACTAGCCTTTCTGACTTAACTTCAAACCAGGAAGCAAGAAAGATAGCTGATAACAGTGCAAGGACGACATCACAGAAAAGCAAACATCAAAAGAGATGGACGCAACATTATTCAGTCGACAGTGACAGCAAAGGTGCAAGCTGCAATTTTTTTTCAAGCTATACATAAAACGCAAGCACACATCCCCACGCCCGTCGCGATTCATCTCAACAGGAAATATCAGCATCATCATCATCATCATCATCGATTAACACAAGAAATGCGGAATTTTGCATTTTAACCTTTCTGCTTCTGCTCGTGTCTAGCCACACTCACGGCCACCTCGTCCTCCTCCTCGGCGACTTCATTCACGGCGACGATGTGATCGCCGCCATTCCCGCCGTCCTTCTCATCGGGGTATCTGACCACCACAACAGGACAGACGCAGTGATGCACGCAGTAATCACTGACGCTCCCGAGCCGGCCGTCGCTCCCCCGCCGGGCGGCGCCGAACCCGCGGCTCCCCATGATCACGGCGCTCAAGCCCAACCTCTCGACCTCCAGGCAGAGCCTCTCCTTCATGTCGTGGTCCTTGACTATGTGGATCTTGTAGGGTATCTGGGCGTCCTTCAAGGGCTTGGCGAGATCGGCGGCCTTGGCGCTGGTGAAGGCGTCGAAGTCGTCCTGGGACTTCTGGACCTCCTCGGGGCGGGCCGCGTTGTTGGGGTTCGGGTTAGGGTTAGGGTTGAGGGGGTGATCGGGGGAGGGGGAGGGGGAGGCGGAGCCGGAGGAGCCGGAGGAGGGGAGGTGGGGGAGGGGCCCCCAGTCGGCGCCGAAGAGGACGGAGGTGGGGCTGACGTGGAGGAGGATGACGGCGTCGCCGGGGCGGAGGTAGTGGTGGACGGCCCAGCGGACGGCGTAGGCGCTCTCGTCGGAGAGGTCGACGGCGACGCCGATCTTGCGGTTGGCGCCGGCGGTGGGGGTGGCGGAGGAGTGGTGGTGGCGGGGGAGGAGGGGTGGTGGATCTTGATGGTGGGGAGCTGGGGGTGGTCGGCGGCGGCGGCGGAGGGGTCGGGGTGGTGGTGGTGGTGGGGGTGGGGCGGCGGCTGCTGCATTGTCGTCGGGCGGAGGAAGGAAGGGAAGCCTTTTCGGGTTGGTGTTTTTTTTTTCTCGAAGCGTCTTTATTTTTTCCTTCGAGCTTCTGGATTATTAACGTGTTTCCGTCACCGCCCGTTCCTTTGTCTTTCTTTCCTTTTTTATTATGAGAAAAGAAGGGAGAGGAGGAGAAGTGTGTTGTTGTTGCTGCGGAGAATATGCTTTGACGATTTGTCAAGACAACGGACGGCAGCGGCGGCAGCCCAAGCCCACGATATTGCTTTGTGGATCGAGGCATGGTGTGAAGGGGAGGTTTAGCACCAAACCCCTACGTGAGGTTACACCAGGTTTTTGGCAGAGTGACGCTGAATCTTGTTTATTTCAATCTCTGAACTCGACCATCATCGCTTGGATGGATATCTAATTTTCACTTGACGTGACGGCGTAAAACGGACGCTGACAAATGTGAGGCACGTGTCGAGAAAAGATAAGTTGATCGTAATGAAATTTCTTTTCGAATTTAAATGGAATCTCGATTGGAATGCGCGTTATGTAAATAGTCCGATCGACAGATTGCATCACTTTTATGGCACTTGTAGTTATCTTTGGCTAAATGAGATGAGAGAACGGAAGTTGTAAGTTTGGAAATTTTGCGAAGTTGTAAGTCTGGAAATTTTGCTTACATTTTCTTCGAATGTTACTTTTCCTAATGCCTCATGATTTATCTATGGCGTCCATTTGCTCCGTCTCATGTAAGGGCTAAAGTCCATTTAGCTATTATTAATTCTTAATGTGAAGATAAGCTTTATTAGTCCCCTTGGCACAACATAAATTTCACGTCAAAATCCTCTAATAGGTTTGAGCTTTGATTCCAAGTTGAATTGTAAATCGGATTGAATTAATCAATTCCTAATGATTTTATGCAAAAGTTGGTCCAATTTCCTATTCCAACTATAGGACCGAACTAGACCAACCCTCAAGTATTATAATTTATTCGGCAAAACCCCAGTTAACCTCATAATTACGCTATAGAGATGGTTGTTTTGTTCTCCTCTCGAATCATTTCTACTCTTTCCTTATAAGGAAAAGGAAAGAAAACACTGCCAATTCTTAAGCAAGGTGGGTCGATTCCTAATTTCACAGACCGTGAATCGATCCAGCACAATCTGATTTTAGGTTTCGAGGTCATAATCAGACTACCTGGAAACCAGCCATCCTTACTTTCTACTCTTGTCCATGCCTCACTGTAGCTTGCGCGGTAGGGGAAGTTATTACGTAATTTTACCGAAAATATAAATAAACTTGGCGGAAAGAGCACAACCAGGTGGACGTGCCGGAGTGGTTATCGGGCATGACTAGAAATCATGTGGGCTCTGCCCGCGCAGGTTCGAATCCTGCCGTTCACGTTTATTATGCTTAACTTTCCATCTTTCACATAAGTTTTCTTTTATTTTTTTTTTTATTTTTTTTTTGCCAAATCTATTCTGCAATCACTCAGCCTTCATATACGCAACTTTCCTTTCATGGGCGACCGACACATAGCACCGAATTTCTTTTGCGAAAGAAAGCAACTCAATGCCAGCCCATAAAGAAAAAAACCGAGCTAAAACTCGGGGTAAGCAAGCAAAAGCTAAGACACCTTCTTTATTTATCTTTCCAAGAACGAGGCTCGAGGTATATACCCAACCCTAAAAGAAGAAGAGGAGAGCAAAAGCAAAAGCTGCTGCATCATCAGCAAGCTCCCGGAGGCAGCAGTGATCAATGAGCACCCAATGAGAAGGAGGAAAAGAAGAAGGAAGGCCAAACATGGCCCTCTGGCTCCCAGTACACGGACACTCTCAGTGTGGATCACCTGCATATTTATGTTATTTTGCTCATTGCAGATGTGTACTGCTCCTCTCCCTCTCTCTGCTGCGCTCTGTGTGTGTGCTCTTCTGCGTACACATCTCCCTGCTCCTCTGCCACCCTCACTGCTCGTTATCTACGCAGCAGCAGCGTCGCTATAAGAGAGAGAGAGAGAGAGAGGATCGTTCTGTAGTCATTATTCATTCAATATAAAGTGTTGGGGGTGGTGTTTGTACGCTTGATCTATATCGCAGCTGGTATGCGAGCCCAGTCCTTCCCTCCTGTTATTAATTCTTCACCCCTCGCGCTCTTTAAAGCGCTCGCTGCGAAAGTTTTCTTGCCGGATGCCCATAAACGGAAAAGCCAAGATGCTGTTTTCTTTGTTTCAGCGCATAGAATATGTGGACATACTCTAGAACTGCAATCCTCGCAATTCTCTAGCTTTCCTCCTGCAACTGCAGCAGGCACAGAGAGAGAGAGAGAGAGAGAGAGAGAGAGAGAGAGAGAGGGATGTTAGGGTTCTTTTTTCGACAAAAGTTTTCCATTCTAAGATCCATCATTTGTGTGAACGAAGCAGCATGTTCATCATCATATTTATCATCTGTCAATAACGTAGCTCAGGATTGTTGTTCACAGCGCGTAGCTAGAATTGTCCCCTCGACAAATTGAGTTCATAATTACAAGCAACCGATTCAGTATTCTACGTTTCTAAGTAAACGCGAATGGACTATTGTTAGACATTTTTCGAGAATGGGTACCTCTCGCATATTACAAAGACTTAATCTAACATTCACAGCCAAAAAAAAATCTAACATTCGCCGTACATTTCTGTATTTGAGGGGATCAATTGTACACTAGGAATACACTATATATAGTTGTGTTGCTAAATTCCAAATGCATGTTTGGATCATTTCGAGCACCTATGGATTTTGAATGTGTTTCCTTGATTTACATTTCTAATTTTTCACACGTGTTGTGTTGAGTGAGTGATGGACCACTCCAGATTTTATCTTTCGAATTCCTAGATGCTGCTATGGAAGCTTGGAGTGGAGGTCTTCGCTCCTCACTATGGCAACTACCGCTTTCTTATCTACCTGTCCTAGAGCGGGCTTTTAGTTTTCTCTTTTGTTTTGTTGTACCCTCTCTACTCTCAGTTTTGGGATAGACTAGCTGGTTCTCTTTGGTTGCTGTTTGGCACTTTCCTTTAGCCGCTTGGATTGTTTCCTTCCATTCGCTCGGACTTCTATCCTTGTAAGTGTAAGTTTTTAGGTCCAAGTTCTCACTGTATAGCTCTATATAACTTTCTGGTTTAAAGTCAATATATCTTCTTACCTTTACAAAAAAAAAATGAAGATGAATTGGGAATAGTAGTCACAAGCTTCAATGTCAACTCAAATCATGTGCATATCCCTACACTTAGAAAACTTAAAAACTAACCATTTAAACTAAACGATTTCATGATGGTTTTAGAAATTGACTAATTTCACTTTGCCTTAAATCTAAATTGTACAATTGAGTTAGTGCTTTATCATATTCTACAATGTTTCAACTCTTAATGACTTTTTTATATATTATCATTGTATAGTTTGAAATTTTCAAAATATATTACTCAGATAGACATAGAAAAATCTTCAAATTGCATAATTTATCATCATATACTTGGAAAATACTGAGCTTCATTAACATCAAAACCGAGTTGAAATCTAAAAGGCCCAATTTTGGATACCAATGCAACGAAGTGATGAATTCGTTGCCTCACGCTTGTTTTTTTTCCCTAATCTGATCAAAGGTGAAGAAGAATTCATTATGTTGAGTTTGCTTGGATCAAAGGCAATGAAACATCACCGTTGCTCAAAGCAACTTCCTTAGCATTTAGTCATGACCACATTTGCAATGGCAATCTACTTTCGTCATTATTTGAGATAACCTATAGAGACAAATCGCTCCGACGGATCTGGTCTACTCTAATGTAACAAGGCTTAAACTTCATCGTGCTTGGACTAAACAATGGCGACGAAACAATAGTTCTATCATGTAGTCTTGTCAAAGGCAACGAGCAATAAAGTTGTTGTTTCTCAATGCAATGGTGACGGAATTTTGATTTTGTCGCCCTTGCTCAATCCAAGCAAGATGAAATCGATCTTTTTGTTGCTTGAGGTTGTTTCTAATCTGCTTTGACACAACAAAGCTGATATTCCATGGCTATAAGGTATAGTAATGGCCAAGAAACTTACATTTCGTTGCAATCGGTGTCCCTTAAGGGCGACAAAATTCATTCTCCCATCGCTATCGCTTAGCCTAAGGTGACCAACTTTGTTTTCGTCACAATATCTCGATGGCAATGATCTTAATCTAGTATGCAAAAGACCTAAGATCATGTCTTGTGATGTTCTGTATTTGAAACAATCTCATTTCTCCATAGTTATCCAATGTCGTTTTAATCAGGAACCTTTTCCACAATTCTCTTTTACAAAAAGAGAACAGAAGTACTTGTCTGTCACCCTGTTGGTTCATGAACGTCAGGCTAAGTCTTGATATATATCATGTAGGAATTAAATAGGACTAGATACTAGATAGCACACTAATCAATCTGGGACATAGGGCGCAGCAAGCAGTAGAGTTAGAGGAAGTACATGGGGCATGTTTAGGTATATCATAGGACAAAACACACGCCATTAAACACTCAAATGTGAAAGATGATGCGATCTCCCACAGAGGGAGAGAGAGAGAGAGGGAGAGAGAGAGAGAGGGAGAGGGAGAGGGAGGGAGGGAGGGAGGTCAGCAGAGCAAACAGTGATCAGTGATTGTGCTGCACTATTTTGGTGAGGGAGATGTTAGTTCAACAACAAGATAGGAAGCAAAAGGCTGATCTTTGTGTTCTGCATCACATGCAACTACACACAATTGTGTAAGTGAGAGAGACAGCAGAAACTATACACAGAGAGAAGGAGAGAGGGGCAGATTCTCTCTCTTCTGTTCTTGTTTTTTCTTTCTTGGGTTTTGCTTAGCAAGAAAGCTTGAGTGATAAATCGATGGAATTAGCAGCTTCACCACCACCATCTCCAGAAGTATCAGCATCAGCAGCAACCTCTCCTCCTAGAGTTAAGTTCAGGCCCTCGGTCCAAGCGCTCCTCCCACTTTTTCCGGGAAAGAACTCGTATTCCATGGAAACCCCACCACCCGATACGTTCACCTTCCTCCTTATCGCCGTCACCTCCACATTCTGCAACAGATTCCCCGGAAAGAACGAGAAAAAGCGCAATCAATCCCTAGTCGGTGTCGCAGAAAAGAACGATGGTCGACCGTGATTTACCTGATCATCATCACCATGATTGTGAGTGGTGTAAATGGGAGTCCTAGCTGCTTTTGATGGCGGAATCTCCAGATTCAGTCCGAGGAAATCGCAGTCGCTGACCCCCATTTTCTCTGGGCAGTTTTCCCTGGCTCTGTTAATGAACAACCCAGCATTTTGCGAATCCATGCGCTTTTTCTGCCGGCAAAAAGAGAAGTGATCTGTGAAACCATAGCCCAATAGAAGACAGACAAGAAAAGGATAAACAAATGAAAAGGCACTGCAGCATCTCCTAGCCTAGAGGCCTTGCCCTTTGGGCTGAGGACCATATAAAAGAACATCTTTCAGAAGTCTTTTCGTTTCATCATTTAAGATGGGACAAAAAGGTCCACAGCCTCCAAGAAGAAAACAAGACTAAAGACCGATTAACAAGACAAAAGGGGCTTCATCATCACTCACTCATCAGCTAATGAAACAGTAACTAGTACTCCCATGTTCTCTCCACTCGCCCTAAAATAAAACCCCCCAGAACCATAACATCAGTTCTTCACAAGAACACTCTCAACAGAAAAAAGAAGAAGAAGAAGAAGAAGAAGAAGAAGAAGATTGAAATGCTTTAGGGGAAGTGGAAAATGGGGATCGCACCTTGAGACAAACGTCGCAACGGTCAGACACGCACTTCTGGGCATTTGGAATTGAAGAGAGCTCTCTCGAGGTCTCCACGGCCTTACTACTCCCGCCTTGACCCACCGGAGCCCCGGCTCCGAACGCATCGAACATGACCCGTGCCCGAACCGACACCGCCGCCTTCCTCCCATGATCAACCCCGCCATCGTCTTTCCTCTCGACCAAAAACCCCTTCCCCATCCCCAGCCCCAGCCCCAGCCCCGTGCTGACCGGCGGCAGATGTGTCGGCGGCGTGCGGTACTGCACGGGGACGCCGCCGACCGCCTCGAGCGGGCCCGGGAACGGGAACCCGGGGCGTTGGGGATTGCTGTGGGGGAGAAAGTAGGGAGGAGTGTAGGGTTGAGGGGGAATTTCGGACATCTTGGTCCAGCGCTCCTGGTCTTGGAGCCGCAGGCGCTCCAGCTGAGCCACCCCCATGCCCCTCTGCGGCTGCTTCTTCGGCGGGTGCGTCTTGCCCGTCTTCCTCGACCTCGGCTTGGACGGCTCTCGCCGGTTCCGATCGGCCCCCGAAGCGACGATGCCATTGTTGGTCGCGTTGGCGGTCACTTCGAGCCGCGGGGGCTCGGTTGCGGCCATGAGGAGCGGATGAGTTGCAGCAGAAGTAGTCATTGGAGAGAGAGAGAGAGAGAGAGAGAGAGAGAGAGAGAGAGAGAAGGCAAGGAAAATCTCTAAAGGAAAAGCTTTTTTTGAGGGAAATAAGATCTCAGAAGGGAGAGCTAGATTTCAGACATGGAGAGGTTTTGTGGTCATGTGGGGGGGTTTTTGTAGTGGGCCTGATTTCAAGAACAGTGCTTGTTGCTGTTGCTGTTGCTGTTGTTGGATGAGTACAGGTTGAGGTTGAGAGAGAGAGAGAGAGAGAGGGAGAGACATTAGGGGCAACATGTGGATTATGCCATGAATATGTTCAGATTTCGCATGTCTTAATCGTGAGTAAGGCAATACAAGTCCCAAACTCTATCCTTCTATGTTCTTGCCATTTCAAGTTTTCCATATTATGGTAAAATCTCTGTGCTGTATTTTTGTTTGCTTGTGGTCCAATGCCCCTCCAATCCAATTGGGGTTTTTTTCTTTTGTTTGGAAATAAATATAAGAAGGAAACTCCATATAGAGAAAGCTATCTAGTTTTTTGGTAAATGGTTTGTTGGGGATAAGATGCTGATTCAGAAAATTAAGTGATAAATTCTATCTTCCCATTACCATATAATTATCTACATGCCTCCAGCGTTATGTTGATTTCATTTCCTTAGTTAGTGCACTATGTATGTATGTACACGTGCTTGCAAGCTAGGTTCATAGATGGAAATGGCTTTATGGATTGTCTTTTCATATGTGATAATGCTCGTTCCTTCTTCAATACATATTGTGCTTGTGTAATTTAATAGAAGAAAAACAACAAAAAATTCCCCATTAATTCTTGATTTGAATTGCAGACCCAAAAAAGAAAATTCTTGATTTGAATTCCCCAATTGTCTTTGGGAAAGCAAACCATCCCTTGCCACTTGTTATCATTGTGTCAAATTTTTCAATCTCCGATAAATGAGAGTGAATTTTCGCTTCTCGGATTTGCTTTGACCGTTGATATGCCAATAAAACCCACATCGAAAGAGTGGTCTTGTGTAAGTTAACACAAATATTATATTCTTTTATCAACGAAGAATCATTTAAATACTCAAACTTTACATGTAGTGAATAATTAAGAGTGAGTACATCTAATCAATAGGTGGTCCCTAAGAGATTTCATGTCCCTTTGAGAATTCTAATATGAGACCTACAAGCCTATAAGTTGACATCAAGTATTCTCTATGCAAGGAAAATTTCTTGAAATCTCACAAGAAAAAATCATAACGGGTCTACGAATCCCTCAATCTCCACGAGTCGACTTTTATATTTCAGTGAAATCCCTAGTATGGGTCCAATCAACCAAAGACCAAATTAATCATTCAACTTTTCTCTACATTGATTTGCAAAATCCAGAATAAATTCCCTTCTATTCGCTACCCATCATGAATAATCTAATCTCAATCTTAATTTAGTTGAAAGTTACTATAGAAAGTAGAAGCCCGTTACCCTTTTTCCCTCTAGAATTACTCTCTTAAGCATGTACTATGTTGTGTTACTCTCTTCTTATCCCTCTCAAGCATCTGTCCGTCTCATTCGTGATTTTTTTTCCATAGCCACAAGTGTATTCTTCCATTAGTACCTGCAATTTCATTTTTTTTCTGTCGGATAAGCATGTAAACCCATTGCAATTTCCGTTAGTACCTACAATTTCAATTTTTTCTCAGTTGGATAAGCATGTAAGCCAACAAGATAATCATAGTAATCGAGTCCAAACATTCGAAAATTCTTGGATAAGAAAAAGGGTACGCGAGATTCATTTGTTAGGATTTGTTTCATGAATTTGTGATGGGTCTGACTCAAATGACCCTAGTCGAGGAGCCTATGGAGGGAATAGACTGAGAGAGGGGCGCATTATTCCTTTGGAAGTTACTATAACAAGAAGGTGGACGCACTACAGCCGCCCAGCTAGGCCTTGGCGAATTTCAGCAAGTAATCATTTCCTCTTCCTTCTAAAGAAAAGGCCCTTCAGGACACTTGAGTGAAAATAAATTCAAATAAAATGAATTATATATATTTATATACGTAAATGCAAAATGCAGTTAAGATCCTCTGACCCAAAGATCCTGTAATTTGTAAATTTTAATAATATTTGGACAGTGACCGTGCAATCATTTAGAGTAAGATTTGTTCATGAATGTAATGCATCTTGCCTTTGAATAGCTCCCTAATGATGCCTCCACATGCCGTTGAGGCTAAACCCTATCTCCACAGAACTAATTAATGCCTATTATGATGCTTAGTGCTTAGAATTGCTTCATTTTTATTTTCTTTTTTGTATATCACTTTTAGCCTTAGCAGTTAGAATGCGTAATTAGGGCTCATTTCTGTCAGTACTTTATATAGCTAGTGAGCATGAAGATCTTGTTAAGAGACTAGCAGCTATATGTGCTTGCTTTCGCAAGAATAATTCCAGCTCTCCAGGGAATTACTTTCGAGTTTCAACTGGGTCAAACTAAGCTCCACAGGCTCAATGGAGGGTATTTCCTAAAAATGGCCGATTTAAAGAATGCCCATTTATCCAAAATTACATTTCCTCTTTGGCAAATAATTATAAAAAAAGAAAAATATACAATCTTATCAATAATATTGCGTATATGCAAGAGTCTAGAGTTTACCACAAAGCCATGTCAAGTGTCCACTAATCCAATGGCCTCTACATGTGATAAGATAGGCGGGGTACTTCACTACTACACGATTTAATCTCTTAAGATTAGGTTATAAGAAAGAAACTCCCGCATTTAACCCCTAATTTAATTTCAATACAGAGAGCCTGCCTTCGATTGAGTTCTAAAAAATGGAATTTTATTAGACTATACGCAAACAAGACTCGGGACATCAACCGACCCAAAAAAAGAGAAACAGATGCTCGAATTGTTGCTTTCAAATGTCGAATTCTGAACGGAGAACTTGTTATATCAAGGGACCATCGAGCTTATTGACCTTGAGGTGGGAAAAGAAAAATACTGAGGTTACCCTTGTTCTGAAATTGAAACCGCGTACCAGACCAGCATGTGTCGCATTTTGCAATTTCGGCATTAGGGCGGTGGCAATAGTAGTCCAGATTCTCTCAGATCTGGCACAGAAGATCGAACTAATTTTGCATGATTTTATGTAAAGCATCCACTCCGTGATTGTGTAGGGAATCTTGCTTCTCAGCGTGGATTAATGATGCCGGACATGGGGTACTGGTCTTTGCCATGCGTGCCTAGACATGATCTTCTTTTTCTTTGGCATGTTACATAAAGATGTTACACGCACAAAAAAGATGTAAGTACGTAAAATAATTGCTAGTAATAACTGGAATGCTGCCGAGAATTTAGGGCTATGCTGTTGTGATGTAATGTAATGCGAACATGCTTATGGATCTTGCAATTATATCAATGCAAAGTAGCCATAGAAAATAAATGAAGAACACCAAAGATTTAAATGTTTGGATCCGAGTATCAGTACCTATTCCACGGGAGAGCCGCACAAAAGGAAAAGGAAATAGAAAGAGTGCAAACCTTTTGCTTGGTTGTGGGAGGAGCTTAAATACATCATGATTTGTGCTTGAGCTTCATCATCAAATTGATTTGTTTATTCATAAACACTTTAAACTAAGGTTGTAATTAAAACGTGACAACTATAAGGGTATGAAAGCGATTATAACTTTAAATCTCCGATTGTTAGTAGATTATTTACTGTCAGCTTTCATTATGGGTTTGTACCTCCACTGGGACTAAATCCTATAAATTTTTAGTGTTACTTATCGTTCATCATTTATTTCGGTGATGATTTCGTATCGACTCAATTCCAAGATCCTATCAATTTCTACATTATATATTACAACTGCGAGTTAGGACCACCTTTCGTATCGAACAACGATAAATTCTAGTTGTTCGAACTCAACCGACGTGTATACAGCTACCTACAGCAATCGATATGGTAACTGGCATTCGACAATAGCAAGAAGTCGCCTTAACTTTTTAGACGCTGGAAAGTTCGTGCTACGGTCGTAACGAATGGGAAAAGGATTGTATGAGATCGAGGAAAGAATGGTAGACCGTCGTGCATATTTCTCAGCCAATTAGCCCCAAAAAAACGAGAGGGCGACACGTGGAGGGGGTAGTCGTTGCCAGGGTTAGGCAGACACGGTGGATTCGTTGGGGCCTGCGGCGGAGATTGTGCACCCCACTAGTCCGGTCTGGAATCATTGGGATCTGTGTATGTCCTATCATCAAAGCTTAGAGATGTTCTTCCCTCTTTTTCTTTTTCTCTTTTTTATTAAATAGGAAATGCCTAAAGACAAACGATGCTCATTACAACATTAGATCCCCTAGGACGAGGAAGGGAGGTTCGCCGATGTGATTTGTTCCCCTAGGACTAGGACGACCTCCAAAGCATTAGCTACTCCATCCCCATCAAAACCAAGATGCACACTACCACCATCGCCAGTTGGTGTGGATTAGCCAAAAACAGTAGTTTTAGCTAAATGCACTGAGGTTAATAGAAAAAAACATTGGAGATAAACCTTTGAGTTCTGCGAATTGATTTCTCGCTTCCTCTCTCTCTCTATTGACCAACTACTCGGCCATCTCCATCGAGAAAATTTTGTAAAAAATCTCTTAGATTGGATAAAACCTCCAGAATTGAATGCCGCATGCCTTTATTGTAAACTCGGTTTAAGGGTATTGAATCTATTGATGCCACGACTGAGTTGGTCAACGAATGCTTGCTTTTCCATGAAGCAAGGAGACGTCGAGATTTTGCCCCCTTTCTCGTGAGAACATCGATATTCTTGTTTAGGGAATGGTTTGAAGCACTTTGATGCATCCCGACGCTTAATTAGACGAGAACCCACTTCCTTAAAACATCTAAAGAGTGAGAAATGAAAAAGATGAAAATCGGAAACAGATGAACTCCTTGTCATTTTCTACTTCCGAAAGATTTGCTGCAATGAGGGTGGGAGCAACTGATAGTCGTGGCTTTAGGCGACCTGCGAAAGTGAATTGCCATTTCGGGATAAAGAAGGCAAAACTAGACTCGCCTTCTACATTTCCGCAACCGATTTGGCTCCCCCCACCTGGACCACCGAAAGACATCATTTCCCCTTACCTGAATCCCCTCCCCCTCCCCCCCAACTGAGATTCGCTCCCCTCTCTCTCTCTCTCTCTCTCTCTCTCTCTCTTCCTCAGTTCCTCTGCCACGCCCTTCATTTCTCCCTCCAACCTTTCGGACCACATCTGCCCCTCCCGACGTCGCCATCGACGCCGCGGACGGAGGGGCGAACTGGGCATTCCGGTGGGGCTCGCAGTAAAAGATTTTATTGCGGGAGGGGGACAGCAACAGCAGCTGGGGAGCTGCTGCGATCTAGACCGTCCGAGAGAGGACGGATCTGGGGGGGAGGGAAATATAATATTTATTCGATGGGGATGGCGTTTTCGGGGGCGAGATCGATTGCATGAAAAATTACGCGTCGCCATCGTCCGTTAGTTGTTGCGTTGGTGGGTACTGCAGAGACGTACGAAAGACCCGAGGAGGACTCGCGGACATGGAAAAAGCAACGTTTGTCTGTGAAATGTCTGATTCTTTTTAGGCCCCCTTCCCCACTTCTCCTAGACAAGGACAGAGCCCAAGCAACTCGATGCTTCGAACGTGGAGAAAAATGATTAGGGCTTTCGAGTATAGATGGGGATTCATGGGAGGCCCGCTCAATTTTTCGTGAGGATGGTCCATGCTCGTTTGCCGATGTCGATTTTATAGATAGAGCGGGTCTTGTCCTCACCAAATTCCGCCTCTTTGGAAAGGGTATTTGAAATGAATCTAAAAATAGATTATTATGAGAGTTTGAGCCTTGTATCTCATTTTTTGCTCGGACTAAAAGTGTTTAATGAAACGAGTAAGCCGTGCTTCTTTAAAGTATCATGATCACGCTTCGAATATTGTATGTGACGATTGTGATGCGTGATGGGGCGAGTGATTCCAGAACGGAAATTTTTCTTTTGGGATTTTTATGGTTAAGTATATGAAGTAGTGTATACGAGGAAGAAATGAAGGGAAATAAATAAAATAAAATAAAAGAGCGATCTCCTTCCAAGGTATAAAGGCCACACCACCAACCGAGGATGAGGATCGAGATCTACGAAGTTCACCACCAAGGCCTAAAACTTCCACCAGCCAAGGATAAGGACTTCGGGATAAGAGAAGCTCACCACCAAGGCCTAAAGATTCTACCAGCCAAGGATAAAGGGCTTCTTGGCTCACCACCAAGGAGTGATCTACGCTCCAAGGATAAAGAGATCAAAGGAGTTATCCACTCTCCAAAGGAGTTCACTCAAACAGAGGAAATCTCACAATTTTCATTGATTAAATTTATGTGTCCCATACATTGGATAGTTTCCCTTGTTTATAGGAGAATTTTAGACTTAGGAAATATTAAAAACAAACTTAATGACCTAGGAACTTAAACCTTCGACTCTTGAACTACATAATAATAAAAGACACTTAGAAACTTAAGAAATGTCTTTATTAGCACGGAAACTAAATGCCTTTAATCTTCGGCCTTCCATATTCTCGAACCTTTAGCTTTCCATATTCTCGAACCGTATTCTCGAACTCTTGGCTTTCCGTATTCTTGAACCGCATTCATGAACCTTTAGCCTTCCAAAATTCGTGCTCCTCCCTTGACCAAAAATTAATCATCTTGAACCTTCATCAATTGGTCATGCAAGACGTCTAAAAAAGTCTCCCAATGATAGTTATCGATATACCACCAAGTATTGATAAGTAATTAACATTATTCATTCAAAATTATCCATCGAAGTACGTAATGCCCAATTTCTTTCTTGGCTTGGATAAACATCGATGGTTATGAGTTGGTCAATGGAGATATGTTGGATGCTCCCGCATCAGATTGTGAGTAGAAGATGTGATCCGAAATAAATGTTGTGAGAGTATTTAACTTTTCCGCTCTGTTTTTTTTTTTTTTTTTTTTTTGTGACCCAGAGAACCCCGTACGGCCGGTAGCCGGGAGTAAACCACTGGGGGCGACACGTGCTAGCCACCACACACGTGCCACCAGATAAGTCACCCTACGACGCGCTGGGGTTTCGAACCCCTCCCCTTCGTGAGGGGGGAGGAGGCCCAAAGCCAACTGCGCCACCCAGGTGGGTGGTAATTTTTCGGCTCTGTTTATTTCACAGAAAATGATTAATTTAGAAAATATTTTCTTAAAGATGATCGTTTATATTGCCCAAAATAATTAGCTAATGAGAAATATTTTTGTTATAGACAACAATTTATGTTTAAATGTTTTTATGAATGATGAAATTTTTTTCATTTATTCATCTTGTTAAGCGATACATACATTCATCTTTGGAAAAATATTTTCTAAGTCATTGATTTTTAACGAAATAAAAAGAGTTTTAGGTATCTATTCTCGAAAGTCGACTTAGATTATACAAATGCTATTCTTCAGGGGGTTAAGTATTATTTTCATAACGTTGTGTGCATATATACTCTTTTCTCGGACATAGAAAAAGATAGGTCCATCAATTTTCGAGCCTCATCAACCTTTTTGAATGGCCATGACCCAAGCCCAGAAAATCAATGCAATTCCATCAGCTTCGAAACCTACCAGAACTGGTCGTTCTCATCGGGAAAAATTATACTTCTCGTCCCCATAGTTTATAGGGCTTTTTTTTTAATTAAATCTCTGGGGACGGCATCAAGAAAAATGTTTATCGATGTGGACGACGTCGGAGCATCATGTTGTAAACACAACTCGCCACTGTAGTTGCCCGCGTGGATTCTCACCTTGGAAAAATTTTAAGGCCTCACATTCCGAAGGTCATATCTGCCGGCTTTCGCCGGATTGGGTTTCAAAGGACCTTAATTATAAAACTCAATAGCTCGATTACACCAATAAAAAGCTTAAGAAATTGTTTAAAGAAAACCTAAAAGCAGAGGGACGAAAAATACAATTCATCCTAGAAACGCGCTACTTTTGAGGACTGCACTCGTAAAATTTGCTTGAATTTAAGGAAAAGTATCAAAAAGAAATATACATTTATTATATGAATACTAACACAATTCTCAACATTTCAATTTGATCAATTTAATACTAAACATTTTAATAATTTGTTAATGTTAGTCTTTTCAACAATTTTTGGCCGAAAATCGCTAACGTGAATGTTGACTATCTCGCGTGGTATGATCAACGCTAACATGAATAAATTTTACAATTTTAAAAATTTGTTTGAAATAGACGTATTAATTTTCTTGTTAATTTTTTCCACCCAAGGTTGGCAAGAGTCATCAGGGCCACATTGGCCACTAGGTGAGGGCCTGTAAGCTCTCATTGACTGCAGAAGGTAGTCTTCACCTAAATCTAAGCAAGGCCTAGCTTTGCCGACTGTGGGCAAGGCGACCTTCGCCATGGCTGATGAGGGTTTATAAGGTTGCGCAGTAGTCGGCGAGGCCTTAACAATCCACATCTCCGCAATGGAAAAAAAGAAAAAAAATATAAAATAATATATATTTATATTTGCAAAATTGTTCACATCAACTGTCACATATAATGTTTTTTTTTTTTTTATCTGTCCTACTTTATTCCTACGCTAACACTCACGCTTTTTGCCTGCTTCTTGTAGGGGTGGGAGTCGAAACCCACTCCTGAAACTTACGCGTCCTCACCCCATCCCCGAGAAGGTGGGGATTTGAATCATTCACCTCCCCCTTCCATGTTGGAAGGGTGATCATTAGGGCGAAATCCCAGTGGTTCACATATAATGTTTAATGTCCACATAAGTGGTTTTCTAGCCAATTAAATTGACAAATTGTTAAAAAGAAATTCGGAGTTATAATTGGTTAGATTAAAATATTTGAAACTAAATTGATATCTGTATTAAAGGTTTTTGGCAAGTATCACGATAGTAAATAGATAGATAGAAGAAGCTAAAGGAGACATCCCAGATTGTAATTGCAATTTTCTTGGTCACGAGAGTACAGGTAAATAGCTTTTCTCATTCTCCGAAAAAAGTCGAGTAGTAAATGGAAAAGACTTTCCATCTAAATTTGGATGCGTTTTAAATTCTGCATGTCCCATCTTTCACTCTACTTTCTTCTTTTGCGCGCTGAATAAGAGGGCAAGCAGAATTGCCGGGACAAATTGGTTTCCCACATGATCATGATCCGAGCCACTAGTTCGACAAGAGGATTAAATCAAATCAGATCAAATCAAACCAAACCAAGTGCTTAAATCAAGAATTCTGAAATTTTTAAAAAAAAAAGGGGGATTATACAGATGAATCCCGAAGGAGAAAGACCACTACAGAGCAAAAGAACAGGCCTCACGGAGGAGGAAGACTACTTCAGCAAATCTTCCCCACAATACAATATCAATTAATTCGATCATCGCAAGAAAATAAGTAACTTTCGTCCTCGTATTTACATTTGCATAGTATCGGAGGACTGGAATGAATTCCGATGTATACATACTTAGAACAAAAAAACAATGGCTTCCAAGTGCGGTTTGAGCCGACCCGGATCGAAAGCAGACACCGAAACAATTGACATGATTCGAAAATATAAATCTCGAGCTCGCCGGTTTCGACGATCCAAGCTTCTGTACCTGGAAGTTCCCCGATATTCTCCACAATTAGATGAGAAGCCGGCGAAAAAAATAAAAAAAAAAAAAATCCCTTCTCCTTTCCCGTAGGCATTAGTTGCCGAACCTTGAACAGAAAATCTCATGAAGCTTGAGAAGAAAAGCAGCAACGACGAACATGTTTCAATGTGCCGCAACTCGCAAATGTTGTGCGCCGCGGCACTGTTTCCTCTGCAACAGACCTTCCAAGATGATCTTCTTCTTATACTCCGTGGAATCCACGATCGAATCCATGATCGATGACACTTCATCGCGGATGTCGAATGGGGACTTTGCGCACTTCATTGTGCTCCACCGCGGCACCAAGAGCAGCCAGGTCGAAGTGCAAACGATGGCGCAGACCTTGCCCCACAGGATCAGCGCCGGAAGGGTCAGCAGAAGCAGGCAGATAGCGAAGTTCTCGGAATGCGACGGCCGCTCTTTGCCGCCCTCTAAGGCGCCCAATTGAATCTGCTTCGAGTTGAAGGAACTAGACCGGGTCGACGACCGGCTCCCTCCCATTGAAGAATTCGTGCTTGAAGATCGCGAAGAGCTCAGGGAAGGCGAAACAGCATCGGAAGAGGTAGAGCCGTCGGACTCAGTCGTTTGGGCCTTGTCGTTGTCCGAAACTCCGCTGCTGGAATTCTCATGCATTAGCTTCAGAATTCTATCTGCCTCCATGGACAGATTGCTGATCGATTCGGGCGAATTCTCTGCGCTTTTCTTCTTCCGCAACTTCTTCACCTGTCGATCACAAGAAATTCGAAGCCGGAAAGGTGAGTCTAATGAATCAATTGTAACCGTGCTAATCCAGTTGCTCCTAAAGATCTACCAAATCATTGTCATAGATGGTAATTAAGATCCGGTGATGATGTAGAATCGAAATCGACTATCGAATACAAGACATTGGCCAGCAGTCGAGCAAAACCAGAAGGCAGATATAGCAACAACAATCATCCAACTTCATCTGAGCCCGGAAAAGTAAGAAGGCGGCCCAGCTAAACGAGGAACCGTCGACGCGGCAAGACAGACGATCGAGCAAACAATGCTCGGAACATGATCGAGTCAGGACAACGAAATCACGCAATAACGCGACATCCATGCACGAGATCAGAGTAGAGAAAAACATGATCCTCGTCGTTGTAACTCGGACAAGCGATCGTGCTGTGTTTCGATGTCCATTATAAGGAAGAAAAGAATCATCTTCATCACGGCGGAGAGAAGACTAACCAGAGACGTCTCGAACAACACGGCCTTGGAAGCACGCGCCAACGATTTCAAACCCTTCTTCTTCTTCTTCTTCTTCCCGGGGTCGTCGTCGTCCGAGCCATCGTCTCCTTTACCCCCCGACGGAACCTTACGCAGAGCATGACCCTCGTTTTCCTTTGCCGCCATGAACGCAAAGAACGTCTCGTCCGCACCCTGCTGGCACCAGTGGTCGTGCCCTTTGTAGCCGTCGTCGAGGACGGCGGGCCTGAAGCACCGGAAGAACTTGCCGCTGCTGCTGTGGCTCGCCGCGGGGCTTGGCCGCGTCTTCGCCTTCGGAGGAGAGTCCATCGTCGCGCGCGGAGATCAAAGAAGCGGTTTTCCTTTGGCGGGGTTCTTCTTCTCCTGCTGCTGCTCCCGTTTCTTCTTTCGTTCGTTCGTGCGTTGAATCGTGGAGGGCGACGGTCACCTAATGCCGGCGTTGCCGCTTCGGATTTTTGGCGGTGTGGTGATTACCCCTTCGAAACGATGTGGCGAAGATAAAACGAAGAGTTTGTAAACTGCGATATCTCCATTAATAATAATTATTATTATTCTAATCGAATTCGGATTCTTTTTTTTTTCCCTTTTTATCTTCGTTTTTTTATTGGATTTGGAATTTTGACTCGGCTTTTGAGTCGGGAAGCGACCTCGGTTGGTCGTCTATTTCGGGCGGGGGTCGGAGTTTAACCGTGTTTTTTTTTTTTTCTTTTTCCGGAGAAGATTTATGTCGTGACCCCCGGGATTTAGGAGGAGACAAAAAAACGGGAGATCGAGATTCAGTTTTATCTCCTAGAAATGGGCATCGTTCCTATTATTAACCAACGAAACTCCGACACGACACGAATATTTCCTAATTCGCATTTCAATAACAGACTAATGTCGGAGACGCGTACGTACGCACCGTCTTTTGGAAGAGCTAAAATTAGAAGCGTGCTCATCGAGGTCCAAAGCACGCAACACAAATCGAGACATGTTGAAAGAATGGGGGATACGCGTACGAAATTAATTTCTTCGACTCGAAAAGGGGTAAAAGGAAACGTGCAATCAGTACAGCGACATTGCCGTCCTAAGGATCTCGCATTATTTTCCACTCTCTTTTTTTGCATTTTGTTCTTTTTTTGGGAGGACTATTCAAATATGTAATGTTAAGTTTGATAAAGAAAGGTGGTTTTTTGTTGACCGGGTTTACTTTGACCCGGTCATTGGAAAGACTGGATCGGGCCAGGGCGAGAGCATCAATCAATCATGCAGGATGCTGATGAAAATAAAATGAATTGCGGCCAATGTGCGCGGAATACTTGCCGAAGGCACCGTTCCCGTGCAATTGCCCAGACGTGGACGCTCCACAGCATCTCTCGACGCAAACGCGGCTTTGGGTTCTCCGCTCTTGTTCAAGTACTCGGCAGTCGGCAGTGCCAAAGTCCAAGAAAGAAATAATCCTTCGATTTTCGATCTTCGTTGTGCTCGGGACAGCTTTCTGCACCTCGGTGGCCTTCTTCTTGTCTCCTTATCTTGCCTTTGCCCAATGCTGCCAATTGCTGGAGCTCGACGCCCCTTCGTTGACGACGCCAAAAGTTGATCGACTTTCTTCGTTATTATCGACAAGTAGTAGGGTCCAGTCGACAGTGAACGGAACGATCGACAGCTTGAAGGGAATCGACAACTCGCTAAGAAAGTCATCAACGAGAGCCTTTTATCAAGACCTAAAAATTGATCAACGAAATCATCGACAGCGGTCAATTGGCACGAAAACATAGTTGCTATGTAGTTGTGCTTTGTTGTTGCTAATTTGCAGATGTTCAAACTTTTCGTCGTCGTAGATAATAAGAGTTAGTGGATAACACAAAATTTTGTTGTTTAAATTCCCAATTTCCAACTGCTGTAGGTGACCGTCGATTGTGGATTATAACTAACCACGTTGTACTCTTTGTAAGCCATGATCTGTCAATCAAAAAACTCAACGTTCTCGCAAAATTATATTTATATTTTCTTTTTCACAATTTAATATATTTTAATTCCCATACTTTAGTTGTAGCTTTAAGATCTTCTCGATATTGTATCTTTGTGATCACACTTTGTCGTCGATTTTATTTCAAGAATACTCTGTGTTATCAAGTTTCCTCATGGAAGTATATTTTTTTTTGGTATCCATTGATAAAAATTCATGTCTGAAATCGCGACAAAACTCGCCAGCTCTTTGTAAAAATTGAAGAATAATTTTTTGGTGAAAGATATTTCGCCGACAATCCAATTTTGGCAAATGCCATCTTCCGATATGATCACATTACTTTTTAGAGCACCAAGTGTTGCCATTTATTAAAATGAGTGTAACTTGTTAAAAGAATAGTCCTAAATTTTAACTCAATGTGCAATATAGTTTTTGAATTTTTAATTTGTTCGATATGATCCTTAAACTCTTGGTGTATGTTTAATATAGTCCATAATTTATGTGAAATTATTCAATATTATTCTTGACCTTGAATTAACGGAATGACAATATTAAATATTGTCATATAATTCAGAAATTGCATCGAACATTATTAAAATTTTAGAATTTATATTGCATATTAAGTTAAAATTTAAAATCTATTTGTATCGTTAATCGGGTGTTTGTAGTCAAGTATCGCACGGGATAATTTTCGTGAGTTTTCACGTTGTATCCATCTCTTGAAAAATCCTGCCGTCTGAAGTCTTTATCGCGGTCATCATCAGAGAACGCGGAGTTATGACCTAAGCACTTTTCAATCGGACCACGCATCTTTTATTTAAAATAAAATAAAATAAAATAAAAATTGGAAACACATGGCACGCGGAGGGACGCAGGAAACAACCTTGAAATTCACGAGGCTTTTTGGGGAAGTTGATTGACCCGCATACGAAATATTATCTAACTCCATTATATATGCATCTCATTCTCCGTTTACTTGCAAGAAATATTAAAATCTTTATTACTTTTAAATTTCCAGTCCGGGTTCACTGCCTCCTCGTTTACTTCATTTTCTGAAATGGATCGTGTTCAGATTAGGCGAAAGAAAATAATACGACACGACAATTTCATGGCTTACCCCAATCAACTATAAAATATATTAGGCTTGCTAGAAATTGAGGAGTTTGAAACGGTCCTACAGCGCGCTATAAAGAATTATGGTCTTCGAAGGACATTTTCCATGGACCCGAAAGAAAATATTGTCTTTGACCACTTATGTTCCACCCCTAAACACTCCGGAAATTATATTGAAATATTCTCTATAATCCATTCATTCCATAGAAAATATGACGTCTCCAGAATTTTTTTTTTTTGGGGAAATCAATTTAACATTTTTTTCAAAAAAATGACGATATTTTTCTGGTGTTCAACTAAGATATGAAAATAAAAAAAAAAATATTTCCCACTGTTTGATAAGAAATTTTTTTTCCTCCATGCACTCCTTTCAAAAAAATTAATTATTTTATATTTAAAAAATGATTTTTAATTATTTTTTATTTTATTATTTCTTCTTCTTCTTCCTCAATTTGTTGCTGGCATGATGATGACCGGTGACTCAAGCCCTGCCCAGCTCATGACTCTAACAAGACAGACAAAGCCTCGTCGACCTTTGGCGAGGCCTAAGCTTAGGTGAAGCCGGCAGAGCCCCACCGGCCTTTGGCAAGGCTCGAGTTCGCCCATGGCTAATTGAGAATGAAAGAAAAATAAAATTTTAAAATAATTAAAAATTTAATAAAAAAAGGAAAACGTGTTTTGCAAAAAAAAAGTGCGAGTGAAAGAAAGATAGAAGACTTTTTTCATTAACAGAAAACATTTCCATCAATCAATTCATCTTCCGTAAAACGAATGCTAAAAAATTCAGAAAACGTTTTCTTGGAAATTGTTTTTCGCGAAATGAACATAGCCTAATTCTCTAAAAAAAACTTTCAATTTTAAGTTCAATCCCAATTTTGTTTAGAACTTCTTCTTTTTTTTGTCTTAAGAAAAAGTGATAACTTTAGGACTAGTCCAAATTCTCCCACTCTTTTTGTCTAAAAAAATTCACAACTTTAATTATAATCCCAAATCTACCTCGAACTTTTCTTTTTAATCTAAAAATATGCACAAACTTTGATTACGAATCCAAATTTTCACTGACTTTATTTTTTTTCTAAAGAAGTCACCAACTTTCAAGCTAGTCTTAAATTTGCCCTCATTAATTGTCCATCCCAAAATTGTTACAACTTGTTTGAGGTGGCATTTCCACATCGGTAACATATCCACATTAGTAAAGTGATGTGGAAAATTATCTCCAAAACAAAATCATTCTTTGATATGGAAATTGCAGAAATGAGGGATGACTAATGACAATTTTTGGACAAAGTGCTAATGAGGGCTGTTTTGAGGCTAGATTGAAAGTTTATAATTTTTTTAAATAATAAAAACAGTTCATGGCAAATCTAAAACTAAACCTAAAGTTGATTTTTTCTTTGTTTTTGAAAAAAAAAAAAGTTTGGGATAAATATTTTTAAAGTCAAAGAAGCATATTTGCCCTACACCTAAAGATGGAATTTTTTTTTTAGACAAAAGAATTTGGGAGAGAATTAAGACCAGACCTAAAGTTGAAGTAATTTTTTCTATTTAGGGAATTAGGTTTTATGAATTATGATACGTACGACTCGATGATTTTTGATCTAACGTGGACTAAAAATAGTTACATGTTGCTTGGGAATTAATCAAGGGCCAATTAGTGCGTACCATCTAGATTCGACCATGGATCATACTGCTCACGTGCCCGGCGAGATCACAAGGACTCGAGGACCCTCAGCCCAGCTATCATAGACTCAATTGGGTTAGTAAGCCTGACCTAGGGACCTGTTTCGATTTAGCCCACCCTTTAATCAACTCTATTGTCAAGTAGCAACTAGCTTTCGTACGTCTAAGAGCTTCAAACGTTGTTCTATCTCCAGAGGAGAGATCGACCCCTTGCAGCGTGGGAAGCATACCTGGTATTTCCATCTATCGGACTCTTCAATCAAATGGGGTAGACTTAAGGAAGAAGTCCTTAGTACATGAATCTGCAGAAGGAAAGAAATGTCCCATACTGGACTGGACCAGCCCGGAACCGGTAAATATCAATTCAGTTCCTGATTCTAGGTATGGAATTATCCACCCTACTCAAGCCACTATTTTTTTTTAATTATTTTGTTTTAACTTTTTAATCAGAACCATAGTTTCCTTTTTGTCTTTCTCCATCTCTCCCTTCACTCATCTTGTGGCCTTGCCTCCCTTTCTCACTCATCTCTTGACAACCTTTAGTCCCGTCAATCCCTCTCTCACTCTCGCTCTAAATGATCTCCAACCTCATTACTCCATTTGTCACTCTCACTCTCAATCACCTCTGGCTTCCGAATTTGTCGCTTGCTCTCAAGTTTCATGCCTCTTTCAAAGTAATGGCATTTTGATTGATTCCATGAAACCAACAAGTAATTCTTGGTTATAATTTTTTGTCACCAGTCCTCAGTAAACAATTTATGTTCCCTTTTTGGGTTATGAACCGCCCACCCTAAGGTTGATCACCCCCTAGTAACACTTAAATTCAAAGTAGAGAAAAGAATTAAAGAGATAAATACACATATAATACCTGATTTTTGTTCAAATGTGTAATGTTGTAGTCCCTATATATCCAACTAGTCTCTTAATTATAGGAAAATGTGCAATTAATGGAAGGATTATATCGAACATTTTTATATAGTTCATAAGCTAAATTGAACATGTATCGAAAATTTAGAAATTATACTAAATAAATTAAAAGTTTATGAACGGTATTGCAGGTTTAGCTAAGAAATACAAGGAGCGAGAGAAATAGAGCAAAGCAGAAGCAAGAGCGATGATCTTCTTCTTATACTCCGCAGAATCCACGTTGGACCGATCGTCGTCGACGTCCAATGGGGACTTTTTGTTTTTTTTTTCGGCGAAAAAGACTGCTATTGATTTACTTAGCTAAGTTTGGGGGAAATGCATCAAAAGCATCAGCGCATAACAAATCAAATAGAGCAGGCGGAGGATTAGTTAACCAATCAGACGACAAACAATTAGATCTACGGGCTTTTGCACACTTGATTATGCTCCACCGCCGCACGAAGAGCAGCCAGATCGAAGTGCAAACGATGGCGCAAACCTTGCCCCACAGGACCAGCACCAAAAGGGTCAGCAGAAGCAGGCAGATAGCGAGGTTCTCGGAAGGCGGAGGAGGCCGCTCTTTGCCGTCCTCTACAGCGCTCGATTGAATCTGCTTCGAGTTGAAAGGACTGGACCGGGTCAACGACTGCCTCCTCCTTCTCGGCGAAGAATCCATGCTCGAAGAGCGCGAAGACCTCAGGGAAGGCAAAACGGTTCCAGCTGCAGAGGAATGCGAAGATGAAGTGACCTTGTCGTTGTCCGAAACTCCGCTGCCGGAATTCTGATGCATTAACTTCAGAATTCTATCTGCTTCCGTGGACAGATTGCTGATCGATTTGAGCGAGTTCTTCGTGCTTTTCTTCTTCTGTGACTTCGTCGCCTGTCGATCACAAAAAATTCGAAGCCGGAAAGGTGAGTCTAGTGAATCAAATGTAACCATGCTAATCCAATTGCTCCAAAAGATCCACCAAATCATTGTGTCGTAGATGGTAATTAAGATCCGGTGATGATGTAGAATCGAAATCGACTATCAAATATAAGATATTGGTCAGCAGTCAAGCAAAACCAGAAGGCAAATTCGACAACAACAATCATCCAACTTCGTCTGAGCCCGGAAAAGTAGGAAGGCGACGCAGTTAAAACGAGGAACTCTCGATGCAGTCAAACAGACGATCGAGCGAACAACGCTCGGCACATGATCGAGTCGGGACAACGAAATCGCGTGATAACGCGACATCCATGCGCGAGATCGAAGTAAAGAAAACATGATCCTCGTCGTTGAAACTTGGACAAACGATCTTGCCGTGTTTCGATGTTTGCTATAAGGAACAAAAGAATTATCTTCATCACGGCGGGGAGAAGACTAACCAGAGCCGTCTCGAACAACACGGCCTTGGAAGCACGCGCCAACGATTTCAAACCCTTCTTCTTCTTCTTCTTCTTCTTCTTCTTCTTCTTCTTGCCGCGATCGTCGTCGTCCGAGCCATGGTCTCCTTTACCCCCCGACGGAACCTTAAGCAGAGCATGACCCTCGTTTTCCTTCGCTGCCGAGAACGCAAAGAACGTCTCGTCCGCACCCTGCTCGCACCAGTGGTCGCCTCCTTCGTAGTCGTCGTCGAGGATGGCCGGCCTGAAGCACTGGAAGAACTTGCCGCCGCCGCTGCAGCTTGCCACGGGGCTCGGCCGCGTCTTCACCTTCGGAGGAGGGTCCATCGAAGAAGCGGTTTTTCTCCTTTGGCGGGTTCTTCTTCTCCTGCTTCTGCCGCCGCTTCTTCTTCCTTCGTTCGTGCGTTGAATCGTGGAGGGCGACGGTCACCTCATGCCGGCGTTGCCGCTTCGGATTTTGGTGGTGCGGTGTTTACCCGTTCGAAACGATGTGGCGAAGATAAAACGAAGAGTTTGTAAACTGCGATATCTCTCCATTAATAATAATTAGGGAAAAAACCACCAAAAACCCTAAATTATACATAAAGTGATAAAAATACCCCAAACTTTTTTTTACACCACCAAAAACCCCAAACTTTACCATCCGTGACACATTTACCCTATTAAGGGTATTTTTGTCTTTTTATGTTTTTTCTTTTTTTTTTTTTCTTTTTTTTCCCTCTTCCCATCCGGCGAGGGCTACCCGCCGGCGTCAGCCCTCACGGTGTTGGGCGAGGGCCGCCCTCGCCCGACGCAGTCGGCCCTCCCGACGCCGGCGAGGGGGTGCCCTCGCCCGCTGCGTCGGCGAGGGCACCCCTCGCCCGCGGCGGGCGAGGGTGCGCCCTCGCTGCGTTTGGCGAGGGCAGGCCCTCGCCCTACCCGGCGAGGCCGGCCCTCGCCCGGCCGACGCCGGCGAGGGCAGCCCTCACCGGACGCCGGCTTCCCTCCGCCGGCTCCAGCGGAGGGAAGAGAAAAAGAAAAAAAAAAAAAAAAAAAAAAACTATTTTTAAAAGCAAAATGACCAAAATGCCCCTAAGATTTAGGGTAAATGTGTCACCGAAATGAAAGTTCGGGGTTTTTTGTGTCACAAAAATAGTTTGGGATAAATGTATCACGGATGGCAAAGTTTGAGGTTTTTGGTGGTGCAAAAAAAAATTTAGGGATATTTTTATCACTTTGTGCATAGTTTAGGGTTTTTTGTGGCTTTTTCCCTAATAATTATTATTATTCTAATCGTTGAATTCGAAATCTTATTTTTTTCTCTTTTTTTTTTTATTGGATTTGGAGTTTTGGAGTCGACTTTTGAGTCGGGAAGCGACCTTGTTTGGTCGTCTATTTTGGGCAAGAGTCGAAGTTTATCCATGTCTTTTTTATTAAAAAAAAATTCGCATAGAACTGTGTAATAATCCCTCGGAATTTAGGAGGAAGTAAAAGATGGAAAATCAAGATTCAATTTTATCACTTGGAAATGGGCATTGTTTCTATTATTAATTAATGAAACCGATAACGTCACAATAAGGTGATTGCGTAATCCGCATTTCTTTTATGTGCTTATGTCGAAGACACGAACGCACAGCCTTTTCGTAAAGCTAATATTAGGAGCATGCTTGTTGACATATGAAGCATGCGACATGAATCGAGACATGCTAAAAGAAAGGTGGTTTTTCATTGACCGGGTTTACTTTGACTCGGTCATTGGAAAGACTGGATAGGGCCAGGGCGAGAGCACGAATCGTGCAGGATGCCGATGAAAATAAAAATGAATTGCGGTCAATGTGCATGGAATACTTGCCGAAGGCGCCGTTCCCGTGCAATGCCCAGACGTGGACGCTCCACAGCATATGTCCCGACACAAACGCGCCTTTGGGGGGGAATCCCGGTCTCCTCTCTTGTTCAAGTCCTCGGCAGTGCCAAAGTCCAATAAAGAAATGATCCTTCAATTTTCAATCTTCGTTATGCTCGGGACAGCTTTCAGCACCTCGGTGGCCTTCTTCTTGTCTTGTTATATTTGTCATGTCCAGTGCTGCCATTGCTGGAGTTGGACACCCACTTTGTTGACGCCAAAAAAGGGACTGATTCTTTTTTCTGGGTTATTATCGATGAGTATCGGTCTTAATTGATAAGAGGAAGGTCTGGTTGACAGTGAAAGGAACGATCAACAACTTGAAGGGAATCGACAACTCACTAAAGAAGTCATTGATGAGAACCTTTCATCGAAGTTTGAGAAATTGATCAGCAAAATCATCGACGATGGTAGGCACGACACGAAGACGTAACTGCTGAGTAGTTATGTTTTATTGTTGCTAATTCAAGAATTTTTTTAACTTACCGTGGATTTTTTTCTTGATAATAGGAGTTGGTTGATAACATAATTTTTCGTAACTATTGTTAGGAAGTTATTTCTTATTTGAGTTCCAAAATTGTAATCGATGTTTGTAATCATCAAATGTGGGCTCCATTGTACTCTTTGTAAGCCGATATCAATCAACTAAAGAACTCAATGTTCTTGCAAAGTTATCTTTATATTTACTTTTCTACAATATAAAAATCTTTCGATGCCCATGCTTTAGTTATAGTTTTTCGAATCTTCTTCGTCAATAAAACACTTTATGTTATCAGGTTTCATCTTCGATTAAAACTCCATTGAAGTATATTTTTTTCTTGTGTACCATTAATAAAACTCATGTCTGAAATCATTACAAAATCCGTGCCCTCTTAATAAAAATTGAAGAAAGATTTTCGGCGAAAGGTATTTCGTTGACGCTCCAATTTTGGCAAAGGCCATCTTTCAATTCGATCATGCTACTTTTCAAGCACCAAGCATCGCCATTGATAAATCTTAAATTTTTAATTTATTAGATATAGTTTGTAAACTTTTGGTGTATATTCAATGTAGTAACTAAATTATATGCTGTTCTTGATCTTAAATTAATGGAATGATAATATTAAATATTTTCATATAATTCAAAAACTTTATTGATTATTATTAAAAGCTTAAGAATTACATTGCACATCAAACCAAAATTTAGATTATCTATATCATTATTCCTTAAGGCGGTGTTTGATGGGTCAGATAAAACTCCGAATAAGATAACTTTTATTCTATCCAATGTTTGGAGTGACATGAAATCCGGATACAATCTAATATAGCCCAGATATAATTTGGATAAAAAAATCCCAACTAAGGGGTGGGATAGATCTGGATAGGATATGTAAAATTTAGAAAAAAGATTTAAACGATAAAAATAATAAATTTTAGAATATTGACAAAAGCTTATGCTATCCGGCAACTTTTGCCCTCCCTTCTTGTCATCTCTCTCCCTCTTCTTCTTTGACCTGTTTCTGCTCTGTTCGCCTTCACCACTCACCCACCACCACATGAAGACAAGAAAGCTATGAAAAAATCCCCAAAATCCACTCTACTTCACTCTGAATGGTGATCAAGGTTTTGATTTTGGTCTGGATTTTCCACCCCTACCGAAAAGAAGTTGGGAAGAATCCACCATATATGGGAGACCCTTCTTGTTACTTGTTAGTGTCTTTAATTCCTCTTTCTTATTTTCACTATTCTTATCATGCCATTCAAAATTTTGGTTACAAATTGACATCTTTACTTGCTAAAGATGTAATTACCATCAATGAAGGTTGGTGTCAATGGATTTAGATATGAAGAGACCTTCTCTCATGGTAGCCCGCACATGAGGCGATTTTGCCCGTTGAATAGGCTTTGGGAGAGAGGAGCTTCCTCCTGTTGAAGGCCCGAAGATTAGAGAAGGTACAAAGAGAGATATTTTGAAGATTTCTAAAGATTTTTAAAAATATTATATCCAATCACACCAAACACAAAATATAATATTTTACAATCCGGAGGATATTGAAAGGATTTCAAATCCTACCTTATCTTATATCATCTTAATTCAAATCTAGATAATCAAACGCAACCTTAAAAAATAGATTGGGAGTTTGTAGTCAAGTGTTGCACGGGTCACGTTGTATCCCTTGAAAAATCCTGCCGTTTGAACTCTTTTAATACGATCATGCATTTTTTCTTTTTTCTTTTTCCCTTAATCTTCGGAAACACTTGGCACGCGGAGGGACGCAAGAAACAACCTCGAAAGTCACGAGGCTTTCGATATTCGGGAAGTTGATGGACGTGGAATGTCATCTAATTCCATATATATATATATATATATATATATATATAATTCTCCATTTACTTTCAATAAATATTAAAAATTTCTATTACTTTCAATTTCCAGTCTCTTACTTCATTTTTTTAATTTTTTTTTTTTTGTCGATCCTACTTTAGTCCCTTTAGTCCTTTTTAACAGTCACTCTCGGACTTTTACCTTACCTCCTTACAAGGTGTAGGAGTCAAAACCCACTCCTGAAATTTAATCGTCCCCACCCCCAACCCCTTGAAAATGTGGGGATTCGAACCCGCCACCCCACTTCCATGTTGGAAGAGTGATCATTGGGACAAACCCCAGGTGATTACTTCATTTTCTAAATTGGATCGTGTTTAGATTAGGCAAAAGAAATAATACGAGACGACACGTTCATAGCTTACCCCAATCACAACTTGAATATTGACAAAAGCTTCTGCTATTCGGCAACTTTTGCCCTCTCTTCTTGTCATCTCTCTCCCTCTTCTTCTTTGACTTGTTTCTGCTCTGTTCACCTTCACCACTTACCCACCACCACATGAAGACAAGAAAGCTATGAAAAATCCCTAAAATCCACTCTACTTCACTCTGAATGGTGATCAAGGTTTTGATTTTGGTCTGGATTTTCCATCCCTACCGAAAAAAGGTTGGGAAGAGTCCACCATATATGGGTAGTGTCTTTAATTCCTCTTTTTTATTTTCCTCACTTTCTTATTTTCACAATTCTTATCACGCCCTTCAAAATTTTGATTGTAAATTGACATCTTGACTTGCTAAAGATGTAATTACCATCAATGAAGAGTGGTGTCAATGGATTTCGAGATGAAGAGACCTTCTCTCATGGTAGCCCGCACATGAGGCGATTTTGCTCGTTGAATGGGCTATGGGAGAGAGGAGCTTCCTCCTATCGTTAGGGAAATAATGAAGGCCTGAAGATTAGAGAAGGTACAGATAGAGATATTTGGAAGATTTTTAAAAAATTTTAAGAATATTCTATCCAATTACACCAAACACATGATATGATTTTTTACTATCCGGAGGATATTGAAAGGATTTCAAATCCTACCTTGTTCTATATTATCCCAATTCAAATCTAGACAATCAATCGCAACCTAAAAAAAACAGATTGGGAGTTTGTAGTCAAGTGTTGCACTGGTCACGTTGTATCCCTTGAAAAAATCCTGCCATTTGAACTCTTCCAATATTGGTCCTGAGCAAGACCTTAAAAGGCTCGACAAAATGGAAAGACGGGTCCCAGAGAAACGGAGGGATAACCTCCTAAGGGTGGGAGTCTCTGCTGTCTCTGGGTACAGCCTGGGGAGAGGCTGGAAAAAGGTTTCTCCCCCACTGCTGGACCGATCACAACTCCTTTACGGAGAAGCGGCCAGCACGTCTGAACCCCGCGATGCCGGTTTCCTAGGAAATGATCATGCATTTTTTCTTTTTTTCCCTTAATTTTCGGAAACACTTGGCACGCGGAGGGACGCAAGAAACAACCTCGAAACTCACTAGGCTTTCTATATTTGGGAATTTGATGGACGCGAAATGTTATCTAATTCCATTATATTTATATATATAATTTTCCATTTACTTCCAAGAAATATTAAAAATCTCTATTACTTTCAATTTCCAGTCCGGGCTCACTGTCTCCTCGGTTACTTCATTTTCTAAAATGGATTGTGTTCAGATTAGGCAAAAGAAAATAATACGAGACGACACGTTCATAGCTTACCCCAATCACAACTTGAATATTTTTAGGCTTGCTAGAAATTGAGGAGTTTGGAACGGTCCCAAGGCACTTGGCCTGTTGGCCAGCTCTCTTGGCGCACTATAAAGAATTATGGTCTTATAAGGACGTTTTCAATTGACCGAAAAATATTTTCTTTTTTTTTTATCGTAAAAAAAGTCGTAACATTAGGACTAATTCTAATTCTCCCATTAACTTTTTTTTTTTTTTTTTTTTTGTCTAAAAACAATCACAACTTTGAATGTAGTCCCAATCCAACCCTGAACTATTTTTTATCTAAAAATATCCACAAACTTTAATTACAAAATCAAATTTGCCCCGAATTTATTTTTGTCTAAAAAATCGCCAACTTTTAAGCTAATCTTAAATTGCCCTTGTTAACAATTTGTCCAAAAATCGTTGTTAATTGTCTGAGGTTGGCATTTTCACATCGGTAACATATCCACATTAGTTAAGTCACGTGAAAAATTATCTTTAAAAAAAACCATTCTTTGATATGAAAATTGCAGAAATCAGGGATGAGTAATGACGATTTTTGGATGTAGTGCTAATAAGGGCTGATTTGAGACTATTTGAAAGTTGGTGATTTTTTTTAAATAAAAAAAAGTTCATGGCAAATCTAGAACTCAACCTAAATTGGGGTAAATATTTTTCTGTCAAAAAAGCAGATTTTGTCTGCACCTAAAGTTAAAATTTTTTTTTTTAGATAAAAAAGTTGAGGAAACAATCACGATCGGACCGAAAGTTTATTTATTTATTTATTTTTTAATGTAGGGAATCAGGCTTCCGAATTATGGATATGTACGACTCAATGATTATTTGATCGTAACGTGAACTAAAAATAGTTACATGTTGGGAACTAATCAAGAGCCAATTAGCGCCCACTGTCTAAGATTTGATCACGGATCATGCTCTGCTCACGTGCCCAGCGAGATCACAAAGACTCGAAGGGCATTTCTAGGCGGGCTCAACCGAGCTATCTTAGACTCAATTGGGTTAGTAAGCCCAACGTAAGGGCCTGTTTCGATTTGGCCCACCCATCGACCAGCTCTAACGGGTAGAACTTCTAGTTCTAACGGCGTTCTGTCTCCAAACGGAGAGCTCGACCCCTTATAGGGTGGGGAGCATACTACGAATTTCCATAGATGGACTCTTCAATCAAATGGAATAGACATGAGGAAGTCCTTTCAAGGTCTTAAGTATACGAATCAAGGAAAGGAGGTCCAAAATTAGATTGGGCCGGTCAAGAATCGACAGTTCTCTTGGAAACTGGTTCAATTCCTGATTACAATTTATTGGAGTTAGTGAATATTGGTTCAGCTCTTGATTTTAGGTGTGAAATTGCCCGGTCCATCTGAACTTTAATTTTTTAAAATTATTATGTTTTAACTTTCAAATCAAAACCACAGTTTCCCTTTTGACTTTCTCCATATCTCCTCACTCATCTTGTGGCCTTATCTACATTTCTTAGTCTTTGTCGGTGGTCTTAGGTCTCGTCAATCCCTCTCTCACTCTCGCTCTAGATCGCCTCCGGCCTCATTGCTCCATTTTTCACTCACCCTTGGTCACTTTTGACCTTGTTGCTTGCTCTTAAGTCTCATGCCTCTTTTGAAGTGGTAACTTTTTGATCAATTCCACAGAATCAATAAATGGTTATGGGTTCTAATTTTTTATAACTGGTCCTTAGTAGACAGTTCTTGATTGTAAGGTATGGACATCCCACTCTACAATTGATCACTCTTAGGAGTAACAATTAAATTCAAAGGAGAAAAAAAAATTAAAGGGATAAGTATATAAATAATCTATAAATTTTGGTCAAATGGGTAATATTGTGGTCTCTAAACTTTTGATATATATCAAATCAATCCCTTAATTTTATGAAAATATTTAATTAATGGAAGAATAAAATTATACATTTTTATATAATCCAGAAAGTAAATTAAATACATATATTAAATTTAAAAATTATATTAAATAAATTAAAATTTTGGAGACGGCAATCACGTTCAATCAAGAAATACACAGAGAGCGAAGCAGAAACGAGAGGAGTTAGCGTGTGGAAGTCGAAAAGCGTCCTCTCCTCTACATTTCTTGGAGGAGCAGAAAGAAAACCCCAAACTTTGCACGAAGCTTAGGGCAAAGAATCTCCTCTCCCTCTCCTTCTCTCTCTCTCTCTCTCTCTACACAGAAACTGAAAGAGATCACATCACACTCTCTCTCTCTCCCTCTCGCCACCGTCGTCTCCTTCGACGAGAGAGAGACACCCCGCCGGCATCGTCTTCCGGCGGAGAAGCGATGGCGTCGCCGATGGACCTCCTCCGATCCAACCTCTCCCGGGTCCGGATACCCGAGCCCACCACCCGCATCTACAAGCAGGAATGCTGCGTCTCCTTCGACACTCCGGTACCCCCCCTCCCTCTTCCCCTCAGAATTCCCGCTCGCCTCCGGCGAAACCTCCACTTCGCTTTGCAGATGATCGCGAGGTTTAGGTGTCCTCGACGGTTCAAAACCTCCACTGTGTTCATCTTGCGGACTGTGCTTAGGGTTTTAGTTTCGTTTTGGGGGGGCCCCGGTTTTCGACATCATGCACGGTCGCGGGCGAGAGTGGCGTTGTGCCCTTTTAGTTTTATACGGGAGTTATCGAGAGTAGCTGTGATTGTGGATTCTTTACTTGGGTTGATCGGTTAATGGTTCTTGTTTCGCCGGCCACAGAAATGTGAAGGCGGGTTGTTCGTCGACATGAATAGCTTCCTCGCTTTCGGGAAGGAGTTCGTGGGCTGGAACTTTCAGAAGACGGGGAATCCTGTATACTTGCATATTAAGCAGACGAGAAAGTTGGTTTCTGAGGATCGGCCGTTGAAGAAACCGACTCTATTGGCGATAGGTACTCTTTGATTGCACTGTGTATTTGGCTTGTCGTTTGTCTTTGGACATCGTTCCGCATGCTTCGCCATTTCCTTCTTTCTGTTTGTGTTTGGCTGCCCGTTTGCTTATCACTCGTTATTGTTCAATTTCCATCATCATTTTGTTAACAATTGGAAATTCCAAGGATCGTGGCTAACCTTACCTGTGCAGAATAAATGATTTTTTTTGCCCATGGCACTCCTTCTTGATCCCTCAATGCTTGCTAGAGCTTTGAAGGAGCTGCTCTAAAGCTTTGAATTAGGAGAACCTGGTGCTGGAGGGTATATGGAGAAATTCTTGTCGAATACAATTTTGGAATATAATGTTTTTTCCTTGGAAGAGTTAGACTGGTCCTAGTCAGCAGGTTCCTGTTGTTCAATTTGCATTCCTACTTTGTGTTCCTCTTTCAAGCAGGTTTCTCATTCATGACCTGTCTCTGTGAACGGCAATGGTAACGGTCAGCAGTAGTCTGCCACTAGATGCCCTAGTTTCATCACATTTCTTGCAGATCCTCAGAGCATCTGGATGAGAGCATTTAACTGAGAGGAACTGACGCTACTAAAGCAGGAGACACCATTATGCTGAAAATTTTGTTTTAGAGAGGCTGATGCTCTTCCCTGTGACATGATGTAGGCCCCAAGCAACGGGGAAAAACTTCCTGTTATTTGTTTGGGTTATGTTTGTTATGTGATGCTTTTAAAAGTAGACTCACTAACATTGTAGTTTGAGGCTGGAAGCTCTGCTTGCAATGTGCCTATCCTTATTTGCTCCTTTTTTCTCAATATGATGAGAAATGTGTATGCTGCTGTCGGTGTTGTGGATATTTATCTATTTGTCCTACTTGTAGGCATTGATGGGGGCTTTGACAATGGTGAGCCTGAATATGAAGAAGCCTATAGCATAGTAATATTACCTGGATATATATCACTGCCATTTCCTTCAGTGGAATTGCCAGAGAAGGTGCTTCTTGACTCTTCCTCCTTCAGTGCGTTTTCATGCACCGATTTTACTAGTGTGCTTTTAAGAAAGTCTCTCTGGTAAAATGTCAGGTGCAGTATGAGTCTTCATTCGTACTTTTTTTGTAGGTAAGGTTGGCTGTCGATGCCATTTTGTTGGCTGAAGGTGCTGAGAGGAAAGAGCAAGTTGCTGCTTGGGTAGCAGATAAGAAGCAAGTTAGTCAATATGCAACAAACTTGCAACAGATTGACAATGGTGTTGTCGTTCCTCCTTCTGGTTGGAAATGTTCCAAGTGTGACAAGACAGAGAATCTATGGCTTAATTTGACTGATGGAATGATTCTGTGTGGACGGAGAAATTGGGATGGAACTGGTGGCAACAATCATGCTGTTGAACATTACAAGGAAACTGGCTACCCTCTTGCTGTGAAACTTGGCACTATAACTGCTGATCTGGAAGGAGCAGGTAATGCAGCCATGTGATAAACATGCTTAGAAACAGGTGGATGAGGCATTCAGTACCACCAAAATGAGAGTTAGTTGAGCAATAGAGATTTTTTTGTAGTTTTTTAAAAAGCATTTGAAAAGAAACCTAGTTACCTTCAAAAGCTCTCTTTTGTTGCTCTTCCTAAACCAACTGAAAGACAGAAAGACTACGGGGACCTATATTTTCTACACAAGGGATTTGATACCTTGCTATACCTATAATTCTTGCATAATAGACTCATTATTAGGTCTAAAATGGCATAAGATGAAGTTTAAAACTAAAAGAGATTACTTAAAAGTAGGCTTTTGGGTGGTAGAATGCTCAGATGAGTGTTGGATAGATTTGACTCATGAGTAGAAATGGTATGGGGGTTGCATGAGATGGATGATGTATTCTTTGGAGTAGCAAATGGACAATTTGTTGGTTTTTGGTTGGCTGTTGAAGTTTTTATCGTTCCGGTTGCAAGAGTTAAGAGAAATCTTAGTTTTGTGTATGTTTTGGTTTTTACTCATGACAAAAAGCTCAGTTTTGGTGAATTTTTGGAGTTATACTAGCATTGGCTCTTAAGATTTGTGAAGTGCTTCCAGTGTCGGTCATACCTACAGTGCTTGACGTGGTTATTGGGCAGCAGAGAATTCCGCGTTCGATGAAATCTAATTTATTGCATTGTGGCAGCTCAGACGTTTTCTCATATCCAGAGGATGAAGGTGTTTTGGACCCACATTTAGCGCAACATCTGGCATTTTTTGGCATTGATTTTTCATCGTTACAAAAGGTACGGTTTTTGTTAAAGCTTATAGTGATTTGGCTTTTCTGGTCAATTTGTCGGATGCAATTTGAGATATTTAGAGAGTTGTGGATTTTAAGCTGTTATAATGTTGTATAAAAGTGGGTTATCCTTGTTATTCGATATTTTCCATAATCCCACTTATTCTAATGGAACTTATAATGGCATGGTCACTTGTTTACTTGTTCTGAATTCACAATGTATTTGGAAGTGCGGGGAACTGTTGGAATACCTAAAACCATGAAAAATGTTTAAATAAAGAAGCCCAACTCTAAGAGTTGATCGAGAAAGCTCTCAAATATGGTAATCATAACAAGCATGAGAACATTAAAGAAATGTATTCCTTATTTTCTATCTATGCCATTGCTTCATACTGTGTTGAACATTTTTTTAAGGATGAATATTAGTCTAGGTGTTTAACCACTTAATGCTTCAGAGATAAGATGCTTGAGTTAGCTCGAAAGCGTGAATTATTTAACAATCTAATCTCGTGGAAAGGTCCATGGCTATGGAATTGCATGTATGTCCTAATTTCAAACAACTTTGACTGATATCTTGGCTGACCATCTGGTTATGCTTACCTATCTCAAAAATGGTAATACAGTTGTGTTTCAAATTTTATATAACATACTTAGTTGAGTTCTCAGTTGAATTTATAAATATTTGGCTTATCCATTTCATGATGTAAGGTCATGAGGTGTCGTCTTCATTTTCTTGCTAACGAAGCTTACATTTCATACTCTTGTGAGAATCAACTGTATGCAGAATAGAGGCTTTCTATTTTTCTTCTCGATCAATATGATGCCTGTGAACTTGTATGGGTTTTCAGTCTATTGATTCTTGCTTGCTTTTGTGATTTTCTGCTACATGACAAGAGTGCTCTCATTATGTAGACTGAAATGACTACGGCCGAAAGGGAACTTGACCAAAACACTAATTTTGATTGGAACCGAATTCAAGAAAGTGGACAGGAGGTTGAACCATTATTTGGTCCAGGTTACACAGGACTTGCCAATCTTGGTAACAGGTAATGATTATTGGGATGGGGCATTTAAGTTTCTGCTTTCCTTTGTTTGCTTTTTTATTTTTATTTTTGGCCAAATACTCATTTCCTTATTGAGTTTACATGCAGCTGCTACATGGCTGCGACCATGCAAGTTGTATTCTCAACCCATTCCTTTTGTGCACGGTCAGTTGGCCCTTTATCTTTGAAATGACATCGATTCTATAACCTATGTTTTCAGTACTTATTGAGTTTATTGCTTGATGATATTGTAATCAGGTACTACATGAATCAAAGCCTGAAATTGGCTTTTGAAAGGGCTCCTGCGGATCCAACTGTTGACTTGAACATGCAGTTGTAAGTGGTTAATGGCATAGTGATGCTTTTGTAATTCTTCACACGAAATATAGTATGTTTGTTTTCTTGCTGCCCAATAAAAATAACAAAAAATAACAGGATGTCGTATGACTTGCTTTGGCATTCTGCAATTTGTTCTTCTTAGTGCTCTATGCCTTTGTACTATGAAATAAACACTCATGAGTCTCCTTCAGTCATGCTGAGTACCAGCCTTGGCTATTTCTCTTTTGAAAGCACACGGATGAATGTGTTCCTCTCTTTTCAATGAAATGGTGACACATGCAGTTGAGTTTAGAGAAGTTATTGACAAGATGTATTGGACATTTGGCCCTGGTGAATTATGCTGATGTTTGGTTGTATGTGTCAGGACAAAGCTTGCTCATGGTTTGCTATCTGGCAAATACTCTATTCCAGTACCTGAGGTAAAAGCTATATTTACATTTTTTCCCCTTTTCTACATGTCATATCTCCTTGCCCTTAATTAGTAAATTTCCTATGTTCATTTTCCCAGAAGGATGATGATGCAAATGCTTCAAAAGGCTCTGTAAGCTTTCTTGCCAAGATTTATTTCTTGATCATTCAGCGATTTATTGGTGGAAATCCTAAGTTTGCATCAGGGTGTTATGTGTGTTTGAAACTTCTAGAGTTGACTTCAACTGGCCATAAAATTGCAGTGATATCTTTTCTATATTATGGATCCTTTGAGCACACATCTTTTTTCGCACACCTGGATTTTATTTTATTTTATTTTTCTTAACATCCTTGCCAAGTCCCTACATGTCTTACACTTTTATTCATAATTCTTTTTTTTTTTCTTCTTATATTCCTTATTTTGAACAATCTCCTTATCATTACTTAATTTGTGTTTTTCTTGCTTGCAAATTTATAGAGGCAGGAAGGGATAAGGCCTCGTATGTTCAAGGCTGTTATTGCTGCCAGCCACCCTGAATTTTCATCAATGAGACAGCAGGTATGCCTGCTTATTAAGCTACAAACCATGCTGTATGTGAAGCTGTAGGTGATTTACGTCATGTTGTAGTAAAAAATCTGTTTGCATTTGGTTGGATATCAGTTTTCTTGAGACCTAACTGTGTAACAATATCTCCTCATTTGCTGCCTTTTCATTTTATTTCTACTTTTGACACCTATTCCTTAGGATGCTTTGGAATTTTTCCAACACTTTCTTGATCAAGTTGAGCGAGCTCATGCGGGGAATCTTGAGGATCCCTCGAGAAGTTTCAAGTTTGGTATTGAAGATCGGATATTGTGCCCATCTGGGAAGGTCACTTACAGTAGAAGGCTTGACAACATTCTCTCTCTAAATATTCCACTGCATGAGGCCACAAATAAAGGTAAATATTCTTTCTTTTTCACTTTTAATATTAGTAAGTGTTTATGTTGTTAAGACGGTCCTATCGTTTGCTTATCCAGCGCAATTAGAAGCATTCTACAAGTTAAAAGCCCAGAAAGTATCTGAGGGAAAGGAAGTGTAAGTTCAATAAGTCTTATTTTTCAGGTGCTCCTCTTTCATTCATGATAGAACATGTTTACTGAGAATGATATGCTGGCAGATCTAGTGATGAAATTGTACGCCCAAGGGTTCCTCTAGAAGCATGCTTAGCAAACTTTTCAGCTCCAGAGGAGGTCCAGGATTTCTACAGCTCTGCCTTGAAATCGAAGACGACAGCTATAAAGTGAGCTTCATGACCTTTCACACTGTGGATCATTTTGGCTGTCGTTTGATTAGCTGTAATATCAATGTCTTTGTATGGCATTGATGTAAAAATGTACATCATGATGAACAATTAAACGCTTAGTTGGGCACATGTTTGGCTGAATAGTAGAAAATAGGCATGGAGTTGTTCGTGCTTGCCATTTCTTGTGATCTTTGTGATATCCAAGCCACAAGTTTCCTCTTGATAAATCTTTATTATCCAGTCGACAAGGTGTTTCAAATTGAAAGTTGCAGGCTTGAAGCTGTATACTCTCCCACTGTGCTGCTGAAGACTGTTGATTCTATAGAATTTTATATTTCAAAGATCCTTTAAAGTTATAAAGTCCGTAGTCCATCCACTCTTCTCCTTATGATGCACCCATCATTGCTTAATGATTCTGAGAAGAAAAAATTACCTTTTACAGAAACACCAGATACAGAATTGCTCACAGCACCACTTTACTAACAATAAATCTACTATAAAATTACAGGACAGCTGGTCTAACATCATTTCCTGACTACTTGGTGCTTCACATGCGGAAATTTGTGATGGAGGAGGGATGGGTACCAAAAAAGCTTGGTATTTTGCATTCACTTGTGTTTACAATTTTGTCCATGTGAGAATCTGGTTGACTGTTTTTCCTTTCTGTCTTTCGATCAGATGTGTATATAGATGTCCCAGATGTTATAGATATCAGTCGCATGCGGAGCAATGGCCTTCAGCCTGGTGAAGAGCTGCTACCAGAAGGTGACTGGTGACATAATTAGAAGTGTTACACTTCTATTATCCACACTAGTAGGGTGCCAGTGTTTTCTTATGAATTTTCATATTCACGATTCAGATTTCTCCTCTCATTCCAATTAGGAACTTGTATGTTATTGAGAAATTATTATGAGAAAGATATATGAGCTGGCCATAGAGTTCCTACATTTCTTTTGGCCCATTTCCGGTGGCTGCCTTCTCCATTATAGACTATAACTTGACCAATTCTTGTGTATTTTATTGACAGTCTATTATTTTGTGCATTACAGTTGCTGAGGATGAGGTGGGATCAACTAAGCTTGTGGCCAATGAGGATATTGTTTTTCAGCTTGTATCAATGGGATTCAACTATCTGCACTGTCAGAAAGCAGCAATACGTACCTCAAATGCCGGAGTAGAGGAGGCTATGAATTGGTTATTGGCGCACATGGATGATGCTGGTATGTAGCTGCTACCTTGGTGGATTTTGTTGCTTTAGAGCCTCCACTCTCTGCAGTTAAAGTGAAAAGGACCATGATCCTAATAAGTTGTAACTTAAATGGTTTCAGATATAGACATACCTATATCTGAAGCAGATATGACTCCTGCAACTGCATCATCTACAGTCGACCAATCAAAAGTTGATACCTTAATTTCATTTGGTTTCCCAGAAGAAGTAGCGAGGAAGGCACTCAAAGCATCAGTATGGATTTCGTTACCCTTTGTTGTTTGGCATTCTCTCATTCTGCTTCCTCATCTTTTTTTGGAAGATGTACAACAGCATATTTTACATGGATGTTGCTGAAGATAATCTAAAGATTAAATTGTATTGATTGTGCTGGGTGTAACTTCTTCTTCTTCTTCTTTTTTTTAGGGTGGTGATATTGAAAAAGCAACAGATTGGATTTTCAGCAATCCAGATGCCAATGCCTCGTCTGATGTTAATGCCACCACATCGAACTCTACATCGAGTTCAACCGACGCAGGATTGCCTGATGGAGGAGGGAGTAAGTGCCTCATCACTTTGATGAAATCTTATGCTTTAAGATCTCTCAGTTTGTTTCACATGGCTGAAATATTTATTCTGGTAAAAGATGTCTAGCTTGCTGTGTGTCTGTTTTGTTCAATCACTAGCTGCGGATCATTTGTTCTAGCCATAATCACGCATCTAGCTTATGCAGGCTTTCAAGTCAAATTTTCTGGCTTCCTTCTTTGTGGTTGTTTTTACTGATTTTAGATGACATTGTAAATGATTCTTCGTTACTGTATAGCTCTTAGTGCCCTGCTCTCCCATCTGTCGAGCTTAGAATTGGGTGGGTTTATTCTCTCCTAAGATGATCACACATCATATGAAAAAGATTCAATGGCTGTGTGACATTGAATATTAACTCCTGATCTTTTTTTTTTTAACCGATGCTTCCTATCTTAGTGGGTAAGTTGCTCCTCTCAATTTGAGTTTATTGCCTGTTTCCCTCTCTGACGAGACATTCATATTTTTCCCTCTCTTCAATTGCCATTGAAATGAAACTGGACAGTCTAGATATAATTTCTCTAGCACATCACTTCAATTTGATTGGGCCATTGATATGCAGGATACAAGCTTATTGGGTTGGTGAGCCACATTGGAACCTCCACACATTGTGGTCACTACGTTGCTCACATACTGAAAGATGGTAGATGGGTAATCTTCAATGATCAGAAAGTTGGAGCGTCTGTGAACCCACCCAAGGATATGGGGTACTTGTACTTCTTCGAGAGACTGAATAGCTGAAGACATGTCAGTGACTTAGCATCAGGGATAAGATGTTTAAGGATGCCTTAATGTGGATTTGGAAACGAAGCAGTATGTGGTGCGGCTTTAAAACTCTGGGTCCTTTCTGGGTTTGAGGGGTAAAACTCGGCATCCTCATTTGGTTCGTAATTCGTATGGACTAACTTCAGCAAGAACCTGCGGCGACATATTTAACATTTACTGGCTGGGGGTCCCTTCTCTTGGGGACAAAATGTCATATTCGTTACATGAATTAGGATGTATCGTTGAGGCCAATTTGAGGCATGATGAATTTTTTGGATCATGTGTCTTAAAATGGGTATTTATCTTTTATGCCAGAGACTCGGAATCTCTCACTCTCTCTAAGTGTGTGATATGACATGGTGGGCTGACGAAGACATTTGAATGTTAAGTAGCTTGCGAGTTCATCAATCACGTAACTTGATATGGTGCTAGATGTTGATGGGTCGCAAACGGTCGAACCGGATGAATCAATTCATACTCACGTATGCGTAATATATGTACTTGAAATGCGGTTTCCCCGAACAGAGCACAAAGACTTAAGTCTGGTTTGCCGATATGATCAAAGTAGATGGGTGTGGACTTTAGTCTTGTAAGACTGGTGCATGTATACCTTTATTCCAAAGCGTAACGTCAAATACCACGTTCCAGTTTGGGGTTTTTCCCCCTAATAATTTTTATTTTCTTGCAAGAACCAAAGTACTTAATAGGGGACGCGGAAAAGATCCATGATACATGGATATTATCTCCAATATGTGGCTGTACAGCATTGTCAACCATACGCTATCCTTATCTCTCCTATCAACTTTTTTGGTTGTTCTCTTAACATAACTCTTAGCGGACGCTCCTCCAATCCAACCAACACAGCCAGCCATCTCTGATTCTTTCCAAGAATCTTAGCAATGGCCGCTTCAACTCTCTCTTCCCCAGCTCCTTCTCAGGTAATGCACCGTGTTATTTGTCTGGCAACTGTCCTGTGATTGTCCATGCACGTCAAGGGCAAAACTCTTCGATGTGAAATGTCAGGCAAAATGAAAAAGGAACATTTCTTTAGTTGTGAGATCTTTCGTATAACTGAAATAAGGATACGTGTGCTTTGCGGTTTGCCTTTTCAGCTGTGTTCGGGTAAGAATGGCATGTTCTGTGCATCATCATCACAAGCACTAATGGTGAAGCCAACAGGGACATCCGTGGTGGGGAAGGACAAGGGAGTGAAGATTACATGCCAAGCCACGAGCATACCGGCAGACCGGGTGCCGGACATGGGAAAGAGGCAGCTCATGAATTTGCTGTTGTTGGGTGCTATTTCTCTCCCCAGTGCTGGCATGTTGGGCCCCTATGCCACCTTCTTTGCTCCACCTGGGTAAGTTGTTACCGTGCTCTTTTCACAGATTTTGCAATTGCTCTGCAATAAGGATCTTTAATTGGGATTGTATTCTGACCAGTGTGGAGAGTTGGGGTTAGATTCTCTCTTCTTGCCGCTCCAAATTCTCTGTTTCTGTAGCGAGTTTTTGAAATTGCTCTGTACATAGGATGCATCATGTAATTTTGCTCCTACTATTTCGACATTTAAGCAAGTCAGGCGAGTACAATATGCACATAGATTCCGCAGTGGATTCTGTCATGTTGGATTGATGCAAATTTAGGCGAGTTATATAATGATCTAGTTTTTGCTCGATGGCTAATGTGATGGTCTCTTGGAGGGGTCAGTTATTTGCGTTAATTTACTTCTCTATAAGATATGTCCAGTCATTGACTTGCTGGACTATGTAGCTGTCTCGACAGTAATGCCTGTAGAATTATCACGCACTAGGGGTTGTGATCATGTATGTATGCAGTTGTTCTTGATCCATTACACTTGTGGGGTCAAACAGTCATCAATTTGTCTTCTGGATTAGTTGCTGTTTTATACCTGGCAAATACGTTTCCTTAACTCTCTGATTCTGACAATTCTCCTGTGAATCGAGCAGAAGGAAAGGTGCTGGTGGCGGTACTGTGGCAAAGGACGCGATCGGAAATGATGTTATTGCTGCTGAATGGCTCAAAAACCATGGTCCTGGTGACAGAACACTAACTCAAGGATTGAAGGTGCCTTCCAATCTTTGAATATTTTGGAAAATACGATCACAATGTCTAGTCACTAGGGCTTTGCTCCTTGGCAATACCTGGTTAACATAATCTGAAAGAAGAAGATACATTCAACCGTCAAAAAGCTCTTGTTCTGCAAGACTTCATCATTTATTGGCATTGGTGAAAATTTTTTTTGTCGGATGTGATCACGAGTCCCGGAAGGGTTTTCCATCAAAATTGAAAAGCATCTTCGAGTTACGTAGGCTACTTCATGAAAGCACACCACGTTGTGCTGCACAAACGGGTTCTTTTTACATAATGCTTTAGCCATATAGTCTCAAGTTGCAGTCAAGTTCGTTTTTATTTACATACGTCACCTTCTACACGCTGCCTGTTTCATCCAAACTCCACACTCTTCCAATTACAGGGAGACCCGACCTACCTTGTTGTGGAAAGTGACAAAACGCTGGCAGCATACGGCATCAATGCGGTGTGCACGCATCTCGGTTGTGTCGTGCCATGGAATGCCGCTGAGAAGAAGTTCATCTGTCCTTGCCACGGTTCTCAGTACAACAACCAAGGGAGGGTTGTTAGAGGACCTGCTCCTCTGGTAAAACCACTCAAATTCCTAATCCAAACTTTAAGTTCCTCTGTCACACTCTTAGGCTCAATTCGTTTCACGAAAAACAACTTCCAAAAAAATATTTTTCGAATTTTTCAGTGTTCGTTTCACGGAAAATGAACGAAAATATTTTCCATCATTGAAAAAAACAACATTTAAAAATGAGGAAAATGTCTTATACTTTTCAAAAGTGGAAAACATTTTCTCTAACTTCTTCCACCACGTTTCTTTTCACCAACACATTTTTGTTTTATTTTTATGCTTTCTTTTTCTTTTTTTAAATCGAGTTTTAATTTTTTTTCCTTTTCTTTTTTTCTTTTCTTTCTTTCCATTTCATCTTCTTCCTTGGCATTGGCCGATCGCAAGCCAGCTCGAGCCTCGCCCTAGGCCGGCGAGGCTCTGCCTAGCCCTAGGTCGGCGAGGCTCCGCCTAGCCCGATTTGGCGAAGCCAAGCTCGCTCGAGCCCCGCAAGCTCGGGCCTCGTTAGATATGGCGAGCTAGGCAAGGCTCGGGTCTCGCCTGAGCTCCGCTGCCAGATTTGGCGAGCTCGCGACTCGCCAAAGCCCGGCGAACCTCTGGGGAGCTTGGGTGAGATCGGCCGAGCCTCGAGCTCATCGGCTCTGGCGATCGCGCCGGCCATTATCAGGCCTACGGTAGCGGAGGAAGGAGGAGGAGGAAGGAAAAGAAAAAGGAAAAAAGAAAAAAAGAAAACAAATAAAAAACAAATAAAAATTTCGATTTTTTAAAAATACAAATAATTAAAAATTTATTTTTTAAAAATATAAAAAATATAAAAAATAAAAATATTTTTTTGGTCAATTAAAAATATTAAAATTCAATTCTTTGATAATTTTTCCCAAACAATTAAATTAGTTAACGAACAATAAAAAATACTTTCCACTCAAAGTTTAGGTTTCAGCTGAACATTGGAAAATATAATCATTTTAAAAAAAAATGACTTCCTGAAAAATATTTTCCGAAAACGTGACATTTTCTGCAAAATGAACGGATAATTAATCACTGTACTAAATTGATGTTTTCGATCTCGTATTGGAACAGTCACTGGCCTTGGCTCATGCGGATATTGATGATGGAAAGGTAGTTTTTGTCCCATGGGTTGAGACCGACTTCAGAACCGGTGAAGCTCCATGGTGGGCATAGGGCCACTTCATCCATAGCAGTTCCAGTTTATCCTTCGTCTTTCAGGCACTTTCGCTTCCATTCAGCAAGAAAGATCATCGGTTCAACCGATTGTTGACGCATGCCCAAAGCAAAACTTGCAGGCAGTCATTTTTTATTTTTTATTCAACCATAAATTCACCATTGTTTTCACAAACTGAGATTCTCTTGGCTGCATTTATCATCTCAAAATTCATTAATCTTCTGTCCTGATGTCAATTTATATGATCGACCATCTTCAACAAGTGGATTTCTTCATGTGCGCCTTATTCACTCGAACCAGACCAAGAATGTTGAATCATCGCACTTATGCTTTTTCTCGAGCCACCTCCAGCACTTAGATCTGTTTGCTCCACTAATCATCGGATGAGTTTGATAAGACGACTATTACACCTGATGGAGAATAGTCGAGCCATGCAAAAACCCTCAAAACAGTCAATCATATCAGAGAAATGCGAACATTTCATTGGAAATGAACAGTTTTTTTTAGGGAAACTAAGTAGGCTCTCACATCACCAACATTCAATTGACCATTGACTATTTTGATGGCGCTGAAATTTCATTGGGAACTTGGTAACTCATTATTGCGATGAGATGCCAGGAAACCATTTGACCATTGTTCACGCTGTAAATGAAGATTTTCCGTTTCAAGGATTCGATTAGAAAGGCAGTGAAGTAATCAATTGGAACATGTTTGGTAGATTACCTTCTCAACAGTTGCAACCTCAAAAATGCTATTACACCGATAGGCATGTGTTCTAGCAGTACAACAGGAAAAGTCCCGATGAGAAAGAAAAGAAATGGGAAGTGCGCTCATTCGATCAAAAAATAAGTATCAGTCTTTCCTGTAAATATATGAAAGTAAGGCCTTCCAAAAAAAGAAAATTCTGTAAGGAAAAGAAGAACAATAGGAGAAAATAGAAAAGAAAAGAAAGAAAACGAGGAACGCCTTAAGGAGACTATTGAACCGGCCATTCACTTTTTATTTACTGAAGAATGTATGAGGAGATTGCGCCTTCTATGGAGCCATGAGACCTTCAATGGTGTAAAAGAGAGACTCCGCCCAATCGACTTTAAATAACAATGTTTGCAAAGTGTTCATAACATCATATTCTGGATCCAATTTGCGCTGCCATCCCTGGAGGAGGAAAAAAAGAAGACCCTTCTGAGGCATATATCTCATAAGATTACGCAAAATATCTCAGCAAGCAAGCATGTCACTGACCAAGAATATACTCATGACATTTTCATATTTGTTCCATGATCATGCTATCAGCTAAAGAAATAGCTGGCAGTGTCACAAGGGTGAAGGAAAGCAATTGCCGCTTTTAGGATTTTGTCGGAAATATCAAGAATATGAAGAATCTCATTATACATCTCCCGTACAAGCACCCAAAGGGCTCTTACGAAACCTTGGACAACTGTTATGAGAACTTTTTGATAGTCTTTTAGCAAAAAGCCTTTGATGATGCAACGTATCACCTCTCCAAAATATTTCATACTTAAGATGACTTTCATTTGGCACTATAATATTAAATATTAATACTCAGTGAAAACCATATCTCCATAGGAAATAAACAAAACTGATCTGAGCACAGCCACCACATCTGCATTAATACAAATGTCACCTTTGTAAAGCTACAACTGACAAGGCCATATAATGGAAGAAGCAGACTTCTAATGTGCTCAAAGAGACTACAGAAACATTTAGCACAGACCATCATGGGAAGTTGTTTTCAAGCTTCATTGATAAGAAAGATGCACTTTTCTCTCAGAAAAGATATTAATAATTTCAAGAAAATGCCAAAATTTACCTCCAGAACCAATGTTGTTACCATCACGGTACAAACATTGCCATCAATATTGACTCTATGACGCCTGACATGCTCAAGTAGTTGATGCATGCAATCGGCTGGATGAACATCATTAGCTTCCTGGGAGCCCCAATAAGAAAAAGACTTTTCTACATCCTGATAAACCAACAACACATGTTCTCAAAGATGTCAATATGAATGAGAATGAGAATACCATCAATCAATCTGTTATTTGGATAATCCTCAACATACTAATATGTAATTGCCACGTGATCATATGCTCCATAGTTTAAGCCTCAAATGATAAAACCGAAAAAGTCAATAAATTCAAGAACCATTTGCTTTATGAGGAACCAAGCAAATTAAAATCATCAAGGAACCAAAAACTTACTGGCGAGCAAAAGCTACATAATGAATATGTTACCTTTATAAAAGCTCTTGGATCAGGGCAACTTTGCTTTCTGGACAACCTGAGTGTGTATTCGGCAGCACTCCGACCATCTCGAAGAGCTACTGCCTTAAAAAATTCTATCAAATTTATCCGGTCTCTTTTGGATAGTTCAGCAGTCATTCCCACATCAAGGAAGATGACATGAGGCTTTGATCCAAAGGGTTGCCTCTGTGACAACTTACTACCAGTTACTCGAACTAGAATGTTCCCAGGATGCATGTCCGCATGGACAAAATTGTCGACCTGGAAAAGGGTAGAAAAAATCTCAGAAACAAATTAGAGAACGTGGAAGCAGGTAATAAGTTGAGGTTTGACAGAAGCTTAAACCACAGATATCCTTTTCCCAAGTTTGAGCTCATGTCTTTCTGACTTTCAATATACATTATTATTTCTCTTGTATATGATATCGATCGACCTCTTGAATTATGGTAGAGAAGCTCTTTACTGGTTCACATTTTTCACCACAAAAGCAGTTATATTAAAACAACCATGCACCCCTAACTGTCACAAACTACTCAAACCAGTATAAGTGGTCTGATTTTGCCACTGGGCACACAGAGACATGCTGTTATCCTGCATGATTCAGACAATATGCAACAGTAATTTCAAATATTCTTCAACTCAGCAATTAGGAATTCAACTTAGTTCTCCACACGAATTATGAATCTCGTGGTCCATGATGCTAGAAACATGATTGAATAGGAACAGAACAGAAAAAATTGGGTTAATTTTATATCTGGTGTGGTCCACTACACCTTATGATAACCCGCATTTGCTTTACTAAACTTTGTTTGTTGTTACCTAATGCACTGAATTTCAATTTTAATTCTACTTTGGCTATCAGTAGATCAATTTTCTATTAGAAATCCAACAAGGCTGCCTAAATGTACCATCTAAGATTACAGATTACATGTCCATAAGCAATCATGTAGAATTTCAGCAGAAGCACCAAAGTGGCATGCATTACAAGTAAATCAAAGTTTAGTGCATTTGACAACAGTGGTTAAAGCTCAGTCCCCTAGATGAAAATAATCTGAAAGTACAATGGCCATGTGTCAAATTTATCTGTAAAAACCACACTAGTCAAAAGGTCATAACACACATGAGTAATAAGATCATATCCAAGTCAAGGAATCTGCTCTGAATAGAGATGAAACATGTACAGAAATTTACCAAGAGCATCTTTAGAAGAGCATGTGTTCCTATATGAGCAAGGGCAGTTTTAATTGCTTCATGCCCTTTAAGTTCCTCGACATAGTGAAGAACACTTTCACCTGGTTCAAAAGTTTCCACCAGAACAGCAGGGTGCACAAGGGGATAAAGAGGCTTGGGGAACGAGACATCCTTCCATTTGCGGAAGTTGTAGATAAACCGGCTCAAATGAGCTGCTTCCCTGGCAAGATCAACTTGGGACATCATGAAAGCAGCAAATTGCTGTAGGCTCTCATCCAATCTCATCCATTTCAAAGCAGGAATGAACTTTGACACTTTAGCAACAAAATTAATTATCGCAAAGTCCCTTCTTATCGCCTCACCAACACCAGGATGCCGAACCTTCACAGCCACCACCATTGGCTTCATATGCTGGCCAGGGTATCTATACTTTAGAACTGCTTTGTGAACTTGTGCTACACTTCCAGATGCTAGAGGGTCTTCCTCAAATGACTCAAAGATCTCATACAGCTTGCGGCTGAATGCCTTTTCAATTGTTTTCTTTGTGTAGGGGAAACTGTGAGATGGTGCTTTTGTATGGAGTTCTGCCAGCTCATCGCAAAGATCTTTTGCAAAAAGATCTGGTCTTGTTGCAGCCCACTGACCCCATTTTATAAATGCAGGGCCGGCCTTCTCTAATGTAGAATGGACTAGCTGAATCCATCTTCTCCTGAACTGCACACCTAGAGTATCTGCCAAGGGAGCCATGGATATGCAAGGCCAGAACAACATGGCTAGATAGATCGCTCTGACAATTATAATAACAACTTCTAGGATTGAAAAAAGAAATGAAGTCAAATAAACGCGCCCATCTTGTGCATTCATAGACATGGTACTCCTTGGTGGAATGCGCTCTGCTTCTGCCCATGCTCGCTCTGCCCACACAAGCTCCCCAATTATAAAGGCAATGACTCCAGGAGAAAGAAGGTTTGATCGTGTCAAAGCGAGGCTCACAGCACCAGCAATTTTACTGATCAAGGGTAAAGCAGGCCCATTGTTGCGATATAACAGAGAGAGCCTCTTCCAAGCAACTAGAGCATGGTTTGAAATGGTAAAGCTGCAACTTCTAGAGAATACCCCTTTTGCTTTATAGACTCTATAAGGGTAATATTCTCTCAAGGGGAGTTTATAATGACGGTTAAAGTGGTGGGAGTAAGGTTGATGACCCACCTTACAGTAGGTTGCGAGCTTAATCTGTCCTGAATAACTGGTCTTCAGGTACGGAAGCAGGGGACGAGCAACCCTCTTTATATTCTGGAAAACCAAATATCTGCATTCACGGGTCGAAAATCACGTAGTTAACTTTCTGCATTCACCAGAAAAGACCGGGTACAACTCACCAAGATCGAAACAGACACCGAAAATTCACTCCCATCGTGGCTATAATTCCTTTACCCTTTATTTGCTCGACATAAAGGATGGTGTAAGTAGATGTGCAAGATGAGTTACTCGATTGGATGATGAACCTCAAGAATGCATTCGGCCCGGAATTAGACTAGAATGTCCAGAACATAATCAAGAGACGCCATTTGCCCCGAAATATTATTGCACGGAAATTGACGCAGGCACTTAACAACGAGGACGCCATGTTCAAACACCATTCGTAAGCGAGGAAACCAAATTCAGCACTTCCGAACAGAAAAGAAATCCTTTTGTTTATCTCCCCACGAGTCTCGTTCCTTTTCCCTCGAGTTACGTTTCAGATTCACAATACCCATTTCAGTCAGCATTCCCAATCCCGATTTCCCTTGCCTTTTCAGTTCATCTCGACCGGGAACAGACCCCGTGATTTGAACCTTAGCAATGGAGCCGACCAAGCGAGCTAGAGAGAGAGAGAGAGAGAGAGAGAGAGAGAGAGAGAGGGTCACCTTGACATGGCGATGGATAAACCCGGGATCAATACCGTCCGAAATGAGCAGATGAAACGCACCAATGGCCAGCATCTTTCCTCGAGGACGGCGGTGCACCGTGCACCATCAGCGGGAGCGCCTCAGCCCTCCGCCGCAGCCATAGGCGGCGCCACGGCGGCTCATCACGGCGGAGCAAACGCCGCTGGAATCGATCGATTTTCGGGAGGGGAGCGGACGGGGACGGCGGTGGGAACTCGTCGGCTGGTGGATGGCGGTGGCGACGGGTTGAGCGAGCGAAGACGAAAAATGGAATTTTACGAATTCGGATCGTGGGGCTCTGCGTCCGCGGTCGGGGGTGTAGCGACACGTGCACGCCGGTCCAGCCAATTGAAACGAGTCGAATCGAGCTGAGTTGTAGTACAGGATGGACAAAGTCGAGCATTGGAATTGAGTTGAATTGTAACTTACAATTTGTAGCATGGATTGATTCATTCGATGCGAATTTGCAAGAGTTCGAGCTTGAAATTGAGAATATCATAATTGAATAGATAAATTTTTGGTTACTTTGATCGTGGTTTTTATTCGAATTTACGCGATTAATGTGACGCGTTAAAAAAATAAGTCAAATTTATAAAACGTTTGGAGAATAAGAAAAAGGTGAAATTGAGAATCGAGTGATTGAATAAGCATGGAGAGAGAGTTATTTGTTTTTATTGTGTTGAAAAGAGTGGAAAAATAAAGTTGAAGAAATTAGAGGAAATTATTTATATTTTTCTTTGTTTGGAAACAAAATGAGAAAGACAAGTGTCCTTCATAAAGCTTCAACTAAAAATAAATTAATGATGTGATTTGGAAAGCTATGAAAGCGTTTTGGCAATTGAGTAAATATAATGGATAAGTTCTCCCGAAGTTGAAGAAATTACTTGGTTACTCCAAGGGCTAAAAAGAAAGAGTTGATTTTTCCAATTGTTGTTCGATATAATCGCACTCTAAATATCGCAATGAATGATAGTAATGATTCTTGAATGAATAGAATACCTAAAGGATATATTCACAAAACACAACAATCATTTAAAGCTGCATTCACAAGTTGAGAAAGTCTTATACCCCGCATCACGCACTCCAATGAGACAATAAATGGCTGGCTTGAATGTCACGCACTCCATATGATATATGGAATTTTTTTTTTTTTTTGGATGACCCAGGGAACCCCGCACGGTCGGCAGCCGGAGATAAACCATCGGGGGCGTAGCCACAACACACATGCCACCGGATAAGTCACCAATATCTTACGTCAGCCTCCCTGCAACTTGCGTCGCAGGAGTTTTGAACTCCAAACCTCTCAACAAAAAGAAATCTGAAGCCTATCCAGCGGAGCCACCACGGCGGTTGATATATATGGAATTTGCTTGAGGTAAAGAATCCTAGAGTTGAGTTGTCATGCAATGTGTTAACAATGTTGGACAACTCTTGCCTCTAATATAAGAAGCAAGCTAGGACATTCATGATGGTAGAATGATTACAATTGTCATTAACAAGACCGTGTACATAATTCAAATTCAAGCCGACTAGCTAAGTATCATTGTGCAATATCAAATTTCAAAATTTATTATATGTTTTGGATTCACTATGTGTTTTCTTTAATCTCAGCTTTAATCTCAGAAAAACTTACATTCGTGTAATTATTATTCTTTCGCAATTTATTACTCAAAACTTTTTCTTTTGCATTTTTTTCCATTGCCTAATTCTTAAAAAGCAATTAACAAAAAAGGGCCCGGAACATGGGCCGGCAGGGCCCGGTGGCCAGTCCTACGTGTAACACAGTTTTGGCATCAGCCACGTTTGTTTTTGGGTAATGAACCATAATGGGCCTCAAGCCATTCGGCCCATGGATCCAGCAAGAATTTGGACCGGTGCAAGATAGAAGTTTTTTTTTTTTTTTTGTCAGTCAAGATAGAAGTTGAATTTTTAGAAAATGCTCCTCCAACATGCACTGATTATCCCGTCATTGAAGTGTTAATCCCTCTCTATAAAGCCACAGACAGTTCATCATAAACATATAAGACGCTTGACGTGCAAGTGATAAGGACAGAAGACTATATGCTTATCGACAATCTCATCTTAGCACATGATTTTTCTCTGAAACATTGGGAAAATTTTCCTCACATATTATAATGAAACTGTAAAAAGTTCCGATAGCTATATGAAACGATGTTACACACACTAATGACTGTCCGAACATTAGCTAGAAGCTCAAGAAGAAGTGTTTGTAATTTTCGACTTGGTAATGAGAGCTCATGAAGTTGTGATCCAAGTGGGATGGCATTACGTTGATTTCGGGGTCTTACCGAGAGAACAAAACAGTGATATTCATGGACAATTTCGATCAAGTGGCTTGGGTAAAATAAGCGTGTCAGGCGGTCAATGAAATAACTCGATTGATCTTTTCTGTCCCCCTCTCATTATATATTGACTGGCGTAAGTGGAAAGGAAAGGGTTATGTTTCCTTCTTTCGATCTTTCCTCCAAACTGTCTTCTAATTGGTAAGTTTCAAACAAGGACACCACTTACATTTAGTTAAATTTGCATGCGATGAAATTCATATCATGTACACCGATCATGGACATGGTTGGAGGAAGTTTCACCTAACAAGGGTGAAGGGAAATATTACTGGAATGGGAATTGATGGTTCGGTGTAGCATCGACAAATTTCATAAATCATAATAACAGATCATAACATATTATTTTCTAAACAAGCAAGCCCTACAAGAGTTTCTCATGATTATGGTTCTGTAGATCACCAAAATGAGACTCATTCTGGGAAATGCAAGCTGATGCTGCTTATACATTCAAGTTGCAATCTCTGGTGTGCTTGTTCCTAATCCATCTGCTGCTGATCAAGTTTACTTAATTGCCTAGCTCATCTGGTGTGTTCTCAGTTGCCAGTGCTTGGAATTCCATTCTAGAGAAGGGCGTGCATGTTGACTAGCAAAAGTGTTTTGTGCTCTACTCCTGAAATTGATTGCGTTAAACGACTTATTAAGGGAAAATCTTTTCCTGCCTTGCTCATGAAGATCTCCTGGCGTGCAGCATCCTATCACTTGTGGAAAGCCAGGAACAGGAGATTGCATGAAGCTTGTTTCATTCCTCTCATCGCATTAGAAACACAAAATCCTTCGGTAAAACATATACAAAGGTTCGTTCTTTACATGACTCGACACCCGATTTGTAATTTTTTACATGACTTGAAATTTTTATCAAGAATCAGAAAACTAAATACCAATAAGAAAAGTGGAATGAGTATAGGGCTGTAAGAGGGCTGACAATTTCTGATACTAATTAAACATGAAGGTGGCTTGCATTGACATGAATTCAATATACACAAGTTTTATAGCAAAATTTAATTATGACACTTAAGCAACAAATTGCCGCACCGAATTTCTATTAGTAAAATGAGCTTTTAGGGCATGGTAAGTCATTAGTTTACCTATTTACGTTTAAATTTTATCCTCACCTACCATGCTAACTACATAGTTAGAGCTTAGTATCTATGTTAACATAGAGCTAAGCTAAGCAGCGACAAAGTCCTGTTTTAAGACGTGGATGGATAAGAAAGCACCGAGGGAGGGTTTAACTCATGGAAAGAAAAAGAACTTTTTCTCAATCGTCAGAAAAAGACAAGAAAATCATAGTCAAAAACCATGGTCAAAACGGGGATTGGACACGTGTCGGCCGAGCACGGGCCCGAGCGGGTCAGGCGAGCGTAGTGGGATTGTCGGGATCCACGAGACGAGTCAACGTTAGCAAAGTAAAAGAGATCAAAACGTAGACGCAACTTCGGACACTGATTTAATCGTCGGCTTTTGTCTTTTTTTTTAGCTTTTTCTTCTTTTTCCAATTATTTTTAGCCCCCATCATTTTTCCCCCGCCATCCTCTGTCCAATCAGCTGCGACCTTAGGAAGAGTTACGTTAGACTTTAATCACATTTCCACGTTCTTTATTCCCATTTGCAACCAGAACTTTCACTGTTTTTGTCTCTGCCCGATTTGGGATTACTTATGATGGATATATATTTCACGCTTTTCTGAAAAACGAAAAAAAGTTGACTTTTGATGGCCAAGAATTAGACCATGTGACCTATATTCTTTGATCACTATTTTATGGAGACTACCAAAGAACAGGCTGCGCTTGTCACGTCACAAGTCGATTAACGAATTCTTTCTCAATTTCAATATATTCGATCGAGAAACTTAATTTAGAAGTACTGTTGAAGTACTTCCAATAATCATCATTACTTAAAATAATCAATTATCCTTCGGAACAACAAGAAATTAAGTCAAGATCACTGTATACAGATTATATATAGCACAGAGTCACTCTACAGAATATGCTTGTTAGATGGAGTGCATATTTACTATGTTGACAAGCATGTAATGCAAAATCATGGAGCTGGGCCCCTTTATGATATAGAATATTAACTTTTTGGTGAATGAAGAGAGGTAATCTTATTCAAACTTTAGCCAATCTTCAAGCGCAACCGCCCAAATAGAAAACAGATAAATAATATTTGTCTCTAGACAACCCATCTACGTGCATTCATAACAAAGGTATATTTCAACGTTGAAATAATTATTTAACAGCAAAACGCTTGTTCTATTAATGGAACATTTTCATGATCTCTGCGTGTAGGGTTTGGTTTGGTCTATTAATAGCTCAACCCTGAGTTTCAGCATGAAAATCTAATATATGCAATATACCACCTAAAGCGTACACGAATTGACTCCATATCTTGCTGAAGATTTTCTCCAACTCCATCGCTTGAGCAATCTTGACTTATGTCATTAGAAAAACTTATCTTTTTCCTCACATGAAATTGCTTTTGCACCCCATAAGTCCATGAAAAAGCACGTCATGTTCATTAATTTGTCACCATACTAAAAGTAAGTTCAATAATGGAGAAAACAATTACGTGAAAGACAGGTCCCAGAAAGCGAAAATGTATGAAAACTATGAAGTTATTGTCAAGCGTTTCCTTAATCGAGACACTTGACATCTATTGGTGCACGACGCGAATGCGTGCTTACATAATTCCGTTGACAAAAAAGCTGCTCGGAGCAGCATCATACAGAGACGACATGATATGGCTACTGTGACCGTCTCTATCTTCGTTGTTGCATCCACCGAGGTACGCGGTGGACGTCGTTGATGACGAATTCCAAGTGAGGGAGCTAGACATGGGTGACGAAAGAGATGAGGAGCCAAGCCCGAAATTTTGGACTTTGTAGGCGTCGTTTGATTGGAAAACATGATGTCCTGACGAGAAATTGTCAAGATTGGAACGACAGGAACCGTCAAATCCGCGGTTCGGCACAGAAACTGAAGTTTCAGCAATGTTCATGTACTGATGTTGAATATCGCCATCAGCTTGCCAATAGCTTGAGATAGGGGTTTGGTGGCAACTTACGAAATTACTAGCGTTTGATGGGGGAATTTCGCTAGCATTATTTGAGTGCATGGGTCTGTTTTCACTTAGGAAATGGGAATTATTTGGTGGGTTATGGAGCTGGTTTGCCAGTAATGAATACTGGAACTGATCTAGAACTTCTGGGGTAATTTCTTGGACATTTTGTGTCACTTCTGGGCTTTTGAAACTTGAAGAGAAGAGAGTGGTAGTCAAGTCTAGGAGGTCCGGATTCAAGGCATATCCATTCGTGTCGAGAGAGCTCGGTACGTTGATGAACTGAGAACAGTAATGAGCGTGAAGAGAGGAGGTGAGGATGGAGGACAGATCTAGAAGATCGAGGCGCGGGGAGTGTGTCACCGGGTCGATCCCCATTTTAAGTAGCCTTTTTTTGATGTGGGTGTTCCAGTAGTTCTTGATCTCGTTGTCGGTCCTCCCGGGCAACTGAGCCGCGATAGCCGACCACCTGTTCAAGAAAATGAAACTTTAGTGTTCGACCAACATATCCAAAAAAATATATCCCCCGTATATGGTATATTGTTCATTGAAAAGGGAATATAAAAACCAGAAAGAAGAAAGAGAGATGGGATTTTATATATGATTTCAATTTGATTATTTGCATGAGAATAGAATTCGCAAACGTTTTCTAAAGTCATTTAAAAAATCAAGAAGTCCGCAAATTAGGTAATCCACGGAAGCACCCTGAAAATTGCAAGATAATAAGCAATGGAAGGCTAGAGACCGTCTGCTACTACATGCTACACAGTACTGTATCATTTCGAGAAAATGAAACTCTTATGTATGTTCTTACTTGTTCCCCAAAACACCATGCAACTGGATGATGGTCTCCTCTTCCTCGAACGTGAACCTCCCTCTCTTGATATCGGGCCGCAGGTAGTTCGTCCACCGCAGGCGACAGCTCTTTCCGCATCTCCTGAGCCCTGTCAATCGCGTAAAGGGAAGCTTGATAGGTCAACTATTGTTCAGGCTGCAACACGAACCATCATATGGACAGCGCAAGACAAGTAGATATCACTTTGGCGTCCCAGTGTCATGACACGACTTACCTGCATTTTTCGGAAGGGTCCGCCATTTTCCGTGCCCGTGCTTCTGAATGTATTCGACCAGTTTCTTATCCTCCTCCACCGTCCACGGACCCTTCTTCAATCCATCCTTGTCACAACACGGAGACTTGCCCATATTGCGTGAGAAATCTGGCTCTTTTGCGATCAATGCTGCAAGTAAATGAGAGAGAGAGAGAGAGTCTTGGGGGTTCTCGAAACAGAAGTGATTTGAGGTCGCTGATGATTAATGGAAGAGAAGCGGTGGGCATATAAATAGGAGGGGAAAGGAAGTGAGGATAAGGAACAGGGACAAGTCAATGGGATTTGGTACTTCGGAACCGCCCGTTGCTCACCACTAGAGAAGCGTGTCTTCTCTCGAGGAACAAGTGTATACTAAGTATTCTAACTCTTGAGGACTGTTTTTTTAATTCATTTATAGAATTTGTCGATTCTCTACCCATAATTTATAAATGTTGTCACTTGTACCATTTTAATTTCATGACAACCAATCACAGCTCATTAATTAAGTAAAAGCACCTGAATGAGAGCTCACCAAATATTTCTTCGACCAAATTTTGTTTTCCCACATTGTCATGTTTCGATTAGTTTACTAAAATTCAAGATCGTGAGTACCGATCCAAACACAATTTCTATGGAGTCATCATGTAGTGCTTCCATCATGCGTGTTCTCGGCGCATCCTAAATTCTCAGATCATATGATATGAGCTTTGCGTGTAAATTTATCCAAATCAAGAGCATAAAGGCAGTCGGACCACATTTGAAAATTTCCTCATTATCTCGGCGAAGAAAGAGAAAGGAGGAGCGGGGACATCGTGCTGTGTCGAACGGTGAGTGGTGGGTTCGCACCTCAACGGGGACCTGGCTTGTTGTCGCTTAGTCCGATTAGACCACACGTCGCCAAATCAAGAAAACGAAATGACGCACACGCAGGAACAAATGACACGACACGATTTTGCATTTTCTGGCACGTATGGTAGCGAACAATATGGTGCCACGTAGATGACTGCTGATGTTTACCCTAGATGCTATAAGGCAAATAGCACGACGTGCGTTTCAAATCATAAGCAGTGCATGGCTCGGACTCGGAGGGGATTACGGCTCCTTTTCACGTCGATGCACATGACTCACGGCAATGGAAAATTTCGCGACACCGTGGACTAGACTTACCTAGACCATTACATCACTTGGTTTATATGATAGTTCAAACGTGTTTATGCAATTCTTGAAGAACATATTAATCTAAAAGTCACTAATAAGATATGGTTATTGATAGTATAATTGAAATCTTCTTTCGACACACTACTTTTCTCATAATTAGCTATTGACTCTATGAGAAAATTAGACAAAGACTCAATGATCATTACCTCGAAACTAACAAAGCGAATCACTTGGCAAGAGATTGAGCACATAAGTGCCTTTTCACATTCATTTCCTTTTCAAATGTGATCACTCATGAATTTTTCTTATGGAATAGTCTTGGATATTAAATCCTTTGTTCCTATTTTCTTCCCAACTGAGAGGGCCCGACGACATGACCTTCGAATCCTGTTTAATGCACCCGTTGAATTCCACTTTTAGGCCGCAGAAAATTAGGGTACCGAAATGACTTAAATAACAGGCCGAAACAGTTTTTTCTACTTGGATTCATTCAAGACTCCATTTCTCGTCGGCCTACTCTGTATTTTGACGAGGACTCTCGGCTACGCCTCTCTCCCCAGGAGGAAATACGCACGCGAGCATTTATTAAACTGTACCGTATTTTTCAACAAGGTGGGGAGGTATCGCTTTCAGCCACTTCTTTACTCTTTTTCTTTTCTCAGCCCTCGAAATGAATCTTTCCGGACTTTGATTTCGGTCCAAGCTCGCTCCCATCACATGATTTAGACACCTTTACCGAGAAGGACTCCATCTGCTTTTTGCCATTTCAGGTTAAAAAGTCTTTTAGGACGGTGCACGCATTTCATACCCTCGATAAATCCGGTTCACGCACTCGACATAACGAAGCACGCATTTACCTCGTAAGAGCTTTGACGCGAGTTTTATGCTCGGGCAGTGAATAAGTAACACGCGGTGCGACTTTAAAAGCCCTCCCATTCAAATCATCACCCCTGCTTTCAACCTTAGGAAAAACCCAATGTTGGTCCGACTCCAAAGTTTTCACATTAAAATAAAGATGTGTATCTTTCCAACTAAGGTTGAAATGAGAAATGCCTAACGAAAAGTCTGGTAATATGACAGGCCGACGCGTAGGTCTATGGCTGTCCACATTAAAAGCATTGTACTAAGATTCATTTTGGCTGCCAGATGGGATTGACAAGGATGGAATGGGCGACCCTGGCCATTTAATATCAATGCCCACCTAATTTTTCATGATGGGAAAGGAAGACCATGACAAGGAAAAAAGAACGAGCCCCGCAGGGAGAGAGCATCCAATCCACATGACCATTGACCATCACATCCATCTCCGATGCATGATTATTTCATCTTTTTGTTCTCTGACCACTGTTATACAGCATGGTTCTATGATTGCTCAGTCAAAGTTCAGTTCGAAAGTTTGCCTTCACATCCAGTTCTTGAAAGTGCATTTAGTATAACGTGGAGCATGACTTAGTACATGAAAGTTGGGAGAAACTATTGCTCGAATTTAGTACATTAAATAAATTGAACGTGGATTCAAAAAGATCTGATGGGTTAGATTTAGTTTGGTATGCGAATTAGAAGTTTCCCGAATGCTTGCTAGCTGATCAAATGCTCCTAGCCAATAGATCTTATCGAGGAAGATGAGTTGGTGCGCTTATTTATACCTCCAAGATAAAAGCTCGCCATGTGTTGTCACGTGTAATCTAGGATGTGAATTCAGCGCTACTTGCCAGCTTTAGCTAAGGATTATCTCTGGATCTACAGCAATTTCCACTGTTCTGTTCATCCTCCGAGAATAGGAACTCTAGCTGTATCTGAACAGCTTCGAATCATCACAGTTTGAAGGCAAGACATGAACTTAATGCCGGACTAAAGACTCAAGATGGTCACGGCATCATGAACGGCGATCACTATTGCGCATGTGCTCTTCCTGGAACATTTGGCAATACAGTTTTCAACGTTTTTAAGCATCGATTCGTCTTTTCAACACATCAATTGCTCCTAAATTTTCTCTGCATAAAATTGAAAAATATATACCACGCATGTTTATGCACCAATGGACTATATACACGCGCAGACATAAAACACGCATTTCTCCTCAGTCGCCTCTAGGCCTAGCCTACTGTTTTGCCTATTTCGACAGAACGTGGGTATGCCACGTTTAAGAAACGATATTCTCTATATAAGATCATGTGAAATCTTTCACATGTCCTATTGACTATAATGGAATGTGAGCACGTCTCAATTAAAGTGTAATTCTTATTTGAAAAGCTATTATTTATCCTAATTTTATGAACTCCAATTAGAAAAGGACTACACATTCCTCCATCCTGACTGGAGGATATTTTCTCCGACCAAAATTGAAGGCAAATACAGGCCATGATAGAATATCTTAACTTTATTCCTGTTTAATGGTTCCAACAATTAATTGAAGTCAGCACAAAATCTATTTGATTTTTTTTATCTACTATAGTAAAGTAAAATTATTTACGGTCTGTGTTAATGATGACCCACATGAAGGATGACCAAACATGAAGTAAAATATGAGTTCTTACCCTATTCATGAGCTTTGCAGGGTCTTCCTTGGACTTCCGAGTAGCTCAATTTCTACGCTCGTGCACCTGGGCTTTTAAATAATAAAAAAGTAGGTTTTACGTCGGCCTTTTTGGAAGTTATTAGACCTATCTGTTCTCGGTTTAAGGTAAGAAGTTGATTTGATTGAAAAGTAACTAGATCAACGTATAAGACATTTAATCCCACGTCAAAATCGGTTGTCATTTCTCTTTAACCTACAAGTCAACAAAATAGTTAACAAACCAATCGTTTTAGCGCTACGAGTGTCATACTTTATTGATATTATATGAGGGTCTATCTTACCTTTCATGTCACAGGAGCATGACCGAATTTTCATACATCTATGTGTGGTATATTTTTCTTTTCTTTGGCTAACATGCAAAATAATCAAGTTTTAAGTTTTAGCTTTCTATTGGGATTGTAAGTGTCAGAAAGTCCGACCCAAAAGTTCAATTTAATAGGTGAAGAGAGACAATGTATATATAAAAACTGTATAAACCTAACAGTCAAGTGAGGTGTGATGTGGGATTGCTTATTTTTTATTGAAGATGCTAGAGATATTTATGAGATTTCTCATATCTCTCATGATTGTGCATATATTTAGGAGATTCTCTATACTTAATTTAATTATCTACGATAGTCATCTAATAAAGCTTATAAAAAAGCTATATATGGGATAAGTGTCGTAAACGTCCTAAACAGTTTGCATTTGTGTCAATTTAGTTGTGAACATTTTATTTATACTTTTAGTTCTAAATCTTTTCACTCCATGCCAATTCAGTCATTTCCAACTAATTTTTGCCAAATTTTGTTGATAGAGCATTAATCGGTTGACATGGCACGAAGGGTATTGATATTAATAATTTTTAATAATATTTTAATAGTTTTGAAATTTTTACATTTTATTTTTATTTTATTTTTTTTTTTTTTTTTTTTTTTCGTTCTCCTCCTCCATCCTCCAGTTGGTCGCTGAACCTCGGTGACCGACTAGAGGTGACAGTCGACAAGGACGAGGTTGATCTCATCAGCCTTTAGAAAGCCTCGTTGACCGTTGGCGAGGCTCGAGCCCTCACTAGAGGCTGTGAGGGCGGCCTTACGCTGGGCTGGTGAGGCTTGCCCTCACTAGCCATGGGCAAGGATCAACCTTGTCAAATAAAGCAAGTTCGAGCCTCGCCAAAGGCTAGGCGAGTCTTGACCCTTGCTAGCCCAATGTGAGGCTGCCCTCGGGCCTTAGGCGGCCTCGAGGTGGCCTTGCTAGAGGTTGGGCAAGGCTCAACCTCGCCAGATTTAGCGAGATCAAGCCTTAACCATGGTCGGCAAGGACAAGCCTCGCCGCTCAGCACGAGGCTGCCCTTGCGGCCACTAGCGAGGCTCACCAGAGGTTGCAGAGGTCAACCTTGACCTCACCAGCTGTCGCCTTTGGCTAGTTGTTGAGGTCTGGCAATCGGCTAGAGGAAGGAGGAAGAGAAGGAAAAAAGAAAAAGAAAAAGAAAAGGAAAATGAAAGAAAAAATAAAAATTTTTAAAATATCATTAAAAGTTGTACACGTTATTGTTGATCGTACCATGTCAGCCAACCAGTACCTAGTCAGCAAAATCCAGCTAAAATTAGCTAGAAAGGATTAAATTAGCGCCAAATCGAAATGTTTAGGATTAAATTAGCATAACTACAAAAGATTTAGGACTTTTTTAACACTTTTCCCGACAATATACTCTTCATTAGAAAATACATAAAGTACAAAGAAATTCTTCAATTCTCTCTTTTGAATATATTTCTTATCTTGGTATTAGAACTAATAGGTGCAGACCCATGTCCACCCAGCGCACAACGAATGCACACCAAGTGCAAATCTCATATTTCATGTCATGGAATAGCTACCACTATCCCTCTCTTAGCATTAATCATTAATATTGTCCGTTCTGTTCAATAGCTAACACCAGTTAGTTATGTTGTCACATAGTCTACAAAACCCTATAATCAAAGGAAAAGCCCATCGAGTCTGTTCATAATAACACTAGCCACATCGACTGTGTCTCTCCATGATGTGCTTAGAAGCCAAAACCTACAACTAAAATTAAATTGTCTCCACCCTAACCTTCCTGAAAAGATTGGGATTGGAACCCCTCACCTCACCCTTTCCATGTAGAAAGGATGGCCATTGTGGCAAATTCCAGTAGTTAGTATGCTAGTTGAGGATATGCACAATTAAGGATGTGGAGAATCTTTCAAAAATATGCACAATCACAAGAAATATGGAAAATCTCCTAAATATCTATATAAAATAACTTAAATATGTCTGGAGGGGATATAAGCCAACCTGAGTTTGGATATAAAAAAATCCCAAACTGCTTAGTGGGTCATCAAAGCAGTTAAGTATGCTCCTATAACTCAGGGCATGTTTGGTAACTTTTCTATTCAAAAATTGTTCCCGGGTTCGAAATAGAAAAACTATTTCGTTCCCGGAATAATTTTTTAACGAAGAACTTGTTTGGTAATCGCACAAAATTTCTATTACTAGAATATAAAAAAATAGAAACACGTTTGGTAAACTTGTCTTAATTTTTTAATATTTTTATTTTCTTTTTTCTTTTTTCTTTTTCTCTTTGGCCGGTCGCCGGCCATGGCTGGGTGATGTCCTTCAAGCTCGTAGGAGCCTCACCAGGCCAGGGCGAGGCCCGGTGAGATCAATGCTGGCCAGGCAAGCGTCGCCAGGCCACCAGCAAGGCTCGGCCTCGCCTAGGCGGTGCGAGGTTGGCCTCGCCCTAGCCTGGTGAGGTCGGCCTTGCACCGGTTGGGAGGCCGAGCCTCACCGTGGCTTGGCCTCTTCAGGGGCCGGCGACGCTCCAGCGAGGTTGCCGACCCTCGTCTGGCTGGTTACCGACACCGACCATGGCCAAGGTCGGTGACCAGCAAAAGGAAGAAGAAGAAGAAGAAAAGAAAGAGAAAAAAGAATAAGAAAAATGAGAAGAAAAACAAAAGTGTTTCTCGAAGCGTTTTCTAGGAATAAGAAATAAATTTTTTCTACTTCTTGTTTCTATTCCAAATTTGTTCCTACGAACAAAAAATCATTTTTTGTTCTCAGGAACAAAAATATAAACAAACGCGTTTTCATTCTTTTTTTGTTCCCCGAAACAAAAGACTAAAAATCTGTATTCCAGGGAACAGAAATAATTTTAAATAAACAAACCCTAAGTGTGCTAAAGAGAGAACCATTTTTGTGTGTAGTCATACCTATTGTGTAGGCAACACGATAGGAGGCTGGTAGTGAAGAAATCCAACTAGTGTTGTTGGCTAATACGACTGACGTTATTAAAAAAATAGATTTGAGGGTGGCAAATCTAGCGGTGATGTTCGCCTGTGGACAAAAACATAGCATGTGCGGCTACTATTGTTACAAAAACCGTGGAGAAGCAATGTGGCTGGCATTATTATGGAACAAACTTGAAGACCACTTCCTTAGATAATAGCGCTCTACAAACTATGCAACAATAGAACAGACCAATGTTGGCTATCGGACAAGAAGGACAACGTTGAGAATCAACGTCAAGAGAAGGATATTATTAGTTATTAAAAAAGAAGATGACATGAAATACAAGAATTGCACTTGGGTGTGCACTGTTGTGCACTAAGTGCATATCGCACCCGGTACACCTTAGTATCATCTAACTCTAATATCAAGATAAGAAATACGTGGAAGAGTGAAAATGTGGAATTTTTGTCTATTTTTTATGTATTATCTAATGAAATCTTCATGAGCCTATTTGTAGTATTTATAAGATGACCAAATCAAATATGATCAATCAAGATATACATAATATAAATAATCATGAGAATTTTAGAACACATCCTAAATATCTCACTAATTATCACTATGTCACTGCAAATCATTTCAGTAGGTAAAAATTTCTTGAATAAATGGAGCATGACAGGTTTAGTTGAAAAGTACACATTTGGATCTACAACCTTAATCTTCATGAATTTCAATGATTACGCTAATTTGTAGAATACGATCCACTCAATCCTTTTTTTGGGGAGTCGAAAATCCACTTAATCCTTTGAAGAACATCATTAGAGAGAGTGATCTCAACATTGATTAACCATGTCATCAACGTGGCATGCATGGTACGTGCATGCAATTTGACTTTCTATAATGTTGCTTAAGCAACAAAAGTCAACCCTAGAGACAAGGGTTTTTAGTAAAATGCTTCTTTATTATGTACTGAGATACAATGCCCACTAGCTCTGTTTAGGTAACCAAACAGTTTTATAATGCTTAGTTAGTTAGAGATATGTGCCCAAAGCCGTATTGGAGAATTCAACGCGAAAACGGGGTCGTGTTTGAAAGCGCATGCACCCTACCATTTAACTAATCTAAAGAGCATTATTGCTTTTTTCTGCCGTTAGAGAAGGGAGAGGATATTGATAGCAAGTTACTAATGATCTAGAAGGAAGTATTGTTAGGTGGATTAGTTGTGTTTTTGAATGTCACGTGACTAAGACGAAACCCCCTTGTAGTTTGGCATCTTTTACTTAAATGGACAAACTATGCGGGATGTGTTAGAATTTAGTGCACATTCCTAAGGTAATAGAGAGTAAAAGCGAGAAAGAGAATTTCAGAGAATTTCATATATAAGATTTTATCCTAATTCACCCTTAAATTAGAGTTACATCTAGTAGAGGATTCCACTATAATTAACACTCCGCAATACTATGTTATATTTCTCAATTACAAGAGAAAAAGAGCATATATGTCCAATAATTATTTATGGACCCAGACCTAAATTGCCAATAAAATATAAGCTCAAACAATAAAAATCATCTGGCACCTTGGGGGTTTTATCCCCGCAACCCTTATCGAGGTACGCTCGAAACCCGTGCCAACCCGTCGATGGGGAGTATGAAATACACTTAGTAGATACTAAAACTGGTTTATAATACTTATATGTGGTGCATTGGTCTTATGGAAAAGCTATGATTTTGAAAATATTTTCCTAAATTTGATTATTTGCATCGCCTAGAAATATTAGTCTCAACAATAATTTATATGCCCAAACATTTTAGTTAATGATTAAGATATTTTTATTAAATTATATTTTATAAGCTTTATAAACAACTATTTCAAAGATACCACCGCCTGTGGTGGCGTCGTTGGCTCGAGCTCCTTCCCTCTCACGAAAGGGGAAGAGTTCGAATCTCAGAGGCATCGCTAGGGTTCTTAAGCGTGACGTCGGGGTGGTGGGTCCTCCGTTAGCGTCATCCCAAGATTTACTCTCCGGCTGTCAGCCGGACGGGGGTTCCCTGGGTCACCAAAAAAAAAAAAAAAACAACTATTTCAAAGATTAATGTTTTACAAATTGCTCGGGCAAACAAACGCCATCCGTGCGAGACCCACCTTCTGCGGTGTACTTAAGAGTTTTGCCTTGCCCAGAGTCCACCCAAGAGCACTTTGGATGTACAGTTGAATTCAATGGAATGCAAAGCAAACGGGCAACCTTATATTTTAATGTAGGCGATGGATGTAACTGCCTCCATAAATTTATGCGATGAGATCATCCCGACATCAGCATCAATATCTCTCTTCAAGTTTGGTGGGCAAAGCCGATTTTGTATCGTACGTATATGCCTACTTAATTAATACTCTCAATGTAGCTTTCTTCCAGACGCTTAGTTCGAGATTATATAATATAAATCGCAAGAAAAGTTCCCTTTGACCAGTCAAACAAGTAAGGACCATCGGCAGCCAACCTAACCTTGCCATTATCAAACCGGGTTAACGTGATGTGTGCGCTTACTTCAACGTTCCATCGACGCCTGAGATTTCTGTTCGATTGCATCGAATCCGACGATCTAGCGGTCGCATGTTGTGGTTGTGGATAATTCCTGGTTACCATCGAGTAGATAATACTGGTTATTTTTTATGCATGACGACCGTAAATGTGTCGTGAGGTCAAAGCCGCCGTCCCGTCTCCATGTTTCTCTAGTGGAAACAGCGACAACACCTTTCATGGAGGATTTAATTAGTTCTTCCTTCGTTCTTGAAGCTGATATCACTGGCCCTATCGGATCGAGTCAATTGCTTCCGCAGTCAGGAAACTAGGGTTTCGCGAGGAAGAAGGCGATTAATTAGGTATCCGAATGGTAGGTAACTTGGCAAGGTCTTCGATATTTAGGAGATGGTTGGAATCGACGTCTACGTGATGGATATATTACATGAATATGTTATGTGTGGATGATCGAGATTCTATTTCTACCGGGTCAACTTTAACAGACGTGTTATAAAGTTTGATTGGCATGCATCTGCTGGGAATTAAATAGTGAATTCGCCAATTATGAGTTGGGCTCTCATGCAATAAAAGAGGGACCTTTGATTCCAAATGTAACATCATTGTTAAAATTTTTATCGCCAAATCATCTTCTTAATTTTGTTTAATTTTTAGCATATTGTTAAGTAGTTGTTCGCTTCTGAGGTCTAATCATGAGCTATTATCGTTCTAAACACTACATGTCTAGGCAACTAATTAACATACACTAGAACGATGATGACAAAACATTTACGACGGGAGCAATTGACAACTTAACGAGCGGACAAAATTGAGAAACGACTTTCAAAGTTGAGCTATTTTAGGAATGAGATTCAAAAGATGAGGTTGAATTTGACGATAGACCCAAAATTCCAAGCTATTTTTGGTTATGGGGCCAAACTAAAATTAAGTTTTTGAATGAGCCGATGACTCTTCGTCTCCAGTCATCATCACGCTTGCTTTATATGCTCCATTGTCCGTTCACGGATAAATTTAAGGAAAGTTTTATATTGTTTTTCTAATTTTTTTTTTTTGTATATTGTTTAAAATGTATTAGTATAACTGCGTCTGTATGCAACATGCGTAAGGGTACGTGAACTAATTTTTCTCGTTGAATACCTTGAATAAAAGATAGGCCCAATTCCTTTCAAGAGTACCAATTTTAACTCAACCTTCAACTCTGGCCGAACTTTTTTTATCTAAAAAAAAGTACAAATTTTATCTTGGGTCCCAATTATGACCGAAACCTTTTTTGCCTCGTTAGAAAACACTAACTTTAGTTCATGTCTCAATTCTAGTCTGAATTTTTTTTCTGGTCTTGTGAAAAAGGTACTTTCAATTGATACTCTAATTTGACTCCCGTCGAGTTTCTATTGAGTTTCCTGCCAAGCAAAGGTGCAATGACGCATTGAACCTTTAACAATATCATTGAACAAAAACTTGACAGGAGAGAGATTTGGATACCGACTAAAAGTTGGTGTTCTTTTATAAGATAGCAAAAAATTTGAGCCATAATTGGAGTTCGACCTAAAGTTGATGTTCTTTATGAGACAAAAAAAAAAAAAAAAAAAAAAAAAGTTTCAACCAAAATTAAGGTAGGCCTAAATTTTACTTTTTTTATGAGACAAAAAAATTTATGATAGAATTTGGACTCGATCTATTAAAGAGAATTAGGCCATTAAAGTTATGAGATTTTGATGTTGATTAACGCCAAAAAGCCGAAAACATACAAATTACAGTTGAAGACACGTGAACATGAATTGTTAGTCTCATGTCGAATCGGTCCAAGGCTATTTTCAAGCTTTGCTGGGTCCAGGAGGCGAGAACAGAAGCCTAAGCCCCATAACTTTCTATGTCCAAAAGTCGACTGCAATGTGCCCATGGCCCACAGATACAATGGCATAATCAATCTTAAGGGCCAATTTTCAAACCGTAACTAGTTTCTTGGCCCATGCTTTTTCACGAACGTGTTTGTATTCTCAATTGAAAATAAAGTAAGGCCCATTCATTTCGCGAAAAATGTAATGTTTTTGGAAAATATTTTCTAAGAAATCATTCTCCAGAAAAATGTAATTATCTTTCGTTATTCGGATGAAACCTGAAAATGAAGTGAGAAATATTTTTCGCTATTTGGTAAGGAAAATATTTTCCTTCATGTACTCTTTTTCATTTTATTTTATTTTTAAATGGGTTTTTCAAATATTTAAAAATTGATTTTTAATTATTTTTAATTTTTAAAAATATATTATTAAATTTTCTTTCTTTTTTATTTTTCTTTTCTTTTTTCTTTGTTTCCCATCTCCTTCTTTCTTGGCCGGTCGCAAGCCATGGCGATGGCTCACGACGCCCATCGGCAACCTCGAGCTTGCTGATGAGCATAAGGCTCACTACTCACCAAATTGGTGAGCGCAAACGTTAAGCTCGAGGCTTGCCGATCAATGAGCTCAAAGTTTGCTTGGCAAACGGCAGATGACTAGCCAAGAAAGGAGAATATGAGAAACAAATAAAATAAATAGAACAGAAAAAGGAAATTAAAAATAATTCGAATTAAAAAAGAAAGGGAAAATTAAAAAATAATTCGAATAGAAAAATAAAATAAGAAGAATAAAGAAAAGGAAGAAGTGATAATTTGTAGAGATGTGAAATAAGAGATATCAAGTGAAGAAAATATTTTTCACTTTTCAAAAATGAAAAACATTTTTCCCAATTAATTCATTTTCCTTGAAACGAACGTTGGAAAATCCATAAAACGTTTTCTTAAAAATTATTTTCCACGAAACGAACAGAGCCTACATGATCAATGAACTTTCACTCAATGTGAAATGTAGGTTTTAAACTTTTAATTTATTCAATATGATTCATCGACTTTTTTGTATATGTTCAAACTAGTCCTTGGACTATATGAATATGTTCATAGAGGTCAGACCCAGGTTTCTAGAGGCCAAACTCAAGATCGAGTTCTCCTACCGGTTCTCGGCAGTTATGCCTAGGTACCAAGTTTCGATATCCAAGCCACAAGGTTCAAGCCTAAGTCTACAAAAGTCAAGTTTTTTTTTTTTTGGTCAGTCCTACGCTATACCTACTCTACACTCACTCTCAGACTTTTGCCCTGCCTCTTGCAGGGCGTGGGAGTCGAAACCCACTCCTGAAACTTACGCGTCCCCACGCCATCCCTCCCTGAGAAGGTGGGGGCACAAAAGTCAAGTTTGAGTTTCTTGAGATGAGCCCAAGACGTAGGTGCTTGTGCCTGGGTTTTTAGCTATCAAGCCTGGCTCCTTGACAGTCGGGCTTGAGTCCACAACATCGAGCCCAAGTTTGTCAAGGGCGGGGTCTCATGTTCTTGTCGATGATGTTTGGGTACCTTGCTCCCTCGCCAAAGTCATTAGCGGCTGAGCCTGAGTCTCCTATGCCAGTAGTGCTCCAAGTTTCGAGCGGCTAGGCGTAAGAAACCCCAACTTCTATTATTGGGAGCTTGGTAGTTGTGTTGATTATATCACACAAATGATAGGTGTCTCTTTTATATAAATAAAATAAAATTTTCCTTTCCATATAATGAAAAATAAATTTTGGTCCATTCTCGTATTTTAGTCAAATATCAAAAGTATTGTTGTTTTCTTGAAAGAACTTCTTGAATAATATTTTCCAAAATCTTCAAAATTTTCTACAAAACAAACGTGTCATTGATAAACTAATACCAGTTTTATAAATAGCATCCTCAAGCCCTTGTTGATTGTACCATAGTAAATGAAGAAATGTTTGATTTTTCAAAATACTAATGATGCTCTTCGCCGGGGCTATGGCGTGTCGTTTGATTATTTAACGAGCGTCCCAACGCATTTCTTTCTTCTTCTTCTTTTTCAACAAAATCCAACTACGGAATTTGTAATATTTTCTCCTGTTGCGACGTCACCAGAACCTAATCCAATTGCGGAAAGTATATTATTTTTTGATTCAGAATAACTTTGAAAGAATATTTTAATGTCATTATGTACCGGGGCCGAACTCCTTTGACGAACCTCCCCCCGCGAGAAATCTGATCGCCCTTTTTCCACTTTGCTTCTTCGCCGAATAAATTCCGCCCCAGGGCGACGCCGCGACGGTCAAAACGCGGGCCGCGACTTCTCCACGGCGAAACCCACGTGGGACAACCCCATTCGCGGTGCAATTATTCTCCTGCCGTGGGCTCGCCCGCGCCTGATCCCGCACCCCACGTTCCTTAGCGAGGGAAAATTTTCCGTTACGCGCATCCGAAAGCTCGCAACGTTCCTCAAAGCGAACTTTCCTCCTTCTCCACATCGACGCAAAAGGAAACCGAATCGTCGTTGTCATCAAGGATCTTCGCGAGGCGGAATCCGTCAAAAACCCTAAATTTGCAGTCACCTCTCTCTCTCTCTCTCTCTCTCTCTCTCTAGCCTGCCCCGCCATTGATTACGGCGAGTCGTTGACAAGCGGGGAGCGAGGAAGCTGCATTCCTCTTGTCCTGGATCGTTCTGCCTGTCCTTTCCGTCCTGCTTTTTGGCAGAGCAGCACCGCGTGGAGGCGAGAGTTCTCGTTGGAGACGGCATATAAGGATCTCCATTGGAATTTCTTCTTCACCAACGGGGTTTCGCACTCCATTTTTCCGGAATTTATTATACGGCCGCTCGAATCTCGCGCTCCACCTCTCCGGCCTTCGCCTTTTCGCCGTCTTTTTTCCAGGTAAAGCAGATGCGCATCTTATCTTCTGCGCGGACTTTAAATGTGCCTGGCCACGCATGCGGCCTGATCGGGCTCTGCTTCGCGGCAGTTAGAATTCGGAGAGCTAGGTCGAGCGATTTGATACCTTTCCTGGCTTGTTTCGAGCTCGTCATGGAGTACCGGGGCAGAGCTTCGTTTCCTTTGCCCCGTCGTCCTTTCGAATCGCCCTCGGGATCACGTTTTGCTGGGAGCGATGTTAGGAGTTCTTCTCGGAATTTCGTCCGTGAGAGGTTGTTTAAGGCTCCGAGCACGTCCGTGTAAGCACGGATGGTGATTATGAGTATGCACGCGCCTGCACTTATGCTGTCGGAAGCCCGAGCTTACTCGGAATTCGTTTCTGTCCATGACGAGTTCGCCGGATGTTGCTGTCATTTTGTCTGGAAAATTGATAATCTTCACTCTTTCCGGAGTCGTCTGATAGTTGACGCGCATTGATTAATGCTTCAGAAGAGAGTGCTTCTTTACTCATTTGAGATAGAATTACTTTGCTGCAAATATCAGTGGAAGATAAGCCAAGTCAATGACTTGGCTTATCCCCAAATTGAAGAGAATTATGATATTCGTGGAAGATGAGCCAAGTCATTGAGCAAATACTTGGCCTATCCTTAATTTGCTCAATGACTTGGAGAATATCATAATTCTTTTCAATCACGTGCAATTTGCTCAATGATTTCAGTGGAAGATAAGCCAAGTCATTGAGCAAATTTCACGTAAGTCTTCTTCAAGGAAAAAAAAAAAAAAATGGTTTTCTGAAATGAGATTTTCAAAGAATAACAAAAAGTACTTTATACCGCGTAATTTGTTATTTTGGTGTTGAATTCCAACATTATCCTCTTTTACTACTTCTCTTTATTTCTTTCCGATGATCCTTTCCCCAGGGATGGAAGATACATGTCTCATTCGGATTTTCTTTATGAATGACAGAGTTCTAAATGATACCTTAGGTTAGTTACTGACTGTATGTAGTGTTTCTTGTGAATTGTTCTTTTGCAGCTTGAAGGTTGTCATGGATGATAAATCTGAGGAAGTCTTGCAGGATTTCCGTATACCTGATTACATACTTGTACCGGGATCTAAGGTCAAAACTGCTTCCCATATACCCTCTTGTCCAGTGATCGCGTTCATAAATACTAAGAGCGGTGGTCAGCTAGGAGGAGAACTTCTCAACACATACTGCTCTCTTCTTAATACGAATCAGGTAATTTTCTTTCTGGCCTTTGCTAAAGGGTTCTAGAAAAGGCACCTGAGTCTTCGAACAATATTATTGACCCCTCATCGATATTATTTTGTCTTACGTTGGTGTATCTGAATTATCAGGTTTTTGACCTAGGAAAGAATTCTCCTGATAAGGTGTTGCATCAGCTTTATGCTACTCTTGAAGTGCTGAAGAGTACAGGAGATGTTTTAGCTGGAGAAGTTCAGAAAAAATTGAGAATAATTGTAAGTTCATTTTTTAGATTTGAATTAGGCCAGAAATCTTCATTTTCTTGCTGTTACAGGTAGGAGCATGAAGCTTGTGCTACTCTGTGGTCTGCACATGCCCTTAGACAATATTTTAGCTCTTGTTCTTACCCACTAAAATGATGTCATCAGGTTGCAGGTGGAGATGGCACAGCCGGCTGGCTTCTTGGGGTTATCTCTGATCTCAAACTACCCAAACCACCGCCTGTTGCCACCGTACCGCTGGGAACGGGGAATAATCTTCCATTTTCATTTGGCTGGGTATGCCTTTAAGTCTTTTTTCACAGATAAAGCAATAAAAATAAGAAAATCAATACGGCTGTTTGTTTTAGTTGTTGTGCCAATGATTAGTCTTGCCTTGTGGTGAAGGCTATGAATGGCTACTTGACTTAGTGTATAGGGGACATTATTTTTTATCTTTGTCTTTCATTTTTAAAAGCTTGGGAGATGAAATTATTTGGCAATAAGAATGGAAATCAATTTATATGACCTAAGAATAAGAAACTTTCTATCTCGCAGGGAAAGAAAAATCCTGGGACAGACAGGCAATCTGTCCTGTCGTTCTTGAATCAAGTGAAGACCGCAAAAGAAATGAAGATGGATAGGCAAGTACTTCCTCTATGAGATGATTCTTTTCATCAGGTCATTATGTATAAAGGCTTCTATGCCATCGGGGATGTGGACTAAAAATTTCGTTGTGACTTATAAAGGCTTGCTCAACTACGATTAAATAGCTATTCTAAATGTCAGAAATACTCATGATGGAGTTTATGGCACTAAGAGATAATGTTGTTTCATTTTCAGCTGGCACATGATCATGAGAATGAAGACTCCAAAACAAGGTTCATGTGACCCTATTGCTCCTCTCGAACTACCGCATTCCTTGCATGCATTTCATCGTGTCTCGGTGACAGATAAACTGAACATGGTAAGTTTATCTATATCTTGCACATATAAATTTCTCTTTCAATTTTTTGTCATTTTATCTCTGATTTATGTAGATGCTCGAATTAGCCATCTTTACAATTGCCTGTCTGTTTCTGTAAAATCACAGGAGGGGTGCCACACATTTCGTGGGGGATTTTGGAATTACTTTAGCATGGGTAAGGAAATCCATTACCTCGTTGACTAACAATCTACTCTGAAACAGATGAAACAAAGTGCTAGCAGTAACATAGACCTCAAAAGTGTGTGGTGGAAGTACAATGAATCATTGCTTTTGCCCAGACATAGTTGATGTGTTTATGTGTCTGAAACTATCATTAGAAGCACATACAACGCTAATTCAATGACCATATCTGACCTGCTTTTTCAATGCTCTTGTGCAGACAATAATAGATATTTTTGTATGTCCAAGACTATCATTAAAAACATATGGAATACTAAATATTTTCAGGTGGAATTGGTTCAAATCTCATGTATCTGTTATTTAGAGATTTCAAGAGATGACTCGATAAATGCCATCACCTAACAAAATTTAGTCTTTGGATTCCCGCTAACAAATAGGACTAATTTAGCAATCATCTTGTACTGTACAGGAATGGATGCTCAGGTATCATATGCATTTCACTCAGAGAGGAAGTCACATCCTGAGAAGTTTAAGAACCAGCTTGTTAATCAGGTAATTTTCTAACTCTCATAGCTTTATCGTTAATAACTGATTGGACTAGGACTCGATATTTTCATTAGTTATTTATCTGTGTGATAACTCACTAGAGTTATCAAATATGCACAATAATCTTGTCAAGCAATGAGAGATATCACACTACGACCATCCCAGCCAGGTGATTCTATGGTCCCTTATGAGGAGAACAGTGGGCAAGGTTGATTACTCGTTGATAGACCGCAAGTGCGGCTGAGTTGTCTCACTGATTATGCAAATAGAAGATTGTTCTAGTTTGGTTTATCCGTCAACTCAGATCAAAACAAACATATTGATGATTTCTTTCTTTACTTGTTCTAGGACCAAACATATTGATGATTGCTTTCTTTACTTGTTCTAGGACCAAACATATTGATGATTGCTTTATTTACTTGTTCTAGGACCAAAGTAAACTCTCTCTAAATGTTATTCTTAAGAAACTTTTCTGTTTTTATTTAGTATTCCCGAGAAGTGTTTTAACTCTTCCTTCACTTTTGGCCTATAAGGCCATCATGTATGGGCAAGACTTCATCAGACTTTCCTTTTCTGGGTTTCAGACTAGTTACTTAAAGCTTGGATGTACTCAAGGATGGTTTTGTCCTTCGCTTTGTCATCCTTCTTCGCGGTGAGTCTCTTGGAAGAATACTCCACTCTGCTCACAGGTTCTAGATCTTCATGGAAAGAATGATATGCTTTTATGATCTACTTGCCTGCAGGCTGGGAGCTTTCTACTTTTCTTTTAGTCACCCCAAATAAATGGACATCTTTTTACTGAACTCATGTCAATGCAGGAATATGGCACAGTTGACAAAGGTGAAAATAATGAGAAAACACGGCAATTGGGAGGACCTCAACATACCTCAGAGGTTATTTACAAGTACCATATATAATTATCATAACAAAAGTTGTTTGTACCATTCATGCTATTTGTGTTGCTTATAAGTGTTCTTTGATTTTTTTTCACGGTATTGCCGAGTGCTACTTCAATTTTCTGATTTGTCGAATTGATTCGTGATGTCTACCATACAGCATCAGGTCTATCGTTTGCCTCAACTTGCCTAGTTTTTCAGGCGGACTCAACCCTTGGGGAAATCCAAACCAAAGAAAATCAGCTTATGTAAGTTTAATTTCTACTTATTAGAATGTCTTGTTTATATGCTATGTTCCAACAGTTCTGCCATTCTACTGATCTTCTTTCACAAATATTTATCAAACCCTCTTTTTGTTGTTTGAACCTTACAGAGAGACTTCACTCCTCCATATGTTGATGATGGCCTTCTTGAGATTGTCGGTTTTAGAAATGCTTGGCATGGCCTTGTCTTGCTTTCTTCAAAAGGGCACGGCACTCGTCTTGCACAGGTAAAATTACAATAGAATCTCTCTCAAGCTGATGTTGCATGATCACAGCATGAGTTTGTTATGCATCAATTGATCATAATTGTTTTGGAATGTCATTGGCATATAGATTTTAAGATAATTTAGAATGGTGCCTGCTCTCAAGCATCCCTTATTACATCTTGCTTGGTTTTGTTTTTGTGTTCTTGTACTTATATTTACATTTGCTCTCTAAATTCTGATGCAGACAAATAGAGTTCGCTTCGAGTTCCATAAGGGGGCGGCAGATCACACATTCATGAGAATGGATGGGGAACCTTGGAAACAGCCCCTACCAGTTGATGACGACACTGTTGTTGTTGAGATCTCCCCATCCAGCCAAGTAACAATGCTAGCCACCCCACTTTGCCAGTCCAAAAGTATACATGACCCCTCTTCCCCCACGATATATCAGGACAACGATGACAGCAGCAGTGAAGAATGTGGAGAAGACTGGGAAGAGAGAAGGAAGTTTGGTGCTGCGGACACTTTCAAAATTCCAGATGGCATTGAAATCTCCCGTCTCAGTTAGGCATGGATTTTGAGTTCTTTGGTCGGATCTCCATTTACATGTAATTGTCCCCCTTGTCGATGATTTGACTAGTCTTAGGATTCTGTATAGTTCTGAGGGTTCATGTAGTAGGTATTCCGAAGTGAGAGATTCATCTTTAACCTGCTAATTTGCTAACCTGTAGTTTCTTGAATAAAGGCCATATAGTCATTTACAGCTCGTGGCTACTAGTCAGATTCTGGCCCTGACTTGACCGATTAGTTCTCACTTGTTAACTTCATTGTTTTGAGTACATCGATGCGTGGCTGCTGGGTGCAGATGCGCCTGCTTGAAATATTCAGTTTGGTGTTTTCTTTCTGCCATCTCAAACAGCAGTTCTTGCAGATTCTCTCATGATTTCACTTGGAACTAGGGAAAGAAAACTCTGGGTTATATTTTCAATTTCAGCCTATTTTATTGCAAAATTTGATGACCTAATTCTTACCGTTAAACCTCATACGTCATCATACGTCAGTCCACTTTGGTAATCGCCGACTGGTTGTGTTCTTCCTTAGGGCTGACTGCATGCAGTTTTGTTATTTTGGAGGTACATATATAGTGGAATTCAAAATTCTATCTCGGACAGTTCTGGTACGTTGATTTGTTTAAACGGTTCAAAAAATGATTCCGACTTCTTTCATCACTGACAAGCATGAACCTGTAGAAAGTTCGAGCAGAGTTTAGTTTACTCAAAAGAAATAACTGCCTAGACGAATCCAATTACAGAGGAGGAAGAGGAAACAATCACAGAATAGGTCTAGTCGGGAGCTGCGGCTCCCAAAACAACGAGCCTTACTGGCAATCGAATTGAAATTAGCCCTAGAAATCTCCGACTGTTTTACATGTAAAGAATGAACAACACTCTTTATGTGCTGGATTTCTACTAAAACTAGGTCAAGGCCTTAGCCTCTCAAGTTGCAATCTGAATGCTCCCAAATTGTCGACGGAACCTTATCCAACTCGCCGGTCTCAATTTTGTCGCAACCTTTGCACTGCTCCAAATCAATTATTGAAGCTGTACCAAGTTTCATTGTCTAGGGATACAGTTCAAGACCCTGTACCCTTAAGCAGAAGCAAGCAAATCCATGGGTTATTTTCTCCAGTTTGCTTAATTCTTCGTGTAAGTTGATGCACTCAGTGCCTGAATTGCAGGACGGCGGATCCAGAGTTATCTTCTCGCGGCTCGATTGACGTTGGCGGCACGAAACTGCTTTAAGTGGCCATTATTAGCTCGCAAGGTGCTCCTCAAACTATGTTCTTTCGATGCCTCCCTGTTTCCAAGTCCTTTTTTTTCCAGCCATAACCTTTGAAAAACCCGCAAACTAATCATCCCGCTGGCGAACATGAATCAAAAAGCGCACGGTTTCGCTACTGCACAAGAATATCTTTAACGCGGATCAATCGTAGTCAACATAAACAGATATTTCACTGAAAGATCCGTGTGGGCCAGAATTAGAACGAGCCATAATGACTCTTCGCTAATCACTAAAATTCGACAACCAGAAAAAGGTTAAAAAAATACACGAATGATGATGACTTTAGGTGATTCTAAACCATTCCTGCACACGGCTTATAGGAAAGAGGCAAGGACGGCACCCCTAGAATCCCTCTCGCCATTTCTCGTTGACTCGAATGCGAAGCACCCAGTATTGGTCGTCTTGATAAATCCACCGAATCTCTTTTCCCCCTTTTTTGGTCCCTGACTGTCGGCGTCACTGCTGCGTGTTGGTTTCGACCTTCCTCCTCCATTTCATGAGCAAAACCATCTCCCTCGTGCTTATATATACAGGCCAACGTGTCTCCAGCCCCTTTGCACCGTAAAACTTACCGAGTACATTCTCGTCGGGTTTACACCAAAACCAAGCAATATACTTTCGAGAATGAATGCGGCGAGCAGGGTGTGGATCGTCGCGGCATGCATCGGAGCGGTGGAGTCATTGAAAGATCAAGGGTTTTGCAGGTGGAACTACCCATTGAGGTCACTGGAACAGCGCGCCAAGAGCAACATTAGATCTTTATATGAGGCCAGGAAGATCTCTTCGTCTTCCTCTTCTCCGTCTGTTGCGGCAGCGGCACCGGATGCTGCTGACAAAGCGAGGCGAACGGAGGAGTCGCTGAAAAAAGTCATGTACTTAGGCTGTTGGGGTCCAAACACAGTTAGATTTTGAGATCAGTGATCGGGCACCAATCAGTTTTTCTAGGATGTGCTTATGATAATGTCACTGCCGATAGTTAGTGAAGTGCGAAACTATATGAATTTTCTGTCGGAGATGGAGGAATGTTGTTAATGAAATATCCACGACAGCTTTTAGCCTACAGACACGATTTCCTATATGGCCTTAGCATCTTTTATACCTTAAGAGAACATGAACGTCTCGAATTCATATTGTCCTGAAATTATACTGGTCGCGGCACCGTGTTGATGACTTCCATGGGCATTCGTGTGAATCGGGGTGAGAAACAGGGTATGGCATGACTTGTCTGCGCACTTCTTTGTCAAGCAAAATTCTAGAGGCATGAGAGACATGGAACAGTCTTTGCATTTCCTCCAAGCAGCTTTGGGCTTTCAATATTTGCATTGGACTCAAAGCCCCTTGCAAATGCTGAACCAAACGCACCCTATGTCTGACATCGCCATTGACTATGGCTGGCTTGCCAATTATTCACATCCATCGAGTGAAACAAGGATCTGTCAAGAATATCATTTCAAGATGATTTTATCGCACAACTTAACCGTTCAACGCCACACCACTTATCCGACATGAAATTCTCTAATACAGCTCATCCACAACTCATGGGATTTGTGCTTATTAATGATACTTATATTATGAAATCATGGAACAACATAATCTCGCCTCACATATGAATTCGAATTTGTGATTCTTTATAATACATATATTATGCAATCGAGAAATATATTAACTGCGCAATACCATACCACTTATCTGATATGGAATTCTCTAACACAACTTACCCACAATATACATCCTAACAATCTCCCACTTATGTGTGAATTCGAATTTGTGCTTATTTATAATAGATATATTACGCATATTATGAAACTGTAGATCATTTAGTATTAGATCTACTCTCCCTTAATTCACCAAATGCCTAAGGAGATTGTTGAGAGGGAACCTAATCGATCCCGTCAATATATTCAATCAGATCCATATTTAGTCAAAAGCTTAAGTCAATAAGTTATGGATCAACTATGATATATTAATTATTCAAACCACTTTATGGTATGGGATTTTCTAACCATACTCACTTGTGCATCGTAAGTATTATGCCAAGGCCCCAACTCCTTAGATGCTACTAGTTATTTGTTGCATATAAGGAAAATTGCAAGAGGAGGAAAACAATATTGCTACTTGAGTTACTACATAAGAAGCTAGCCAAGGTAATTAGAAGTCTGCTTAGCAGAACTAGACAGCCCAGCTTTTGTCCTTTAACAGTAACAATCTACTGTACACACGTTGATTTCAGCATATCTCTCATTTACCATTTTGGTTTATTCGATTTTCCTAAAATATGATGATTTGCAAAACGTGTTGCATCTTTTGATGGATTTTAATCTAATAGCCACCGCCGTATGCTTAAATCCGCAAGATCTATGTCGACCATAGTTTTAGATCCAGTGACTGATAAAATGTCAAACGTTTCTTCCGGCCGTGGAGTCTATGATGAAAGGACCTAGAAATGAGTAAAGAGGGAAACGGCCGAATCTCGTTAGGGTCAAGAACTCATGACCCGCACCCCAGTAGAATCACTAGGAAATATGTAAAATAAGAGGACTAAAGAATATTTAATGAAAAGCAGTACTAATGAAGCGACACGAGTACGAGGATAGAGAGGCCTTTCTCATGTGCGTGGCCCACCCGACTTGACTTTTGTGGCCCTTGCATCAATTGCCATAACTATGTGTTCCTTTTGTCTTTTCAGAAAAGGAGTCTCGATTCATAGACACATCAATTCATGACAGCATAGAAAAAAAATGCCCATTCTTTCAGCAGATAGTGGTGTCGGATTAGATCGAATGGATTGGACTCCTCCCTCATGCCCCCATGCCTAATACATGGGCTGCTTCTCCTGAACTATTGGTGAAACAGCCTCTGGTTTTTGCGCATTCCCATTTTCTATGAGGCGCACTTAATCCCCACGCCGTTCTTATTTAAGTCCAGAAGCTTTATTTCCAAACTCGTAGACCCAGAACTCGAAGTTCGATCCTTTCCTCCATCCAAGTCAATCCTAGTACTCTTGACTCCCAGACCCAGAATTCAAAATCCAATCTTTTTCTCCGTCCAAGTCGAACCCAGAATTCAAAATTCAATCTTTCCTTCATCTAAGTCAATCCAGTACTTGTGCAGAGCAGACAAATCAAGTTACCATGAGCTTCACTAGCAGAGTATGGATTGTTGCCGCGACCATTGGGGCCGTGGAGGCACTGAAGGACCAGGGGATTTGCAGGGGGAACCACGCCCTCAGATCGCTCAACCAACACGCCAAGGGCAACGTCGGGTCGTGTTCTCAGGCCAGGAGAGTGTCCTCGTGCTCGGCTGTTTCTGCTGTTTCTGAGAAAATCAGAGAAGGAAAAGTGAAGCAGTGCGATGAGTCTTTGAGGAAAGTCATGTACTTGAGCTGCTGGGGACCTTATTGATCGCTGAACTCCCCCCTCCTTTGTTTTTTCCTTCACTGCTAGATTCTGCTGGAGTCCATTGTCATTATGACCGCCGAAATGAAATTGAGTAGTTCATGCATAATTTTTGTTCAGTTTCTTGTTTCATCGTCGGCATATTCTCATGCATTGGCTTCTCAGATTAATTATTGAATAATCATAGCATATGCTGACCGTTTGTATGCACAATTTTGCCATTCTCACAAACTCTCAAATCGGGTGAATAAGGACACGTTTGTTAACCATCCAAATAGTGCTATATTCTATACTTTTGTTCCCGGAAGTAGTTTTGGAACAGAATCGTGTTTGGTAAAATTTTCATTCCCATGAACAAATTTCTATTTTTTTGTTTTTTTGTTTTTAGAAGTTGATTTGGAACAAAATCAAAAATAAATAAAGAAATAAATAAGTTGATTCTTATTTTTAAGAACACATCTAAGAATCAAGCTTATATTCTCTTTTTTTCTCTTTTCTTCTTCTTTATCTACCGTCACCCCCGTAGTTGTCCTTCGCTGCTGTCCACCCTCCACCACCCATCGCCGTCAGTTGTCAGAGGCTCATCAGGCCAAAGTGAGGTCCGGCGAGCTTGTCGAAGGCAAGCTTGGCCATCGGCGGGTCTCGCCCAACCTCGGCGAGGCCAAGCCTTGAATGGGTTGGGCAAGCCTCGCGATCTGGCGAGGCCGAGCCTCGTTGGTGGCCAAGCAAGCCTCGCCTCGCCCGGTGAGGCTTGCCTAACCTCACCAGTGGCTAGGCGGGCCTTGCCCAACCCTGGCCACTTGAAGAAGAATATGAGAGAAAAAGGAAAAAATATATATATTTTTAAAAATTAAAAGAAAATGATTCGATGTAAAATTTTGAACACAATCCAAACATAATTTTATTTCGAAATTAGAAATTTTGGATAGTTCTAAACGGCTTAAAATGCTTAGAAATTTTTCCAGAAAATAAAATAAAAAATAATAATTTCTGATCAAATTTTTTTTCCAAAAACAGAATTATTATTAAACGTGCCCTAAGGTTATTAATGTAAATATTTTTTTTACATTGACAATTTATGCTTTAATTTTTCTTAATCATCATGGACACGAGTTTGTGAGCTATGAGGGATAAATTCTAAGTAGAAATCCTTCATTTAACGAGTAACTTTTATTTCATATGCTCTTGATTTTTATTCCAGCTAAAGTTGAATTAGGGGGCAACGCTAGCCCGCGGTTGCGTGCAGTGACGTAAGGCATGCTAGCATCGTAGTGGGCATTTCACCCTATTTTCATTCACTTTAGGTACGGGTGGTTACTATATTAGTTTATCCAGTGGTAGTTGGAGAAAGCTTTCTTTGATGTGATGTCTAACTTGATCACTATGAGACTCTATAATTCTTCGTCTATCTTTATCTTATCGATAGAGAGGAAATAAAAATTGATCATATGAGAAGAAAAAATTAGGACTCTTTTATTTTGGAAAGTTAGAGAAAAGGGAGGAATGGAAGAGAGATTGGAAAACGGGAGAGATTTTGAAATGTTTGAAGGAGAGAGGGGTTTAAAATTTGTCCTCCAATTTTCTTTCCCCACTCTTTCTCTTACTTCAAACACAGCGAAACAGTTGTCAGAGATGTCGGCCTGATAATTGGTAGTGGGCCATGCAAACCTGCTGTCGTGAGCTAAACGCGTCTTCTTCTGAGACGACTCCAACTGTTTCCTTATTTGTGAAATTTGAACCGCTGGACCGCTGGTGATGCTTCATTGGTCTCGTAATAATTTCTTCCTTGATACGACCCTTTTTTTTTTCTTTTGATAATAAACTGATTTCATTTCTTTAAGGATGAACATGAGAGAACTTCGGAAAAGTTATAGAACACGACAAATTTCAAAGGGCTTTTGTGGAGATAGGCGATGGAGGTAGGATCCTTCGTGCGTGAGCCTTAACCTATGTAGTATTGATACAGACATGTTATACACGACACGACATGATATGTCAACACGTTATTTCTCATAAAATAGATAACTTCGATGTGTTCCGACACGTTACATATTAACATATATATCAATGCAAAAATAAATAAATAATAATAAGAGCATGGAATTAATTTATAATAAAATTATTAGTCCAACATTTGTTATTATCATTTGTTGTTTTAATTTGACAGAGATTGAATGAGAAAGTAAAAAATTGTAAACACAAAAGAGTAAATTTGAATGAATATATTTTGTTTCCTTACATTTGTCGGAGATTAATAAGATTTCTTATAGTCCTAGATAGAGTTCAGAGTTCATGATATAGATTGGCCTTGGAGCTCCTTTGTAAAACAAGGTTCGAGAAAAGTGAAAATCTAGGATAAGAACTCTCAAATTATGACCAAAAGAAAAGGAGATGACTAAATTCACCATGGAAAATGTGAGAGATAACTCACAAGCCAATAACATTAGACCAAAAGAGATGATTTGCAGGCGACACCAGCGAGAGGTGGAAAGAAGCAAAAAAAATCACAACTTTAAGTCTGCAGGGGCGGTGGGGCAATGCTGGTGAGCATTCCATTGTCATTCACGGGAAGGTCAAAACTTATAGGTGAAAAACTTGAGAGTGTGAATTTTCTTATTTTTCTTTTATTTTTCTTATTTTCATTATTTTTTTCATATATTTACATTTTGACTCCTCAAGTATTAACAAATTTTAAAATTGATCTTGTGCGTGTCGGAATTTCAAACTTGTGTGTTCGAGCATGTTAGGAAAAGTTGATCACATGTCGGATTTTCCAACACTCCAAACACTTATTGACCACGTGTCGGACACGTGTTGGAGTATCAGACACAACATGAAGGTTTTCGAAGAGTGTCGGTACTTCTTAGGCTTTGACAACCCAATTACACTTCAAGTTAGTTGCTCTTGGCCCTTTAACGTGCTTATTAAAATTAACTTAGCTTAACTCAAGAAGCAGTTCCTCTTTATTAGCTGAGTAGATGACCCTAGGCCATCAATGACTTTCCCAAAGAGATCGTGGCAGATGCATGAGATCGCGCATTTGGAGAGAATAATATGGCGGCTAGGATGTAAAAGGCTGGGGAAGGTTTAGAATAGTTACTGCCGGGAAGGGTAGGAAAGAGCTCTTCCAAAAGGTAGCTCAATCAAAATAAAAGAAATAAAAAAATGTCGCTCAATCAGTATTTTCTCAGCAGTTTAATTATCGTACAAGAAATCTAAGCATGGATTTAGCTATAATCACTTAAAAAAGGCCCCATTGTCAATCAAACATCCTCTTTTCGCTCTTCCCCTCCCTCTAAGCAATCGCCAGCCGATACCTTGAGCGCACCGTTTCGAGCCCGCGTGCGGGCGCAAGATTACTAGGAGGCTGCTAACATACGCCCCTAGAGTCGGCTCATTTTACCCGAATTGCCATTCCACGTCCCGGCAATGGGCGGGTGCTTATTCAAAAACGATGATGATATACATACACAACGTCGCTTTCAGTCCAGGCAATAAAGCAACGTGCTTCCGAAGAAGATCGCCACGTGCGGTTGCGTCGTCGGATTCAAGAACCCACCATTTCAACCAAAAACCATCGCCACAAATCCGGGAGCTCCGACCCACCTTTTGATCTCGCGGCCCCCCGATTCCCCCGATACCGCCCTCCTCCTTTTCAAACCGACTCGTTCGAGGGTGTTCGGTCGTCTTACCTATTTATACCCGCGCTCGCCAGCCCTCGGCAGCTTTCCTTCTCCAAGCTCGGGTCCATGATCGCGAACCGCCCATTCGAACCAAACCATCCCGCACGGTGACTCGTTTTTCGGATAATCGATCGAGAATTAGGCTGGACAGATGATCGGGCAAGCAGGCGGCCGCCAGCCGACGCCGGGTCGGGATCAGAAGAAGTGCAAGTTCCAGGCCGCGTTCAAGTCGATGCAGCAGGCGCGGCCTGCCACGGCGGGGCCAGTCGGCGGCGGCGGTGCGGCGCAGGCGAAGAAGAGCGAGAGGGAGGCGAACGCGGCCGACGCGGCGGAGGAGGAGAGGAGGAGGAGGGAGAGGATGGAGTTCCTGCTGCAGTTGGTCTGCTGGGGACCTGATTAGAGATTTCGCATCAAGCGAAGCGAGCGTTTGCGATTTCTCAGATGGTGATCCTACAATATGTAGAGCGAATACGTCACAATATGTATATCAATTACTCATTAATATCATTATCGTTCTCTATTTTCAATATCTATAACACGAAATTATTTGATTTTAATGATTATATACGCATTCATACAAATTGAAGAGCGCGGGATTCACGCGGCCCCGGCTGATATGGGCCGGGCTGAGCCCGCGAACGAGACATGGGCCCAATAGCAATGGCCCAACGCCCACGTTGACCAGCACTCTCCCTCGTTGACCATTAGGAGGGTTAATTTAATTTTTTTTTTTTTTGGTAAAGAAGAAAACAAATTAGGAGGGTTAAGTTCACTCATGGATAAACTCAAAATCCTAAAATTTATCTCAAAAATGTAATTGAGTCATAAAATTTCCCAAAAATATAATTAAATTTTAAAACTTGTTAACAAAGTGCAATTTAGTTACAAAAATTTCAAACTTATTACGAAAGTACAATCAAATTTTAAAATTTTTAAAATTTATATTAACGGATTGACTTGATTTGATCAATTTGACAAGTTTTAAAATTTCATTACATTTTTAAATTTTTTTATAATTTGATTACATTTTCTTGAAAAGTTTTAGAATTTTATTACAATATTTAAAAGTTTTGTGATTAAATTATACTTTATTGATAAGTTTTATGATATTTTTTTCGTTTTCTTTTCGTAGGCGAAGTTTTAAAATTTTCTTTTTTTTTTTTTTTTTTTTGTCTTTAGAGGAAACGCTTTGGCGACACCACCACGTAAACCTCCAGGTGTCGCTAGCAGAGAAACCATCACCCCGTCGCGTACGCGTAGTCATCACACACGCTTGGCCTCCTCGTTCACGAAGAAGCTTCAAACTTGGGTCTCCGTGGTAGAGGACAAAGGATCTACCCTCTACGCCGCAACGGTCGGTAGTGCAAAGTTTTAAAACTTCAAATGCATTTACTTCATAAAAAAGTAGATGATCCATGAACTTTAACTAAATATGCAATGTGATTCTCGAATTTTTATTTATTTAATGTGATTTCTTGATTTTAGTCTAATGTTTAATTCAGTCCCCGAACTTTTAATTTGTTTAATATAATATTTCGACTTTTGATATATGTTTTATATGAAAATATTTGATATTATCATTGATCTTGAATTAACATAAATACTATATTAAACATTTTCATACAATTTAAAGATTATATTGAAGAAGTACTAAAAGTTTAGAGTTTATATTAAACATTAAGTTAAAATTTAAAAATTACATTGAATAAATTAAAAATTAAAGGATCATATCACTTATTTAGTCAAAGCTTGAAAACAGCTCGTGTCATTATCTCTAATTTTTCTAAAGGAAATGAAAAATTAAAGGGAAATCAATATGTGGCGCTCTCTGGCGGGGGGGAACGTTGAATTAATCCAAAAATTAAAGTTCCTTCAACTTCCCCCCTCACCAACGAACCTGTCCCAACAAACTTAGCCGACACCCAATTAATTGCGCCCGCCGTCCCCTTCAACCCCCCAAACCTAATTCTTCGCGAACCCCATTAATTTCATTCGCCGACGTCTCCCACCTCGAATATCTCGAGAAAAAATATTTAGAGTCTTCACCGAATTCGACACGAATCGCTCGATATTTATTCGCACCCAATCGAAAAAAGGATTTTTAAGAAGAGCTCACTTGGATTGACTTTGCCCTCTGGATGACTCGCACTGACGAATTCGTAAGCGGATTTTAGGTTTGGGAACTTTGTTTCAAGCGCGTTCCAAAAATATTTGTTAAAATATGTTGTATAATCAACGTTAAGCATCCTAATAATAGTAACTGGATTCTTTTTTTTTTATTTATTTTTTATATTTTTTATTACAACTTTACTTAGTAAAGAAAAAGGGAAAAAAAGACTAATATAAATTGAACTACCGTCTTTCCAACTCCGGGCCATCATAATCAAATGGGTTGTTGATCCATGATAAAAAACAAGAGACCGGTAGCTGTTGATTATTATTCTCTTTTGTGACGTGATTCCAATAGCTTTTACTTTGCTCGATTCAAGGGGGAGATTCAAGGGGGAACTCCAGATATTTCTCCCGATTCGTGCATAATCCCGGCACTTTAATCGCTCCAACTTGCCAAAACAGATTCATGTACATCCGTCATTTTTATGGAAAACTGAATCGTCGATTTGGACATTCCTTCCAAGAAATTCCATGCGAAATCGCCTACCTCGCGCTGACGTGGCCGGGGGGGGGGGCGCTCTCCCTTTTCCCGAACGCAAATTTCCCCGGGCCACGAGTAGAACGAGATGATGACGAAGATAAAAACCCCACCTTAATGGCGGCCTAAACCCGCACGGAAACCCAATCGGTTCTTAATAATTGGAATCCCCTCACTCGCCGAATGCGACGTCGTACAGCCACGTAAACGGTAACTGAAGTGGGGCGCGGACCCCAAATCCCGAAGTCAAATCCGCCTCAACCCGAGCTTGAAATCCGGCCCGCCACGGCGTTAAACTCGTGACCCGCACACTTCCTCCTCCTCCTTCCACCGCCTGCTCTCGCGCAAGCAGCGCTTAAATTACCATTTTGCCATCGTCGTCGTCGTCGTCGTATGCTTACTTCCTCTGATTTCCAAAAGCCCTCACTCGAAAGACGTCTCTCTCTCTATCTCTCTAGCTTCTTTCTCTCTCTGAAGCTCCTCTCTCCGCCGCGCAATTCCGGCTCCGGCGACTCGCCGATCGCGTCCCTTTGCTCAATGTGACAGGACCTCTCTCGTCGGGGAGTTTCGTCGGCTTTTTCTTTTTTTTTTTTTTTTTGGTACTTGGGGGGACCAGCACCAGCGGGGAACAGAGATGGCGATCGCCGACCGGCAGAAGCCGAAGGTGTTCCGCCTGTGCCCGTTCTGGCAGTCGACCAGCGTGAACACGTCGTCCTCCTCGTCCTCCACGCAGAACCTCCACACCAGCAATGCCTACCACGACCGGGACGCCGGCCAGGCCGCCGGCCGCCGCCCCGCGGACGGAGGATCGAGCGCGCGGCCCGGCGGCGTCGGCGGCGGCGGCTCGTCGTCCGGCACGGTGTCCTCGGTGGCCAGATCGCTCCTACCCGCCCGGCGCCGGCTCCGGCTCGATCCGGCGAATAGCCTCTACTTTCCCTGTGAGATGTCGTTGACTTTTTATTCTTCGGTTTGTTGGGCTGTCGGTTAAAATAATTCGGTACAGCGGAGAGTTTTACTTTTTTATTCAAGTTTTCTGTGGTTGGTTCATTCCGGTTTGTTCCTTTGTTTGACCATTCCATTTTGCTCTGGCACGTAAAGTTTAAATTTTTTAAGATTATCTCATTCAAGGTGCCCTGCATTCTATACGTTTTCCACGAAAAAAAAGTGGAATGGAAGAGCCTTCGGATTCCGTGCGTGCGTCAGAGAGAGTGAGTGTCTTGGGATTTTATCATGTTGAGGTCGGGGCTATGGTTCAGCTTGATTTCTTTATTCTTTTTCTCGGTGTTATACTCGTTCATCCTGTTGCTTTCGGAAGCAAAAACTGAGCAAGCTTTTTTTTTTTTTTTTTTTTTGGGCATAGCAAAAAGGAAAAGAAAGCTTTTTGAATGATGCGCTCTACAGTCGCAAAACGAGGAGATTTTATTTGTTTATGATCACCAAGGCGTTGAATCTATGCATTTATCTTATCTTGTACATGCATGGATTTGTTTCCCCGAACTATATTTGTTATGTTTTCTCATGGAGACTTATGGTAATTATACTTCCCGACCCTTTTCAGATGAACCGGGGAAACAGGTGAGAAGCGCAGTCAGATTGAAAAACACGAGCAGGTCACATGTAGCCTTCAAGGTAAAATGACTCTACAGGAACATGTACATTAAGTTTGAGGACTAATTTTGGACTTATAGAGTAATTTTTGTGCCGAGCTCAATGATAACTGGAATTTTTTTTTTTTTGGTTGCATTTAGTTTGTAAAACATAATTAAATTACTTAATACTAATGAATCCAACTACCAAGTTCGAGTAGGATTTTACAAAAATGCAGTTGTTGGTGGAGAGTTGCTGGTGTAGAAATTTTAATATTATGCGGAATAGACTTAAAAAGCTATTTTTTCCCATTGTGATTGGCGGTCTTGTGGAGTTATCACCCTGTTTGTGGTTAGAAGGAAATTTAGGTGAACTAAAGAAAACACTAGGTGATAGAATTGTAGGGCTTTAATTACTAATACTTCTCTGGATAATACTGAAATGTAGAACATGGGGTTAGAATGTAATTTTGCTGAATCTCAACTGAACTTAGTAATCTTGCTTTTGGACATTGGATCTGTTTATAACCTAATTGCTTGTTCTTAATTAGTTCCAAACCACTGCACCAAAAAGCTGTTATATGCGTCCTCCTGGTGGTACGCTTGCTCCTGGTGAAAGCATTATAGCTACAGGTAATGATTTTTTTTTTTTTTGGCCTTTTACTACATGCCATGAATTCATCACTTCTTTCGAAATAACTTGCATTTAACATGGGACGAGGATATGACTTACTCTATGTTTGAATATATGCCAATATATTTTTGTGAATTTTTTATCCAGCTTCTATTGATACCTCTGTTGTTTCCTTTGAATATGTACTGCAGTCTTCAAGTTCGTGGAGCAGCCAGAGAATAATGAAAAGCAAGTGGACCAAAAGAGCAAGGTGAAATTCAAGATAATGAGCCTGAAAGTCAAAGCAGGGACAGACTATGTGCCTGAACTGGTAAATAAATTGCTCTGCATCATAAATTAATAGCTATATTAGTGTTCCTCCCCCCTTCTCTATACGATAGCATTAATGAATGATCTGTGCGAGTGAATTTTATGAGGAATTTTCAGTGAACTGTCTTGGATCTGACGCTGTTCCTTTCCCCGTTAGCATTCCTGATAACCTCCTCTGTTTGCCTTTACGACATATCTAACTGGTTTTGCAATATCTGAAATAAAATTATGCTCTGATAGTACTTGTTTGGGAGGAGCAAGTGCATAGTGTTTTGTGTCAGATGCTGTCTAAGTGCTAAACGATAAAGGCAAAATTTATGTTTATGAACTACTTTTCTCTTTTAATACCACACAAATTTTGGGAGAGAAAACAAGATGGATGACAGAGGCATATGCTGATTAACAATGTGTTCATCTATTGCTTGTCCCATGATAGTAAGTGGCTGCTCTCTGGCTGGGCATAATTAGGAATGGGATGATCGACCCTCTAGTTTATATAGTTAAGGTGATGATGGTATTTCTTCCAATTTCTTTTCTCCACTCTCTGTTCGATGTGCTTCTTGGGGTCACTGCTAGTTGGTATTGAGTTAGGTTTGCTATGTCTGGGACCTTTGCCATCTGTTTCGAAATAAGCTGACTAGATAGATAATCAACTCTTTGATGAAGTGTCTTTCACTGACTCATATTCAACAAATTTCTTGCAGTTTGATGAACAAAAGGATCAAGTAACAGTGGAGCGAATTTTACGTGTTGTCTTTTTAGATGTCGAGCGCCCCAGTCCTGTAAGTTGAACAGCTTGCTTGATTGTGAGTTGTGTGACCTGCTCTCCTTGTTGATTGCCATAGACAGCCGACGCCAACACTTGGGTGTTTTTTTTTCCTTTGTAGGCAATGGAAAAACTGAAGCGGCAGTTGGCAGAAGCTGAGGCTGCTCTTGAAACTCGCAAGAAACCTCCTCCAGTAGAAACAGGAGCTCAAGTTGTGGGAGATGGTCTCGTGATAGATGAATGGGTAAATATTCTCATTGACTCACGGTTGCTTAACATGCATTTAAGCATGCCTTATCTTAAAGTGCTTTAACTCTTTTAACCTCCTATTATCTCAGAAGGAGCGGAGGGAGAAGTATCTGGCTCGACAACAAGTCGAAGCTATAGGAACAGCATAAAAGTCATTTGATCTTGCTTGAAAGATCATCTTGGCCCAAATTGGAAAATTTCAAATCAACCTATCCATTGCACCGGCTTTATGCGTGGTAACTGGAACTAAGGAAGGGGGTGATCTGGCTTGAGGGGCATCATGTAGAGAAAGAGTGGCTTCTGGGATGCCTCCAGTGATGGCTCTGTAAAATTATTGAACAGAAGGATGCAAAGTCGGGGATGATATCAGAGTTTGGGCTTTGGCTACTTCCATGGATTTTGCGGTGTCACGAAGAATAATAATGTCAGAATATATCGGAAAATGTATGTAGGTGTTTTTTCCTCTGTTGGTTTGATTCTAGAATCTAGGTTAGATATTGTGTTTTGTGTATGTAATGGCTCATGTTCCTTTTGAAATTTTACCGTCACGTATACATTTTTCAACCTGTCTCGAGTTAGTATTCCTTCGTATGGCAATGACAAGTAAGAATTCAGCTTAATTTTTCTGAAGCGATGGTAGCGAATTTGTAGTATCTGTGTGCACGTCAGTTAAGGTGTGAAATGGCTCGTGCACTAATTGAAGTATATATATCACTATCATTTGATGAATCATTCAATAGTAAAACCAGGTGTTGTCGGTAGCCTGGTCAGTTGTTTCTGGGCCCCGGGGACGCCAGCCATCGGATTGATCGCGCAAGTGGCGAAATCGAGTTTATGGACGAAAGCAGGGTGGTCATGGTTTTGCATTGGGAATGCTTGATGCTTCTTGAAGCGGAAGACAAATTCTTGTCCTTCCGTGTACTCATTGCATCGACCACTTGGGCCCTTTTTACCGTGGATTTCTCGCTCCGGGTTCAGCCGTGTACATTGACAAGTGAAGAAAGAGAGGTACGGGGGACCCTGGAAGATGGTGCAATAATTTAAGCATTCCGAGGACGACTTTCCGACTTTTCTTATCGAAGTGGAAAGGACCTTTGGAGGGATGCGACGACATGGGGGTAGAAGGGACACCGATTCAGTGTCCATGTACGCTGAATTCCGCCATCTGTCCCTGTTCCAGCGACAGTGAGATCGTCCCACACTAGCTGCCAAGCTCCAGCTCATGCGCGGCTCGAATGGTTAGCACTCGAAACTTGATTCGAATTCGAACTTGATCCATTAGTACTTTTGCTTCTCAAACTTGACTAAGATTTAAAATCAAGATACTCAGACCATGGTCTGGCTTCAATCCAATCCCCTTGTAAGTAAAGCTCAAACCTGGAGTCTTATAAGGCCAAATATTATGTAATAAGAGCTTATCTTGTCGTTTTTTTATAATTTTAGAAACATCATATAAGATATTAATGAAAGCTTGAGCTGTGAACTAACAAGTTCAAATTTTGAGTTCACAAGATATTTGAATAGTAGTATACGAACTCAACAAGATGCTTAACTAATTTGTACTCCAGCTCAACTCGACAGGATACTCCAATAATTCAAACTCAAGCTCGATTTGAAATGAAGTGAATCGATATCAAAGAAGAGCCATCGAGCTACACCCGAACCATGTGCGAATAGCTCGACTCGATTTGACTCCAATCCGCGCCCTCAATTTCGTCTTCTAAAAGAATGCAAAACTAAGGCCAGGGGTATGACCTCTGAACGCCCACACTCTCTCTCTGCCCCAGGATCCCTGGTTTTTTAGCCGCCAATGGTATTAACAGAGTTGGGTCCTTTCCCATCACTTTTTAGGCCCACCACTCGTGCTTTTCCATCATGGAGCCTACCTATATATCTGCAACAACGATCGCCTACCTCACTCATATCCTCTTAATCACGAGCGCCCACCCGCATAAACAAAAAGGGCACGAGAGAGATGTCTCATGCGAACCCTGGATCGTCTGTTCTCAAACAGAACTTGAGAGCATCGGTTGGATCGGCAAAGGCGCAAGTGAAAGCAAGGAGTCTCGGTCCGGCCGCGTTGGATGCATCGAAGTCAGAGGCTGGAAACAGTGCGATGAGTGCTAATGAGAGGAGTGTGGCTGCGGAGGAACCGATGAGGATGGTGCTTTATCTCAGCTTCTGGGGACCCAATACATAGTGCAAGAACGATCTTGCGCATCGATACGATTTATATACTTGCAAGCTTTGTCTCTGCATCATTGTCTTGATGCATGTACTTGATGATGTACCGGGAGGTTGTAAATAGTTGGTGCTTCGATTGTAGCTACTATTGAACTTGTGTGTCGTGAGCTATATTCCTAGACTTTACTGTGAAAATAAAGTTTGTAGGAGTGGAGAGAGAGAGAGAGAGAGAGAGAGATGGGGAGGAGGGAGGTGAGCAACTGATGAAGCGAGGGTTGCTGGTACAAACACCTTCATTTTCCTCGTGATCATGGCGAGGTTCATGCGGTTTCAACTCAAGGGTCGTTTCTCTCTTCCACATGTACACATGTATAAGCATATAGTACTTTTTGAGCGACCGGTCAATCCTTCTGACAGTGTATAACTCTACAGACCACAGATTGGTGATAGATAGAAGCATGGTCTGCTATCTTTTATGACAGCATCCCCCCCCTCGTGGACTAAGATTTTGGCTTATGATTGAATGGTGAAGATAATTTACAACCAGGCAGTGTAAGTGATATCATTAGGGGGTCTAAAAGTTCAAACATAGTCACCTTTGACATCGTGTAATTCTTTTGAACTCACCACCAAAACTAATAAGGTGAAGAACCAGGATGAGAGAATTGTAACTAACATGTTTAAAGAAAAAGAAGCAGCAAAATCATGGGAAGGGAAAGCTATCATCAGCTATGGAATCACACGACTCATGATACCTAGAGTTCGTAGTCCTAGATCAATGACAACCCCTCAACTTTTTCGTTGTATATATAGCATTTTTAACTTGTTAAACAGTCATGGTTCAAGATTATCATTAGGTGTATTTTTACATATCATACATATATACTCCTCTTAAAGAGAAGCAGATTTTAGGCCTTTTTGACATGTCGCGACACCTTGGACACACAAATTTATCAGGAGCTTGATAAGCTATCATAGGGTTGACGATTATTATTGCAGTCGGATTGACAATGAATTCTTGCCGCCATCTAATTGCCCAGAAGAACTTTGCTAGAACATCCCCAGATCTTAATTTCGCTATCATCTGTTCTAGCTGCTAGAAAAGGGAAAAGAAAAGAGAAGGAATAGAGAAAGGTTGATGAAGAAACTACGGAAACAGAAGGGGAAAAAGAGACTGCGCTAGAAAACCAGAAACATATGCTGTACATAATGGTCCGAATCATGGCCGGCCGAAGGATCCTTATAACACATTTAAAGAACCAAACGAATGACAAACGAACGACCGATCTAATCTCTCTCCCTCTCGCTCTCTCATACGTTGTGCGGCAAAGAAAAGTTCTGCGACCCAAAAATCTGATGACCACTATTCTGGACAAAGACGGCCATACCGCACTTGCTGCTGTTGAAGCCCTCCCACAACGGGAAGCTCACGGTCCCTGAGACCGTCTTCTTGGCCGATACGTCCTTGACGGCACAGAGCTTCTCCAGCCGCCGGACGACGAAGTCATTGGACAACAGTCGGCCCTTGTTCTCGCCCTTGGGGATGTCGGTGACCAGCCCGCTCTCGTAGAGCGCCACCATGATATTGACGCCTTGGCTGTCGACTTTGCTCCTGAGTGCTCCGGCGAGGGTGACTTGCAAGGTGTCCGGCGATGGCCTCTGGAACGTTGCCTTGCAGATGTGCACGAAAGAGATGGCTTGCATGTCAGTTGAAGAAGTCAACGACGGAGATAGAGAGACTTTGACATCAAGTTTCAGTACATTCAATATTTATAGTGCCGCTAATAAGATAAGATCTTCGCAAAATCGCCAACAAAGTCAATGACACATTATTAGACTTTTTTACTAGATATTCTTTACTTCCATCAGATGATTGGTGACGATTGTCTATTAAATTGAAAAAGAATCCAATAATTTAATATAGGAATCTCAACTTATTTCAATATACAATTTAAACTTATCATATCTTTTAATAAAAATTTTCATTATATATATGAAATGGAGTATACTATATGTTCAAGTAAAGCAACCATCGAGAACTTTTTCTTGAATTTGGTAATTCGGTCATTTTTATATCTTTATGTCATCATCGTCATTATATATATATATTTATATATATATATATATATATATAAAAGTCGAGGGGGATCTTATCATTAGCCGAGATCCAAATCATTTGTGATGGTTGGTATGATGGTATACGACTGTTGAAAACGCTTTTGATAAACTCAGCTATTTACTCATCTAAAGTTGATCTTTCTCACCATAAAAAGATAAAAAGAATTGATTTTGTCATTAGTAGAGATGTGGCGACATGGGTGGGTTGATAGTCAATTATTCATATAAAGTATTCACAAATCTAACAAAAAATAAATTCTAAATTAATTAATTTATGTCTATAAGTCAAAGAAATTTACATAAATAATATGTAAAGAACGACTATTTCTAATATATGGTACGCAACAACCTTCCATGTGATTACTCAATACGTAAAATTTACCGACAAAATGTTGCACAATCTATAAATCATGAGAAATCCGAAAAGAAAGAGCATGCAGACCTGGAACGTCGGAGCGGGGAATCGAGGCGCGGAGTCGATGGCGGAGAGGAGACCCTCCTGATCCGTGCCGACGCACTGGGCCCGCCCCTGGACCACCACCTGCGGCGTGAACATGGTGTCCAGCCGCAGCGCCTCCACGTACGCCTTCTGCCGGACGGTGCTCCCGCTGGACCCGAACGGGTCCTTCCACCCCACGTAGTCCCAGTAGTCCACGTGGTGCGCCAGCACGATCACCGGCGCCTCCAGCTCGAAGTCCCCCCGCCCCAGCCTCGATATCAGCACCTCCGCCTCCGGCGAGGTGGCGCAGCCCTGCGACGAGAACAGCTCCACCAGCACGGCGCCTCCCCTCCCCTGCTCCTCCGCTGACATGTCGGCCGAGGCCGCTTGCTTCTCGTGCACGGCTCTCCTCGAGGATGTGCCGAAGCAGGCGAAGAGACGGGGCGCCATGGTTCTTCGCCTCCTCGTCGCCTGTGTAAACAAAGGTAGCGGGCGGGCGGCGGCGAGCGCGACGAAAAAGACCTCTATAAGAGATTAATAACCTGGATTATGGAACGGGAGATGAGATGGTACGTGCTAATTGGAACGAAGAGAACAAAAGGAAGGAGAGAAAGCTCGCGAGGAGGAGGTTGGGAATGGGGGGCGAGGAGAGAGAGGCGGCGAAGAAGATGGTAATTAGGGACAAAAAAGATACACGAGGGCTTTCGAGTTCGTGAGTTAGCGATGGCTTGTTGTTTCTTCTTTCGGTTTGACTATTATTGAACGTGTTTACTGGTCAGGACAGGTAATGTAATGATGTCTGCAAGGGGCGTTCTCGTTGTTGAGGGCCTTTACGTTGTCTGACGTAACGTGGTCGCCCCCACGTTGTTCGGATAAAGAGGTGGAAGGGGATGAAAGAGACCACAAATCAAATTTGCACCCGGTTGCCATGCCTAACATCAGAGCCGACTTTTTTTATATATTTGATCTTTCTTGATCTATCAATTTAAGTTTTTGAATCAAACTTCTTAACATGATATCAAAATCAATACTATGTCCTTCGCTTATGTATCTATCGCCATCAAGTCAAATTTATTAGGGATGATCGGTTCTAGGATGGGAGGTTCTCTTATAAAATTAGGAATTACTCATCAAGGAATGATTTTCACAAAATGGAAATTGAAAACCGTCCACTGATTTCTAGATCCACGTGGTCTTATTTCTGAGTGAGTCTATAGAATTGGCCAGGAGAGGCAGAGAATGGATAGGTAGGGGCGGAGGAAGCGGGGAAGGGCAGGCATGGGTCGTTGGATGGGGCGGAGTAAGACCCACCCAATATTTTCTCAGGTGGGAGAGGCTGAGACGGGGGTGAGGATGAGTACGCGACGATGAGGTGGAGCGGGAGTGGAGGCATGGTGGTGGAGGGTGAGGGGAGAGAGCAAAAGCGAGAGGTGGCGAAGGGCGAGCACAGGTTGTCAGATGGCGTGGAGCAAAGGTGGGAGAGGATGAGACCGAGGGGGCGAGGATGAGTGTGGCAATGGCGAGGTGGAGTGGGAGTGGTGGAGGCATGGTGGTGGAGGGTGAGAGAGAGAGAGAGAGAGAGAGAGAGGGGTGGGGAAAAGACCCGCATCTCTTTAGACAGAGAGATAGCATACCTTGGGGAGCGCGAGAGTTTGTTGAGGACTTGAAAAGACATAATGTGAGGAGGATGAGAGAGAGATTTTATATGTATATGTATTAGCTGGATTAATAGTCACTGGTTTGAATAAATCGAAATCAGAAATTAGATTGGTCTTTATGTAAATCATCGATTTTGAGCTAGTTCGATCCAAATCCGAGCGCTTTTCAGTTTTTTTATAAATCCCTAAGATTCACATATGCTTCTAATTTGATATGCAGGTAAAAGGAAGTGTTGAAATATTATTTTGCATTTTTTGATTATATGTTTATGTTTTCTATATATATGTGATCTACTCCATCTATCAGTTTAAGCTTTCTTGATTCGTACTTTTTAACATTATGCATGTAACGACCTCATTTGTCCAGAGTGGTGATTATCCATCCAAAATAATGAAAGGGAGCGTAAATGGACTGAATGAACATTGATCAAGAAAACCACGTGAAAATTGGTATGGAATGAGAAAGAATCACCTCTAAGAACCTGCCAGAAAAAGTGAGTTAATTGACTAAGTTAATCTTGGGAGGACTCTCGGGAAGCTCCTGAGAAAAGTGAGTTAATTGATCGAATTAGTCTAGGGTGTCATGGGCTTCAGCCGTCTTTAAAAGTAGAATTGGTTTGTTTAGCAAGTCTTTTCTTGGGCATGCTCGATCAATTTTAGATAGGTCAATATTTTCTTTTTTATCATGAGCGGTTCTAAGCGAGGATGTTAGGCCAGAGAATAAGTCGATTTCTCCACAGTCGGGTGTAAATAACATATTCGAAGAGGAGTTGATGTTTCCTACGATATGTATCACATCGGATAACATATTCGAAGAGAAGTTGATGCTTCCTACTACATTTATCATATCGTCCCATAGAGATATTGCACTTACACAGCTATGGCAGCTACAGAAAAATCCAGTTAACCTTGCACCAGAGAATATGGTTTTACCCCCTTTATTATTATTAGATGTTGCAAACATGCTTAAAAGAATGAATAGCAATTATGACTCAAACCAAATATTTTGACGCGGAACTCCTGTGTTAAAGCACAATGGGTGGCTGAGCTGAGGCTGACTGCCCTTGCTGCTCGCGTGCAGGACCAACCGAGAAACGTGATGTGTTATTTCTCTTGCGGCTTCGATTCTTAACAGAGATTTTCTCCACGTGAATGAAACAAAGCCAGTCTTATGTTCAAGGACATGCTTTGCATTGGAGACGAGTTTGGTGGACGGATATTCCATAGGAGCAGTGCGCCGCTTAGGCTTCTGGAGACTGTTTGAGAAGTTCAGGAAATGAAGACGGCCACATGTTTGACGCTGTGTCTTTCTGCTGGATATCAAGAGCGTTTTCTCATCCTCTAATTGCCGTCACGAATTCGTACTCATTTGATTGCCTTCCTTCATCTCAGGCGGTTCGAATCTTATGGCGACTCTGTACTGACGATGAATCGCTTGATTAGCTCCATCGCTCAAGAGAGAGGACTGATAAGAAAATTCTCACGAGTCTTTATCCTTGAAAAGTTGATTACTGTCCTGAATGCTGTGACCGCAGTGCTGGTGGTTGAGCAACTGCAGTCGATGGTTCGGGGTGCTTCTTCGGTGCAATGTCGGTACCATGCTCCCGGCTGCGTGACCGGCAAAAGCTAGTCGGTTTATGTATTTTGGTTTTCACAATAGTATAGTTTGTTGTAAAAGATTCTCGATTACGGTACAACGTCAAGGCGTTTTATATTATGATTTTTGTTTTAGATCTAATTCAAACACAATATGCTTATTGAACTAGTTAAATGAGGGATGGTAAATTTTTTATGTGACATGATACAACGTAAAAATTAGTGGATTTAAGTTTTATATTATGAGTGTTCATATCGTTATCGTGTCTATCCTTCCAACATGATTAATAAATGAGCCGTCTTAAGTTTTAACTCGTGTTATCCGACAATATACCCCATCTAATCCATTTTATTAGATGTGTTATCGACCTGATTAATGACCTAATCTAGGCCAAACCAATTCAAACTAATTGAGCTCTATTCCCTTTAATTATTTTACTACTCGTGACTATAATGCAAGGGTATATGAACACAAATGGTTGTCATACTATAACAAGTTGGATGCCAAACACCAGTCCATGCTCACCCCCTAGATAAATCAGGTGAGACTGGCCATAATTCGACACTTCAGAGATTTTCTCATCTCAGTTCAATGGCTCACACTTGCAGAGACAATGTTCCAACATTGTTCTAAGAAGTTCCCAGATGATTCAACAGATGGAGTGGAGCCTGTAAACATTTTGTACCGCGACTTTGCAGTAAAAGACGACGACATCTCCAGTCTCGTCCCTCCAGACATCCATTCCCTGGTCACCAATCTCCGGTCGGACACACAAAAACCGCCAGCCCACCTGGCGAAATCCTACTGATGAACCACCGCGGTTCGGTGACCGCGCCACGTTTCTCCCGATAAAGCGGGCCACACCACGATCATCCTGCAACGGTGCATGACGACGACCTGTTTCGTCCTTCGCCTCCCGGTGCACCGCCCACGCCCTGCGAAAACTCCAGACACCATGTCACGTGCTTCCCTCTGCACTCGCAGTGTCCATCTCGGGTCCACCCCGGGGCTCGTGCCCACGCCGGACCACATGCACTCCCTCCTCAGCTCCATATAATCTCTTCATTATCCACATACCAATCCGAAATTCTGAGTAGAACGCTTTTGGCACTTGGGCTCCTCCGACTGCGTCAAATTTCAATACCCTACTTGATAAGCCGAGGTTAAGCTGTTGACAATGCTTGAAGGGAAAGCGGTGATCGGCGAGACGGACATGCTTCAGGCCATGCAGCGGTGCGCGCTGGATTTGGCTTCCAAGGCTCTTGATGACTTCGACGTCACGGAAGCCACCGACATTGCCCGCTTCATCAAGCAGGTACCGACGAACGACGAAAGGGTCTTCTGTTGCGCGCGTCTGTAGAATCACTAGCATCGAATTATTCTGCAATATTACAGTCGCGAAGCGCTGATGTGGGGAGGAACTTGTGTATGCAGGAGTTCGACAGGACGTACGGGCCAGCGTGGCAGTGCATAGTGGGGACGGACTTCGGGTCGTTCGTGACGCACCGGTTCGGGTGTTTCATCTACTTCTGCATCGGAAGCCTGGCGATCTTGTTGTTCAGGGGTTCTGCAGGAGCGGACGCACCTGATGCGAACCAGTTCGTGACCAGCTTAGAGAGCGTCAAAGCTTAGCTTTGGGCATTTTCCATTCTTCTTTTTTTGGTGTGTATCCCGACGTTTCTAGTGTCGTTAGTGGAAATAGTCGAAATGCTGCCTGTGTGTCCCGTTTCCATCCACAAAATTTGTTGATATCCGTTAAGAGCGTCCGCAAGATTGTATGACCAGTTTGGGTTCGGAGCATAAGAGGATGCTCATCTAAGTTCCACGTTTTAAGCCATTTTAAATCATCAAAAGATAATGAAGTAGCGAAAAGCTAGAAACAATGGAAGAAGTGGACCTTGCCATCCTCATTCTTAGGGTATCAAAATGTCGTGTGTTTTATCTCCTCAGTAATTAGTGGTGAGATGTTAGGGGTGTCAATCCTGGTTCAATCCATGACGGGACGAACTGGCTCGAGGTTGGTTCTAGAGAGAACCGGTTCGGTTTTCGATTCCAAGGACCACCGGTTGTACCAGAGAACTCAGATCTCGGGTAGAACTGGCCTTTAACCCAGAACACGAGGGCTATCACACCCGCAAACAGAGACGAACGTCTCAGTAGAATGCCTTCGATTTGCTATCAATTCCAGTCACAGTACTGAATAGCCATCGCAAGCTCCAAGAGCAGCTGCTCCGGAGGAGAAGCAAATCGAGGAGGAGGCGGCGCACCAGATCATGCTGGCGAGCGAGTTTGCTCGGCGGGGGGATGAGGCAGAGTCGTTCCTGTCCGAGTTGAATCCTCGAATCCCTCGACCCCGCGTTCAAGACAGAGTCATTCACATCTCTCCCCCTCTTCCTTTTTCGTTGTTGTTGTTGTTTTATTTCAGCTAAAAAAAAGTAAAATCCTTGATCCCTCCATCTTGAGGAATAGAAGTTTTTTCTTTTTTTTTTTCTTGTCGACTTCCCATCTTCTGTGTTTAATTTTTTTTTCCTATTGTCCAATTGGGTTGTGAGTTGAAAGATTTATGCAAAGTGAGAGCTTACCAACAAAAGGGCACGAGTGAAATTTAGTACAGATCGGATGTATTTTTGGGAAAGATAGTTCTTCATGGAGGTCATACATGATATAGTGGTGGAGCAAGGCGACAATGGCGAAGAGGAAGTAGGGCTCAAGATCTATGCTTTGGCCTGTTCAGGAATCGACGATTCCAAAACCGACCGATTGAGAGTCACAAGTTTGGTTTTCCATTCTAGATCGGGAATTTACTCTCCTGGAAACCCATCGTACGTATGAGATATATGTATCTTTCAATAGTGTCCTTGTAACAAAATTTTGTTGAATGAGAGAATTAAGGTGCAGAAGAGAAAAAGAACATCGAGAGTGTGGTGCCTAATTATACCATCATTGCAAAGTACCTCAATGCTATGAAAATATATTACTTTAGTCAAAAAGTTTTTCTTTTTGGTAAAAGGTAAGAATACTTTAGTCAAAAAGTTGGCATGGTATAATCAATGAATAACACTATTCGTATGATGTTATAGGCAATTATATTGTGATTGGTCGTTTGGAATTCTAATTGAAATGATATTGGATATAATATAATAAAATGTGAATCTAGGTGTATATGTACACTCATGATACTCAAACTCATTCAGACTTTATTAGTCACTTGCGCACTCGTGTTAATTACTAGCTACTTATTTTCTCTCATTGTGAATTGATATAATGTTAAGATCCAATTCTTTAGCAATTTTATCCAAATAAGACATGCACATAAAGATCTTAAAGTGGATTAATTAAGTGGATAGAGATTTTCATAAATTGCATTGAATATGGAAACATTTTAGTAAACAGGTTGGGTCGGATATTAATCATTAAATTTGCATAACTTATAAATGAATTAATTTGGGTCTGGTCGAGGTCGGGCCATTCTCGACCCGACCCGACACCTCCATTACGGCCCTAGTAAACTTAGCGGTGGGGGTTTTCTGAGCATGGCCTAATAATTCCTCTCTCAAAGTCCGATGCAATTGGGCCCGTCATCCACGACGATCGACGAGCGAGCCGTCGACCGGCGTCTCCGCTCCCCACTCCCACCGCGCTTTTGAAATTTCCCCGCCACCGCTTCTCCGCTCCGGCTCCACCGTCTTCCTCTACACGCCCCACTCGCCACCCCGTTTCCGGCCACCTTCGCCCCGAGCTCGCACCGAGAGTCGCCGACTTCGACCGGCCCTCCGATTTCGGCCGCCGGAAAACCGAGCTAACCGTCGAGCGAGCAGGCCGTGACGCGACGACGAAAGTGGCGACTCACTAGCGTCCTGGCTCAGTCTCTTCTCTGCGAGTTGAACTGTGAGCGCGCTGTGGTTAGCTTCGCGTTTTGACCTCTCCGCAAGTTCCGCGACGGTTTCTGCCTTTGCCTTTCCGGTTATTTGGGGGCGGCAGGCCGTCTCCTAGGGTTTTCAGACTTCACCCCCCGGTTTTTAATCGAAGTCGCCGGTCGGCGATCGCGCGCGTCTTGCGTTGTTTTGCGAGTGTGATGATGATCGTTTTGTTTTGTGCAGACGCTGTCCGCTCGTCTGCGATGTATTTTGCAGTGCTGATTTCGTAGGCGGCGGTGGGGAATTTTCTGTAAGCATGGGAGACGTGACTGGGTATGACCGGCCGTTTCTGCTTTTATTCCGTTTAGTTGCTGGTAGGGAGAGATTCAATGGCAGAGGCCATTGTCTTGAGATTCCTTGTTTTACTGCATTGTTTCGAGGGTAGGGCTATTTAAGTAGCTTCTGAAGCCGGAACTTGATGATGTTTCTTACTTCGAGTAGTTAATGCGTTGTTTCTGGATGTTTGTTCATTATTGTCAGTTTTCTCTGTGAGGAGGTGGTTCCTCGAGTTGATCTGATCATGCGGTAGTTTCCTCCGGTTTCAGGGAGGATGCCAGCAACACGCTTCGGATACTCGTGGCTACGGACTGTCATCTGGGCTACATGGAGAAGGATGAAGTGCGGCGGCACGATTCCTTCCAGGCATTCGAAGAGATCTGCTCTATAGCTGAGAAAAAGAAGGTTTCAAATCATAGTCCTCTTTGTCTTATTTACCACAGTTTTATCACCTTGCCATTTTTCACTTTTTAAACTAGTCCATGGAAGGTTGTACTTTCTTCTTCTGCATGGTACATCTATAGTGGCCTGTAAATATTTCCAATTGCTACTGCTTATGGCTACATACGCTGGATCAAGTAGCAGTTATCCATTGAGCCAATAGTCTGCACTTAATTAATGGCACGGGTGCTATATCTTGCCTACCTGGAAAAAGGATTGAAGATATGCATTCACACTTGCATTATAGAGTTTTTGTTTACTTTTGAGACCAATAGTTGATTTCCAAATCCTGAGCCTTTCTCAAAATAATTCTTGAATGAAAGTCTCTTTGGCTACATGCACATGTTATCCATTTGTCTGAATTGTTGGCATTTGCTGTGCTTCTTTCAGGTGGATTTCTTACTTCTAGGTGGTGATCTTTTCCATGAGAACAAACCCTCAAGATCAACATTAGTAAAGGCCATTGAGATTCTTCGTCGCTATTGTCTCAACGACCAGCCGGTGCAATTTGAAGTTGTTAGCGACCAGACCGTAAATTTTCAAAATATGTAATTACTGTTTCACACATGATGGCTCTGTTTGTTTACTTGTTGGAGGAATGGACGATAATGAAGGACATGCTGCATGATTTAATTGTAGCACCCTCGTGTTATATGAGAGTTGAGAAAAAGTTGAAACCAACTCCCTCAAAAAAGAAAAGAAAAATGTAGGATATCACCCTTTTCTGCTGAAATCACAATTCTTGCATACATCTGCACCATTTTTCTGTGAATGAATTGTACAAATATTCTAGGTGTTGGTCTTATGTCTATAATAGATCACTCTTGTCTTCCCAGGTTTGGCCATGTAAATTATGAAGACCCTCACTTCAATGTTGGCTTGCCAGTCTTCAGCATTCATGGAAATCATGATGATCCTGCTGGAGTGGTATGTAATGAGTGGCCAAATGCTTGATTTGATAAGTTTCTGCATGTTTTTGTGTTTATAAATTATGTACTTGCAAACTATCCATTTTACATTTCTGTCATGTTTGTGAGAAGGTGCAAAAAGCCTAAGCTCTTTTCTAAACTGAATGGCGAAGTAAGAGTAAATTTTCCCCGAAAAAGGCAGATCAGGTTTTTGTTTATAATGTACAGCATTGGGCCTCTACATTGTAAATATTTGTTGTAATGCTGGACATGTTGTTTTAAGATTTATTGTGGCCCCAACATCATCAAACTTCTGTCCAGGCTTCTTATTTTTCAATTAAGAGAGACTAAGAAAGAGCTTGAAAAAATTTTCTCGTAAAGATACATGCTTCCACATGTGATACAAGAAATGGGACTTTAAGATGCCCTGTTCTTTTCAATGAATTGCATGTATTCATATTAGAGATTACTGTATGGTGGGTATATCTTTCATAGGATTGCAGGTTGCTGTGTTTTGTTATTGTGTTGGTTGGACTGGACAATCTTCCTTGGTTACTTAAACACGTTTATAAAGTGCGCTTGCATTTTTTTTTGTGGTTCTCACAGAATTGGCCTTTCAAGTTTACAACTGGTCTGTTGATAAAAAATTCATTCTTATTTTAAATGTTTTCGTGGGGGAAGGTAATATTTCTGCAAGCTAAAGACAACCACAAGAACTGCTGAGTCGTTAAATTTAGGTTTAGTCAAACTGGCAATCTTGTCATGGTTGATTCTCTTCTTTTCCTTAGCATCGGCAAGACTTTTCTCTCTAAATCTGCTGAATATGGTGGTTTGGTAGATGGTATTGATCCTTGGTAGCTTTTGTAGCTATGGTTTTGTGGTTGATTCGATCACTAGTTACTTTTGGTGGTTCCTTTCAACAGGATAATCTTTCTGCCATTGATATTCTGTCCGCATGCAATCTTGTGAACTATTTTGGGAAAATGGTCCTTGGCGGTTCTGGAGTTGGAGAGATTACTCTTTACCCAATTCTTATAAGGAAGGTTTGTGAGCAACTGTTTTTAACTTATTTGAGTGTTGCCCCACAAAGTTATCATCTTCACATAAAACCCTCGAAAACTATGCAGGGTTCAACAACTGTAGCCCTTTATGGTCTTGGCAACATTAGGGATGAACGACTCAATAGAATGTTTCAGGTAACTTCTAATATAAGCCGATGTCTCTACAGTTAGGAATTACGATGTCTTGGTAGTTGGGATTGGTGTATCCCTTTTTTCTGTTGTTGTATTTCTCTTGGCGATGTGTTTCTTTGGGTTGGGGGAAAAGGAACCCCTGCCCGGGCGGCAGGGAGCCCGGGGGGGGAGTGGGGGAGAAGGGGTAGGAGGGTGTGCAGTGATGCAGATTTGATAGGAGAGTTCACAAAGGCAAACGAGGAAAGTTCTCACATAGATGCTGTGGGTTGTTCTCAGACGCCTCATGCTGTCCAGTGGATGCGGCCTGAACCTCAGGAAGGGTGTCAAGTTTCCGACTGGTTTAACATTCTGGTCCTTCATCAAAACAGGTGATGCCTTGCTCCTAGAATATATTGCATCAAGAATGCATAAAGAGAAAATGTTCAAATTTGTCAACATTAGCTGCCCAAATTCATTCTTGTGCTGCTAGTCATTTACATGCTGTTTCTTGCCACCACCATCATCATATGAAACTATGTGCATATATGCGATTGTATTGCAGAGTAAAAACAAATCCCAAGAATGCAATAAATGAGCACTTCTTACCACGCTTCCTGGATTTTATAGTATGGGGCCACGAACATGAATGTATAGTTGACCCTCAGGTATGAGTCAAAGGAATACATCTTATAACTTGATTTCTATTGAACTTTGAGTTCAGAGTACCTATAGGAAAAAATGGATCTTGTTGTGGCAGGAAGTTCCGGGGATGGGATTTCATATCACACAACCAGGTTCATCTGTTGCAACATCTTTGATTGATGGGGAATCTAAACCGAAGCATGTACTTCTTCTTGAAATTAAGGTGGGTTTTCAAACAGAAGAATTTATCATTGTGACTTTGTCTTTTGAAGTTTTCGTGTGTACCTTCCTCATATATTAACATCGTGTAATGATAATAACACATTGTCAAATAGGGTAATCAGTACCGACCAACCAAGATTCCTTTGACCTCAATCAGGCCTTTCGAATATACAGAGGTACCTCAATGTGATTTCTTTTATGTGCAAAAACTCCGTGTTGACTACATAAAGTGGATGGTACAGGTTGTGTTGAAGGATATCACTGACATTGATCCGAATGATCAGAATTCAATTCTTGAGCATCTGGACAAAGTGGTACATCTTTTGCCTCTTGCAAGGAGTTCCTTTTTTGTTGCTTGTGGCAAATTGCAGCCAGTGATATGCTTCCTTGGGAGCTTCCATGTCAACACATAAGTTGAAATTTTTCTCAGGTCAGAAATCTGATTGAGAAGTCCAGCAAAAAGGCAGCTAATAGGTCTGAGCTGAAACTTCCATTAATACGGATAAAGGTAACCTCTTCATTTTTTTTATCAGCACTACCTGTCTCTTCTCAACTCAGCCGTAAAAAAGACTCCTTTTCAACTATTACTATTTTTTTCATGATGCTACTTGTAACATGTTGGTTCCTAGTTCCTTTCCTTTTGGCACAGAAAATCCTCTTTTTTATCACTGCTTTTGATTCTGTCCATGGATGTGAAACACTCTCACGATTCTATTTACTTTATGATAGGAATTGATATCTGCCACTAGTTTCTGCATTTTCGGAGTGAATTTTAAACTCCTCATTCATGTGGCAGGTGGATTACTCCGGATTTATGACGATAAATCCTCAAAGGTTTGGACAAAAGTATGTTGGAAAGGTAAATGCATATTAAAAGGTGAACACTGTGTAGTCTTTGACAGCACTACCAAAAAAGGAGTAATGATTTCTTTTTTTTTTTTTTGTAGGTTGCAAATCCTCAAGATATTTTAATCTTCTCTAAGGCTTCAAGAAAGGGTCGGAGTGAAAGTGGTACAGATTTTTGGACAAGTGGAGTTCGATGATTTTTCTTTTTTGGGTCAAAGAGTTAAAGGAATTTTGTAGGCTATGTTTTTGGCACTATTTGTCCTTCTTTTTCCAAGTCAATATTAGTATGCCTTTCTTATTGCCTTTGAATAAAGAAATGACTTGTCAAATGCATAATACCTATGCCAAATTCTATTTATTCACCCTCTTTAATTGCAAGACATAATTATCTACTAAAAAATAATTGTATTAGTAAAGCTTTGATTCTCAAGGGTATATTGCATTTAAACATTCTTTATCATCTTACCAGCCATTGAAATTGTTCGTCTTCCTGATCTGTAGCACAATTTGAAGATTCTGAGCGACTTCGCCCTGAGGAGCTAAATCAACAAAACATAGAGGCGCTTGTTGCCGAGAATAATCTGGTAATCCTGATTCTTTTATGCTTTTTAAATGAATTTTTCTATTGTATAAATCTCTTATGGCCACCAATGAAATTCATAATAATAACACGTGCTTTGCTCTGTGATTTGTTGTTGCACACACATATTTTAACTTCAACTGTAGTTAAATTGAGAGTATTGTTATGGGTAGAATGTTAGAAAGATATGCTGATAATTGTTATCAGTCTCTTAGTTTTCTTAAGGTCTGTATATAGTTTAATATGGTGTTATGCCTTGCAGAAAATGGAGATACTTCCAGTCAATGATCTGGATAAAGCATTACACGAATTTGTCAATAAAGATGATAAAACGGCATTTTATTCTTGCGTGCAACTAAATCTTGAAGAAACTCGTGTAAGTATCATACCCTGCTTTTGTTGTTGGAGAGGCATCACTCTTAAGCTCAGTTACTCATGCTATAGTGTGAATGTTATGTTTCTGTTATGCTGCTGTGCTGATACTTTTTTGTTTATGAACATGTGCAGAACAAAATTGCTAGGGATTCCGACACCTTGAAATGCGAGGAGGAGGATCTAATTCTTAAAGTCGGCGAGTGTTTGGAGGCAAGAAGTTATCTATTGTGACTTGTTATCCTTATAATGTGATGAATTTAGTCTCATCCAACCATTTAATGTGTGGAGTTCTTCCAATGGGGGCTTTTTAGCTCATTTGCTTCAATCTGTAGTCAGGCTTTAACTTTCTGCAATGATTGTGGCTGTTATCAGAATAAAGCAGGAATTTCTTGTATATCTTATTGTAAGGTCTTTCCAGCAGTTACAGAAGGGCATTTCAATGAGAGAAACTAGGAGCTTGGATACAGTCTTGAGCATTATTTTTGCCTGTTGGTTTTAATTCCCATTGATGATAGGCTGAAGTTCTTTTTAACTCATCTTCTTCCTGCCATGTGCTGCCTAAAGTAAAGATTGATGCTTAATTGACTTTTTTCTTTATATTCAGGAACGCGTTAAGGAACGTTCTGTACATCCCAGCGACACCCCACATGGAACATCCAGTGCACCTTCTGTGGAGGTAAATCTAGCTGTAGCTTGCAAAACACTGTCTAGGATCATAAGCTGATTATACTTCTTGGATTCTTATGAGTTTCTCTGTGAAGCCATTAAGTGCTAAATTTTTCATGTTAAATTCTGCCCAGGCTGCTAGAAATAGGAGTGCTGCAGGAATAGGAAGCACGGTTTCTTTTAGCGATGATGAGGACACAGCAGAGATACTCGGCTCAAACTCTGCCACCAGAGGCCGGAAAGGATCATTGGGAGTTTCTAGATCCTCCCATGCTACTTCAGATCTAGGAAGAGGGAAAACTTCTACAAGAGGAAGGGGCAGGGGAAGGGGAAGAGGATCTGCTAATTTGAAGCAAACTACTCTTGATTCAGCTTTGGTATCTCGCCGTCGTGAAAGGTTAGTAGCGGATGTAGTCATGAACTCGAGCTTATGGATTAAAGTAGTCAAACTCCAATGTCCCATATCCTGAATCACCTAGCTAAAGATTATTTGCGTCCTCAAGTGATCTGGCTTTGCAATTGAAGTGCTTCAGGGAAATAATTAGCATTAGCATCTGGCGTAATATGTGAATACGGTAGGCTCTCTGATAGTGATGATTTGTCTGCATGGATTAAATTAAGTGATGGTATTTTCAAATGGCAATCTGGATAGTCATTTGTTGAGGTCATTAAATTGAATGTGCAGAGCTTTTATACTCAGAGAACTTGGATAGAGTGCAATGGAGTAATCTGTGGACAAACTAATGCCTGGAAAAGTGCCAGCATTATAGCATATAAGTTATAGCTCGCTTGACCGGCTTCCTATGGCTTGAACTAAGCCTTTGAAAGAGCAAGGATGTGAAATCAACTGATGTCCGTAAGCATCTGTATTGAGTCTGCAGTACCCCAAAAACTTCTTGTTTACGTGGGTTTTCAACTTTAAATGATGGGATGCCTTTCTTGCTGCCAGTGGTTTATAAAGCCATGTGTATGGAAGATCTATGTCTTGTGTGTAGATAGTAGATGAATTATACTAGCTCTCAGTGTTCTACTTATTGAATCTGCAGTCCTCTATATCAGTACTCGGGATAATTCTGTCTTTTCTTTTTTTCTTGCTACAGCACCTCTGCAGCAGGGGCTGCGAAAAATGCTGCCAGAAGTATTCTTGATGATGAGGACGATTTAAATTCTGCCTCTAGTGAAGAAACAGGAAAATATGTGAGCAAGGATCCTGAGGAAAGCTCAGTAAGAAAGAATGCCTTTTCTCTCTATAAATAGATTCTTCCATTGGGTCAGCATATGGTTCCCCACAATCGGGCAACCATGAAAATCTTTATGTTTGCTTTACCTTGTTGAGTTTATGTATATTTGATCTTAACTAGTTACCAATTCCAAATAAATGCCTGTTTGAATGTAAATATTGTCTTGTTCCAACTAGGGCCATTTCATATCAACTGATCTTAAAAACATGTGACTGTGGTGGGCTTATTCAGTCTTTAGATTGGAATTTTCTTTTGTTGGTCTGACTGTGCCTTGTTGCAAAGTTGTGGGGTCTTTTTTTGGCCAATTATCATTCCCTCATGTTAACTGTAAATTTCCTCATAATTATTGTCTCCAAAGGGAAGTGATGAGAATCTGCACGGAAAAGGACGCAAAAGAGCTGCTCCACGGGGAAGGGGTAGAGGTACAGGAGCATCTTCCAAGCGTGGCAGAAAAACTGACAATTCTTCAATTCACAAACTGCTCTTGGGCAATAATGACGACGACGATGAAGATGATGTGGGAAAGAGACCAAATAAGTCGCAAACCAGGGTAAGTAGTTCTCATAGTCTTGAGAGTGATTTATTCTCTTTCCATAATCTATACGTGTTACGAAGTCTACCCTCTGCTTTTGAAGATGAATGTCCTAAGCATTGAAGTCTATTGCTTATTGTTTGCTTATAAGGCTTAATAATCAGACTCATAATTGATGATTGACGAAATTGCGCAAAATGCCGTGTAATTCTCTGCTGTCATCAATTTCACCTTCATTGTTGAATTAGAAAAGAGATTCGTATTAGTTAAATAGCTGAAGTACTTCATTCTATATAGCTCTGTCTGTCTACTTATTCGAAAAAAAAAAAAATGATGAAACTTGTACATTGTATGTCCTAGATTTGTCGTCTGTATGTGGTTTGCATTGGGTACACCTTGCGCTGGAGGATTCTAGCAGTTGTAGAAAGTGATTGATAATTCAAAATAAGCTTAATATGGTTGCTATACCATAGTAAGATTGCCCATGAGGCTGTCACTAGCATGCCAAGTGATTTCATATTTTAATAGCGCATCCTTTCCGAATCTCTCGCTAGATGGAGATACATAATTGAATGAAGAACCTGATTCATGTGACGCTTCTGTAACTACAGTTTTTTACCTTCTTTTTAAATTTTTTTTTTCGATAGATAGATATAAGTACAGTTGAAAATGTTTCACTCATTAAGCTCCATTGTCTCCTTATATGATGCATCTGAAACTACAGTTGAAATTCTGTCTCTTTATCTGAATGGACCTTTCATTAGGGTGGATAAGATGTAGAGCTTGTTTGCAATGTCAATGTTTTACAGTTGGAGATGACATCTCTGTTTTCGGTTCCTAGGTAACGAGAAACTATGGTGCATTGAGAAGATGAGATACTATGGTTCCATGCCTTGTCACCAGTATCTTTCGCATGTTGCGTCCATACCATAGTCAGAAGCAGTGCATTATTAAACTTTGACCTTTATGCTTCTTGATTGAGGACCGTGCTCTTGCTATGGTTAAGGGGATGCCAGAGTTGCTCCTGTTTTCATAGGTAGTCTCTTATGGCTATGGCTATAGTGTGGAATCCCCATTTCTAAGTTTCTCAAGTAATGTATGCCATTGGCAATGATAGATTATGTAAATTTTGAGAGTGTACATGGCATATGAGGGAGGTTCATCTTGCAATGGTATCTATTGGCCCGTTGCTTGGACTTGGCAATTTCCTTAACTATGGGCACTCAGAAACGTAGTTGGAATCAATATGGCTTAACGCGAATTGCCAATACTCGTATGGGCATATGCTGAGATGTTGAATACTCATTTCGCAAGTTTTAATGGAGGATTCGGCATTGAAATGGTTTAATTTTCTAAAGACCGTCTTTCCGCTCAAAACTTTCTGAGTTCTTGGTGGTCTGGCCTATATGTGAAATTGGCATCCATTTGCCTTCAAGCAATTTCTATGTGCGCTATAATTGAGTATTGATATATATTTTTGAACATTCGAAACTAATTTCTTCATTTTGACTGAGGAGGGTACATCAAAGCCTGAATTCTAAGCCCGATTGTGATCCAGTGCACATTTGTCCATGATTACGACATCATATTATCAAGTTTTCAATGACTAAATTGTGGAGAACGATCAATAACTCCGTGATGTCCTACTCCTTTGGCATTTGAGCTCACTACTAAACATAAGAATTAGAGCCAAATACGACATGAATGCGGAAAAATGCCTGCCGGTCACCTTTTCATGCCCTTGCAGCTTCACTATTAATTCACATCTTGGTGCTACTCATCAGTGTTTGTTTAAGTAGACATTGATAGTATGAAAACTACTTTCTAACGAAAAATAAGTATTGGTGGACACTGTTATATGAAATTAAATAGTCATTGACAAATAAATAATCATAATACATTTATAAGATTAATTTATTAAAATATGATATATTGTCATCAAATGACTAAATAAGTAACACACATTCAAGCATCAAATAAATCTTTAGAATTTTTTTTTTTTTGTAGAAACTAATTATATGAATAATGAGGTTTTAGTATTATTTGCCACATACAACGCCATGCACTATTTCCAGGTAAAAGAAATATCTATTGATAGACAAGATAATATGTGGATAGAAGGATATGACGAGGAGATACTTTCAATCTATCGAAGCATTCCTATTGGCTGATTCATGCCTCTCCGACCCCACAACAACACAACTCCCCAAGTCCTCCGAATTCTGGCCACTAGTTTTGCTCTGCGTTTACTTGTTTGTGCGCGCGGGCACGCTCATATACCCGTCTTCAGCCACACACCTTGTCGAGCCCGACAAGCACTCGAAGAAGCTTCAAATCTCCAGAGCTTTCCTTGGAAAGGGTCTTCGTCTTCTTCTTCTTCAAACATGGCTTCCATGGGAACAGCACCAGCCACCACTGTCCTCGGACCCTCCCCATTCCTCGGCCAATCCAGATCATCCTCCAACGCTCTCCGCGATGTCGTCTCCATGGGCACCGGCAAGTACACCATGGTACTACCACTTGCCCATGAATCTGTTTTTTGGCTTTTGTTTGGTGGGTCGTTGGCTGATGCAGCATTTTGCGACTATTGTTGCTGGGTCTTGTCTCTTGAATAGGGAAACGAACTGTGGTACGGGCCGGACAGAGTGAAGTACTTGGGACCCTTCTCTGCTCAGACTCCTCCCTACCTCACCGGTGAATTCCCGGGTGATTACGGCTGGGACACCGCTGGCTTGTCCGCTGATCCCGAGGCTTTCGCCCGCAACAGGGCCCTCGAGGTAAAAGCAAATCAATGAACCCTTTTATCTCCTTGAAAGAGAAAGGGAGAGAGACAATGGTCTTCTGCTCTTCACAAGCACTGGAGAAACTGATTATCACGTTAATGGAGTCACAATTGTGCTTTCAATCCATGCTGATTGGTGGGAGATCTGGTGTTCTTGTTTAGGAATATGCATTCGATTCCTAGCATTCACTCTTTTTATCCTGTCCGTATAAAGTTTTAGATTCCCATTAAGATAGAGATTTAGTCCTCCTGAGACCATGGTTTTGGTTGATGTTGAACAAATAAAAATCAGGTCATCCATGGGCGGTGGGCTATGCTTGGAGCCCTGGGCTGCATCACCCCCGAGGTCCTGCAGAAATGGGTCCGGGTCGACTTCAAGGAGCCCGTCTGGTTCAAGGCCGGCGCCCAGATCTTCTCCGAGGGAGGCCTTGACTACCTAGGTAACCCGAACCTCGTCCACGCCCAGAGCATCCTCGCCGTCCTCGGCTTCCAGGTCGTCCTGATGGGCCTCGTCGAGGGCTTCAGGATCAACGGTCTCCCCGGCGTCGGAGAGGGCAATGACCTCTACCCCGGCGGACAGTACTTTGACCCGCTGGGCCTCGCTGACGACCCGGTCACGTTTGCCGAGCTCAAGGTGAAGGAAATCAAGAACGGGAGGTTGGCCATGTTCTCGATGTTCGGGTTCTTCGTTCAGGCCATCGTGACCGGAAAGGGCCCGCTGGAGAACCTGTTGGACCACCTAGAAAACCCGGTGGCCAACAATGCTTGGGTCTACGCCACTAAGTTTGTGCCGGGGTCATGATTTGATGGGGTCTAAATTGGCCTTTTAAGTGTGCATGATTGGAGAGGATATGTAAATTTGTAGTTCATGATCAAGAGCTTTCCATGTTACTGTCGTTATGATGATCTTCCTTGGTGATCCATTGACAGAAACAACTCATGACTTTTACTACGAGGATGATGCTAGGTTGATCTCAAAAAGCTAAACTTAAGACTATGAATTGTACCAGAGTCGATTCTGTATTTTGTCATCAAGAATAAGATTATGTGACCTTAGTTTTATCGTAGTGACATTTTGAACAAATCGAGGTTTCAGCGGAATGATAAAGAGGTACCTATTTAAACTTTAAGGTCTCTTCTAGTTATAAGTAAAATATGTCATATTAGACATGTGAAACAACTAATTAGGTTAATCATTTTAGTATTGTTGTTGTCATCATTTGATGTTCAGTTTCCCCATTGTCGAATACCATGGCCATTGATAATATGCAAACATTATTGTCTGAGTGCCTGAATAGCCTAAAGGCTCTCTTTAACAATATTGAAAGATTGAACAAATGTATTCTTTTTTAGTATCTCATAAATAAAATGCGCAAAGTTTTAAAGTATAATCAAAGCCCCTAAAGGCTCTCTTTAACAAAACCCACATGTGTATGGCCATCACCACAGAGTCAATCGCCACCACCTTAATCGTCAACCTGTTTCGACCAAAAAAAAAAAAAAAAAAATCGTCAACCTGTCGATTACCTCTACTCAAATCGACCAACCATCACATATGCACACGGAAAACCCCAAAACGTTATTCAATAGGTGGTTTTCCACGAAAACAGTGGCTAAAAGTTACATTTTTTTCCAAACATGTTGTAGTTATAAGTATAGCTAACAGTGATTATCAATGAAATTTATTTATGGAAATTTCATTGGTTAACACTTAATTAAAATGCATTTTTAGTTTGGTTGGTAATAATTATTTACACAGACATTGCTGGTCTCCATTGGTGTAAAATGTTTATGATCGCATAACTTATGCAAATTCTTCAGGCTAGTAAAAAAAAAAAATAGTCCCTATGGTCCATATCTTCATAGAAAAATTAATTAGCAAGTGGTGACGGATTTGAAAATACAAATAAGCCGAAAGGATAGAGAGGAACGTAATTACAATTAAGTCGGTCCAACTTACACGTTTCGAAAGCCCAAATTAATTTGCCAAAGCCCAGGACCAATCTCGACCGGCTTCTGTACCCGCCAAAATTGCGAGAGTCGAAGGCGTCGATGCTCTTCTGCCATCGCTAGGGTTTTGGGTCTTGAGCTCCATCATCTTCAATCTCTCTCTCTATCGCTCTCGCGTTCGCCTCAGCTATGGCGAAGAACAGGAACAAGAAGAAGCGGAGCGCCGCCGCCGACGCGATGGACGTCGCCGAGCAAATCGTCTCCGACGGCCCTCAAGGTAATCTCGTCCTCGTCCCCCCCTTTCCATTCCGCGTTTCCCGATAATTTCAAGCTTCGCTGTCTCTTCTTCTTCGAGCCAAATCGTAAGAGAAGAGTCAAATTCGATGTCTTTTGTTCGAGATAGCGGCCGAAATTGAGCGTGTTCCGTGATCTGTTTGTGTGCAGCAATGGACACTTCGGAGTCTGGAGCTAAAAGTTCGGCTGCAGGCGCTGCGAATAGGTCGGTGGAATCGCCTTGCGAACTTTTCTTTTGGTCTTGCATAGCTATCGCCGCGGCGAATTTATCGTTATTGATTGGCTAGCGCTTGAGAGCCGATGATTCATGCTCGAATCGAATGTGCGGCGAACCTGGGAATGAATATAGAACGCTTGATCGTATCTGTGCATAGGGAGTTGAATTGAATGTGAAGGAATATTGGCTTAGGTATAGTTCCCCAGGATTTCATTCCAACGCAACTGTTTCATCTTCAGTTGCGCTTCAGTGGAGTTAACTCCATTAAGTGAATTTGGAATGGAGTTAATTGTGGTCCTCTTGCGTGGAGGCTCCTTTAAAAGAGATCTCAGATGAAGAGTTGCGTTGCTCTCCCTTCTTTCTCGGTCTATTTGCTGCTGTCTGAGAAATATGAATGGATTTGTTTAACTTGCGGAGTGATGTTCAACTTCTTGAACTCCATTCCGCCTTCTGTAGAACACTTTGACATCAAATGACGCATCTTCTATTCTCTAATTGTTTTGTCTTGGGTTTTAGATCCCGGGTTATTGGTACAACGTGTCTTCGTTTCCACTTGGATGAAGAATGTATATTGAGCAATTCGTGGTTTTGTGGGAAATAATGTATGCAGGAGAGATACGAGTTTTACTCAGCTTGCTGTATTGGTACTTCATAGATAGTTGCTTCTCCTTGTGTTTGCACTGCATCTCTCTTTCGGGGTCTTGTTCATTTTCTATCCACATGCAATTCTGGTTTTCAAGGTTTTCATGTCATCTGAACATCCTTCTACATTGGCCCTTTTGGAACAGAAATATCAGGAAGGGAAGACCAATGAAAAGAACGAAGAATGTCAGGAAGATGAAGGCGATAACAAAGGCCATATCAAAGAATGAGCAGACTATGGAGAAAGTTTCAAAGAATGATAGCAAAACCGTGAGAACCCAATCTGCAAAAACGCTGTATGACTAATGTAGCTCAATCTTTGGTCCATACTTTTTTGATGAAGAGGGAGTAGAATCATCGTAGGAGTTTCAGTTTCTTAGTTCTAGCATTTGCATTTTACATATAAATTGTTCTTTCTTCCAAATAAGATGGAAGGTATAATTATCAGAATCTTCATCTTCATTTGGCAATACCTTTTGTACTGAAATGTTCGTGTAAGGTCCATATAAAGCTTCAAAGAGTTTGATCATACCAAGTGTCAGTTTGTGTATGTATTTCATTTGTCGAACAAAAGTAACTACATCCTAGAGATATATACCTGAAGATTGGATGCCAGGACTGACCCTCCCTTGCTCTATAAACAGCACTGGAGATCAATTAACAAAAGCGTGGCCCTTTGACACTTACTCTGTTTCGTTCTCAGGCCGAACATCTATTACTGTGACATTTATTTTAGCAGTAGCATGCTCTCTTTCTTGGTGGTCTGGATTTTGCGGGCAAACTTTCCCAGCCATGCTGGTAAATTTTCCAGTTTCTTCTCTCTATACCTTTAAATTGGGAACATGATGATGTTCTTCTTTTGGAAGTTTCATTTGGGTAGCGCGCATCGTCTCGGATTTAAGCCTAATGGTTGATGTCAATAATGGATGATTTTAAGTGCGGAATCTGTAGTTCCACTTCTTTATGTCATGCAACTCTACAAATATAAGCAGCATCTCATCTTTCATTTAAGTTGTGGCTATGTCCTTGACTTCTGCCACCTGTGACGTAACTCCAGCAGCGGACTTAACTGAGTTGAGGTTGATGATAAAAAAATTGATGCCCGGCACTACAAAATGTAAAATAGGCCTTTTTCGTATTTTCCGTTGATATAAAAAAATTCGATTTAAATCTGAAATATCTAATGCTTACAAAAATTTTTCTTGCGATTTCAAACTCTAAACAATAAACCGTCTTCAACCAAATTCTCTGAGGATAACTAAACGAAGAGCATCTATTTCTTCGAGCTGAAGCCGCCAAGCAATACTCCCATGCTCAAGTATTTCTGTGCCACATATAAAACTTAGCAAAGAAGCATGTTAAGGGTTGTGAATTCCCATGCACGATATTCACGTTAAGGGTATGAACTTCTGTAATATGTACTCAAGTTCTAAAAAATGCCAGTAAGCTATTTTATTCCTTATCTACTCAAAAACAAACAAGCTGATACCCAACACTTTTGTAATACGTACTCAAGTTTTAAAAAATGTCAGTAAATTGTTTCCTTCCTTATCTACCTAAAAACAAACAGGCCGATGCCCAATTCTAAAGTCCAATGAACTCTTTAACTTCTTGGCTCAACCTTTGCAGCTCCGCTAACCTCTCTGGTGGGAGAGATTCATTAGTCATTTTTCACTGTCCAGTACTTCTCAAGCATCTTGTCCTAGTTGCATTTAAAGTTCTCAGACTTTGATTTGCCGCTCACGATGATTTCTTTCATTTTCTTTTTTTTTTTTATGACCCAGGGAACTTGCGTACCATACCAACACGGACAGTCTGAAGGGCCCAGGATAACGGGGGGTAAACCCTGGGGCGACGCTAGTGGAGGACCCACCACCCCGACGTCGCACTTAAGATCCCATGCGGCCAGCGGGATTCGAACTCTTCTCCTCAACGTAAGGATCATGGGAGCTCTTATTCAACTGGGCCACCGTAGGCGGTGGTATGATTTCTTTCATTGTTTATTCTAGCAAATGGAGTAGATCCACTAGCTGCGTTCCTGGACATAACAGGTTCAAACTTGAGTGGAAAGTTCATAATTCTTTTTATATGTTAATTTCGTAGAACCAACGTACCGCTAGCCTGTGAAACTGGCGGCTCGTTTGTTGGCAAAGTTGAATTGTCTAGAACCTGCTGTGTTCCTGAACCAAATCATGGGGAAGTTAAAAACATTTTTTTATAAATAAGTTTCGAAAAAAGGTTACCAACGTATCCCTATGGTTAAAAACATTTTCTTTTGCACACCCCTACTAGTCTCCTCACACTGGCCAGGAACAAACGGCGTCCTTGTCCTCGGCAGGACCAGACTCCGGCTCTAGCCATGCTGAACCTTCCCCGACTGGAACTGAACCTTCCCATCTGACTGCCAGCTCCGAGTATCATCCATCAACAGGAGACCGGTGGCCAGCCAGACACCCCGGCTCCCCCCAAATGTTGAACTAATCAAACATTTGGTGCCGAGTGTTCACAGAAAACGATCAAAGTGTGGGCTACAAAGTCGAACCAGCACAAACCCTTCCCAACGCCATAACTCTAGAGAATGAGTTTAGGGTTTTGCTCCCTCACGGACCACCAAAAAAGCGCCATGGGCATGAATGCGAAATTACAATGTACAAAGCAACGACGGCAGGGTAAATCCAAGAAAACCATATCAATGACCAACAAAACAAACATTAGATGCAAGTTGTACTAAAGTGCCTTCGGACATGGCAAAAAAGGCATTGCTTTATCAGATGCATCTCAGCATTCAAAAAGAAAACGCATCTAAGGGCCAAAAGGAATCAATAATCAACAAACAAAGTTCAAGACTAACAAAAATGACTCATCCCGACATAGCACGCAAATGAACCGGAAACGACGGGACACAAGGCAAAGCAAGAGGGAAGGCTTCGAGGGAATGAGCTTTGCTCGTAAAAATCCCTACATGGAATGAGGGGGAGCTATGGGTAACCGCTTCGAGATGTGACAATGCCGGTGAGAGATGGCCGGATAACAACGGTGGAGGCGACTGGTTGGGCGCGACCGAGGGGTGAGGGTCCATCCAGCCACCGCCCACGGCCCACTGGCCGACGATTGCCACCGTCCGCCAGCAGCCTGTCGTTGCCAATCGTCGCACGACCGCCGCCTACTGCCGTAGGATCGATGCCCACAGCTCATCGACCACCACCCCCTCTCGTGGCCGGTGGGCTATAGGCAGCAATCCTGCGGTGGCAGTCGGGGACGACGGTCGGTGGTCATGCGGCGGTCGTGCAACGATTGTGCGACGATCATGTGGTGGTCGTGCGGTGGTGGGCGGAGGTTAGTGGTCCGTGAATAAGAAGAAAAAACAAATAAATATGAAAAATTATAAATTTTTACCAAACGCATTTCTATTCTTTTTCTATTTCAATAATAAAAATTTTGTATCATTACCAAATACCTTACTTTACTCATAAATTGTTCCCAAAGTAGAAATTGAAAAAAAAAAATATCTCTGAAAAGAAATAGTTCTTCGGAATAGAAATGTTACCATGCTTACGAAAATAGGCCTCTTTCGTATTTTTCATTGATGTAAAAAAATTCGATTCAAATTTGAAATATCTAATGCTTATGAAAATTTTTCTTGCAACTTCAAACTCTCCTCAACCAAATTCTTTGAGGATAACTAAATGGTTACCAACGTATCCATATGGTTAAAAACCTTTCTTGGTGGTATGGGTTTTGCGGGAAAACTTTCCCGGCCATGCTGGTAAATTTTCCATTACTTCTCTTTGTACCTTTAAATTGGAAACATGATGATGTTCTTCTTTTGGAAGTTTCAATTGGGTAGCGCGCATCGTTTCGAATTTAAGCCTAACGGTTGATGTCAATGATGGATGATTTTAAGCGCGGGATTTGTAGTTCCACTTCTTTATGTCATGCAACTCTACAAATATAAGCAGCATCTCATTTTCATTTATGTTGTGGCAATGTCCTCGACTTCCGCCACCTGCGACGTAACTCCAGCGGTGCTGGCATGAAAGGACTTAATTGAGTTGAGGTCGATGATGAAAAATTGATGCTCGGCACTATAAAATGTAAAATAGGCCTTTTTCATATTTTCCGTTGATATAAAATTCGATCTAAATTTGAAATATCTAATGCTTACGAAAATTTTTCTTGCGACTTCAAACTCTAAAAAATAAACCGCTAGCCCGTGAAACTGGCGGCTCATTTGTTGGCAAAGCCGAATTGTCTGCGGGAACCTGCTGTGTTCCTGAACCAAATCATGAGGGAAGTTAAAAACCTCTTTTTATAAATAAGTTTCGAAAAAAAGTTACCAACGTATCCCTAGCCTTCGCAACTGACGGGAGGTGAGATAATATGTCAGACATGTCCATATGCTTGATAAAAAAGTAATCTAAACCTGTTAGAAGTTGTTGCAGAACCTGCTGTGCTCCTGAAGTAAATCAGGTGGCAAGTTTAGAACTTTTTTTATAAATAAATTTCAAAAAAAAGTTTACCAACTTATCGCTAGCCTGAGCGACTGATGGCTCACCAGAATAAGCTGGTGGAACCTGTTTGCTGTGGATGCAGGGTATGGGGTCCAAGCGACTGAGATGTATTTGGGGCAAGGGATGGACCCCTACAACCTGTGGAACCATTCTCTGTAGAGCCGCAGGCAGTGAGAACTCAGCCAAGTAATATTGTATATCTTGCTCATTGACTTCTGAGCAAAGTGCCATTATTTTTCTTTTCTTTTTCTCATTCTGCCCTGTAAGATGCTCAACGATACACATATTTGCATATTTGTGTAGGTAGAATTCTCGCCTACAATGTCTGCACATCCACCTTCGCCGAAGAAGATCGGTATGAATTGCTACCAACACCTTTTGTTTATCCTAGTGCACTTAAGCTGCAATCAAGAGAGGGCAATTAGGACCTAAACTAGTTAAAAACCTAAGATTATTACAAAAAATTCTAATTAAACAAATATAACCTTGGAATTCCATAAAATGTCACGGATACTTGCCACCATCATGATGTTGTCTTGAATCATGCGATCACTTTAGCAATGACATCAAGAAGTTCACACGGTTAAGTCAATCAAACAGGATTCGGAGTCCATGCAGTTTGATCGACCCCATCACCTCCCAATTCATCTGAGAGTTCGTTAATTAAGGTTAACCCCAACTAGTCTCCGCTTGTGTTCATAAGCCAGTAGGCTAGCTTGTTAACCCCTAATTAAGCTTTATTCACCATCCTAACCACCCTCGAAAAGCAAGCGGGTGTTAACATTGATCTATACGAACCAAACAAAACCAAGTAAATCATGCAATAAAGGCATAGAACACAGCCATCAATCAAGCGAATGAAAGTACTGATTATACTAAAAAACCAAGCAAAGGCAATTTCCTTAACCAAATTTCTAATTTTACTGGCCCAAGCCCAATCTTGACCAGCCCAATTTCTTAAAACCCTAAGCCTACATTAAGTTTACCTCATATTGTAAAGCCCATCCTATCAATTTGTCCAGCCTAAATGGCCAACACTCAGCAGTCTAGTCGTTAGGGGTGTGCACCTTGACTTCCGCCACCTGCGACGTAACTCCAGCAGTGTTAGCATGAAGGGACTTAACTGACTTGAGGTCGATGATGAAAAATTGATGCTCGGCACTATAAAATTTAAAATAGGCCTTTTTCATATTTTCCGTTGATATAAAATTCGATTTAAATTTGAAATATCTAATGCTTACGAAAATTTTTCTTGCGACTTCAAACTTTAAACAATAAACTACTAACCTGTGAAACTGGCGGCTCGTTTGTTGGCAAAGCTGAATTGTTTGCCGGAACCTGTTGTGTTCTTGAACCAACTCATGAGGGAAGTTAAAATCCATTTTTTTATAAATAAGTTTCGAAAAAAGATTACCAACATATCCCTAGCCTCTGTGACTGACGGCGGGTGAGATAAAATGTTAGACATGTCCATACGCTCGATAAAAAAGTAATCTAAACTTGTTAGAAGTTACTACGTAACCTGTTGTGCTCTGAAGTAAATCAGGTGGGAAGTTTAGAACTTTTTTTATAAATAAATTTCAAAAAAGTTTACCAACTTACCGCTAACTTGAGCGACCGACGGCTCACCGAATAAGCTGGGGTAACCTATTTGCTGTGGATGCAAGGCATGGGGTCCAAGCAGCTAAGATGTATTCGGCGCAAGGGATGGACCCCTACAGCCTGTGGAACCGTTCTCTACGGAGCCACAGGTCGTGAGAACTCAGCCAAGTAATATTGTATATCCTCCTCATTGACTCCTGAGCAAAGTGCCATTATTTTTCTTTTCATTTTCTCATTCTACCCTATAAGGTGCTCAACGATACACGTATCTGCATAATTGTGTAGGTAGAATTCTCGCCCACAACGTCTGCACATCCACCTTCACCGAAGAAGATCGGTATGAACTGCTACCAACACTTTTTTGTTTATCCCAATGCATTTAAGCTGTAATCTAGAGAGGGCAATTAGGACCTAAACTAGTTAAAAACCTAAGATTATTACAAAAAATTCTAATTAAACAAATATAACCTTGGAATTCTATGAAATGTCACGGATACTTGCCACCATCTTGATATTGTCTTGAATCGTGCAATCACTTTAGCAATGACGTCAAGAAGATCACACGATTAAGTCAATCAAACGAGATTCGGAGTCCATGCAGTTTGATCGACCCCATCACCTCCCAATTCATCTGAGAGTTCGTTAATTAAGGTTAACACCAACTAGTCTTCACTTGTGTTCACAAGGCAGTAGGCTAGCTTGTTAACCCCTAATTAAGCTCTATTCACCATCCTAACTACCCTCGAAAAGCAAGCAAGTGTTAACATTAATCTATGCGAACCAAACAAAACCAAGTAAATCATGCAATAAAGGCATAGAACCCAGCCATCAATCAGGCGAATGAAAGTACTGATTATCCTAAAAAACCAAGCAAAGGCAATTTTTCTTAACCAAATTTCTAATTTTACTGGCCCAAGCCCAATCTTGACTAGCCCAATTTCTTAAAACCCTAAGCCTACATTAAGTTTACCTCATATTGTAAAGCCCATCCTATCAATTCGTCCAGCCTAAATGGCCAACACTCAGCAGTCTAGTCGTTAGGGTGTGCACCTTGACTTCCGCCACCTGCGACGTAACTCCAGCGGTGTCGGCATGAAGGGACTTAACTGACTTGAGGTCGATGATGAAAAATTGATGCTCGGCACTATAAAATTTAAAATAGGCCTTTTTCATATTTTCCGTTGATATAAAATTCGATTTAAATTTGAAATATCTAATGCTTACGAAAATTTTTCTTGCGACTTCAAACTTTAAACAATAAACTGCTAACCTATGAAACTGGCGGCTCGTTTGTTGGCAAAACTGAATTGTTTGTCGGAACCTGCTGTGTTCCTGAACCAAATCATGAGGGAAGTTAAAATCCATTTTTTTATAAATAAGTTCTGAAAAAAGGTTACCAACGTATCCCTAGCCTCTGTGACTAACGGCAGGTGAGATAAAATGTTAGACATGTCCATACGCTCGATAAAAAAGTAATCTAAACCTATTAGAAGTTACTACAGAAACTGTTGTGCTCCTGAAGTAAATCAGGTGGGAAGTTTAGAACTTTTTTTATAAATAAATTTCAAAAAAAGTTTACTAACTTACCGCTAACCTAAGCGACTGACGGCTCACCAGAATAAGCTAGTGGAACCTGTTTGCTGTGGATACAAGGTATGGGGTCCAAGCGGCTGAGATGTATTCGGGGCAAGGGATGGACTCCTACAGCCTGTGGAACCGTTCTCTACGGAGCCACAGGTCGTGAGAACTCAGCCAAGTAATATTGTATATCTTACTCATTGACTCCTGAGCAAAGTGCCATTATTTTTCTTTTCTTTTTCTCATTCTACCCTGTAAGGTGCTCAACGATACACGTATCTGCATATTTGTGTAGGTAGAATTCTCGCCCACAACGTCTGCACATCCACCTTCACCGAAGAAGATCGGTATGAATTGCTACCAACACTTTTTTGTTTATCCCAATGCATTTAAACTGTAATCAAGAGAGGGCAATTAGGACCTAAACTAGTTAAAAACCTAAGATTATTACAAAAATTCTAATTAAACAAATATAACCTTGGAATTCTATGAAATGTCACGGATACTTGCCACCATCTTGATGTTGTCTTGAATCGTGCAATCACTTTAGCAATGACGTCAAGAAGATCACACGATTAAGTCAATCAAACGAGATTCGGAGTTCATGCAATTTGATCGACCCCATCACCTCCCAATTCATCTGAGAGTTCATTAATTAAGGTTAACCCCAACTAGTCTTCGCTTTTGTCCACAAGGCAGTAGGCTAGCTTGTTAACCCCTAATTAAGCTCTATTCACCATCCTAACTACCCTCGAAAAGCAAGCGGGTGTTAACATTAATCTATGCGAACCAAACAAAACTAAGTAAATCATGCAATAAAGGCATAGAACCCAGCCATCAATCAGGCGAATGAAAGTACCGATTATACTAAAAAACCAAGCAAAGGCAATTTCTTTAACCAAATTTCTAATTTTTCTGGCCCAAGCCCAATCTTGACCAGCCCAATTTCTTAAAACCCTAAGCCTACATTAAGTTTACCTCATATTGTAAAGCCCATCCTATCAATTCGTCCAGCCTAAATGGCCAACACTCAGTAGTCTAGTCGTTAGGGTGTGCACCTTGACTTCCGCCACCTGCGACGTAACTCCAACGGTGTCGGCATGAAGGGACTTAACTGACTTGAGGTCGATGATGAAAAATTGATGCTCGACACTATAAAATTTAAAATAGGCCTTTTTCATATTTTCCGTTGATATAAAATTCGATTTAAATTTGAAATATCTAATGCTTACGATAATTTTTCTTGCGACTTCAAACTTTAAACAATAAACTGCTAACCTGTGAAACTGGCGGCTCGTTTGTTGGCAAAGCTGAATTGTTTGCCGGAACCTGCTGTGTTCTTGAACCAACTCATGAGGGAAGTTAAAATCCATTTTTTTATAAATAAGTTTCGAAAAAAGGTTACCAACGTATCCCTAGCCTCTGTGACTGACGGCGGGTGAGATAAAATGTTAGACATGTCCATACGCTCGATAAAAAAGTAATCTAAACTTGTTAGAAGTTACTACAGAACCTGTTGTGCTCCTGAAGTAAATCAGGTGGGAAGTTTAGAACTTTTTTTATAAATAAATTTCAAAAAAAGTTTACCAACTTACCGCTAACCTGAGCGATTGACGGCTCACCAGAATAAGCTGGTGTAACCTATTTCCTGTGGATGCAAGGTATGGGGTCCAAGCGGCTAAGATGTATTCGGGGCGAGGGATGGACCCCTACAGCCTGTGGAACCGTTCTCTACGGAGCCGTAGGTCGTGAGAACTCAGCCAAGTAATATTGTATATCCTCCTCATTGACTCCTGAGCAAAGTGCCATTATTTTTCTTTTCATTTTCTCATTCTACCCTATAAGGTGCTCAACGATACACGTATCTGCATATTTGTGTAGGTAGAATTCTCGCCCACAACGTCTGCACATCCACCTTCACCGAAGAAGATCGGTATGAACTGCTACCAACACTTTTTTGTTTATCCCAATGCATTTAAGCTGTAATCAAGAGAGGGCAATTAGGACCTAAACTAGTTAAAAACCTAAGATTATTATAAAAAATTCTAATTAAACAAATATAACCTTGGAATTCTATGAAATGTCACGGATACTTGCCACCATCTTGATGTTGTCTTGAATCGTGCAATCACTTTAGCAATGACGTCAAGAAGATCACACGATTAAGTCAATCAAACGAGATTCGGAGTCCATGCAGTTTGATCGACCCCATCACCTCCCAATTCATCTGAGAGTTCGTTAATTAAGGTTAACCCCAACTAGTATTCGCTTGTGTTCACAAGGTAGTAGGCTAGCTTGTTAACCCCTAATTAAGCTCTATTCACCATCCTAACTACCCTCGAAAAGCAAGCGAGTGTTAACATTAATCTATGCGAACCAAACAAAACAAAGTAAATCATGCAATAAAGGCATAGAACCCAACCATCAATTAGGCGAATGAAAGTACTGATTATACTAAAAAACCAAGCAAAGGCAATTTTTCTTAACCAAATTTCTAATTTTACTGGCCCAAGCCCAATCTTGACCAGCCCAATTTCTTAAAACCCTAAGCCTACATTAAGTTTACCTCATATTGTAAAGCCCATCCTATCAATTCGTCCAGCCTAAATGGCCAACACTCAGCAGTCTAGTCGTTAGGGTGTGCACCTTGACTTCCGCCACTTGCGACGTAACTCCAGCGGTGTCGGCATGAAGGGACTTAACTGACTTGAGGTCGATGATGAAAAATTGATGCTCGGCACTATAAAATTTAAAATAGGCCTTTTTCATATTTTCCGTTGATATAAAATTCGATTTAAATTTGAAATATCTAATGCTTACAAAAATTTTTCTTGCGACTTCAAACTTTAAACAATAAACTGCTAACCTGTGAAACTGGCGGCTCGTTTGTTGGCAAAACTAAATTGTTTGCCGGAACCCGTTGTGTTCTGAACCAAATCATGAGGGAAGTTAAAATCCATTTTTTTATAAATAAGTTCTGAAAAAGGTTACCAACGTATCCCTAGCCTCTCGTGGATCGACGGCGGGTGAGATAAAATGTTAGACATGTCCATACGCTCGATAAAAAAGTAATCTAAACCTGTTAGAAGTTACTACAGAACCTGTTGTGCTCCTGAAGTAAATCAAGTGGGAAGTTTAGAACTTTTTTTATAAATAAATTTCAAAAAAAGTTTACTAACTTACCGCTAATCTAAGCGACTGACGGCTCACTAGAATAAGCTGGTGGAACCTGTTTGCTGTGGATACAAGGTATGGGGTCCAAGCGGCTGAGATGTATTCGGGGTAAGGGATGGACCCCTACAGCCTGTGGAATCGTTCTCTACGGAGCCACAGGTCGTGAGAACTCAGCCAAGTAATATTGTATATCCTACTCATTAACTCCTGAGCAAAGTGCCATTATTTTTCTTTTCTTTTTCTCATTCTACCCTATAAGGTGCTCAACGATACACGTATATGCATATTTGTGTAGGTAGAATTCTCGCCCACAATGTCTGCACATCCACCTTCACCGAAGAAGATCGGTATGAACTGCTACCAACACTTTTTTGTTTATCCCAATGCATTTAAGTTGTAATCAAGAGAGGGCAATTAGGACCTAAACTAGTTAAAAACCTAAGATTATTACAAAAAATTCTAATTAAACAAATATAACCTTGGAATTCTATGAAATGTCACGGATACTTGCCACCATCTTGATATTGTCTTGAATCGTGCAATCACTTTAGCAATGACGTCAAGAAGATCACATGATTAAGTCAATCAAACAGGATTCGGAGTCCATGCAGTTTGATCGACCCCATCACCTCCCAATTCATCTGAGAGTTTGTTAATTAAGGTTAACCCCAACTAGTCTTTGCTTGTGTTCACAAGGCAGTAGGCTAGCTTGTTAACCCCTAATTAAGCTCTATTCACCATCCTAACTACCCTCGAAAAGCAAGCGGGTGGTAACATTAATCTATGTGAACAAAATAAAACCAAGTAAATCATGCAATAAAGGCATAGAACACAACCATCAATCATGCGAATGAAAGTACTGATTATACTAAAAAACCAAGCAAATGTAATTTCCTTTACCAAATTTCTAATTTTACTGGCCTAGGCCCAATCTTGACCAGCCCAATTTCTTAAAACCCTAAGCCTACATTAAGTTTACCTCTTATTGTAAAGCCCATCCTGTCAATTCGTCCAGCCCAAATGGCCAACATTCAGCAGTCTAGTCTTTATGGGTGTGCATTGTTTTTGTATATTAAAAATTAATATGTATTCTTGAATAAATTTCTTTTGCACACCCTTACTAGTCTCCTCGCACTGGCCATGAACAAACGGCATCGTCGTCCTCGGCTGGACCAAACTTTGACTCCAACCATGCTGAACCTTCCCATCTGACTGCTGGCTCCGAGTATCGTCCATCAACAGGAGACCAGTGGCCAGCTAGCCACCCCGACTCCCCCCAAATGTTGAACTAATCAAACATCTTGGGTCGGGTGTTCACAGAAAATGATCAAAGCATGGGCTACAAAGTTGAATGAGCACAAACCCTTCCCAACACCATAACTTCCAAGAATGAGTTTAGGGTTTTGCTCCCTCGTAGACCACTAGAAAAGCGCAATGGGCATGAATGCGAAATTACAATGTACAAAGCAACAACGGCAGGGTAAATCCAAGAAAACCATATCAATGATCAACAAAACAAACATCAAATGGAAGCTGTATTAAAGTACCTTCGAACATGGCAAAAAAGGCGTTGCTTTATCAGACCCATCTCAGCGTTCAAAAAAGAAAACGCATCTAAGGGCCAAAAGGAATCAATAATCAACAAACAGCGTTCAAGACTAAGGAAAACAACTCATTCCGACACAGAATGCAAATGAACCGTAAATGGCGGGATATAGGGCAAAGCAAGAGGGAAGGCTTCGGGGGAATGAGCTTTGCTCGTAAAAATCCCTACCTGGAATGAGGGGGAGCTATGGGCAACCGCTTCGAGATGCGACAATGCTGGCCAGAGACGGCCGGATAACGACGGTGGAGGCGGCTGGTTGGGCACGACCGAGGGGTGAGGGTCCATCCGGCCAAGAGCGACAGAAAAGAGCCACCCTTGTTTTTCCTTTGTTTTCCCTTCCAGTTTCTCTTTTGTTTTGGCACCGCCGACTCTGCGGATCGTCGCACCGTGCCCCCTGGACACACCTCCTTCTGCACTCTGCAGGCGCGTTGAATGATTTTCAAAGAGTGGGTAAGCATCTTCGATCTGCATATTTGGCCACGATATAATTAAAACAAATTACTTACCCCACGTGTACACATGTTGGAATAGTTAGTAATGGACTAATATTAGATGGAATGCAAGAGAAGAGGTGGATCTTTTCTAACAACTATATCTATGGCTTTTTTCGAATACTGTGTTTCTTGAGCACTTCAAACTTAAATAGAAAAGCGAATCTTTTAGCATGCAATTATGGAAGATATATCTGAAAGTACGTTCATAGAAGAAATATTTGATAAAACTAAAATATGTAAATGCATTTTTTAGTAAAAAGTTGCAATCCTGGAAAATCTTCTGACTTTTTACTTTCGGAATTTAATTTGAAGACTAATAACAAGTATTATTTTCTGTAATAACAAAGGAATATGCTTTTTATTCTATTCAATTTCCTTATGCTTAAAAGAATTAAATTCAATAAATTGTGTTATAACTTAGCTATCATCTCTTAAAAGTTTCCTATAATTCTCAAACAAAGCAAATTTGTTTGTTCAATTACATTTGTTTAATGCAATAGTCTATTTATCATAGGAATATATATCTTTAGGACGACCCCGGCCGACCCTCCCCCTCCATCGCCGGCCCTTCCCGGCGACGGCGGGAGGCGACGGCGGCGAGGGCTCAGCCCTCAGCCGCCCCCTTCGGCCTCCCCCCTTTTTAAAATTTTTAGAATATTTTAAATAAAATTAATTTTTAATTTAATTTAATTAATTTTTATATTATTTTTTACACGTCAGCGACGAAACGGCGTCGTTTTTGCATTTTTTCGCCACGTCAGTGTGCAAAACGACGCCGTTTTGGACCTCCGTCGCCGGAAAATTGCCACGTCAGCCGTTTGGCCGGATTTTCGCCGGAGTGGCACTTAAGTGTTCCATTTAACTTCGAAACTGGCACTCAAGTGTATCATTTTGAAGTTATGGCATTTAAGTGTCCCCCCGTGCCAAGTTATGACACTCCAGGTGTTCTTTACTCGTGAAAATGTCTAATATCATAATTTCATTAATTCAAGTTCAAAAATAGTATTGAACATTTTCATGTATTTAAAGGACAAGATGGATATATATTAAAAGTTTATGACATTGAAGAGATTAAAAGTTCATGACGATATTATAAATTGAGTTAAAATTTGTAGGTCATATTAAGTAAGTTAAAAGTTTAGAATCAAAATTATTCCGGTGATTTCCCACGCCCCACTTGGTCACTTGCGCATTGCGTCACGCTACCACGCTTGTCATTATCGGAAAATTCAGCACGCCAATAGAACGCGTCCCTCCCTTCATGAGCTCGGACAACCATCGGCCCCCTCCGATCAATCTCACGGCCAGGGACGGGGTCCAGACTACCCGCTTTCTTCTCATCGAGCGGCTCGCGTTCGAAACACAGTGTGGGTGCGACCACACGGGACATTTCTTCACTCTCCGTATCTTCTTCGTTGTCCGTTATTGGGGCCCTAATGCCGACGCTCATGATTGGCGAATAGACAAAAAGACAAAACCACCTCTTCGTCTTCTTCTCTGCGTGCGAATGCGACTGCAATTGCGCATGCACACACACACACACACACACACACACACACACACACACACACACACACACTCTCTCTCTCTCTCTCTCTCTCTCTCTCTCTCTCTCTCTAGTTCTCAAGTCACGAGAAAATCACATCTGCGATTACCCTTGGAGCTCCGATGGCGATGGCGTACTATCCGGTCTGGTCCTCCGGAGAGGAGGAGAGGGAGAGCGCCTGCTTCTACTGCAAGCGCGGGCCGGCGTGGCTCCGGTTCGGCTGGCGGCTCAGCAGCGGCGGCTACGCACATCTCACCGACCACCGCCCCCTCCCGTGGCCGGTGGGCTATAGGCAGCAATCCTGTGGCGACAGTCGGGGATGACGGTCGGCGGTCGTGCGGTGGTCGTGCGGTGATCGTGCGGCGGCGAGCGGAGGGCGGCGGTCTCTGGGTAAGAAGAAAAAAATAAATAAATACAAAAAATTATAAATTTTTACCAAACGCATTTCTATTATTTTTCTATTTCAATAATATGAATTTTGTATCATTATCAAACACCTTACTTTACTCATAAATTGTTTCCAAAGCAGAAAAATTGAAAAGAAAAAACTATCTCTAAAAATAGGCCTTTTTCATATTTTCCTTTGATATAAAAAAATTCTATTCAAATTTAAAATATCTAATGCTTACGAAAATTTTTCTTGCGACTTCAAACTCTAAACAATAAACCATCCTCAACCAAATTCTTTGATGATAACTAAATGGTTACCAATGTATCCATATGGTTAAAAACCTTTCTTGATGGTCTGGGTTTTGCTAGCAAACTTTCCCAGCCATGCTGGTAAATTTTCCAGTTACTTCTCTCTATACCTTTAAATTGGGAACATGATGATGTTCTTCTTTTGGAAGTTTCATTTGGGTAGCGCGCATCGTTTCGAATTTAAGCCTAACGGTTGATGTTAATGATGGATGATTTTAAGTGCGGGATTTGTAGTTCCACTTCTTTACGTAATGCAACTCTACAAATATAAGCAGCATCTCATCTTTCATTTATGTTGTGGCAATGTCCTTGACTTCCGCCACCTGCGACGTAACTCCAACGGCGCTGGCATGAAAGGACTTAATTGAGTTGAGGTTGATGATGAAAAATTGATGCTCGGCACTATAAAATTTAAAATAGGCCTTTTTCATATTTTCCGTTGATATAAAATTCGATTTAAATTTGAAATATCTAATGCTTACGAAAATTTTTCTTGCGACTTCAAACTCTAAACAATAAACTGCTAACCTGTGAAATTGGCGGCTCGTTTGTTGCCAAAGCTGAATTGTTTGCCGGAACCTGCTGTGTTCATAAACCAAATCATGAGGGAAGTTAAAATCCATTTTTTATAAATAAGTTTCGAAAAAAGGTTACCAACGTATCCCTAGCCTCTGCGACTGACAGGAGGTGAGATAATATGTCATACATGTCCATACGCTCGATAAAAAAGTAATCTAAACCTGTTAGAAGTTGCCGCAGAACCTGTTGTGCTCTTGAAGTAAATCAAGTGGGAAGTTTAGAACTTTTTTTTATAAATAAATTTCAAAAAAAAGTTTACCAACTTACCGCTAACCTGAGCGACTGACAGCTCACCAGAATAAGTTGGTGGAACCTGTTTGCTGTGGATGCAAGGTACGGGGTCCAAGGGGCTAAGATGTATTCGAGGCAAGGGATGGACCCCCTACAGCCTATGGAACCGTTCTCTACGGAGCCGCAAGCCGTGAGAACTCAGCCAAGTAATATTGTATATCTTGCTTATTGACTCCTGAGCAAAGTGCCATTATTTTTCTTTTCTTTTTCTCATTCTACCCTGTAAGGTGCTCAACGATACACGTATCTGCATATTTGTGTAGGTAGAATTCTCGCCTACAACGTCGGCACATCCACCTTCACAGAAGAAGATCGGTATGAACCGCTACCAACACTTTTTGTTTATCCCAGTGCATTTAAGCTGTAATCAAGAGAGGGCAATTAGGACCTAAACTAGTTAAAAACCTAAGATTATTACAAAAAATTCTAATTAAACAAATATAACCTTGGAATTCCATGAAATGTCATGGATACTTGCCACCATCTTGATGTTGTCTTGAATCGTGCAATCACTTTAGCAATGACGTCAAGAAGTTCACACGATTAAGTCAATCAAACGGGATTCGAAGTCCATGCAGTTTGATCGACCCCATCACCTCCCAATTCATCTAAGAGTTCGTTAATTACTGTTAACCCCAACTAGTCTCCGCTTGTGTTCACAAGGCAGTAGGCTAGCTTGTTAACCCCTAATTAAGCTCTATTCACCATCCTAACTACCCTCGAAAAGCAAGCGGGTGGTAACATTAATCTATGCGAACCAGACAAAACCAAGTAAATCATGCAATAAAGGCATAGAACATAACCATCAATCAGGCGAATGAAAGTACTGATTATACTAAAAAACCAAGCAAAGGTAATTTCCTTAACCAAATTTCTAATTTTACTGGCCCAAGCCCAATCTTGACCAGCCCAATTTCTCAAAACCCTAAGGGCGCGTTTGGTAGTGATTCTGTTCTTGGGAACTGATTTTGACAAGAAATGATTATTTTTTATTCTTGTCCCCGGGAATCGATTTTGAGTAAAAGAACGCGCTTGGTAATCGTCCAAAATTTCGGATTCTGAATAGAATTGCGTTTGATAACGTGTTCATTGATTCTTTCCAAATTAATTTCTTTTAATTTTTAAATAATTTTTTTACTTTTTCACTTTTCTTTTTTTTTTTTTTCCTTTTTCCTTTTCTTTTTTTTTTTTTCCTTTTTCTCCTATTCTTCTTCTTTTTCTTTTTTTCTAATAATTTTTTTTACTTTTTACTTTTTTTCTTTTCTTTTTCTTTTTTTCCTTTCCTTTTTCCTTTTTCCTTTTCTTTTTTCCCTTTTTCTCCTATTCTTTTTCTCCTATTAATTATACTATTAATATTATTACTTATTAGTAATATACTTTAACATACTTATTACAATTCATATAATATACTTATTAGTAATATACTTTTTAGTAATAGTATACTATATTACTATATACTATTACTATACTAATAGTTGGTATACTAATATATTATATTATTATTAGTATACTATAATAATATTATAATAATTAGTAATATTAGTAATAATATTAATAATATTAGTATACTTAATAGTATATTAATATAATTATATAATATTACTAATTACTAATTATTATTATTAGTATATTATTAATTATAATTAATAATAATTATTATATCATACTATATATTTATAACTATTATAATATTATAATAAGTATACTAATATAATTATAATTATGTAATAGTATACTTATATTAATAATTATACTAATATACTAATTATATAATTATAATTATTATATTAGTATATAATAATTATATTATAGTAATAATTAGAAATATTATATAGTAATAATTACTATATATATTATTATAGTAATATATATTATCTTAGTAATATTATATATACTAATAATTAGTATACTAATATAATATTATAATTAGTATACTAATATAATTACTATTATATTATTACTATAGTATAATAATAATTAGTATAAGAATTTTATTGTGTTGATTCTTTTTTTGATTCTCGGACACAGAATCAACTTTTTTTTTTTTTATTCTCAAATCTTGTCCCAAACTGATTCCGGGAACAAATTTGTTCTCGGGAACAAAAATTTTACCAAACGCGATTCTCGTCCCAAATTGATTCTAGGAACACAAAATCAGAATCAGTCATTGTTTGGCACGTTACCAAACAGGGCCTAACCCTACATTAAGTTTACCTCCTATTGTAAAGCCAATCTTGTCAATTCGTCTAGCCCAAATGGCCAACACTCGGCAGTCTAGTTTTTAGGGGTGTGCATTGTTTTTGAATATTAAAAATTAATATGTATTCTTGAATAAATTTCTTTTGCACACCCTTACTAGTCTCTTCGCACTGGCCATGAACAAACGGCGTCGTCGTCCTCGGCCGGACCAGACTCTGACTCCAACCATGCTGAACCTTCCCCGATAGGGAACTGAACCTTCCCATCCGACTGTTGGCTCCGAGTATCGTCCATCAATAGGAAACCAGTGGCCAGCCAGCCACCTTGGCTCCCCCCAAATGTTGAACTAATCAAACATTTGGGGTCGAGTGTTCACAGAAAATGATCAAAGCGTGGGCTACAAAGTTGAATGAGCACAAACCCTTCCCAACGCCATAACTCCGGAGAATGAGTTTAGGGTTTTGCTCCCTCGCGGACCACCAGAATAGCACAATGGGCATGAACGCGAAATTACAACGTACAAAGCAACGACGGCAAGGTAAATCCAAGAAAACCATATCAATGGCCAACAAAACAAACATCAAATGCAAGCTGTATTAAAGTACCTTCGGACATGGCAAAAAAGGCGTTACTTTATCAGACCCATCTCAACGTTCAAAAAAGAAAACGCATCTAAGGGCCAAAAGGAATCAATAATCAACAAACAACGTTCAAGACTAATGAAAATGACTCATTCCGACACATCACACAAATGAACCGAAAATGGCGGGATATAGGGCAAAGCAAGAGGGAAGGTTTCGGGGAATGAGCTTTGCTCGTAAAAATCCCTACTTGGAATGAGGGGGAGCTATGGGCAATTGCTTCGAGATGCGACAATGCTGGCCAGAGATGGCCGGATAACGACGGTGGAGGCGGTTGGTTGGGCACGACCGAGGGGTGAGGGTCTGTCCGGCCAAGAGCGACAAAAAAGAGCCACCTTTGTTTTTCCTTTGTTTTCCCTTCCAGTTTCCTCTTTCGTTTTGGCACCGCCGGCTCTGTGGATCGTCACACCGTGCCCCCTGGACACACCTCCTTCTGCACTCTGTAGGCGTGTCGAATGATTCTCAAAGAGTGGGTAAGCATCTTCGATCTGCATATTTGGCCACGATATAATTAAAACAAATTACTTACCCCACTTGTACACATGTTTGAATAGTTAGTAACGGACTAATATTAGATGGAATGCAAGAGAAGAGGTGGATCTTTTCTAACAATTATATCTATGGCTTTTTTCGAATATTGTGTTTCTTGAGCACTTCAAACTTAAATAGAAAAGCGAAACTTTTAGCATGCAATTATGGAAGATATATCTGAAAGTACGTTCATAGAAGAAATATTTGATAAAACTAAAATATGTAAATGCGTTTTTTAGTAAAAAGTTGCAATCCTGAAAAATCTTCTGACTTTTTACTTTCGGAATTTAATTTGAAGACTAATAACAAGTATTATTTTCTGTAATAACAAAGGAATATGCTTTTTATTCTATTCAATTTCCTTATGCTTAAAAGAAATAAATTGTCTTATAACTTAGCTATCATCTCTTAAAAATTTCCGATAATTCTCAAACAAAGCAAATTTGTTTGTTCAATTACATTTGCTTAATGCAATAGTCTATTTATCAGAGGAATATATATCTTTAGAGCTGAACATAATTTTTTTTTTTGTCAATCCTACTCTATTTCTATTCTACCACTCACTCTCAGACTTTTACCCTGCCTCTTGCAGGGCGTGGGAGTCGAAACCCACTCCTGAAACTTACTCGTCCCCACCTCAACCCCCCTAAGAAGATGGAGATTCGAACCCCTCACCTCCCCCTTCCATGTTGGAAGGGTAGCCATTGGGGCAAACACTAGTGGTTGAGCTGAACATAATTAGATAGCAGCATAAGTAGCATTTTAAAATTTTGAATGTATGTTAATTCAATAATTAGAGGAGACACCAACGAGGTATCAATATCCGCGACCAGTCAATTGAGTAATGAACCACCAATCAAAACCGGCTTTTCTCAACTTCATGCATCATGCAAGTGATGCTTCTGATTTTTTTTTTCCAACTTTACCCCTCATTTATCTCTCATTTCCCTTTTTCAATATCATTTTATTCAAAATAGTATTTTCATTGATAAAGTTAGTGGTGAGCTTTGTTTAGAAAGTACTACTTCATTTAGATTTATAAACCATCTTATTAGATTTAACTTATGTAGCCTCATCGAAGCCTAGGGGCACCGTGGGGGAAAAGGGAGAAAAAAGAAAGTTATAAATTTAATAATAATTCAAAAAAATATTATTAAACTTTTTCTACGTCCGTGCAAGCTTTGGCTACACAATTGCACAATGTTTAAAACTGAATTAACACAATTGCAATATGTTTAGGACATTTTTCGCAATTTTCCCTAATTAAAGTATACACAAACAAAGGATTCAAAATTTTTTTACTTGATCATTCATAGTAAAGATAGCCAAGAGGCTAAAGGAAAGGACTACAGGTGAGCCGATTAGCTAAAGGTAAGAATTAGAGCTGTGCATGGTCTGGGTGGACGGTCAAGAATTATCCACTAAGGATTAGTTTCGAAAAATTAAAATCAAGAACCACCCGTTAGTTGTATGGATACATTCAAAAACCAGACCGTGGCAGTCTGATTTCTTGATGGTATCATGGAACCGGTCTCACCAGTAATAATATCGTTTTCTAAACCCCGCCTTGAGTACTCTTCATATCGAGTAATATTTTTCTTTAATCCGTGAAACTAGGTTAACCAAGGGTACCATTTTTCTTTATTTTATTGGAAAATACTACCAAAGAAGAGAAATAAGTTCTTTTTCTGTTTTTGAATCATTTCAATTGAAATCTAAAATATTCTTTAAGTTCAAGATTCTGGATGATTGTCATATGTAAATCGTCCTTGCATATATACTGAATTCCCACCTTCTTAAGGAGGTTGGGGTGGGAATGAATCAGTTTTAGGAGTGGGTTTTGACTTTCACGCCTTACAAGGAGGCAAGATAAAAGTCTAAGAGTGAAAATTAGACTAGAAGTAGAGTAGGATCGACAAAAAAAAAAAAAAAAAAAAAACTCTAAACAATAACGAGAAAATCGAAAATCGAAAGTAATTCCAAAAGTAAGTTTTACTAATGGATGAGTGCACATCAAGTGTAGGGGAAGCACTTATCATACTCGTTCACTGCGGTTGAAAAAGTGCTAATAAATTACGGATTCTTTTTAATAACAAGCCCAATAAAAGTCTATATGGGCTTTATTATAATAGACACAAATCGACTCTCTGTCATCTTTACTCACTTATGTTTTGAGATTTGGACCGAATTGGCCAGTCATAAATGGACAAGTCGAAGTGCTCACGTGGCAATAGTCGGTATGGGGTGAACAAGAAGTTATTGCATCCAAGAGACGACATGTGGGGTCCACAAGATCCAATAGATGACATATACCAAGCCTATATGATTCAATAACGGTTAATAATTTTTCAGGATAATAACACAAGGAATCTTTCCACTGTGATATGATGCGGAACATATCCTTAAATTTTTAAATATAATCCTTCAATCACGTGAAAATGTCTAATATCACGTTTCATTATTTCGAGTTCAAAAATAGTATTGAACATTTTCATGTATTTAAAGGATAAGATTGGATATATATTAAAAGTTTATGACATTGAAGAGATTAAAAGTTAATATTATAAATTGAGTTAAAATTTATAAGTTATATTAAATAAGTTAAAAGTTTAGAATCAAAATTATTCCGGTGATTTTCCCATGCCCCACTTGGTCACTTGCGCACCGCGTCATGCTACCATGCTTGTTATCATCGGAAAATTCAGCACGCCGATAGAACGCGTCCCTCCCTTCATGAGCTCGGACAACCATCGGCCCCATCTGATCAATCTCACGGCCAGGGACGGGGTCCAGACCACCCGCTTTCTTCTCATCGAGCGGCTCGCGTTCGAAACACAGCGTGGGTGCGACCACACCGGACATTTATTCACTCTCCGTATCTTCTTCGTTGTCCGTTATTGGGGCCCTGACGCCGACGCTGATGATTGGCGAACAGACAAAAAGACAAAACCACCTCTTCGTCTTCTTCTCCGCGCGCGAATGGACTCTCTATCTCTATAGTTCTCAAGCCACGAGAAAATCGCATCTGCGATTCCCCTTGGAGCTCCGACGGCGATGGCGTACTATCCGGTCTGGTCCTCCGGAGAGGAGGAGAGGGAGAGCGCCTGCTTCTACTGCAAGCGCGGGCCGGCGCGGCTCCGGTCCGGCTGGCGGCTCAGCAACGGCGGCTACGCACAGCTCTGCGACGAGTGCGCGTAAGATTTCTTCATTGATTCTGGTTGCCGTTCCTAGAATGCGCGCGATTCCTTTGCCCAATCCGTCTCGCTTCGGGAATGCCTCTTCGCGCGCGCGCGCATCGTGTTCTGTCGAGCGCATGTTTTTTTGGTAATCCAAGGCTTGGGAGCCATGCTTGGTTGGTCAATCGGCTTGTTGTGAGCTATTCGGTTGTGTGTTGATGATGGATGAATGTTCGTGCTATTACTTGCTTTACAAGCTTCTGGAATGATTGACTGCATCTCTTCATACTTGCAGTCGGCGCTTGTAGCTTATCGCAGCATAGGGAACATGTGAGGTTAATGCTTTTTTTATCTTGCTAGTGCAGTGTGGGTCCGGCTTTTTGGGAGTTACGATTTATGCATTCGAATCGAGCATAGCCAAAACGTCTTCTCGTATAAATTCGAGAGCATTTATTAGTAGCGCTGGGAGTGTGATCCTGTTCACCGTGGATTGCTGGATTCTGTTCCGTCTACGGATAATGCTGGAGTTATAAGTCCTGCAACAGATGGAGCTAAAGATTTCCATTGTTTTCTGGAACTCATTGTAAGCGAACTAAATTGACATGCAACCGTTAACGGAAGATTGTTGACAAGAATGAGGCCCTTTTTCTATCATGAAATTTGATCTAGCAAGCATGACGGGGTGGCATTTTGGGGCAGTTTAGCATCAAATGGGAGAAACAGAACCTGAACAACTGTTACACAAGCGAGAGCCACTGAGGTTGAGAAATAAAATATAATAATGCAAATGATATCCACCAATTTTAGAGAGATTGTTTTCCCCATCTGTATTTAGATGCTCCTGTTAATTAAGTGGTGGGGTCCAAAATATTTGCAAGTAGAATTTCTTGAATCTAAATTCATCTTTGTAAAGTGTGCAATGCTGCTTTCAAGTTGCAGGGTAAGAGATGATTGTCACATCAACCAGTTAGTAGGAGCATATGGGCTTTGTAATCTGAAATAGGAAACAGCATAGCAATGTCAATGATATAGTCTGAATTTGGCACAAGTTTAAATGATAAACATGACTCCTTTGGTCTCAAATAAGAAAGTCATGGACTGTGTTTCTGATATTATATATTGCTATTCTAGTTTTTCATTTTTTTCTTAATTTAATGTAAAATACTTTTCTGGCATCAAAATAATGATTATTGCTCAGAAAATCTGCCAAAAAAAAATTGGCTCTGCCTGTTATCTTTATCTTTCAGTGGATTTTTCGGCGTGATTCATTGTTAGAAATCATCCTGAAAGGACCATAATTATATTCTGCAGAGTAAATGGCAAGAAGCAGGGCCTGGTTTTCCAGTGTCATGCTTGCATGGATGTATTGTTTTTACTAAAATGAGTCTGTCTGAGATTTGTTGCTGGAAGTTCATTGGCATCTTTCTCTGTAGCATGACATAGCTAGGTGTGCTGTCTGCCAATCAAGGCGTCCTGTACATCTCATTCTAACAGATTTTCCATCTTTAACAAATGACATTGTTTTGTGAACTGAGAACTTGCTTTGTTCCATAAATATATTGCTTTTTAAGGATCATTTCTTTCAGAATGTTATGAAGCTGAAATAAGGAGGAGCATTTCCTGAAGAGATACCATTGAAGCAGAGCAAGAATACTCCATTCTTTCTGCTTATACTGCCGCAAATCCAGAGCTTAGTTCCTTAAAAAATTTACAAGAGCTGTGACATGTTTAATAAACAAAGTATATATAACTCCAGCATGTATAGTAAACATATTATTCATGGCAGATTTATTTCTTGATTAAGCAATTTCCCATGTCACATGCCAATTTTACCTTTTGTTGATTGTCTTCTCTCTGAGTCACACAAGAAAGCTCTGATGGTCTGCAGAGCAGTACAATGTCAATAAAAAATGGTATAGGGAAATAAAAGCCCTTATATCTTGCTTAATAAAGACCATACAAGTAATAGATAAATTGGTCACAGTACCAAATTTCTATGTGTATGAGGGAGAGTGCTGTGCTCATTTGGTAGACAAGCTCTCGTGTGTTAAACAAAGGATAGTGTACACTCCTACCTCCCTGCCTTATGCTTTTTAGAATAGGATTAGTGATAGAATGTTAATGCAAAAGTGAGAGGGAGAATATGATTGGATTGATCATCTCTAGGTTGGGATATACATGTTCTTGAAAAGCTTTTCTGAACCATCCATTTGTTTGATCAATGTTGAAGTGGTACTGCGAGGCCCACTATCTTCTCAAAGTGCTTGTCTCTGGGAGAAAGATTGCCTCCAGGCAGTATGCCATGGGTTATTAGTCTTTGCAGATTAATTGAATGACTAAACAAGGCATTGCTTAATTAATATGCTTTTAAGGCATCCTATTTGTGAGGTTGACTGCAAAATGCAAATGGCAATACAATTAATCTCAGAACTGACCCTGCAGTGAGTTCAAATCCTAGGCTTTTGTATGAACCTTGAGTTCAGGATGGGCTTGTATACATACAATAAAAAATATAGAGGATATTCACCTTTTTGTGGTCATTTTCCTCCCTGGAAAATTTTCATCAATCTGTTTATTGATGACGCTGTTGTATACACATTTGAGGTATATCTAAGTACTTCTTAAATAGGGAGTAACTAGTTGTTCCTTGCCTTGTGACCAAAAATGGTTCTTAGGTATCTAGCTGATTGTTTAACATAAGATGTGAAAGGGTCTAATTCTCCAGACTACCATGCAAATCATTTGGACACAAGTAGCCCTGTTTTCTCCTTCAGTTTCAATGGAGGAGATAGGCAAGTTGGGGAAATATGCTATGATGGAAGAGTTATTTTTAGCTTATCTTGAAAGATTCTTTAGAATACCAGATTTCATCTACAGCACATCCTCTTTAAAGAAGGAAGAGAAGAAAATTAATGTCCATGTGATCTCACATTGATTTGTGTAGATATCCTTTTGTGACACAACCTGTTACCAGATTTCTTTTTACATAGAAACACGGTAAGTCTACTACGGATTTGCACTAGAATGAGATCTAAGACTTTGTACACTTTTGCTTTCCTTTTTCGTCAGCTTGATGATAGATACCAATGTTATTGTTCTTGTGACATAAAGAACGATGCTTGCTTCATTAAAACTATTTTTGCAGCTCTTTGATTGAGATGCTTCCTCTAGTGATGGCAGAAGTTGCAATTTATCCTGCTTGAAACAGAAAATTCAGGTCACCTATAACATATCTTGACATCCTCAGATCATACAAAGGACCACGTGTTTAGATGCATGACTGTACCCTGACGAGTTGCCAGAAAAATTAACTTGGACAAAGATGCAAGTAGATTGGCTATTGAAGTCCACAAGTCTAGGAGAAGTTCTAGATGTGTCTGTAGTGATTGAGGTGACAAATACTACTCTTTATTTGGGGTTCATGGGCTTAATTCGTTCTTTTATCCTTCACTCTATATATTTATGTCCATCTGAACAAAAACTCCTGAACTTGAGGCTGATGCTGTGCTATGAGAAACACTATTTAAAGGACTTGACATCATAGCACTGAATGACATTTAAAAACATAATCAACTGTGAAGTCAGTGGTGGTGGAAGGACAAAAATAGAAAGATAACTGTGCTAATATTCTGTAGATTAAAATGAATTTGACAGACCACGATATGGCAGTGCCTCAGGAGGCATAAACACTGGTCTTGCTTTTAAAACCTTGACATGTGGACAAAAGGAAAAGCTAAGAGCTAGGTCCTCTCAATTTCCTTTAGTCCTAGACAAGTATCTATGTGCTTCACGGTCATGATTCATGCTCAAACTCAAAAGACAGATGGCTAGCCTCCTTAATCATGACAGATCTATATTGAAAGGCAGTACTTTTAGGATGGAAGTGGCGATCTCGTTCGGCCTATTTCCAATACCCATGAGAAGGTTTGACTAGAAGTGGACTGAAGATAAGGTGAAGCTTTACTCGTAACATAAGCAGCTGTTGTGGGTGTTTTTTCCTTATTGGAAATGTTACTGGCCTCCTTACTTAATTAGGCAGAACAACATCGAAATAACAGGTTTCCTGGTTTGTGTTTTTTGTGCTTTACGACAATAATTTGCTTGAGAATGTTGAATCTACTAGTATCCATTTAAATATTCTCAGAGTATGGACTGGGATGAAGTAGGATAATTTTCTTTTATGCTTCTTGCCAAACTTATATTGCCGCATTACATGAATCTGTGAATGATTTACACAATCTTACCCTTCGTTCTCATTACAAGTGACTCGACACTATCTGTTAGGTCTGCTTATGAGGATGGTACATTCTGCGAAACATATCACTCTAATGCTGATGGTTGGAGAAATTGCAATACTTGTCAGAAGGTATGCATGAGATGTTACCAGTTTTGTGCCTTTGTTGTTAGCCATGTGTAGTGCCACTATCGAATGATAGATACGGAAGTATAGTAGTGCCGACAATGATGTTCGACTTGTTTTTCCAAAGAAATTTCCTATTTACCTTTATCCTGGATTCTTTCTCAGCTGGTCCATTGTGGATGCATTATGTCAGCGCATGCCTTTGTAGTATTGGATTTTGGAGGGGTTAGCTGCATGGATTGCCTGAGGAATGACTTTACTCAGGTGAGGCTTATTTTCTTGACCATGGTCCAACTAGGTGGATGCATTGTGCTCTTGGTTTAACCATATGTGAGTTGCATTATGTGAGCGCATGCCTTTCTGTGATGATTGCATCATCCTATTTCGGAATGTGAAACTATCCTGATGTTGTGGAAACAATTATTTGACATAGATTTGAGTAAAACAAAAATGTTCAATATCACTTGATCAAATTTCTATCTCACTGTAGAAGCAGTGCGATGAGAGATGTGTGCAACAGTCTATTTAAGCACAATTGACCCAATTAATCAGGCTTACAGTTACATAAAATTGTATGGCAGAATCTAATGTCGGTTTATAAAATTGACGTCAAGCTCATTTATATCTACCATAGGGATCTAAGTAGTGTTTTTCCAAAATAAGTAGTAATCGGGACTACCATTTTTGTGGCATTAGCAAGTGCTGGAATAATTCCGGTCTGTTCCTCTATGATTTCGTCATACATAATTTACCTCTCAAAATGAGAGTGAAGAAATATCTTACCAGAAATAGAAAAAAGCAAAGGTTGGCTTTACATTCTAGTTAATTTCTTACAGAATGTGCACATTCTGACTAATTTTATTGCCATGGAAAAACGTAGTCAGATGCACCATGTAAGAACCAACAACTGGCTTGGCCATTTCAAGTTGGTAAGATTTGTAGCATTTAGATGACTTGCTGAGTTGAACTGAAAACAAGTCATGCTAGTACTAACCTTCTGGTGCTTCCTAAGCATGGAGAGCTCTGAGGACCTCTACACATCTGAGAAATTCACAGCAAAGCGGACCTGCTAGTTCATAACTAGAAAAATGCTACGGCTTCAACCATATTCCTTACATGTCATTGTGGCTTCATTTAATCATAGAGATGTTTCTCTAATTAATCCTATTTGCAGAATATCGCCGAGGCTCAGCAGAAATTGGATGAATCCCAAGCAGTTGGACTATCTGATGTTTCTGTTGGAATTACTGCTGGATAATATTTCTCCTGACCCTAAACCAAGCCTATATATATTGCATCCTTCACAAGCTATAGCTCTTTATGCTATGTAGTTGCAAGCAATCTCTATTTAATGTTTCAATAGCAAATGTACTTTGCAAAGAGTACGCCTAAGTGTTTTATTCTGTTCGTTCAAGAGAAAAGGAAGAGAGTAATGAGGAAGGAAATATTTCCCATTGATTCTTTATAATCCTCCTATTAAACAATAATTGCATAAGAACCCAAGAGGAATCACAACAGCCAAGTTCCATTCTGGTGCTTGGACTTGATCTGTACGCACGCATATGCCATAAAAGCACAATCTGAAAGGTTGTTAAGCGTCCTTTCTTCACGTCTCTGTTAGTTAACTAATCCAGTAAATATTTCATCACCATCCTATTTGTTGCAGCATAAGGAGTAGGTCAAGATTTAGGACAAATATGCTTGAGGAGTACTAATAATATAGCATGATATATTGGTCGTAGAAATTCAGTATGAGGCGTATCTAAGTGCCAACGCATGCTCCGGCGGTGCTTCATGCCACGCTTGGTGAAACGGCCTTTCAAAATGTTATTTCCAGTGCCCCATACAATGAATCGTCTCCTCTAACTGATTACGGAGTAATGATCTCTCAGAATTCCTATCATGGAGCAGAATTCAAGTCCCCTGAAAGATTTCCTCTGCATGATCAATGTCTGGCCAACGAAACCGAAAAGGAACTACAGAAGACTTCTGAAAAGCGTGCTTCAGTATGTTTTCATTGATGCTGCGTCCCCATTACATTAAACAACATGTCAGGTACCATTTGCAGCTAGTTTTAATCCTTTTTTTGAGAAGTTGCAAGGTGGTCTTCACAGCGGAGGAACTTATCATTTGATGTACGACATTGCTTTGCACAAACTAAAGGGTCCAGCAACCCTTCATCGCGTTTGCTTACGCAAGTTTTGGGACCCCTAGTATAATTCACCCTTTATCGATTAAGTGACCAATTCAGATATCATTTTTCGAGTTAGTTTATGTGAACCTCAGGAATCTTTACATGGAAAACTTTCAGATGATCTTTCATTGTCGTTTGATTTTTGCCCATACTTTCACGTATAGTCCGTCTTTAAATAATTTGATTAAGTTACTTTGACTTTGATTTCGTTGTGAATCATTCACTTTAAAAGAAGCTATTCCATCGATTACTTGGTCAGAACTCGCCATGCAGCATTGGATTCGAAATTCTTCTTTGCTTGCACGGCAGTCAGTCTGTTGTAGTGAGGTGTATGAGCCCTTGAATTGGTGAAATAAGGTAACACCTCATCTAGCCCTGCGTCACAGTCAACGCATCGCTATCTTTGTTAGAAAATTCACAGAAGCACAGAGGAGCTGCGATGCAGCGACTGACACGAAAATAAATTCCTGATCTCTGTAGAACTAGGAGTGACGAGAACAGCGGGCATCCTAGTGAAGATGTAATAATGGGGAGAAGCCCTTCCCTGTTTAGTACAATTACCTTAAAAGGCTCTGAAATGTAGGAACCGAATTTGCTTTTGAATCGACCGACTTGTTAAGAACTAAATGGGATTGAAAACCGCATGAACACCCGCACGAAAGACGCAGCAATTCAACCCATCGACGTGGTAAAAGAGGGCATTTGGATATGAAAATTCGAGTGAAAAGTTGAGAGAATTTTAAAAGTTGTTCGTGAAAGGGAGGAGGGACATTCAAGATTTGCGGAGATCCTCCTCTACTTTATGCAACGGCTCGAGATATAAATTATGATGGTCGCTTCCTTTCGTCACGATCCACCGTCCCATGTCGCTGATGAACAAAAGAGGCGGCTATCGATGGATAAAGACCAACCCGAGTGGATAAACTCTCCATGAACGAACCGCTTCGACGCGAATCTCAAAAGGAAGACGATCATCCGTCAGCATGAGGAGCCCAGACATCGCTCAGGCTTCCAGAACACTCTGCCCAGACTCCCAGGCATTTTGGTAAAACACTGGGTGGGGGAACGACTCCCGTCCGCCACCGACTTGCTGCCGGTCGGAAGACAGCAGATTTTTTTACTGTGCAAACCAATGCGAAACCCCAACCTCGGATTCAGAAATGTCAAAAGAAAAGGAAAAAAAAAAGAGAAACTTCTGAACTTACACGTCCCATTTTCGGGAATATTAATATTAGAATATAGGAAGAACGATGCAAAATAATAAATGCCAATTTTACCTTTTGTTGATTGTCTTTTCTCCGAGTCACGCAAGAAAGATCTGATGGTCTGCGGGGCGGTACAATTTCACTTATAAAAGGTATAACGAAATAAAAGCCGTTATGTCTTGCTTAAAAAGGTCCATGCAAGTAATAGATAAATTGGTATCGGTACCATGTTTCTATGTGTATGGTACGATAAGAGGGAGAGTACCGTGCTTATCCGGTAGACAAGTTCTCGTGTGTTAAACAAAGGATAGTACGCACTCCTATCTCCCTGCCTTATGCTTCGCAGAATGGGGATTAGTCATAGAATGTTAATGCAAAAGTAAGGAAAAATATGATTGGATTTATCATCTCTAGGTTGTGACGTACATGTTCTGGGAAAGCTTTTATGAACCATCCGTTGTTTAATCAATGTTGAAGTGGTACTGCGAGGCCTACTATCTTCTCAAAGTGCTTGTCTCTGGGAGAAGGATTGCCACCAGGCAGTATGCCTTGGGTTATTAGTGTTCGTAAATTAATCGAATAACTAAACAAGGCATTGCCAATTAATATGCGTTTAAGGCAATGCCGTGTGACTCTACTTCTAGTACTCTTTGTTTTAACTCATATTTGTGAGGTCGATTGCTGAATGCAAATGGCAATACGATTAATCTCAGAATTGACCCTGCAGTGAATTCAAATAACAGGCTTTTGTATGAACCTGGAGTTCAGGATGGGCTATACATACAATAAAATAGACAGAGGACATTAATCTATTGTGTTCATTAGTCATCCCTGGAAAATTTTCATTGTATACACATTTGCGGTATATCTAAATACTTCTTAAATAGGGAGTAACTAGTTATTCTTTATCTTGTGAACAAAATGGTTATTAGGTGTCTATCTGTTGGTTTAACATAGGATGTGAAAGGGTCTAATTCTCCAGACCACCATGCAAATCATTTGGACAAAAGTAGCCCTGTTTTCTCCTTCAATTTCAAAGGAGGAGATAGGCAAGCAGGGTGAATAAGCTATGATGGAAGAGTTATTTTTAGCTTATCTTGAAATATTCTTTAGAATACCAGATTCCATCTATAGCACGTTCTCTTTAAAAATGACGAGAAGAAAATTTATGTCACGTGATCTCACATTGATTTGCATAGATGCCCTTTTGTGACACACCCTGTTACAAGATTTTTTTTTTTTTTTTTTTGAAATAGAAATATGGTAAGTCTACTTCGGATTTGTGCTAGAATGAGATTCATGACTTTGTATGCCTTTGTTTTCCAATTTCATCAGCTTGACGATATAGACTGACGTGATTGTTCTTGTGACAAATTGTTCAGTTTCTTATCCTGCACGCAAATTTAGAGTTTGGCACCATATCATAAAGAATAATGCTTGCTTCATTAAAACTATTTTTGGGGGAAAAGTGCAAAAAAAGTCCTAAACCTTTTGCCTTTGTGCCGATTTAGTCCTAAACCTTTTTTTTGTGCCGATTTAGTCATAAACCTTTTTACGTTGTGCCAATTCAGTCCTTTCTGGCCAATTGGCCGGATTTTGCTAACTGGACGCCGGCCGGCTGACGTGGACAACTTTTAATAATATTTTAATATTTTTTAATATTATTTTTATTTTTATTTTTATTTTTATTTTTATTTTTGTTTTTTTCTTTTTCCTCCAGCCGGTCGCCGGTCCCGCGACCGGCCGAGGCGACGGCCGGCGAGGGTGAGGCCGACCTCGCCGGCCACCTCGCTTGATCCGGCGAGGCGAGCCTCGCCCATGGCCGGCCAGCTCGACCTCGCTAGATCCGGCGAGGGACGGCCGCCTCGCCCATGGCCGATCCGGCGAGGTCGAGCCTCGCCGGCCATGGGCGAGGCCATGGCCGTCCCTCGCCGAATCCGACGAGGCCATGGCCGTCCCTCGCCGGATCCGGCGAGGTGGCTGGCGAGGGCGGCCTCGCCCTCGCCGGCCGCCGCCTCGGATCGCCGGATCGGGGACCGACCGGAGGGAAAAAAAAAATAATAATAAAAATTAAAATATTATTAAAATATTATTAAAAGTTATCCACATTAGCGCCGATAAGGCCACGTCAGCCGGCCGGCGTCCAGTCAGCAAAATCCGGCCAAAATTGACTAGAAAGGATTGAATTGGCACAACATAAAAAGGTTTAGAACTAAATCGGCATCAAAAAAAGGTTTAGGACTAAATCGGCACAAAGGTAAAATGTTTAGGACTTTTTTGGCACTTTTCCCCTATTTTTGGAGTTCTTTGATGAGATGCTTCCTCTAGTGATGGCAGAAGTTGCAATTTATCCTGCTTGAAACAGAAAGTTCAGGTCACCGATAAGATGTAGACATCCACAGATCATACAGATCTGAAAGGACCACGTGTTTAGAAGCACGATTATACCCTGACGAGTTGCCAAAAAATTAACTTGAACAAAGATGTGAAGTAGATTTACTATTGAAGTCCACAAGTCCAGGAGAAGTTCTAGATGTGTCTGTAGTGATTGAGGTGACAAATACCACTCTTTATTTGGGGTTCGTGGGCTTAATTCAATTTTTTATCCTTCACTCCATATATTTAGGTCCATCTGAACAAAAATTCCTGAGGGATTCAAAGGCTTAATGCATTTTTTTATGCTTCACTCCATATATTTATGTCCATCTGAATAAAAACTCCTGAACTTGAGGCTGATGCTGTGCTGTGAGCAACACTATTTAAAGGGCTTGATGTCATAGTGCTAATGACATAAAAACATAATCAACTGAGAAGTGAGCTGCGGTGGACGGTCAAAAATAGAAAGATAACTATGTTAGTAATTTGTAGATTAAAACAAATCTGATAGATCGCGATATGCAGTGTTTCAGGAGGCATAGACACCCGTGTTGCTTTAAAATATTGACACGTGGACAAAAGGAAAAGCTAAGAGCTAGGTCCTCTCAATTTCCTTTTCCGATTAGTCCTGGACAAGTATTTATGTGCTTCACGGTCGTGACTCATGCTCAAACTCAAAAGACAGATGGCCAGCCTCCTTAATCATGACAGATCTATATTAAAAGGCAAGAACTTTTAGGATGGAAGTGGTGATCTCCTTCGGCCTACTTCCAATACCCATGAGAAGCTTTGACTAGTTGTGAGCAGAAGATAAGGTTAAGCTTTACTAAGCAGCTGATGTGGATGTTTCTCCCTTACTGGAAATGTTACTGGCCTTTTTATTTAATTAGGCAGAGCAATATCAAAATAACAGGTTTCCTGGTTCGTGTTTCTTGTGCTTTACAAAAAATTTGCTTGAGAATGTTAAATTTACTAGTATCCATCTAAATATTCTCACAGTATGGACTAGGATTTAGTAGTTTAATTTTCTTTTATGCTTCTTGCCAAACTTACATCGGCGCATTACATGAATCTGTGAATGATCAATAGTTACCAGGTTTCGCAATCTTGCCCTTTGTTCTCATTACAAGTGACTTGGCACTATCTCTTAGGTCTGCTTATGAGGATGGTACATTCTGCGAAACATATCACTCTAATGCTGATGGTTGGAGAAATTGCAGTACTTGTCAGAAGGTACGCATAAGATGTTACCAGTTTTGTGCCTTTGTTGTTAGCCATGTGTAGCGCCAATATCAATGATAGATATGGAAGTATAGTAGTGCTACAATGATGTTTGACTTATTTTTCATAGAAATTTCCTATTTACCGTTATCCTGGATTCTTTCTAAGCTGCTCCATTGTGGATGCATTATGTCAGCGTAGGGAGAATTACCAAAAAAGTCCTAAACTTATTGCAATTGTGCTAATTTAGTCATAAACTTTTTTTAGCCAATTTAATCCTAAATATTTTATAATTGTGCCAATTTAGTCCATCTGGCCAAAATTGGCCAGCCGTTGTTGATGTGGACGCTATTGGGGGACAGTCGGTCGGCGAACGCTGATGTGGCAATTTTTAAATATTTTTTTTGAATTTTTGAATATTTTTTTCTTTTTTTTTCCCCACCTTCTCCTTCCTTTGGCTCGCGAGGTTGACCTCACCGGCCACTGGCGAGGGCTGCAGGATCTGGCGAGGGCTGAGCTCGCCAGGTCTAGCAGGGCCTTGCCCTCGCCTTCGGTTAGCCAGGGGAAGGAGAAGATGGGGAAAAAAAAAAAAAAAAAAAATTCAAAAATTCAAATTGAAAAAAAAAAAAAAAAAATATTTTAAAAAATGTCATGTCAGTGTTCGCTGGCTAGCTAATTTTGGCTTTGGATGGGTGAATTGACACAATTGTAAAATTTTTTTTTTTTTTTGGCAATTCAGGAATTGCCGTATAGCCGGCAGCCGACGATGTAAACTCGGGAGAGTACTAGCGCGAGGACTCACCACCCACGGCACCCCACTTAAGTCGCGCAACGTGACGAGTAGGGGAATCGAACCCTAGCCATTCGCATGGCCAGTGTGTGCCCTAATCAACTCGCCCACCATGGGGTGGATGCACAATTGTAAAAGGTTTAGGACTAAATTGGCCAAAAAAAATTTAGGACTGAATTGGCACAATTGTAATAAGTTTAGGACTTTTTTGGTAATTCTCCCTGTGTATGCCTTTGTAGTATTGGATTTGGGGGGTTAGCTGCATGGATTGCTCGAGGAATGACTTTTTTCCAGGTGAAGCTTATTATCTTGACCATGGTCCAACTAGGTGGATGCATTGTGCTCTTGGTTTAACCATATGTGAGTCGCATGAAACATCAAGGAGCTCAGGAATTGCTATTGCTACTCTCCATCTCATGCTCATTTTCTTTCTATTGATGTTTCTGTGATGATTGCATCATCCCATTTCAAAATGTGAAACTACCCTGATGTTGTGGAAACAATTATTTGACATAGATTTGAGTGAAACAACAATGGTCGATATCACTTGATCGAATTTTGTTCTCATTGTGGAAGCAGCACAATGAGAGATATGTGCAACGGGCTATCCAAGTACAGTTGGCTTACAGTTACATAAATTGATAAGGCAGAAATTTAACGTGGGTTTCTAAAATTGACGTCGGGCTCATTTATATCTACCTTAGGGATCTAGGCAGTGTTTTTCCAAAATAAGTAGTAATCAGAACTACCATTTTTGTGGCGTTTGCAAGTGCTGAAGCAATTCCAGTCTGTTCCTTTCTAATTTTGTTGTACACAATTTACCTCTTAAAATGAGAGCGAAGAAATATCTTACCAAAAATAGAACAAACAAAGGTTGGCTTTACATTCTAGTTAGTTTCTTACAGAATGTGCATATTCTGACAAATTTTATTGCTGTGGAAAAAAAAAAAAAAAAAAAAAAAAAGGTAGTCAGATGCACCATGTAAGAACCGACAACTGGCTTGGCCATTTCAAGTTGGGAAGATTTGTAGCATTTAGATGACTTGCTGAGTTGAACCGAAAACAAGCATGCTAGTATTAAAATCTTCGTGCTTCCTAAGCATTAAGAGCTCTAAGTGCTTCTACACATTTGAGAAATTCACAGTGAAGCTGACCTGCCAGTTCATAACCAGAAAAATGCTACTGCTCCAACCATATTCCTTAAATGTTGTTGTGGCTTCATTCACTCATAAAAATGTTTTCTAATTATTTATAGTTGCAGAATATCCCTGAGGATCAGCAGAAATTGGATGAATCCCAAGCGGTTGGACTGTCTGATGGTTCTGTTGAAATGACTGGTGGTAGTATTTCTCGACCCTCAATCAAGCCTTCAGAACTAGAGAATATTTAATGCGTATTTCACAAGCTGTAGCTCTTTATGCTGTGTAGTCGCAAGTAATCTCTATTTAATGTTTCAATAGCAAATGTTCTTTGCAAAGAGGGGAAAATTACCTAAAAAGTCCTAAACCTATTGCAATTATTCCAATTCAGTCCTAAACTTTTTTTTTTGTCAATTTAGTCTTAAACCTTTTACAATTATGCCAATTCAGTCCATCCGGCCAAAATTGGTCGGCCGGAGCTGACGTGGACGCCGTCGAGCAATTTTTTTAAATATTTTTTAATATTTTTTTGAATTTTTGGATTTTTAATTTTTTTGAATATTTTTTTTTTCAGTCTTCTTCCTTTGGTCAGCTCTGGCGCCGGCGGGCCAGAGGCGAGGGCCGACGAGGTCAGCCTCACCGGCCACTGGCGAAGGCGAGCCTCGCCCAGCCCTGGAGAGGCCGAGCCTCGCCAGATCTGGCGACAGCGGCCTCGTCATCGCCTAGCCCAAGTGAGGCTCGCCTTCGCCGGTGGGCGGCGGGCGAGCCTCGCCTAGCGACGGCGAGGCCGCCGTCGCCCGCCCGGCGAGGCTCGGCCTCACCCGGCCATGGTGAGGTTGAGCCTCGCCGGGCCACGGCGCCGCCGCCGCCCACCTCCCGGCGACGACGGCGAGGCTGCCGTGGCCGATCCGGCGAAGCTTGACCTTGCCATGGCCGGGTGAGGCCAAGCCTCGCCTCGGCCGGGCGACGGCGGCCTCGCCGTCGCTAAGCGAGGCTCGCCCACGTCGCCACACGGCGAAGGCGAGCCTCGCCCGGGTTGGGCGACGGCGGGCGAGGCTCGGCCTTGCCGGGCCGGGCGAGGCCGAGCCTCACCGGTGGGCGAGGCCGACCTCACCGGCCCTCGCCTCCGGCCGGTCGGCACGGGCCGGCCAGGAAGAAGAAGACTAAAAAAAAAAAAAAAAAATCAAAAAATTCGAAAAATATTAAAAAATATTAAAAAATTGCTCGCCTACCACTGCCCCCGGCCGATGTCCACGTTAGCTCCGGCCGGCCAATTTTGGCCGGATGGACCGAATTGGCACAATTGTAAAAGGTTTAGGACTAAATTGATCAAAAAAAAAAAGTTTAGGATTGAATTGGAATAATTGTAATAGGTTTAGGACTTTTTAGGTAATTTTCCCTTGCAAAGAGTACTCCTAAGAGTTTTATTCTGTGCATTTAAGAGAAAAGCAAGAAAGAGAGTTATGAGGAAGGAAATATTTCCTATCGATTCTTCATAATCATCTTAGGCTAAGTTTGGACTAGAGATCAGGGATAGGTTGGTTCGACTGAGATATGTGGTTAAACGTGGGTGATTCCACTAAATTGCAAAATTCTCGTCGATCTGCATTAGACTAATTTTTCTGTCATTTTGGTACCCTATGTCCATATTTGAAACCTCGAGATTTTCATCACCACTGAGAGTCGCCAATGTGCCAAAGGGGTTCATTGTGGCTCGAAGAAAATTGACCATGGGTCATTTGCACTAAAAATTCCTAAAAGCTACCAAGTTGCCTAAGTTAGGCTAAAATCGTGCCAGATTGAAATTAACTGCGAATTTGAATCCGATTTCAGAAATTGAAAGTTCTGTCATATCACGAGTCATTTTAGGAATATCAACTCACATTCTAAAGATTTTTTCGCAAATCAAGACCTTTCGGCAAAAACTCGAGGTAGGATCATTTTTGTCCAGAAAATTTAGAGAACCGTTTCTGATCGTGAAATTGGGATGCAAGTAAGATCAATTGGTGAGGAAAAATACCAATTTAATCGATGATTCGATAATTGATTTTTGAGGGCCAAATTGAATGGATTCAAGGAGGATTGAAGTCCAATTTGAGGGAAAATAATGTGAAATTCGTATGCCCCCCATGGACAGAACTTGTGGACCATTTCAAAAGACTTCTAGAAGGGTTTTGTGGTTGTTTTTGGCTGAGGATCGAGTTGGGAAAGTGTGAGACTAGGCAAGGGGGACAAGAAGATAAGAAGAGACAAGGTGGTCCCCTCCTTAGCCAATTGTCCCCCACTTTCTCCTTCCTCTTCCGTCGAGCACACCTCCCCCTCCTTTTTCTTTTGTTATTTTGAGCTCAGCAAGCCTAGAAGAGGAACCAACTGCCTCCCTATTATTTTGTGTAAATTGAGTGTGATTTGTGATAGTACCTAATTATCCCAAAAAGTGATAATTTTGGTAATTAATTAGAAAATTACCGAACGTCGGTCTACAGCGCCAAAAATGTATTTTGGGACTGCTAAAACTAGTGGGATGTTCAAAAGTGAAAATATTGTATTTTGGCTAAGGCTGATCATGTACACACACATGACTATTTTATTGGGTATTTTTAAAGTGAAAAAATTAGGCCAAGACATGATTTGAATTGAAGAATTTGATTGTGAGATACAAAGTCTTTGGTTGTAGATGAATAATCATGTGAGGCTATGACCTTGGTTAAGAAAACCACCTTATAGAGGTTGCGACTTTTGGGCCGTAATCATCCACCTCATAGAGGTTGAGCCCACTGGGCCACAACTAACCACCTTATAGAGGTTGTGCCTTTTGGGCCGTAATCATCCATCTCGTAGAGGTTGTACCTTTTGGGGCCGTAATCATCCACCTCATAAAGGTTGTGCCCACTAGGCTGTAATTATCCACCTCATAGAGGTTGTGTCTGTTGGGCTGTAATCGACCGCCCAACTTGGATTAGGCTGTGCCCATAAGGCCATAATTCACCGCTGAACATTTAGTAGTAGGCTATGCTCGAGTGTGGCCGTAATTAATAATTAGAATGAGAAATTGAAAAGACCGTAGGATGGTCTTAATGACAAGTAATTAACCGAGTCGATTGATCGATGATTCGATTGGGTGTAATTGATCGATGTGGTTTGTATGCGTGTAAATTGTACTAACTTGTAGGAGGAATATGAGGCAAAGGTAAGTCCTCTATCTCGTGGTTGTGCTTAGGCAGCCCTTGTGGGCGTATTTTCTTATTAGTCAGGGTTTAGGGAGTTGAACTTACTGAGACATCGTCTCACCCCGTTCATGTCCCTAGATGGCAGTCGTGGAAGACTTGAAGCCCTAGAGTTGGGAAGGTGGAGGGACCAGAATTAAAGAATGGGTTTGGCTACTAGGTCGAGAACAATTCCCTTTTCGATGAGCCGACAATTTTGTAAATAGCCTGGTCTTGTAAATAAACATGTTTGTTTATAAAAAGGTTTGTTTTAGTTTGAAAATTTGTCGCCCTACTTTTCTATCCCATCTTATTGTTGTTTGGGGACTTATTTATTTACTTCCACATGTGCATTAAAATGAATGGGTCAGCAACGCATCCAGGGAAGTCGCATTTAATCGACCGAAGAGGGATGGGCACACGCTCGGAGGATCGGGCTGTGACATCCAAGTCATGCGTCAGGTAATTCTGCTCATGAGGCCTCAACTGATAGGAAGCGTATGCAACAACCCTACCATGTTGCATCAATACGCAACCAAGTCCTTTGAACGACGCAACATAGTAGATCTCATATCCTCCAGGATCAGATAGAATGGTCAGCACAAGTACAGTAGTCAACTTCTGCTTTAGCTCTTGAAAACTATGCTCGCGCTTGTCTATCCATACGAACTTCTCTTCTTTCTTAAGGAGTTTAGTCAACGGCGATGCTAAAACTGAAAACCCTTTCACAAACCGTTTGTAATAACCTGCCAAACCCATAAAACTTTCGATCTCCGTCATAGTAGTCGATCTCAACCAATCGATCATTGTTTCAATCTTGGACGGGTCCATGGAGAATCCTTCGCCTAAAATCATGTGACCTAAGAAAGCAACACGAGTCAACCAAATCTCGCACTTGTTGAACTTGGCATATAATTGATGAACTCTCAGAGTTTATAGTACCATTCTTATATGACTTTCATGCTTTTCATCACTCCTCAAATACAACAGAATATCATCAATGAACATGATCACAAACTGATTGAGATATTCCTTGAACACTCGGTTCGTCCAATCCATCAAGCAGCTGGAGCATTCGTCAACTCGAATGGCATTACAGTGAACTCATAATGGCCGTACCGAGTATGAAATGCTGACTTCGGTATATCCTCTTTTATTACTATAATTACCGTATAATGGATATGATATAGCAAAATCCCTAAATTTCATATTTTATCTTATGCAATTCTAATTTGATTAGAAATCCAAACGACCAAATATAGTGTATGTTGTCACTTATCCAAAGTCAAGACATTAAATCCGATTATTGGATATGAAGTGCGTCATTAATTCATTTCAAGTAACCTTAGAGCCGGCCCATATTCCCTCTATTCATCAACGGATAGGTGGCCTAAGCTATTGCTAAAGACTATAAATTGATTTTGAGGACTTTCCAATGATCTTTCTAACTAGATCCATTTTTATTTTGAGGACTATCTAAGGCCACCCCTGCTTCTGACGTCTTGACAAAGATATTAGAGACAGACTATTAAGGTGCTTGAACCGGCATTTGAGGGCCTTGAGCTTACGCACAAGCCTAAACATAGGAACTCCCTTGCCTGGATCCTCCCAAATCTGACTAACTATTGCATTGAACTCCGGATGTTTCATCCAAAAGTCAAAAAACTTGAATGGTTTCCTCCGAAAAGTCGGGTTCACCACCTTCACCACCATAGGTGTATGATCCGAAATTCCCGGTGCTAGGAAGAAAGCTTCGGGGTAAGAGAAATAGAAAGCTTCGGGGTAAGAGAAATCTGGACTTCACCTAGAGTTGACGAGTACTCTATCAATCTTGCTAGCCTTGCGAGAAAATCCCGTGGAAGTTGTCTAGGTGTATCTAAAACCTACACACCTTTGGTCATCTAGTTTCGATTGCGCTAAGCACTGTCCGAATTCATCAAAGTACCGGATCCAAGCATCGGAGCCACCTCCTTTGTCTAATGGGTCATTTATGGCATTAAAGTCCCCCACAACCAGCTAAGCAGAGTTATGCAAATTAGTGCTTGTAAAGATAAGAATATCGCTGATTGGGAAAGAATATCGCATTAGGAAAGAATATCGCAGATTAAGAAAGAATATCGGCTGGGGAAAGAATATCGCAGATTAGGAAAGAATATCGATTAGGAAATTTGAAAAAGATATCGAATCGAAGGGTGTTTTTGAATTTTGCTTAAAATTTTATAAAGGCTAAACAAGTGATCGGGAAGGCAAGAAGATGGAGAGGAACGGAAGGTGAACTAATGCCGAGGTCTATGGATTCTCCATCTGCAATGTGGCACCCCTCTGAATCTGAAGCCGAATTTGCATGTTTAGAATAGAAATTTTATTCTGAATTTTAAAAAATAATAGTTAAAAAATCAAAATTAAAAAAAATCAAAAATCAAATGAATTAATTTAGGTTGCTAGTTTTTAAACTTGGATTGCATGTTTAATTATTTGGCAATTATTAATTTCGAAAATTTAAAAAAAAAAAAAGACAAACAACAAAAAAAAAATCATCATGCATTTGTCATGTAGAATTAGGGCATATTTTGCACGTCATTACATATTAAGGTAAAATTGCACTTAGGATAGTTTGAGATAATATTTTTCTTAATTTATTATAATTTTAGGTATTTTCTTAGATACATTGCATTTTAGAATTATTTAGGTTAAGATAATATTTTAGTTTAAATTAGGATTTGGCTTAACCTAATTCTAATATAAATTAAATAGAATCTTAATTTAATTAGATAATTTTCACATTTTTCCTAATTTCGAATTTCATGAAAAATACCAAAAAATGTCTTAGAATAAATTAGTTCCATTCTCTAGGATAGATTGCATTTTTAGGAAAAATAACAAATGTCATGTAAATGTCATATAGGATTAGATTCATGAAATGCATGTCATTTGGAGATTGTTATTAGGTCCATTTGATTGAAAATTGCATGACATTAGAATTAGGTCATTTAGTTATATTGTATTGCATATTGCATGATTTTCATTAAATAAGTGAAAATAAAAAAAAATTGTGTGTTAATTATAAATCATATCTAGGACTATTGATGTGAATTCTGATCTAACAATGCAGATGCTTTCGTTGCTATGAGGTAAGTCCTGCAATTTATTTAGTGCTTTACTTGGGTGTTAAATTGGTGGTTTGCGCACCCGTATGATCGCCTCACATGTTAGGGAAATATATTTAAAATCAATTTAAGCCGCTTGCCAAAAAGTTTTCAAAAATAAAAGAGAAAGGTGCCGAAAGGGCGTTAGAGAAATCTAGCGTAATCAAGTCCCCGAACTTGTAATCTCTAGTTTGTAGGAGTAAAGTAAACCTCCCGTTACTTTACTTGGGTTTTTAATCAACCCACCAAAAATAGATTAGTCGCGACTCCTGATTGAAAATTATTTGCATGTTAAGAATTCGAACCTAAGTCGCGAACTGGTTTGGACTTAGGAGAGTCCGAGCAAAATCTAGGCATAGCAATCCATTAACCAAATCTTAGGTGGTACCTGAAAATTTTGGTCGCGACAATCATCCACCTCAAAGAGGTTGTGCCCACTAAGTCGCAATTAACCACTTTATAGAGGTTGTGCCTTTTGGGCCGTAATCATCCACCTCATAGAGATGGTGCCTTTTGGGATGTAATCATCCACTGCATAGAGGTTGTGCCCACTGGGCCATAATTATCCACCTCGTAGAGGTTGGGTCTGTTGGGCCGTAATCTACCGCCCACTTTGGAACAGGCTGTGCCCATACGGCCATAATTCGCTGCTAAATTATGATATAAGAATTTCCAAATAAAAATATAACAATTTATTTTTCTAATTTAATCGCAATTATATATATTTGAATTTAATTCTATCTTATAATATAAATTCAATGTGTAAATATAAATATATATCTATATTTATTATACCTTTTTAGGTATTTTAGTATTTTAGGTATATTATTACAATATACTATTTATTAGAGAATGATGGAAGGGGGAAAAAGAAAATAATTAAAAAGATAATAAAATAAGATAAAGTAAATAACAATGTCGAGAAAATATTTTACCGTCCCTATTTGTAAAATTTTTGGTTCATTTATATTGACTTAACATTTGTACCAAATAAGGTACGGTGATATGATGCCAATATATCTAACTTTCTTGCTATAATTACCATATAATGGATATGATATAGCAAAATCCCTCTATTTCATATTTTATCCTATAAAGTGCTATTCTGATTGGAAATCCAAAAGACCAAATATAGTCTATGTTTTCACTTATCCAAAGTCAAGACATTAAATCTGATCATTGGATATGAAGTGCGTCATTAATTCATTTCAAGTAACCTCGGAGCCAATAATGGTCCAAATTCCCTCTATTCATCAATGGGTAGGTGGCCTAAGCTATTGCTAAAGACTATAAATTGATTTTGAGGACATTCCAACGATCTTTCTAACTAGATCCATTTTTATTTTGAGGACTACCTAAGGCCACCCTTGCTTCTGACATCCTGACAGACATATTGGAGATAGACTCTCTATTAAGCTGCTGGAACCGGCATTTGAGGGCCTTGAGCTTGCGCACAAGCCTAAACATAGGAACTCCCTCTCCCGAATCCTCCCAAATCTGACTAACTATTGCATTAAACTCCGGATGTTTCATCCGAAAGTCAAAAAAATTGAACGGTTTCCTCCGGAAAATCGGGTTCACCACCTTCACCACCATAGGTGTATGATCCAAAATTCCCGATGCTAGGAAGGAAGCTTCGTGGTAAGAGAAATCGAGGCTCCACCTAGAGTTGATGAGTACTTTATCGATCTTTCTAGCCTTGCGAGAAGATCCTGTGATAGTTGTCCAGGTGTACCTAAAACCTACATACCTTAGGTCATCCAGTTTCGACTGCGCTAAGCACTGTCCGAATTCATCAAAGTACGGGATCCAAGCATCGGAGCCACCTACTTTGTCTAACAGGTCTTTTATGGCATTAAAATCCCCACAACCAGCTAAGCAGAGTTATGCAAATTAGTGCTAGTAAGGATAAGAATATTGCTGATTAGGAAATTTGAAAAAGATATCGCATCGAAGGGTGTTTTTGAATTTTGCTTAAAATCTGATAAAGACTAAACAAGTGATCGGGAAGGAAAAAGATGGAGACGAACGGAAGGTGAACTAATGGCGAGGTCTTTGGATTCTCCATCTGCAATGTGGGTCCCCTCTGATTCTGAAGCCGAATCTGCGGACTTATACTATTTATTAGAGAATGATGGAAGGGGGAAAAGGAAATTAATTAAAAAGATAATAAAATAAAATAAAGTAAGTAAGAATGTCGCAAAAATTTTTTACCGTCCCTATTTGTAAAATTTTTGGTTTGTTTATATTGATTTAACGTTTGTACCAAATAAGATACGGTGATATGATGCCAATATATCAACTTTATTACTATAACTACCGTATAATGGATATGATATAGCAAAATCCCTAAATTTCATATTTTGTCCTATGCAATTCTAATTTGATTAGAAATCCAAACGACCAAATATAGTGTATGTTGTCACTTATCCAAAGTCAAGACATTAAATCCGATTATTGGATATGAAGTGCGTCATTAATTCATTTCAAGTAACCTTAGAGCCGGCCCATATTCCCTCTATTCATCAACGGACAGGTGGCGAAGCTATTGCTAAAGACTATAAATTGATTTTGAGGACTTTCCAGTAATCTTTCTAACTAGATCCATTTTTATTTTGAGGACTATCTAAGGCCACCCCTGCTTCTGACGTCCTGACAAAGATATTGGAGACAGACTCTCTATTAAGGTGCTTGAATCGGCATTTGAGGGCCTTGAGCTTACGCACAAGCCTAAACATAGGAACTCCCTTGCCCGGATCCTCCCAAATCTGACTAACTATTCAATTGAACTCCGGATGTTTCATCCAAAAGTCAAAAAACTTGAACGGTTTCCTCCGAAAAGTCGGGTTCACCACCTTCACCACCATAGGTGTATGATCCGAAATTCCCGGTGCTAGGAAGAAAGCTTCGGGGTAAGAGAAATCTGGACTCCACCTAGAGTTGACGAGTACTCTATCAATCTTGCTAGCCTTGCGAGAAGATCCCGTGGAAGTTGTCTAGGTGTATCTAAAACCTACACACCTTTGGTCATCTAGTTTCGACTGCGCTAAGCACTGTCCGAATTCATCAAAGTACCGGATCCAAGCATCGGAGCCACCTCCTTTGTCTAATGGGTCTTTTATGGCATTAAAGTCCCCCACAACCAGCTAAGCAGAGTTATGCAAATTAGTGCTTGTAAAGATAAGAATATCGCTGATTGGGAAAGAATATCGCAGATTAGGAAAGAATATTGCAGATTAGGAAAGAATATCGCTGATTGGGAAAGAATATCGCAGATTAGGAAAGAATATCGCTGATTAGGAAATTTGAAAAAGATATCGAATCGAAGGGTGTTTTTGAATTTTGCTTAAACTTTTATAAAGGCTAAACAGGTGATCGGGAAGGCAAGAAGATGGAGAGGAATGGAAGGTGAACTAATGCCGAGGTCTATGGATTCTCCATCTACAATGTGGCACCCCTCTGATTCTGAAGCCGAATCTGCCGATAAGGTAACGTTTTAGTTTCTGATGTTGGGACTAATCGCTAGAAGAGCCCTGCCCTATCTCTTTTTCTCTGTGCTTGGTAAGCCGACATCGCATACACACGTCTCCGATTACGAAGGAGGATTTTCAGTCGAATATATTGGCTAGTAGAGCAAAGGCCGAATGTGCCGACGAGGTAAAGTTTCGTTTTTGAAGTTGGAACTAGTCGGAAGAAGACCCCTCGCCCTCACTTCTCTCATATTATCATGGAGGATTTTCATTTGCATATATTGGCCAATAGAGCAAAAGTTGTGCTTTTTCTTGGTTGGGTTAGTGGGTCTTCAATATTACTTTATCTCGTTGTTTCTGACAGGAATTTGAGTTTTTTCTTATGTTTGATTGTTGAATTGTCCTGCTTCCTATTTTCCATCTATCTTATTTCCATATTTTTCTTACCTTGTTTGTTTCTCTTTTGGTGAAGCTCAACCCAAAGGATTGGATCAGCAGTTTGCCTGAAGATGCTATAGGCTTTATATTATCTCTTTTGACATCTAGAGAAGCACAAGCGACTTGTCTTCTTTCCAAAAGATGGAGGCATTTGTCTACTTGTCAAGTCACCAACCTTGACTTCGACTGGTCTGACTTGTTTGCCGAGATGAAAGCTAACCCCGAGATAGCTGAAAAGGAGAGGGCTAGATATGTGCAATGGGTGGACAATGTCTTGCATCGTCAAAGTGGAGGGTACCATTTACGTAGATTCGCATTATGCTTTGACTTGAATATCTCACATAAGCCTCACATTGATCGATGGATTAGGTTTGCATTGGCAAAACAAGTTAAAGTGCTCCAACTAAATTTCATGCCTGCGGATTTGAAGGATTTCCCTCCTGAATGTGACCCTAGTCGATTGCCATACATGTTAGGGCATGAGACACTTATGGATGATGATGTAGGGTGCTTACAACGGACTTCAGGTCTAAGTAATGTTGGCTTGAGCCCTTCTATATCGTGGCATGTTGGATTTAGGTATCTTGAAGAGCTCTCCTTGCATCGAGTAACTGTGGATGGAGAACTCGTTGAGCAACTGCTTGCCAATTGTCCAAAATTAGAGCGGTTGGTTTTGGAGGAGGCTCATACTTTGACAAGGTTTAGAGTTTCTGGTCGATCACTGAAGCTAAAGAACTTGCGCATTATATTATGTGAAGATCTTGAAGACGTTGAGATTTATGACATTGATCTTGTGTCCTTCACTTTCGTGGGTGACGGTATACCGGTATATTTGGACAAGCTCCCCCAGCTGTCTGAGGTGTTTATTAGAGTAGACTCGTTGTTGCAATTGCCTTTTACGTTGCCTATGCTTTCAAGCCTTCCTTGTGTGCAAATTCTCACACTTCAATTCTTTCAGCCACTCAGAGTAAGAGCATTGATTGATTTTTTTAAGGTTTCGTAAGTTATTTCCTTACTATAATCTGTGTTGCCTTTGATTCTCTCTCTCTCTCTCTCTCTCTCTCTAATATGCAGGAAAATTTAGAGATTCGTCAACTACCTAAATTGACAAGTGTCAAGCAATTGATATTGGGGGTTCCAGTATTTAAAGAAGCAAGTCTACTTCCCTTGACTCTTGTGATCGAGGCATGCCCCTGCCTGCAGAGTTTTGTGTTAGAGGTGGGTCTTCAGGCCCTCTTCAAGTCTTCATCTATTTAGTACTAAACATATGCATTAGGGTCGAATATGATATACCAAGCCACTGTTGAATTCGGACATCATGCGATTAGTATCTACTCGATGTGACAATATACATAGACATACTTTGTTTTGCAAGTTCTTTTTTCCATTGGCATTCTCCAATGTGACGTGATTTTGTGTCAATTAATAATATGTGGCATTCTTATTTTGCCATAGTTGAAATTCCCGAAGGACATGCTATGCATGCAGAGAAAACTGAAAAGAGTTCATGGACCTCCCCATCGATACCTAAAGGAGGTTGAATTTCATAATTATTATGGTCGACCTTGTGATCTTGAGCTAGTGATTTACCTTGTCGATAATGCTAATGCTCTTGAGAAGTTGGTGGTGACTCCTTGTGAGGAAGAATTGGTCACGGTTACGGTTGGCGAGTGGAAAATGTTGAAAAATTTGAAGGAACCTAGAGAACGGGCTTGGCAACAACTCAAGGGACAGTTACCTTCAAAGATTGATCTAGTGATTAATTAATTGAACCTGAGCCTTGTTCACGCGGCATCCACAGAGTTGGTAAGGATGGCTATTATTCTGTGAGCTACTCCTCTTCCCCTCTTCAATTTTTTTTTTCTTTTACTGCGGATATAAGTTTATTTATTAATAATTTGTTGTTCCGGATTTTATTTCGGATTTATAAGTTATGTAATGACATAAAGCCATGAATAATGGATGTTCCTGCAGTTTTTGGACTTTCCATCATATACACAAAATACCTCACAAAATCAATATATGATGACTTTCCAATATTGTCAGAGATAGTACCTCTGTTTCCACCTACATATTCTTAGTCTTCAGCACCAATAATAAACTCCCCCCCATAGAAAACAATAACGCTTACGTAATTATCATCCGTGTCGATGTTGCACCCAAGGAGGAAAAAAAGTCATTAGTTTTTGGGACCACAAATCAAAATCATCAACTTCACGTGCAAGGTCTTGTCGTTTTGTCAAAAGAAACAAAGGAAATCGATTTATTCAATTTGGTCCCCTTATAGAAACAAATGAAGCCAAATTGAATAAATAAAATGAGGTCCCATCACCCATTTTTCAATTCGATCTCATTCGGTTCCCATAGAACCACTCCAACTAATTAAATAAAGTGAAGTCTCGCTGCTACCTCGTAAGTATCAAAAAAACTATGTTTCCCTTTGAGTTGAGCTCTCATTTTCTCCTCCGCACCCTATTTTTTTATTCGATCCCACAAAAGAAAGCAATCCAATTAATTAAACAAAAGTGAGTTCCCCACCACTTTCCCTCCCAGCCGAGCCTTCATTTTGCCGTCCATGCCCTAATTTGTCGACAAGATCCTAAATTTTCCACCCAATTGACCCATGGCGAAAACATAACAAACCTGAGCGAGTGAGAGTTAGGGACACAGCTAGCAAACAACGATAAATGATGATGCAACTACAATGGTAGCCGAGCAACGACGGCTGAGCAACGGTGGGCAAGCGAGTGAGCTACGTTTGGTGTCCGGCAAGGATCATACTTCATATGCGGATGAATAGCCCTAATTTTAGTCCGCCCTTCAACGACGTCGTTTTGGCCATATGAGCTATGAGGCGCTATTTTTGTAAGGCAATCCACGTGTGATGGTAAAACGACATTGTTTCTTAAGAAGAATGGAAAACGACGTCATTTATGTCATTACAAATGGACTGCTCAGCAAATTTTAGAAATGAAAAGCATAAAACATTATTGGAATTTGCCAAAAACCTTATATATATTTCAAGTCCCATAAATCTCTAGAAACAAAAATGCCGGTCAAAATCCACATTTTCTTTTCTTGAAAGGACCCAATCGCCGGGGTGCGATAAACTTTACTCTGCATTTACTTACTGTCCACCGTATTCATTTAGTATTCATGTACCAATGGAAGTCATTCCTCATGAATTTCTCTAGATTTGTTATTTTCAAATACTTATACTATGTACATGCAAAATAAATAAATGGTTTTCCACGACAAAGTTAAGCAAATGAAAAATTTAAAAATCAATTTCTTATTCTAGGAACTCACCCGTGGGCAGCCGCGTTGGTATTTGTTCTCTCCTACTTCAATGCAATCGAGAGATCGAATCTCCGCATTGCTAGCAATTTAAGTGCAGGTCCTATCGGTGGGTTGCTAGGCAAGCTTCTCCCAAGGTACAGTCGCTGTAGGGCCTCCATCGCAGAGGCCCGTGAGACCCCGACTAGCGTAATCGAAAGGGCATGCTCCGGCGGATCCTTGGTTACCAAAAAAAAAAAAAAAAAAAAAAATCTTATTCCAGGCGAGGAAGGAGTGAGTATGCACAAATCCATTCTTTGAACTCCTTGGTTTTATATTGATTTTCTTTTTTTTGCTAGAATAATTATATATTAGGTACAACAAACAAAACGCAAGCTAGTTAATTTTATTTTTTGTTCTTTAGTAACACATGCATAATGCTAACTTTTAATGGTCCGAACTACAATGCTCTAGTAATTAAATCAAGGAGACAAAAGTAATTGTGCGAACAATTAAAATGTTGAGTAAATTTTAGAAATGAAAAAGGGTGCTAACAATTATGGGACAAGCACCCTGCTTTTTAGATTTCAAGTCTCATAATTCTATATGAAGGAAAATGTGATAAAGGTTTGCTTGGCATTACGTCGAGGGAAAAGTGTCGGAAAAGTCCTAGACCTTTTATATTTATGCCAATTTAGTCATGAATCTTTTATTGATGTGTCTTAAACCTTTTGACTTTATGCCAATTCAATCATAAACCTTTTATTGGTGCCAATTTAGTCTTAAGACTTTTGGCCTAATGCTAATTAAGTGCTAGATAATTTTGGCTGAATTTTGCTCACGTAGATGACAGTTAGCTAATGTGACATAATCGATAATAACATGAACAATTTTTAATAAAATTTTAATATATTTTTTTGAATTTTCATTTTCTTTATGTTTTTTTCTTTTTCCTTTTCTTTTTTTCCCTCTCCTCTTTCCTCTAGCTGATTGTTGGTTGGGCAATCGGCCAGAGGCTTGACCTTGCTAGCCACTGGTAAGGCTCGAGCCTCAGTCAACGGCCATGAAGGTGGCCTCAAGCTGGCAAGGTTCACGCTTGCTAGATCTAGCGAAAGTGGAGCCTTGCTGACCATCGGTGAGGCCTGACCTCACCAGATTCAATGAGGTTGAGCCTCGCCCAACTACTAGCGAGGCCTTTAGCCCTCATAGGTGGGACCTTGTAGCCTCTAGCGAGGGCTCAAGCCTTGTAAGGGGCTAGGTGAGGCTTGACCATCACCTGCCCAACGTGAGGCTAGCAGCGAGGGCTCAAGGCTAGCTAGTGGTCGGCGAGGCTCATTGGCCCTTGCCTCCAGCCAATCACCTCGGTGATTGGTTAGAGGAAAGAGGGGTGGGGGAAAAAAGAAAAGAAAAGGAAAAAAAAAGTAAGAAATAAGAAATAAATATTTCGAAAAAAATATTAAATTATTATTAAAAATTCTATACGTCAGCATTCACCCTGTCATGTTAGTCAACCGGCGTCCACATTAGCAATATCTAGCCAGAATGGTTGAAATGGCACTAGGCCAAAAGTTTCAAAACTAAATTGATATCAATTCAGAAGTTCAAAAACTAAATTTGGACCAATAAAAGTCTAGGACTAAATCGGCACCAAGTCAAGAGGCTTATGACTAAATTGGCACGAATGCAAAAGGTTTATGACTTTTCTAACACTTTTCCCATTATATGAAACTAGGATCCTTATCTTTTAATTGTTTAATTTATCTAAAAGATGTTATTTTTTGGCCATTCACATCTATACAGTTGTAAAGTGGATTTTACAGGAGGCTAAACAAGACATCTTAATAGAAGCACGGATAGTTAAAATCTTTATTTGCTGCTCAGAAAGCAAGTCCTAGATGAATCCTCTTCTTAAGTAGATATTACAAATCAGAGTTCCACGTGACTCCGAAATGATGGGCTCTTTATTTTGCCTTCCCTTAGAGTGGTTGCGTCTCGAATCCAAGTCATGCGTCAGGTAATTCTGCTCATGAGGCCTCAACTAACAGGAAGCGTATGCAACAACCCTACCATATTGCATCAATACGCAACCCAGTCCTTTGAACGACGCAACATGGTAGATCTCATATCCTCCAAGATCAGATGGAATGGTCAGCATAAGTACGGTAGTCAGCTTCTGCATTAGCTCTTGAAAACTAATGCTCGCACTTGTCTATCCATACAGAAGGTGAACTAAGGTCGAGGTCTTTGGATTCTCCATTTGCAATGTGGGTCCCCTATGATTCTGAAGCCGAATCTGCAGACAATATACTATTTATTAGAGAATGATGGAAGGGGGAAAAAGAATTTAATTAAAAAGATAATAAAATAAAATAAAGTAAGTAAGAATGTCGCGAAAATTTTTTACCGTCCCTATTTGTAAAATTTTTGGTTTGTTTATATTGACTTCACGTTTGTACCAAATAAGATACGATGATATGATGCCAATATATTCAACTTTATTACTATAATTACCGTATAATGGATATGATATAGCAAAATCCCTAAATTTCATATTTTATCCTATGCAATGACGAGCTCTTTATTTTTCCTTCCCTCAGAGTGGTTGTGTCTTGAATCATTCAACTTCATCCGGCAGATATCTAATCAATCTAACAAAATCCTAAACATTTCCATATTTCAAAACTCCTAAAATGCTACTTTAATTTTATTTTAAAATATTTTCGAATTATTTATTTATTTTTTAAACAATAAGTATAAGTTTAGGATTTTGGACAATTTTTCTAAAATTGGGTGTTCACCAGCCATTTTTTTTTTTTTTTGTCAGAATTCACCGGCCAATTAGACGGCTTAAGTTTGATACCTTCGTGAGACATATATTAGTACATGGATCGCATAGAACGCTCCGAGAAATGATAATTATAGGCAAGGATCGTTATACCTTTGGCAAAAAGAAATTGTAAAACAAACGACAAACCCGATAAACTTTTACTTTAAAGAAAGAGCACTCTCACTAGTTTCCCATAAATATTTAGCACGAGTAGTTTTAGTCCGTGAAATTCAAACCATAAGATCGTATTGGGTAGCTTCCGAGATTTTAGAAAATTGCATAGCGTCCGATTATAAGGCTCATCTAAATTGACCATTTACCTTTTGTTAATTGAATGTCATGGTCATTGGTTTATTTGGAATGTAACCACAATTAAAAGCATGTTGCCATGGCAAGTATAGCAATATTTTCTATACTCCCCACGTGGCTTCCGATAGAATTTCTTTCTTTCTTTTTTTCCCTTCAATTTTCTTTCCTTTTTATTTTTGGCTGCCAATCGTCGGCCATGGAGCACAACTTGGCACCCAATAATTCCCCCATTTTGGCAACAAAAGTGGGACCAAAATGTGGGTTCGAGAATAAGATTTGTCTTGTTTACGACACTTGTGACGAACAATGGTTTCTTTTGGTTGTTCTTGCTCGTTGTTTTCTTCTAAAAGGAAGGGTCGGAGGGATTCCCCTTGGGGTGGTTGCCCACCACGCATGGTCCATTCCCCTTTAATTGAGATCGCGATTGACATAAATTGTCCCAACCACCACTTGCAGCCAGCCATATTTTATGTGTGCCTCCTGTGCACCTGGTCTCCACATCTTCTCCAGAGTCTTTCTTCACCTCCGCCATGGACAACGTTTCTGTTCTTCATCGTAGGTGGCTCCCATATAGGAGTGCCGATAAAGAATTCTCAAAATATCAATATCCGACAAGTATAAGGTGAGTACTAAATCTCTTTCTGAACATGTTTTTATTTTAGGCTCTCATATATATATATATTTTTTATTGTGTGGTCTTCAGTGTTAAGGAACGTGAACAGTATCGCCTAGCCTAGAACATAGAATTAGAGCAGCTTAACAAGATTCTCAACATCATTAAGCTCGGAGACGTACTTGTGCTGAGTTTAGTTCAGAAAACCAGAACACTAGTTGAAATGCTGCAAGGATTCTTTGCAGACTGAGGCAATCTTGACCGCATCCTCATTGCCGATCACGTTACGCAGGCGATAAGGAAGAAGATAATAACACAGTTGGAACGGACTGGATTTGTTGTTGAGAAGACTGAGCTGATCATCTGTTTTCCAGGAGCCTAATTTATCTTCTCCTTTATTCCCCACGTTTCTCTCTGTCCCCGTCTCTCTCTCTCTCTCTCTCTCTCTCTCTCTTTCTCTCTCCGCCCCTCTCCCCCTCTCAATGTAATATTTTGGTCCTTCAAAATTCAGTAATGCATAACTATCTTTCGCTTTTGCTCTTCTCCAGCCAAATCGAACTTCCTTAGGAACATCCTCCATGAACGAGGTTGCCCGAGGCTGGTGACTCTGCTGGCCATAAATGACGACCTGCTGATGGGTGGAGCGAAAAAGGGAAAAATAAGAAATAAAAAAATTGAAAAAATATTAAATTATTACTAAAAAGTTAAAATAAAAGATTATGTAAATTCTATTCAAGAAAAGAGGGTTCACAGAGCATATATTGAATGCACGAGTCAAAATAGCTTCTACTCCCCAACAGTAGTTATGACCAGAGAGTGTCATAATTCTTCCACACAGAGTGACCCATGTGACATAAATGGGGGGTAAGGAGGGAGAGAGCGAGCAATAGTATGGTAACGTGAGCACTCCATAAGACCTTATTATTAACAATGTAAAAGCACACCATATGACCTAATTAAGGCACAAATAAACATGTTTCCCTACAAGATTATGGTTTTACTTGCTTAAATCTTGTAAGATCCCCTGTTTCTTGTCACGTGATGGGTCTCTCCATCTATGTGCTGGAATCCAAAAGCACATCAGCGCCAATTAAGGCATCTGACATGGTCATTGAACAATGAAAATTTTCCACCATAGGAAAATGTGGTAGGTGATATGTGACTCTCTCATAATGACCAGAGTGGGATATACTTCCTGGTTATCCTCTCTCACAAGAGAGTGACAAACTCTCTGGTTATTACCAGAGAGTTTGTCACTCTCATAATGACTAGAGAGGGACATCCTCCCTCGACATAATGCTTTCACATAGAGTGACCAATGACCAGAGAGAGAACCGTTGGAACTTTAGTTCAATTGCAAGCAATAATATTCTATCTTGTCACATGAGAGCACACCATAAGACATTATTAGTACATTATATGACCCAATCAAAGCACAAATAAACACGTTCGGCTCAAAGATTATATCTTTGCACTTGATGGGCCTGTCCAACTATGTGCTGGAATCTAGAAGCCCTGTGCGAAGCCCATCAGCGCAGGTACTCCGGCTTTTTTCCTACCTAACTTCAAAAGTGATGTCAATGCAACTTTGCAAAAGTGACTAAAAGTTGAGACAAGCGCACGTCGAGTTTAATATCCAACTCAATCGTTTTGTGTTAAAATCAACCTGTTTCATAGGATTGGCTAATTAACTATTGTTCTTTTCATAGAGATTAGTCGTTCATTAACTAAAGCATAAATTTCAACATAAATTTGGCCTGCATCGTCCATTAACAATCCCTTAGAGAGGATTCCCTCAATTTATGGGATCTGCGAAATATCTTAATTTACTTTTTACGTCATTGATTAGAAGAAATTCTCTCCTACCAATTTTTTGTGGTTAAAAGCAGGGAATGCTTTTTTGGTGCTTTTCAGTTGGACAAGCAACCACCTTGTTTAAACTTTTCATATGTCACCAAAGTTCAAATTACCTAATAGACAAGACTGCCACCTTATAAACTAGAATACACTTATTGGAAAATTACACAAATGATCTTCAAATTTTGGCCCAATGTGCAATGTGATCCATGAGTTTTTAATTTGTTCGGCGTAGTCCCTAAACTTTGGGTATATGTTTAATTTAGTCTCCGGACTATATGAAAATATTTGATGTTGTAATCTGATTTTGAATAATGGAATGACGGCATTGAACATTATCATATACTTCAGGAGCTGCATTGAATATGTACCAAAAATCTAAAAACCACGCACTAAAAGTTCAATATTATCGTGACCTACCCCTTCGCGGAATAAATTTAGAGGTACTTAACCAAGAATGTGAACATCGGTTGGTTCATCCAAAAGGACAAGTCAAAAGGCACATCTATTCAAGGGGTGTAGCATTTGGGACTATCCCATTTTTATGTATATTCTGTGTTATAAGGAGTCGGTACTAATCATTTTTGGTGGATTTGTTAGAAATCCAATGGAGACGTGGGAGAGTCATCTCAATTCTTATGTAGTAAGAGGTTCTAGGATCGGGGACTTGCTTACATCGATATTGCTATTTAAGCCCTTTTGGTATCTAACTAGTTGGATGTTTCTTAGTCATCATGCAAATTGGTTTACTATTTTAAATCCTAGAGGTTTTTTACACCATTTCTAGTAATCATGCAACATGTTTTTGTGGCGTTTCATCTGAAGTTCTAAACTAGTCCTATCTTATTCTAGAAAATGAATTAACATACAATGTATTGAAAAGCGGTGAGCAAAGTAAACACCAAATGAAATGGAAAGATGACCTATTCCAACTATGATAAAGAAGACTTGCAACTCGTCGGGTGTTAAAAATGATAACCCGATACCATGTCAGGCAAAGAATACATGGCTTTGTTATAAAGTTTTGAGAAATGAGCCATGGGAAGCTTGCAATTAACACAAATTTGAGTCCCATAATCTAAACCTATCTTAAATAGGAGATTTAGACCCTCATGGCTAAAGTCTACAAGAAACCCTTTGGCTACATTTGTAGTCGGGATAAAATTCAAGATAAGATAAAATTTATTTTATTTTGTATTTGGTGCCTGCTAAAGACAGAATAAAGTTGGATACAAAGGGAACTTAGACCGGATAAAATTATTCCATGAAAAAGATAAAATAAAGGTGGATAAGATTTTTAATATTTATAATAGGAAAGTTATTTTTATATAATAACAAAAATTTTAAATTAATAAAATTAAAAATATATCTCAATATAAATAATTTTTGAATTCTAATATAAGAATTTCCAAATAAAAAGATAACAATTTATTTTTCTAATTTAATCTCAATTATATATATTTGAATTTAATTCTATCTTATAATATAAATTCAATGTGTAAATATAAATATATATTTATATTTATTATACCTTTTTAGGTACTTTAGTATTTTAGGTATATTAGTACAATATACTATTTAACAAAATTTTATTAGAGAATGATGGAAGGGGAAAAAGAAATTAATTAAAAAGATAATAAAGTAAAATAAAGTAAGTAAGAATGTTGCGAAAATTTTTTACCATCTCTGTTTGTAAAATTTTTGGTTCATTTATATTGACATACTTTGTTTTGCAAGTTCTTTTTTCCATTGGCATTCTCCAATGCGATGTGATTTTGTGTCAATTAATAATATGCGGCATTCTTATTTTACCAACGCGGCTACCCACAGGTGAGTTCCCGGAATAAGAAATTGATTTTTAAATTTTTCATTTGCTTAACTTTGTCATGGAAAACCATTTATTAATTTTGCATGTGCATAGTATAAGTATTTGAAAATAACAAATCTAGAGAAATTCATGAGGAATGACTTCCATTGGTATATGAATACTAAATGAATACGGTGGAAAGTAAGTAAATGCATAGCAAAGTTTATCGCGGCCCCACGACTAGGTCCTTTCAAGAAAAGAAA